>OU426978.1:104660189-105860189 GCA_911387785.2 Aelia acuminata | reverse complement strand
AATATTCCGTGAATATTTCCTTTCTTTTCAAATCCCAACCGAACTGTTCAAATTATTCAAAACTTCGATATAATTACACATTTTTAAACGATATAATGAAGAGCAGCTGTTTTTGAAATTGATAACAGTTCCTAGCTGCCGAGGTCTCACTCATCAAGAAGCAGACAGTGAGTTAACGGCGCCTTCATCCGGTCGGTGCCACTTCCTCCAGCCGAATCTGGGGCACAGCCAACCATAACTAAATTGCTTGCTTTTCGTTACCTGTTGCGCTTTATTACTAAACTCCTCAATAACTGTAGTAACAGACGATCATACCTCGTACTAACTCAATCGGACCTCAGCAGCACTCAGCGATATCCAGGACTGCCCCCCTCTTAGAGGAAACGGCTGTTTACCGTTGATTAGCACTCAAGCCGTCAATGAACTTCTCACTTGGCTGCTCTCTCAGTCTCTCTCCTTCCCGATTCTCATAGCAGTACGCCTTATGTCGAATTTTCGGACAGGGCAAAGCTTAAATCAGAATTGTTGATAAAGGTCATTTCTAGCATCAGATTTTACCAAAGGATCGATTTGATATTTAAATACATATTTGAAATATTTGTTCAAAGTGTGTTGTAGCGGTCCAACAGACTTTTTAAAATTGATCAACCGAACATACAAGACTAGGTCAAGCAACATCGATTTTATTATTAGTAACATGTTAACAGTGAGCCTGTGAAGTTAAGTTATATGGTTAAGTAGTTTGAAAATTATTTTACAATCCTCGCCGCCCTTCATTATTTATGCTATCTTCGTAGCTTCTGATTGCGAGTCAGAAGTAGTTGTAACCGAGATATCCGTCGTGGGCAATGAAGAGTATTTGCGTTACGGACAACTAGCTCATCGATAAACTGTTTTATTCCGTCACTACTGGTTTGACCTAAAGAGGTTGTTTTATTTTTATCACTAGTACCAAAAGTTGTTGTTTACGGTGCGTGACAGAGTTTAACGCGCGAGGCGTAGCCGAGCGCGGAAATTAGACCAAGCACCGAAAACACACTTTTGGTACGTGATATGAACAATACTTTTCATCATCCTGCTCATACTTGAGTACATTAAAACACTTTTATATTTCATTAATAACTTACAGATACAATATAAGAAATTAAATTGACACCATTTAAAAAAAAAATAAAACATCTGTTTATTAACCTATATTAGAAGAAAATTGCTTATATATTTACATTAATAATTATAGTACAATTCCGATTATTCATTTGCTGGAAGTAGTTCGTTCAAAGCTTCTTCTAAAACATCTTCCGGTATATCCATGTTATTTTGCACTTCAAACGTACTACTTATATTAGAATGAGGCTTAGTATAGCTATAAGTGACCTCCTTCAAACACATCTTTAATAATATATATTAGTAGCAGGTAAGGTTAGCGCACCAAAAAGATTTTTCAGGTCTAAGCCCGAAAAGTAAATATAACTACTTTACGGACTCAAACCGATTTTAGAAAATACATGTTTTTGATGCAGTCTTATGAAATATATTATTCTTGTTCAACTACATTTAAAAATGATATGAACAGCTAATCAAAAATAAATAAAAATAATAATGTATTATCGAAAAGTTAAAAATGATAAACCATTTAAGGTATAAAAAATTAACAATAAACATAACTAAAATAATTTATATTAATTTATTAATAAATTAATTTAAGTAATCCTATTTTGTTCTATGATAAGAGAAAATAGTAGACGATTATTATTGGATCAAAATAGAGATGCTAGATTGTCTTAAGGGGATGGGTGCGTACCTCTATATACGAAACTTACGAGGTCACATCCTTGCCCTCAAAAATGAATACCTAATGAAATAAAAGTGAATTTTTTTTTTTCAAAATTATAAAATGAAATATGGTTCATGCATAAATTAAAATACTAAAGCTTAAAATACAAAATTAAAAAATCTGGTGCGTGCTCGCAACACACAACTTTCACTTACCAACTTACTTAGATTAGAAATTAATGCGTTTTGTTAATTGCCACTTCTCAAATGAACAGAACAGCTTTAATTATGAACAATGGCCTGTCATTAAAGGCGTACTCCGCATGCGTGGGCTTTTTCCTACTCTAATTTTCATTAAACATGACGAATTTGATAAAAATCGTTAAAGCCGTTTTTGAGATAATCGAAAAATGTTAAAAATTGGAAACAAAGTCATAAAATAAAGTGCCCCCTCAGTTGGACCAATTTTGATGAAATGTTGGCTTTCACATCTTTGGCATATTCATACATCAAATACCAAGTTTGATCAAAATCGTTAAAGCCGTTTTTGAGTAAATAAATAAAACACGTGAAAATGATACAAAATTTATTAAGTAAAGTCCCCCCTCCGTTTGATCAATTTTGATGAAATTTTATAAGTCGTATCTCGAGCATATACATACATCATATACCCAGTTTGATCAAAATCGTTAAAGCCGTTTTTGAGTAAATAAAAAAAAACACTTGAAAATGATACAAAATTTATTAAGTAAAGTCCTCCCTCCGGTTAATCAATTTTGATGAAATTTTTACAGTCATATCTCGGGCATATAAATAGATCAAATACTCAGTTTAATCAAAATCGTTAGAGCCGTTTTTGAGAAAATCGAAAAAAACGTAAACAGTTATTAAATAAAGTACCCCCTCCCTTTGAGAAATTTTGATGAAATTTTTGCTGTCACATCGCGGGCATATACCTACACTAAATACCCAATTTCAGGTTCCCACGGTTTATAGTTTTTGAGCTAGTCTGTTCACACACACACACACACACACACACACACACACACACACACACACACACACACACACACACACACACACACACATACACACACACACACACACACACACACACACACACACACACACACACAGACCATTTCGCGGATTATATATTTCATATATAGGTACGTGAAAGTAAAAAGTTATGTTGGTACTGTTGGCACTAAACGATATAGAACTTCGAGAGTACAAATATTTAATATACATAAATATCCAGATTCATCAACTATCCATAAAATATTTAGTGACATATATATGTAGGATATATATTATTTAGTTGCATTTATATTTATGTTTGTTTTTATTGTAAAAACTAAAGTGTAAATAAAATTAACAAAGTAATAAAGCGACTAATGGAGGCTAATAGCGGGGCAGATGGAGGATATCGGCCTGTTCATGCTCCAGTTGCCCCCCGGTCCTTGAGTCCCCTCCGCTACACAATCCTATCTTAACTCTTCACTGCCTTTTTAATCCCACGTTCATTGTCTCAATATTGTATGGAATCATAAGCATCACTGAGCAGCCAAAGGTAAGTGGTATAGCTTTGCCTTCAAAACAACCACTCACGACCAGGGGAAACAAAAGCCGGTGTTATAGGATACTCCAGCCTAAGTGGGATAGTCTCCGATCCTTTTTTCTTTTTTTTACGAAATCCTCTCACCATTCGAGGAGAAATAATCGAGGTGATGCTCTTCCTTCCATATGATGAAATATCACACGATTGTTAATGGCCCTGTTAATCCACAATAAAATCAACTATCCACATATACATATATATATATATATATATATATATATATATATATATATATATATATATATATATATATATACTAGCAGACCCGGCCACGCGTTGCTGTGGCTCAGTAGTTATATCCTAATATATTATATCCTAATATAACAAATAGAGTCGTACCAATATTCATTAATAAAGATGAAAACCTTTCAGCTAATCAAAATCCAACGTGATTGAGAATAGAGCATTACACCATTTAAAAGTATTTGGTAAGAAATATAGGAAAGTTAAAGTTTTTATTTTTTTCATCTCATATTTCAATTTAGTTTGATTAAAAAAGAGCTGATTGTATTTACGACTCACAGCGCTGCCTACACTATCGCCGTTTTTTGATGCATCGGTATAAACTAACTCGAAATTGCTATATTTTTCCACTAATTTTAAAAAGGATGACTGAACTTCTACCGGGTAAGTTTTGGTAACCTCAGCCATTGATCTATTGATTATTAGCCTAACACTACCTCAACTTGGTATTGTTAGTTTAGCGACGGGTTTAATATTTCTCAGGGTCATGCCAAAGTTAGTTAACGCGTCATATATGTCCTTTTGATTGGCGTTTTTCTCAATTTCTTTGAGACCTCGATTTCCCGACCCTTCGGAAAATAACTGTTCGGTAGGAGGGTGGTGTGTTGAAGCTTTTAATTTAGCAATATATTTGAGTGATAAGAAATCTCTTCTTAAAGAGGTTATTATATAATACAATTAAGAATTTTTATTTATTCAAGTACTAATTTGTTCAAAATGTTTTGAGATAACCTTTTTTTTTTTTTAACACAAACCAAAGATTTGATGGTTTCCATACACGAGAGCAGGCAATGCCCACGTGAGGTATGCCATTTCCCATGGGAAAAACACGGATTTTCAAAGTCCAAGTGGACATTGTTTGCCCTAGGGATCTGTTTATGGTCATGGCAAAAGCCAAACGAATAGGATATTGAATCCTTTTAAATTCTATTGAAAATTCTGACGGTTCCAGGGGACTATATATCTCCTATAAACCTTCCAGGCAACATTTTTACTTCAATAACATTTCCTGTGATCCTTTTAATGACCAAACGTGTACCGTTGCACAATTGAGGTGGATTTAAGTTACGAAGAAGAATCGGTCAGCCAATCTTCAATGGGAGATTGTTTGGGTGTATATCCCAGGTATATCCAGGGAATTAAAAAATTCAGATGGGAAATTTACAGCTTCGTTTACATCTAGAACATTGTCAATTGATTTTGGAAGTTTATTTCATCGAAATAAACATTTTTTTCTGCCAAAATAGCACGACTACCCAGCCAATTATAGTACAAATAATTGTTCAAAATATCAGGAAAGACACTTTATATTTCGTAGACAGTTCATTTTTCGTCTCTACAACAGTTCAGAAATTTTCTGGTAATTTGATAAATTTTGAATTTCGATGCAGCTCTATTTCACCGTTTCCAATATAGAGCAATTGTTTAAAAAATATATCTGCCGATGGATTATTTTGCAGTAGTACTCTCATATTTATGGCGGATAAATTTGAAACTTGAGGTTACCCAAATAACAATTATTCCTGTTCAGTAGAGGTGTAATAATCATTAAATGTGAAATTTAAAAAATGCCGCGATTTGTAATCCTTTCTTAATCAACAATCATTTAAAGATAAGTAAAAAATTGTATTCTGGTGAAGTTAACAACGAATTATCATTCCCAATAATAGCCTACTTTAAATTAATGAAAGGATTAAAATCTTCGCTAACATTTCTTAAATTTTACATTTAAAGATAATTACAACTCTGCTGAACAGGAAGTAACAGCCTCTATTCGATTGGGATTAAATTTTCTCAACTTTAAATTATTGTTGATAAAGGAGCAATTACAAATCTTCACTGACATTTTTTAAATTTTACATTTTAGATCTCGGGATAAAAATGATAAAAAGGTTTGGTAAAATAAAAAAACACTGTATTTAAATAGTAATAACAAAACGAATAATGAAAATAAAGAAACTTCTGTTAAATAAATCAACTGAAAATAGAATATTAAAGTCTTAATTATGCAGTTCTTCAGCAAATCACAAAGTATCCCACAACACCTAATCAAAACACGGGATTCAGGGAGTTTTTACGACTGGTTACCCGCAGTGTAGCCAGTCGTAAAAATTGTTGGCAACACTGACTCCCCAAGTCAGGTTTCTATTAGGTTTCACCTATGACAGTAGGTGCTGTTACAACATTTATAGAGTATTATTTCAAATAATAGCCTAATTTAAATTATTAAAATGTATTTACTTTACTGAAAGTTGATATCAGGGTGGGCCACAGCTAAGCGTTTCAGCGCTTAGCTAGTAATTTAATTTAAATACAAATAAAAAAGGAAAAGGAAGAAAAAGTACCAACACATTTGAGAATTTATTGTAACCTTTTCTTGATTTATTTATTCTTTAATGAAAATTAACAATAAATACAAATTTTTATTACTATTTGTCTGTGGAAAATAATAATATAGGAACAAATAACTGCACTCACATAACGCAATATAAAATTATAATAATGATAACCTGTATTACAATAGCATGCTTATAAACAAAAACATTATGAAATCGACATATGACGCCATGTTAATAAATCGAAACACGACCTACCGTATTTGCAATAATTCGCTATATAAGAATTATTTTGATCACTAATCAAGTTAAAAACTATCCTATCTATTAAGTTGGCCAAAACTATATACGTTGAGCCAAATTTCATTAAAATCGTTGAGTAGTTTCTGAGAAATAGAGAGACAAACATCGGGACACGAGATTTTTATATATATAAGGATATATATATATATATATATATATATATATATATATATATATATATATATATATATATATATATATATATACAATTATGAAATCGGTTTCCTTTGAAAATGTTAAATAAAAGAAAAGTAAACGACCTTTCTAAAAATGAATAAAGCAGCTATTAAAAAAAAAAAAAACATAACATAACATTAATACAGTAAAATAATGCTTAATTAGCAGCTTTATAGAAAATGACAAAAGGTGCCTTAAACTGATTTGATTTTGCCCATGATCAGCAAAAAAAGAATATTTCTTCTTTATAAGTTACTAAATATTTCACAACAAATACGAAAAAAGGAGAAGAATAAGAGTTGGAAGATAAAGGAAAAAAAACAAAAAAAAAACAGATCGTTCAATGTTATACTTACACTATTGGTGATTTGGGGGGAAAATGATGGAGATTTAAATGTGGCTTACTTGCTTTTTACTTCTTCTGAAACTGTTTCTTTACATTTTTAGTGAAATTAATTTTTCAATTTTAAAAATAAATTTTTATTTCAAATATTTTTATTTTGTTCATACTACCTATTTACAATTTTGTATTTCCCTTTCTCAGGGTAACATTGTTGGGTAACAGTATGCAAAATAAAACAACACTGATGCCATCCATAATGGAAATTAAATACATTTGAAAGTCCAAATGAAACAATCGGTTCCTTTAAGAATTGGTGGACAAACCACTCCGCTTTGTGGTAAATAGAATAAAAGAAAGAGAAAACATCATAATCTCTATTTGGAAAATTCAAATAAATAATGCCACGAGTACAAACAATCTGGTCATCAAGTAAACTAGATCGTACTTCATATAGCAACCAGACATCTATTCTACGTAGCAAATTTATATGAACTCTATTTATTTTTTTTCAAATTCTTGATTCTCAATTATTTTATGCTCCTGATTTTCCTGATTTTATTATTAATATTTTGACAATCATAAAACAAAAAAAAAAAAAAAAAAACGTATTTGGACTGACGGTCTAATTGACCATAGTTCTATTAATGTTTTTATTTAGTTCTGAGATAATATGTTATGTTATGTATAAACAAATAAAAACAGTTATTCATTCATTCAATTATGAGTTGTCAATCTTAAAACATTATTTACATAATGTTGTTATACAGTGCAATTAAAATATCTAATAATTAATTCTATTTAAATGATTCTCTAAGACGTTTGCTTATGAAGGGTTGTGACGGACTAGTATTAACAGGAGTACATCAAAATTGATTATTGGCTATAAACAGATCTCCTTCGGCACGCTATGTAAATAAATGATTGCCAATTTCAGTTGATGAAAGTTTAAGACACTGATGGCATTCCCCACGGATCTATTACCGGGTACCATGTTTACTGATTATCATTCTCATTCTTATAATGAATGATTCATTCATAATAAAATTTAGTAAAAAAAAAAAAAATATTAAAAAAATCTTGCTATTTATGAATTAAAATATGTGTATTTTATGTCATTAAAAAAATATATATTTATTCTATACATTAATGTAACCTTAAAGTGTATAAAAGGGGCCGGGATGGTGGACGAGTGGACACAGAAGCTTGCGGGTATAACAGTGCTACTCAGACCGGCTGATGGATAAGAGTGATAGCACTGCACTGCGTATCCGACCGAAAAAAAAAATAATACTATTGAGAATCGCAGTGTGGATTTCCAAGACGTCAGTAGCCTCAGATCATCGGAGCCATACTCTGAGCAGCCATAATTATGGACCTTGACCAGTTCGTTACAGTCCTTGAACCTGAAAGAGCTGATGCCAATGGTAGGAAGGACACAATTGAGACCATGGTTTGCAGCAACATGAGGTTTGGGCTACCCCAAATAGGCTCACTGAGCTCCCGTGAGCAACATAAATAAATGTCTCTATGAAGACTTCAACGAGTGGCTAAGGGTCTCACTCTTATAAGGCCTACTTACTGCTCATAAATTATATGTGTCTGAAAAAATAATTGAAGTAAACGGAATCTCTTTGTGCTAAAGTAGATTTTTTTTTCTTTTCTATGAATTTAAATTTTAAACGGTCATGTTTAGTTTCTCAAACGACTGAATATATATGTAATTTTATTTTTAATAAAATAAAAGAGTGAGCAGCTGTGGATGTCTTTTATTTCAACAAACTATTAGGAAACTGATTTTATGCAGTCAAATTTATGCGGTGAGCGTTTAGTTAATTCTTAAAATAATGATATTTTTTCTGACTTCATGTTTTTTTTTTTTTTTTTTAACACTAATAAATTTGGGGTTATCCATTTTATACAAATTTTCACATTTTTTTATGTACCTTATATTTTTTCTTTACTTACTATATTTCTTTATTATTTGTGTAGTTATGTTTTCATTAAACATCTGCATAAAAACTTTGTTCAACGTTGCATACCAATCGATGGTGGAGGTCTATCTTTATTTTATTCAGTTAAGCGCCGAGCTTTCGTCGCGTGCCAGTTGTCAAAGCCTCCAATCAGACCGCTCTATAGACCAATATATTTTTTACGTCTATCGACAACCTCCAATTCATTTTCTGTGTGAGCGCCTCCCGTTTACTGTTTATTACTACCTACGACAAGAAAGCGCTTAGGTATAGGTTGCCTGCTATGACAGCTATTGTCAGAGAGCATTTAGTACGTGCCCGCGAGGCAGGGGGGATTGGTTGGGTGTCCGATGCAGTTAAAAAAAAGTCACAACAGAAACAAAACGAGGGCCTTGGAATGATCGTAATGGACTCCGAGGTGAAGCAACTATTTCTGACGTCATTGGAGGTGAGATTTTTGTTCCCTTTGTAGAAAATGCACTGCTCATTCTGCTTTATTTAAGAACATTTCATTTCAAATAAATGGAAAAATCCTTTTTTCAAATTAAGGTCTGGCCACACATGTCCGCACCGGATCCGCACCGCGGCACTAATATAGGTTATGTTCAGAATATTTTTAATTTAACTTACATATTACCTTTAGTTATGCCTAAAGGTCAGGTCACACATGTCAGACACAGGCCACTTTAGGCATAACTAAAGGTAATATGTAAGTTAAAAAAAAAATATTCTGAACATAACCTATATTAGTGCTGCGGTGCGGATCCGGTGCGGACATGTGTGGCCAGACCTTTAGGCGTGAAATTTTCAAGAAACACCCAGAAACATATAAAGTTGCTAGTGTAATCAAGTTGCTTGTTTTTTAAAGACATCTACCATTAGCTAAGAGGTGTTTAAAGTACAACAGAATTCTGTTTGTAAAATATTGTTTAGCTTTCCATGCACCACTTAAAAAAAAAATAAATAACACAAGTAATACAATATTTCTCAAATCAAATTTAATTTCAATTTGACTTATCCAAACCAAATATGCAAGTGAACATGAGAAAAAATAAAATTAGGAAACTAGTATAGTTCAATAAACTTGGTGAAAACCTAATCACAATCAACACATTTTATTATAATAGAGAAGGAATTTATTCCTTTTTGAACCTAAACTTAAACGTAACATTGAATTAGATATTGAACATTTTGAAGAGTAATGACCCTAAACAGTATTAATAATTCCAATAAATGAAAAAATATTCATTTTCACTTATTATATAGATTTTCCAGTGCAAAACTGTTCTACCTTAAATTCACATTCAAAAATTTTTTTTTTTTTTTTTTACAAATTATTTTCGAATCTTCCTGTACCATATGACAAAGACCTTTTATAGAGTGCTATTGGATAGAGAATGTGACAAATATCAAAGAAAGGTAAAACAAGGAACTTTAATTGGTTATCCTGAAAATTCACTCTCTTTTGACTTAGACCAGTCTTGCACTGGACGAGCCGTATGTCTCGTTGTTGCTAAATCGGGGATTCAAATATATTTTTAACAGGATATTTAATAAAACTTTGCTAGAGACTTGCTGCGGAGTTTGTTTTGAATGAATTGTTTTGTTTTCGTCTCTTATCAGCTTATTATTGAGCAACATCTAATGACGCCTCACTGTTCAGTCGTTAGACACAACAGCAATAGAAAACTATCATAAGATAGTTGAGACCTCTAATTTAAATTAGTGCTTTGTGCTGCTACAATTTGTTTGGTTTAAGTCTTCTTTGATTATATTCAAAAATTGTTATAATATTAGTGAGAGGGAAAATAATGAGGCTCTAATAATAGATCCCACATTATGGAAAGAACCTTAAGAGCAAGACCATGGCATCATGTTACAAAATAAAAGAGAACATATGTATTAGTGCGTAGTATATTTAAAAGAAAAATAGACAGAGGTCGGGTATTTGATCATCGAAACTTCAAAGTAAAGTGACTTTGGCATAGAAGTGGAGGTATCGTCTCTATATAGACTAGTGATTATTTACAGAAGATCAGTTATTTAGAGAAGATAATGGAAGAAACGAGATAAAAATGATAATAACCTTAAATTAGATTCTTTATGGTTTCTACATCTTCATATTTTTTTTAAAAATAAAAGCTAAATCTATGTCCTTAAAAAAACCAAATGGTAGCATTACACTTATGCTACGAAAAATAAATAAGGAAAAAAGTCCATCTAACTGTAATATTCTAAAGTGAGGCAGCAATATTTTTTTTTTTTAACCAAAGGTATTTCATGAATATAATAAATTACGAAAAAAATATTTTCAATGATTCCTTATAATAATACATTTGTAGGCAATCATTAATAGGGATTTTTTAAATATCACTATAATTCATTTAACATTTCGTATATCATACCTCACCCCAAAACTCGTTTCGATTATGGCAATCACAGAGTTTTGGCGACAGTAATAATTTTCTGTTTCTTATCTAGCCAGGATGAAGACCGGAAATTCGGGTCAAAACGTCGTCATAGTAATGTTTAAAATCCACGTATAAAAAATAGTTTTTTTTCTGCCCGCACTCCGAACCATTTCCATTACGTTGTAGTAATATAATTTTTTTCTAAGATATTTTTTAACTAGAATAAAAAAGCTGATATATTGTCGTTAATGATTATTTATAACTAGCTGTATATACCGGTTTCACCCGGAGAATTTCATTTTTTAAATATATAAAATCTATAAACTGAGACTTTTATCGACTCAAACGGTTGATTTTGTAAAAACCAATGTAAAGTGAAATCAAAATGATTATTATAACAATAAACAATATACCCAGAGATCGGCTGAAGTTATGCAATTTTAATATGGACAGGTGTTCGCATTTGGTCTGAGAGAACCACTGAGCGAAATTTGGAAAATTTAGGACAAACGGTATGGATTTCTATAAAAAAACAGAATTTCATCTTTATATACATAGATTATATCTGTATATCCCAGTTTCACATGGGGAATTTAATTTTTCTAATGAAACGGTCGATTTCGTAGAAAAAAAAATTGTAAAGTGAGATCATTATGATTTTTATAACAATAAAGAATATCAGCTGAAGATCGGCTGAAATTATGCAATTTTAATATGGACAGGTGTTCGCACCTGGTCTGAAAGAGCCACTGAGCGAAATTTGGAGAATAAAGAATATCAGCTGAAGATCGGCTGAAGTTATGCAATTTTAATATGGACAGGTGTTCCCACCTGGTATCAAAGAACCACTCAGCGAAATTTGGAGAATTTAGGACAAACGGCATGGATTTCTATAAAGAACAAATAAACAAACAGAATTTCAACTTTATTTATATAGATTATAATTTGCAGTTAATAAGATTTAATATCTAATATTGTTAGATCTGGATATAGTAAAAAGTAACTGTAGTAACAAACAAAAATACAAAGGTCTCCTACAAATAAAAATGTCTCCTATAACTTTCCGTTTGCCTCAAGATATTCACTGTTATTGAAATTTTATCTCCTTTACTAGGTCAACGATTATATTCAAAGGTTTTCTTTATCAAAGTTTCCATTTTAAGCTATTTTGGTAAACATAACACGTACATAAATATAAATCAAATAGTCATCGTAAATACTTAGTGCTAAAATTTTACTAACAGTTTATTGTAAAGGCTGTTAAGTCGTGGTTTACCGTTTCAATGAAAAGTCGGAAAAGATTTTCTGAATAAATTAGAAAACAAACGGATGAACGGAACAAACGAAGGTACTTGATGTTGTTGATGTACTTGATGATAAATGGTGTGTTGCGGTAATGATTTTCACGATTAATGTTTGTTTGAATTTACAGACCTAGAACCCACAGGACATCAACCCCTTGAGATTTTTTATAAATATTAGAGGCTTGGTGACTTATTTATTTAAACAACGCAGAAAAAACAGGAATCCCAAATAAGAAAAATAGAATGAAAAAATTAATATTTTCTATTTCAAAATTGTAGTCTGCCCTGGAGGCGAGAATGAATTATTAATTGGTTGAATTAATATAAATCTATTCAAATTAAACGGAAATTATCATTAGATGAATAAATTGTGCGTACAACTTTGGTCTTGGTGTAATAATTTTGATAAAAAAGACTGTTTTGATTTGTTGTTTGATATAATATCAATAAATCGACCACCCTTATCAAGAAATCTAGAATTTAGCTTTTTTTATTTGGATTTGGGGGTTGGTATATAAATTCTTGAAAAATATGTATAATGTTGAAGGCTAAATTTATATGTTGACAATGTGGAATGGGAAAAGTTAAGAGCGCTTTTATTTATTTATTTTTATTTTTTGGATGGTGGTAGGTTAAAATTTTCCCGAGTACAAAACGATTAAAGGAATTTTTCCATCAATGTTAGTAAAATATTTATAATGAAACCATCGTGATCGGCTTGTAATCTCATAGTTACAATAGTTTTCAGTTAGTGTAAAACCGTTTGTTAATTACTAAGGAATAATATATTCCGATATTCAAGAATTAAAAAAAATAAAAATGAAATCGCAAAAGTCTGATTGTTTAAGAAGAAAAAAAGTAGCGCTTTTCAACGGTTGGAATATATATTATAGGGGCGGCAGAGGAACTGTTAATCTTGAGAGAAACTACCTTATTGGAGGTGGCCAAAACTTGATCCATTTATTATCATCGTTGAAGTGACCCCTTCTCGGAGTCATCAGTCACTGAACTGATTATTGCTATCTTATTAAACGTTCATCACATCGGCTCCTGGAAGTTAGAAACTGTTGGCCAGTAATATTTAATGCAATTTCAACAGATATGAGCGTTTCAAAATTATAAAAATCTGATGCGATGCGCGCAACAAACAACTTTATTCATTTATTTTAAATTTTATACGAAATAAAGTGATACAACAGATATAGTGAGATAATTTACCTTTGTGGAAAAAAAAAAAACTTTAACATAAAAAAATATATTTTTTCCAAGTAGTAAAACGGTCATCGAAAAATGCCTTGAGCAAAAATCTCTCTTCAACCAGCCTTATCGAGTATTTACATATCTATAGAAACACCGATAGTAAAAACTAACGGTAATTTCGTTTATTTCTACTATAACGACGGGAAGTAAATTGCATTGATACACAGACTAGAAACTTAGCAGGATTATTAAATTCTTAGTTCCATAACTCTTGAGAATTCATGGCGATGATTAAACTTTATTGCACGTTAAGATCATGTTTAAAAGTTTAATTGCATTGGGTCACCTGTGGTGAAGTAGTTTGCATAGCTTACAATTACATCCACGGTTGCGGGTTCGGGGCACTCTAATTGGCCCTAGGATTTTTTGAAGGGAGGAAAAAATCTTTGGATGGGACATAAAATGGAAGTCCAGAGCCTGTGCGATGTCGGATACTCATTAAAAATCCGTTTCCTAATTACAAGCTCGGAAAAATTGATGACTGCTATTGATTCTTCGTCCTATTAGCCATAGCATCATGAAGTGACGTCAAACATGCAGGTTAAATGGCAAACATAAATATTTGAATTGCAACTGTGACTTAAAAAACAAAAGAACAGATGACTACTTCTGTTACAATTAAGTGTTACTTTTGTTGGGACCATATGAGTATGTAATCACATGTTCAAGATGTGACTGGAATGATCTGGGCCTTTCTGGCTAGGTCTTGCCTTGAACATTGAAGGACTCTCAACCTTGAACATGGTTACTCTCAAGTCTCAGTATGTCACTATTTAGTCACTGTTTTGTAACTCTGTTACTATTTAGAGTTTTAAATGGTTGTGTAAAATTTTTGTTTTATAATTTCAGGTGAATAAAAATATTTTTTACTAACATTGGTATTACAGTTATTTAAAAATTCTGAGGTTTAAAAATATCATAATTTTCTTTGAACAAGGAAATTTGAAATAGGATCACTGAAATTATAACTTATTACCTAATTATAACCAAAAGTTTTTGTTAATTCATTGCAGCATTAGTAGTAGAGAACAAAATCGGCCATATATAGAAAAATATTTCTACCTTTATGAAGCTTTCGTCCTATCATCGTATTGGTAGTGATATTCCAGATAAACAGAATCTGACTTCATTATGAGTCAAAATTGAAGTCTATAGTTCAAAAGGTATTAGGTACAGAGTACAGATGAAAAATTAAATTTTGCGACTTATTGATATCGCAGGTAACAAAATGATTAATTAAGTAATTAGATTGCATCGGATTATATTTGCAATAATTTGTAGCTATATATGAGAAATATCTAATAAAAAAGTCACAAGACTGTGAAACATTAAAAAATATTATCATTAAAGAGCGCAGATTTAGGAAATATAATTTCAACTATGATAAAATTGTATGTATACTAGCAGACCCGGCCACGCGTTGCTGTGGCTCAATAGTTATATCCTAATATTTTTAAACAAATACAGTGATACCAATATTCATTGAAAAAGATGAAAACCTTTCAGCTAATCAAAATCCAACGTGATTGCGAATAGAGCATTTAAAAGTATTTGATAAGGAATATAGGAAAATTAAAGTTTTTATTTTTTACATCTCATATTTCAATGTAGTTTGAATAAAAAGGAGCTGATTGTGTTTATGACTCACAGCGCTGCCAACTCTATCGCCCTTTTTTGATGCATCGGGATAAACTAACTCGAAATTCTAATTTTAAGAAGGATGAATTAACTTCTACCGGGTAAGTTTTGATAACCTCAGCCATTGATCTATTGCTTATTGGCCTAACTCTACTTCAACTTGGTATTATTAGTTTAGCAACGGGTTTAATATTGCTCTGGGTCATGCCAATCTTTGTTAAAGCTCCATATATGTCCTTTTGATAGACCTTTTTCTCCATTTCTTTTAGACCTCGATTTCCCGACCCTTCGGCAAATAAGTGTTCGGTAGGAGGGTGGTGTATTGAAGCTTTAATTTAGCAATATATTTGGGTGATATGAAATCTCTTCTTAAAGAGGTTTTTACATAATACAATTAAGAATTTTAATTTATTCAAGTATTAATTGGCTCAAAATGTTTTGGGTTAACCTGTTTTTTGTTTTTTTAACACAAACCAAAGATTTGATGGTTTCCACACACGTGAGCAGGCGATGCCAATTACCCATGTGAGGTATGCCATTGCCCATGAGAAAAACACGGATTTTTAAAGTCCAAGTGGACATTGTTTGCCCTTGGGATTTGTTTATGGTCATGGCAAAAGCCAAACGAATAGGATATTGAAGCCTTTTAAATTTTATTGAAAATTCTGACGGTTACAGGGGAAAAGGTGGCAACAGGACGATATCTCCTACAATCCTTCCAGGCAACATTTTTTTTTTCAATAACATTTCCTGTGATCCTTTTAATGATCAACCGTGTGCCGTTGCACAATCGAGGTGGATTTAAGTTACGAAGAAGAATGATCGGTGACCCTATCTTCAACTGAAGATTGTTTGGGTGTATATCCAGGGAATTCAAAAATTCAGATGGGAAATTTACGGCTTCGTTTACATCTAGAACATTGTCAATTGATTTTGGAATTTTATTTAATCGAAATCAACATTTTTTGCTACCAAAATAGCATGACTACCCAGCCAATTATAGTCCAAATAATTGTTCAAAATATCAGGAAAGACACTTTATATTTCGTAGACAGTTCATTTTTCGTCTCTACAACAGTTCAGAAATTTTCTGGTAATTTGATAAATTTTGAATTTCGATGCAGCTCTATTTCACCGTTTCCAATATAGAGCATAGAAGCATAAAAGAAAATATATCTGCCGATGAATCATTTTGCAGTAGTACTCTCAAATTTATGGAGGAGAAATCTGAAACTTGCGGTTTATCCAAATAACAGTTATTCCTGTTCAGTAGAGGTGTAATAATCATATGTAAAATTTAAAAAATGTCGCGAAGATTTGTAGTCCTTCCTTAATCAACAATAATTTAAAGATAAGTAAAAAAATGTATTTTGCTGAAATTAACACCGAAATATCATTCCCAATAATAGCCTACTTTAAATTAAATAAAGGATTAAAATCTTCGCTGAAATTTCTTAAATTTTACATATAAAGATAATTACAACTCTGCTGAACAGGAGGGAACAGCCTCTAATCGAGTGGGATTAAATTTTATCAACTTTAAATTATTATTGATAAAGGAGGAATTACAAATTTTCACTGACATTTTTTTAATTTTACATTTTAGAACACGGGATAAAAATAATAAAAAGGTTTGGTAAAATAAAAAACACTGTATTCAAATAATAATAACAAAACGAATAATGAAAATAAAGAAACTTCTGTTAAATAAATAAATAAATCAACTGAAAATATAATATTAAATTCTTAATTATGCAGTTCTTTAGCAAATAACAAAGTATCCCACAACGCCTAATCAAAACACACTCAGGGAGTTTTCATGTCTGGTTACCGGCAGTGTAGCCAGCTCACTAATTTTCACTACTTTTCGGCAACACTGACTCCCCAATTCAGGTTTCTATTAAGTTACACCTATACACCTATACTGTGACAGTAGGTGCTCTTACAACATGTATAGAATATTATTTCAAATAATAGCCTAATTTAAATTATTAAATGTATTTACTTTACTAAAAGTTGATATCAGGATGGTCCACAAAAAGCGTTTCAGCGCTTAGCTAGTAATTTAATTGAAATACAAATAAAAAAGTAAAAGGAAGAAAAATAACCTACACTTTTGAGAATTTATTGTAACCTTTTCTTGATTTATTTATTCTTTAATGAAAATTAACAATAAATACAAAGATTTGTATTACTATTTTGTATTACTATTACTACTATGTATTTGTCTGTGGAAAATAATAATATAGGAACAAATAACTGCACTCGCATAACACAATAAAAAATTATAATAATGATAACCTGTATTACAATAGCATGCTTATAAACAAAAACGATATGAAATCGACATATGACGCCATGTTAATAAATCGAAACACGACCTACTGTATTTGCAATAATTCGCTATATAAGAATTATTTTGGTCAATAATCAAGTAAAAACTATTCAGTTTTTAACTCTTAAGTTGGCCAAAACTATAAACATTGAGCCAAATTTCATTAAAATCGGTTGAGTAGTTTCTGAGTTATTGAAAGACAAACATCGGGACACGAGATGTTTATGTATATAAGGATAGGCACGTGTTAAAAATTAATATGAATATGTGATAAGATAGTTTGTCCCTTAAGTCTTGTGAAAACATATCATCCTCAAATAGTAAAAAATAAAAAAAAAATGGATCGAATTTAATTAAATGGACTGAAGTAATATAACTTTTTTTTATAAAAAAAAAATAATCAGCTTTTATTTTTGTTACTCTTTATTCAGATAAAATGTAATAAAACATTATTAGTTGTTGAATGTTTTTTTCTATTTAGGAGGCCTAAAAAATAAACACACCCCTCATCAAAATGATCCAGTTGCGCCACTATTTTGATACCAGTAATTAAGTAATACGGTTATTCAATAATATTTATGAGAAAGAAACCAATATCCTAAAGCTGAACAACTTTATTTTTTAATGTAGGTCATTTCATTTCATTAAGGGGTGGAATTATAATTATGAGCTGGTTATTTCTTAGCAAGCTTCATTACCAACTCCTCTAGAATTCAAATGGGGTTCGGACTTCCCATTAGCATCAGGCTCCGGACTTAAGCTTCCACGTTTACTAATTATTTTTATTAATTCTTAATTTTAAATATGGGATAGAGAACAGCTGCAAATAACGTTCTTAAATTATAAAAATTGTAACGATATCAACTATCGTTTTCTCTATATTTCTAATCGAGAAGCCAATCGAAGATAAATTACTTGCTGCATATATATAAATTAAAATAATAAAAAAAAGAATCTTTTATTTTAGTCCTTCTAGGAAACTCAAAGTACGAATATAGTCACAGCCATAATTCGTTTCATCGAAAATCTCTATGTACATTCTTAATAAGAAAAAAAAATCATACAAAAAAAATTTCGTACAAAATTTTTTATAAATTGTTATTTTAATTACATTCAGTTCAACACAGTCTTTTTTTGACGTTAACATGGTTCTTAAAGGAACATATGTTGGTGAAACGCTATTAGGGATGGTAATAATAATAATGTATCCACTAAAAATAAAAATTCGGCATTAACTACTAAAAGTCTTACCTTGAGCGTGATTAATTCTATGAAATTCATTAATCAAATTTCAAACGGCCTATTAGTGTAAAAAAACCAAAGAAAAATTTGCCTGTATTGCATAAAAAAATAATGAGTTGTAATCCTTGCAAATGCCTTGTTCACTGAAACGTTGGAGATCTAAATAAAGAATGACGAGACCAATCGATCAAATTAGTGTTTCTTACTTTCATTTTATTTTTTGTGGTCTTCTTTGTCAACTACAGAACACCTTGAGATCTTTTCTACATCTTTACCATAGGTGATGTAGGATAAATTAAATTTAAATGATAACTGTTTTTTGCACCTCTCAACTGTTCTGCCTAAAGCATCAAGTATTACTTAAACTATAATTATTCATTTTTTTTATTCAATCATCCATCCGACTTATCACTATGATCCAATAACATTCCTTTTGGCAGAACAAGAATTAAGGTACCGTTAAGGGGTTGTTGGAATCGAACAGCAGTCGCCATACTTTCTCTTTGTCGCAACTCTCGAGAAGTAGCAGTTTCGTAACAAAACTCCAACTTTACATGTAATTTTCCGTTTAGTGACTGGCCAGTTTTTTATAAGCATTTATTCTAATAGCATCTATCACGGAAGAGGGGTTAAAGAAATGTATCAAGCACAGGCTACAAACATGACCTTATTTCCCCTCGAAGAAATTACCAACTTCATTATCATGAAACCAGGGGATGATGGACACATCACGACTAGTTCGCGTGAACTGTTACATTCCATTATCCCAAGTCAGCGGTTATAACGGGGGTGAGTTGTGTCCCTCCTCTACAGTTTGAAAGAAATTTATATAAAATAATATTTGCGATATGTTAGCATGCTCAGTTTATTTTATTACACACTTTCATTTATGATTGTTCGTTTTGATATAAGAATAGATTGATATTATGGAATCGCAGCAATTTTTTTTTCTTATTTTCTTATCTCTATTCCAATTTCAACTTTCAGGAAATCAGTGAAAAAGGCAAAAAATAGAAAGAAAAAAAAAAGTATAAATATTCATCGGAATATTTAGGCAATGAATGAAAAAAAAAAACATAGTAAAATAAATACTTAATGGTAATTTTTACTTTCACTTACCTATATATGAAATATATAGTAAGTGGAAGTATTGCGATCGTGAAAATTTTCGACTTCCGGTTTTCAAAGGAAATACACGTTTTGGGATCCCCTGAGTCAAAATAACCAAGTCCCGCGAAATGGTCTGTGTGTGTGTGTGTCTGTGTGTCTGTCTGTGTGTCTGTGTGTGTGTGTGTGAACAGACTAGTTCAAAAACTATAAACCGTGCGAACCTGAAATTGGGTATTTAGAGTATGTATAAGCCCGCGATGTGACAGCGTAAATTTCATCAAAATTACTTAAAGGGAGGGGGTACTTTACTTAACAACTTTTTAGGTTTTTTTCGATTTTCTCATAAACGGCTCTAACGATTTTGATTAAACTGAGTATTTGATCTACTTATATGCCCGAAATATGACTGTAAAAATTTCATCAAAATTGATTAACTGGAGGGGGGACTTTACTTAATAAATTTTGTATCATCTTCACGTGTTTTTTTTATTTACTCAAAAACGGTTTTAACGATTTTGATCAAACTTGGTATTTGATGTACTTATATGCCCGAGATATGACTGTAAAAATTTCATCAAAATTGATTTACGGGAGGGGGGACTTTACTTAATAAATTTTGTATCATTTTCACGGGGTTTTTTTATTTACTCAAAAACGGCTTTAACGATTAACAAAAATAAGATATGAATGTAGAAAAATGTGTGACTTTGGGAAATGATATTTAGCAAAACACGTCAATTACTAATCTAAGTAAGTTGGTAAGTGAAAGTTGTGTGTTGCGCGCACGCACCAGATTTTTTTTAATTAATTTAATTTTTTTTAAATTATACTTGTAATATTCCAAAGAATTTTATTTAAAGTTTGAACAACCCTATAGAAGTATGCATCGGAGATGCAAATGAAAATATGAAAAATTTATATTTGAATTTAATGATTGGATTTTTTGATGGTTTAGTTTCCGTAGAAATATTTAAAGGAAATTTATTTTGCGGTTGGCAATTCTTTACGTGGAGGTGTTTTTGCGGAACCTCAAACCTTCACTCCACCATATTCGGCAAATTAAGTGATGCAAAAAAAAAACAGTGAATAAATATAAAAAAGGTCTTTTATAAATCAAAAAAATCTGGTGCGTGCTCGCAACACACAACTTTCACTTACCAACTTACTTAGATTAGAAATTAATGCGTTTTGTTAATTGCCACTTGCCAATTGTCACTGTTAATTGTTAATTGCCACTGTCAAATGAACAGAACAATGGTCTGTCATTAAAGGCGTACTCCGAAAGCGTGGGCTCAACGAGTTTTATGAGTTGACTGAATATTTTTCTTTTTTTCTCCTCTTCATGTTTTCTTTATTTTTATCATGTCTCATATTTAGCCATTTCTTATTTTTAGGCGTAACGAGAGACAGTTAATTTCTCTATGTAAACAACAAAAACAGAGGTACTTTATAAGAAAGAAGGCCCCCCCCCCAAAAAAAAGCCCCCTCAGAACATTTTAATAATGATAAAGCTTACCTGATATTAAAGAAAACCTAATTTTCATTAAACATGAAGAATTTGAGAAAAATCGTTAAAGCCGTTGAGATAATCGAAAAAAAGGTAAAAATTAGAAAAAAGTCATGAAATAAAGTGCCCCCTCAGTTGGACCAATTTTGATGAAATATTGGTTTTTACATATTTGGTATATACATACATCAAATACCCAGTTTCTTCAAAATCGTTAAAGCCGTTTTTGAGTAAATAAAAGAAAAACACGTGAAAATGATTAAAAATTTATTAAGTAAAGTGCCCCCTCCGGCTGATCAATTTTGATGAAATTTTTACAGTCGTATCTCGGGCATATACATACAACATATACCCCGTTTGATAAAAATCGTTAAAGCCGTTTTTGAGTAAATAAAAAAAACACGTGAAGATGATACAAAATTTATTAAGTAAAGTCCCCCCTCCAGTTAATCAATTTTGATGAAATTTTTACAGTCATATTTCGGGCATATAAGTAGATCAAATACTCAGTTTAATCAAAATCGTTAGAGCCGTTTATGAGAAAATCGAAAAAAACCTAAAAAGTTGTTAAGTAAAGTACCCCCTCCCTTTAAGTAATTTTGATGAAATTTACGCTGTCACATCGCGGGCATATATCTAAACTAAATACCCAATTTCAGGTTCGCACGGCTTATAATTTTTGAGCTAGTCTGTTCACACACACACACACACAGATACACACACAGACCATTTCGCACGACTTGGTCATTTGGACTCAGGGGACCCCAAAACGTGTATTTCCGTTGAAAACCGGAAGTCGAATTTTTTCACGATCGCAATACTTCCACTTACTATATATTTCATATATATGTAAGTGAAAGTAAAAATTGTATGAAGGTAGATCAAATCCTTGTAAGTAGGTTAATATTACAGAAACAAATTATCACTATTTAAGATACAATAATCATAAACAATTAGAGTAGTCTATACTTTCCAAGAAGAAATGCATTAAAAATAATAAGCTTTCATGACAAAAGCATAAACAAAAGAAAGATTTCCAGAGTAGGGAAACACCATTTATAACCGTTCTGGAAAAAAAAAAAAAAAAAAAAAAAGCTTAGCCATTCTTGTTATCTGTCATTTGAAGATCAATTTCTCTCTTAATTTTCCTCATGTTTTTTTGTTTTGTCATATCCTCGAAAACTTTATGCTCCATTTTTTAAGAATCCTGGATAGAGTAAACATTTATACATTTTAGTTTTCAATTAGTGTATTGTCAAATATAAAATATCAGTATCAAGGTAAAATATACCATTTCGCAAAGAGGTAATCTGATTTTAAAATTATTTTTAAAATGAAATAACGCTATTTCAAATGTTAAGAGTAATGTGAACTAATCATTAGCCCGATTCCATTGCTTGGTAGTATGCGATTAATTAATATATAATTACATATTTAAGTTTATAAGGATGATGAACTCACAAAGATTTTTGAGATGACCAAAAAAATGGTGAAAATTTAAATCAACAAAAAGCTCTAGTAAAAAAAGGGGTGGTTGTGTTGAATAGCTGAAAACCTCATACAATTTTGTTACTTTGTGACAAACATCAGTGGTCTGAAAATTAATATAGGTATATGATAACAGGTAAATACCCTCAAGTAATAGGGGAGTGAATAAAATCATCGCGAAGTAATCTAAATTAGAAAGAATGATGGAAGTCATCAACAATAAATTGTAGATACAATTCAACGGGGAGGGGGGGGGGGAGAGGGGACATGAAATCTTTCCATTCAATCCACAACAAAGAAAAACTTTTTAACAAATCTCTTTCCCAAACCTTGGCTGTGGTTTTCCTCTAACAAAGATCCTGCTATTAATACATTTTTTTAATTTTTCACTTTGTACTTTCATAAGGCAAATACCCTTTAATTACATTTTCTCCTACAATATCATTTTCATTGCCTGAAGATATTTTTTTTGGTTATCATTTCTTATTTTTTATAAAAATTAAGAGTAGAGCATTAAAAATTAAAGATGTTATATCATACTTTTGGAGAAGATAAACATGAGGTCATATATTCATCATTAGACATTGGAAACAAAAATGTTAATTATCTCCAATAAAAATACTATTGCATTGTTTATATCAGCCTATCAGGCGAAGTAAAATCATTATGCTGTTATTAATGCAAAAATAAAATCAATCCATTAAATTAAAAACGTTTAATGATGATTTGGAAAATCAAGACCAAAATGTTTTGGTTCTATAAGTTTAGTTGAAATTATTATTACCCCGGAAATCAACAGTTTTCTTTAAATAATCTGAATGTCAAAATTCTCACTTTTCCACACCAGTTACATTCTAAGACTTTAAAACAGAACTATTATTCCTTCTGAAATTCCTAACAATCCAACGGTATATATGTTGCTACTCTTATTACCGGAAATTAAATTTTTACAACGGAAAAACATCTACTTATTTTTTTCATAATTTATATTTAGCCATTTCTGATTATTACGGATAAAAAAGACAGTTAATTACTGGAAATAAGCAAAATCAAATTTGCTTTATGCGAAGAATTTTTCCTTCATGATTTAAGCCCTGAGAGCATTTTGATGAAATCTATCTATCTATCTATCAGAACTATGATGATGAAATCTATCTCAAACTCAACTATACTGATTAAACATGACAAACATCAAAATAGTTGGAGTCGTTTTTGAAAAAATAGTTTGTTTTAAGTAGAAGTATAAAGTACCACTTCTGCTTATTTAATTAGTAAGTAACCTCTACTGTCGCACCCCAGGAATATACCTACCTCAAATACCTAATTTCAGTTCGTACGGTATATCGTTTCTGACCTGGGTCACACACACAGAACATTTCGTCGGAATTGGTTATTTGGACTAAGGGAACTCCAAAACGTGTATTTCATTTATAGGTAAGTGTTAAAACTTAATACATACCCAAATCCACTATTAAAAGCCATTAAGACATCAAATCATGAATATCTAGGTAGCCTTTCTCACTGCTTCCATATCTTCACTGATGAAGCAACAGATCAAAGAAATACTATACAATGGGACTACGCAGGGATTTGATGAGATATCTGATATCATAAATAACTGTACAGAAATTAAGGCAAGCGATTCTGTTGTACACTTCGTACTCATTTTTTATGTTTATGGAATTCGCTCAGTATCAGTATTATCTGCTCAGATTAAATAGCGAAATAGCTTAAGTTAAACTGATGAAATATTTAACGAGTGCACTTGATGTTAATCTGTCTTAAATAGGTACATACTTTATATTTAAGTCGAATAAAGGGTGATAACAATGGTTGCAGTTAAGTACTAGTAGCGGTCTCAAGAAATTTTTTATACTAATGAAATTTAATCCTTAGGAAGCTTGAAATCCTAATCGAACGATTATTAATGAAAACAAAATTATTTCAATCCATTAATAAATAATTATATATATTGGAAATGGTGTGGCCATAACTAAAGTATAGTAGAATAGAATATATAAGAAAATTAATGCATAGGCCATTTAGTGGAATGGGAAATGAGCTGACGAGCTTAATTTAATAAATATAAAATGTTTAAAGACGATCCAATTTTAAATTAAGTAATGAAAAATTACTAAAGAAAATCTTAATATATTTAATAATAGTTTTCTAGAATTTAATTCCACGACCTCAGTGGAAGTTTGTCTTGCCACAGATACCCCCTCCAACTTTGGATCCTCCGGTAAAAAGGACTAAGCTATTATATGAATAAATACAGCGGGCACATTAATATTTAAATGAAAGAGTTCATATTTGTAGTTCCAGAATCGGAAATGTCTTAAAATTAAGCCATAGTTATGTTGTCAGCATTTAATCATACTTTGCTATACACTTTCAAATAATTATGGGAAGACTTTTCGTAGCTGTTATTTGCCCTTAACTTTTTTTTTTTTTTCTATATACCTTCATTTTTTGTTTGGTATTGAAACTAAAACTGGACTGGTCGCCTGGTTAATTGATAAGCTGGAAACTCCCAGATGCTGGTAAGAGGCTGGCCGGTCTGACTGGCAAAAAGTGGACTTCAAACTCAACTTGACAGGTTTCGAAGTTACGAGTCAATCAGAGAGGAACAGGTTGCTATTAGTACGAGCGGACTTGCTTAGCTTCTTCTACGGCCGCAAGTTTCTTAACATGTTTCTTGGCGGCAAGAGTACGGGTGAACTGAACGTTTTTCATTGAGGCAACCGTTAGCTATTCAGGTAGAATATTTGCAATTCAGAGGAAAGAAAAATGCTCTAAATTTCTTTACATTTTCATATTATAAATGACACACATTTTGACAATATTTTGATGGTAGGGATCGAACGTATTATAGCTATATAAGAACGAGACTTATTTTAGACGAAACGAGGCTTTAAAATTTAGAGAGTTCTTTTTCAAAAGATTTAAATTAATATACTAATGTCATATGTTACATTTTCTCACTTCCTAGAACATTACTTTCGTTGAAAATCATCATCTCCAAAACTATGAATATAAGTGTGTGCACACTTCACAAAATTGAAAAGGAGCAAGCGATCATGCCAACTGCAACCAGGGACATGAGAAAAGACGGCTTTGAAATTCAAAAAAAAAATAGAGTCAAATACCACAAAAATTTTAGATTCACCCATATATTACATTGAATAATTTTTTTTAATTATTTTTAAAGAATTATTAAATACTTTTATTGACAGGGAAAATATTGGACAGATTGAAGACGGAGATTAGAGAATGGCGGGTAGGATCGCTGTAGAGAGAAAGTTGACATGGCTCTGATAGACCCCACGGTTAGCTCAATGGTTAACAGCATTACAACGGTGATGTTGAGACCCGGGTTCGTTTCCCAAACTTAACCAATCTGATTTCTTCAAATAATTTTTTTTTTTTTAAATTACATACTTATTTTGGTATTTATTTTGTTATTTTAAATATTCCTCAGTTCTGAATTATATTCAACTGTTAATCTTTGCCTTTTAATAGCGGAGATACTCTTGGGGGCCGGAGTACAAGGAAGTGGTGACAAATGGAAGAGCGGGGAAACCGTAATCCGACCTATATAGCCGGCCCAGGGAGAGTCTCTCATTGTAGAGAGGATATTAACGAAAGAGAAGCTAGCTACGCCCTCCACTCCCTATCCATAACCGCAAGGGAATATAAATTTTCAAAACGAGGGCTACCATTTTCTAAATGACTTCCCTTTCTCCCGCTTGTCTTAAATAATTCGATTCTTTCTTATCGATGCCATAATAGAAAGTTACTGCTTCCTACAGCCTTTGAAAGCTACTCTTTACGACCTTATGTATATGTGCTACTTGCATTTTGTCCTCGGTAACATGTCGGAATATAAGACTACAAATGGCATAAGTTCTTGACACTGAATAATGATCCTACATTCACCTGTCAGGCATCCGTGTTTATATAATATATATATGTCAGAATCACCAAAAATCTAATCATTTGTCCTGTTATCTTGTCAAACTAAGTTAGTGTTTTGTTCTCTGAACTACTAATATATTCAATAATTATTATTAAAAATAACTACTTACTTACATACCGCACGTAGGCAGGAAGACTGTTGCAACTCGAAAGATACAAAAATTTGAGTTATGCATACCGTTGATATCAGAATTAGAAAACCTACAATGCCAGATTATATTCACAAAATTATTAATAATTCCGTTCGCGTGAGCTGCAATTTACCAAATTGTTTTATGGAAGGGATGATCGTGTTAACGCAGGTAGGAGGCTCCTCATAGTTACGATTAGTTCGAGTGGCACTAACTGCCCTAATAGTAAACTATTTTTGATAAAATACTATTTTCCGTAGTGACTATCCAAAAAAATGTTTTTTTGTGTTGTATCCATCTTCTTACCGACGTGCGATATAATTGTTATAATTGATAAATGACATGTTCCGCTGTCATGGTTTTGTTCCCTAAAAGTAATAACCTTCTTATTATATTAATAATAATAATAGCACTGATTTTTTTAGATAATAATATATTATTAATGCAAGGGAATTGAAATTAATTTTAAGAGCATATCGCTGGGCGGGTATGATACTAAGCACTTGGACAATTCAATTGGGAGAATCCGCAATTTTGTATTAATTCCTTCTTTTGTAATTTTCCCCATATAAATGGACACCTCTGTATAACGGATTACCAGCCGTAGAGAGTTTTCACTGAATATTATTATTTTTCTTCTTTTAAAAATTGTTTACCTAATTAGCAAAATGACAATTTACTTATTGCAATTGATTATAATAAATCAATCTATGATACACCACCAGAACTTCATTTTTTATCGTTCTATTTAGTAAAATTTATTTGATTTCTTTAGGGGTGTTCAAAAATGCATTTACTAGATGTTTGTAAGTCGGACCTAGCGTACATATTAAATTCGCCATTGAATTTATGGTTCATTTTTATTATGACAAATCGGAATTAATTTTCTTTTGTTGGTATTTTTGAATCTTAATATTTGCCTTTGAAGATATAAACGACACCAAAATGTCATTATTACTATCCAATAAATAATATAGATGTAGCCAAAATTTTAACAAAATTGGTCAAACGAAGGGGGCACTTTATTTAATAAATTTTGTCTCATTTTCACGTTTTTTTTTATTTACTCAAAAATAACGATTTTATTACAACTGGGAATTTGATGCATGTATATGCCCGCGATGTGCCAGTCAAAATTTCATTTACCGTATTATCACTGATGGAAATAAAAACTTATATTTTCAAATAAATAATTTTATTTAACTTCAGAGAGTAAATAAGTGATGCTAAAATTACAAGTCTGAGATAATCTTTAATTAATTAAATTTTAGTTTAAAAACTTTAGTTCCATAATAGATTAAGTTATTGTATTAAGTTATTTATAGGAACAGTAATCGTTTTCGGTTTCCAGAAAGTCATAAGAAATAAACTTTACTACGAGGCGTAAATACACCTTCACGATACATTTACAAAAAGCAACTTGCCGTAAAAAAACAAGCAAGCAGTAAAACAACTCGAGTGTTAATGAAATTAGGTCCCTTAAAAAAAGAAGTAAGCAATAATGAATCGAAAAGTCATGTTTTGCAATACAAATGCTATATAACTTATGGATATAGGGGTCACCTTTGGTATAGTGGTTAGCATGGCAACCTACAATACTAAAGGTCGCAGGTTCGCGTCCCGCGGTGGCCCTAGGATTTTTTGAATGTAGTAAAAAATCCGTGAACATGCTGTCCCTCGGATAGGAAATAAAATGCATGTCCGGGCCTGTACGATGTCAGGTACTCCCTATCCTAATTATACCTGGATAGGAAAAATTTAGGACTCACACTGTAGCATCGCCGATTAGCCTTAGTAGCATTAAGTGACGTTAAACAAACAAATAACATACAAACTTATGGATATATACAAATATAAGCATATAAATGTGAAAGAATGTGTGAAAATGAAGAATGGCGTTTACATATAATGAAAACAAATCGATTTCTAAACTAAGTAAGTTCGTAAGTGAAAGTTGTGTGTTGCACGCATCGCACCAAATTTTTTTTTGTATGTGTTTGATAATTATACTTAATGATTAATGAGAAACTAAAAATATTTAAAATTATTTCAAAAAGAATTCTTGCAACATATTTTGCTTTGAATGCATTAATTTAAACTATATTTTCTATAAACTATCGTGTTCAAATATTGAGTTAAACACGACATTAAAAAAAAGAAATATTCTATTTCAGAATGATCGAAGAAATAATAAACTTTGTAACTGGTAAACAACATCTTTTAAAAAGTCAAAACATGTAAAGTTCTTAAAAACTACAGACCATTGAGCTCAAGGATGAATTGTCATTCAAGGTTCCCAGTGATGCTTGTCATTCGGCGCTCTCTTGACAATCCAAGCGTTTATTTCATTTGTATTTACCTATGTACATTTACATCCACATAATCGCCTTAGGAAAACGGGTAAATAATACCTCCTCTCTATCCATGATTTCAGTTAATAATTAATTATCAAAAATATTAAATATAAGATCTGAAATCTTATATCTTTCTTTTTTTTTTTCATTTTTTTTTTTTCTTTTTTTTTGGTATTCATCATCATTAGGAAAATCTCAAAATATATGTCTATAAAATTTTTGATTACTACAGAACTGATATTCTTTCGAGCCTTAGAATGCAAAATAGAGGGAGCTGTAAAAAAGTAGGACATTTGGGTCTTTTTTACTTTACCCACACCAGTTACTTTTTGATATTATTAGTGATTTATTTAATAACCTACGTTATAACGTTATCTGATAACATATGTCTATTTTAAAAGAAAAAAAATATATGAAGGAGGTTACCTATCTTATACCTCCTAGGTTTTAAGAAACGTTAAAGTTGTTTTTGTTAATAATGAATCTGGTACAACTTTGTCGTGTTCCTTAATTGGAAGAAAAGGCATTTATGATATTTCAAAGGTTGGGAATACTGCATAAAACTCGAAAATACCGAAGAGGACACTTTATGATGCTTGCTTTTCCAGCTTTTAAATGCATTTTGAGAAGTTGCAGATGCAGTATATTACAATATAATTTTTGTTTATATTTTAATGTTTTCAAATACATTACTTATATCATCTGTTCTAATTTAAGCGACGTGGCCGAGGGGATAGCCTCTCCGACTCCCACGCTGGCAGTGCGGGTTCGAATCACGCCCAAGCCGGCTCGATTCTGTTCAGTGACGGCCTCACTGAACAGATTCAGCGGCTTGCCATGGATTAGAATAGGTTGGTTACCCGTAGATAACCCGTCCTGATTTGCCCTCGTAGCATAAAGTGGACGTTAAAAAAAAAAAAAAAAAAAAAAAAAAAAGTAAAAAAGGCCCGGCCATTTTATAGTCTTTTAATCTTGTATTAATTAGATTTCTAATACTAAAGTCCCTCCAGTGCGACCGATTGTATTATTTTTACTTGTAATAAATATTTTAAAAAGAAGTACTTAACCCTTTCTTGATTTCATTAATGGCCACACTGTCCTATGCCGGTCCAAAACCGGCGTAAACAACCCCCGCCGTTAGTCCATGTCCGTTACATCGCGCCTTAGTGGTCCGTATAGTTTTCTGCCAACGGGTTTTAACAGTTCTGCATCTTTTTTAACTACAATTTCTGATTTATTATTAATTAGTTTCAAAAACAATTTGTTGAAAAACTCATGAGTAAAATACAACTGAAAAAATCTTTTTAGGTAGTAGGGGCAGGATGAGGTCCCCCAGACCAGAAAACGTAAAGTTTGGTAAGGAATCCTCACTAACGTGCCAATCTTGCCCACCCATCTAATCACCCTAGTCTAATTCAGGCAATTTTTTTAGAATTTCTTCGTCCTCCAATACAAAATACACTTATTAAATAATTAAAACTAAGAATCCTCAGAGTGCTGTATTTCACAAGAATTTTCAGAGCATCTGTTGGGTGTCGAGGGTACTACGGGACAGAACATTGACGACGGTGAGAAGCCGGCCTAGGACCTCTAGTGTTAAGTATGTTTACCGGTCCCAGCTCCTCAAAGGTCCAGTAGGACTGGTAATGGATAGACACTCGCGGATCGCATGAATAACCTGTTAATGTCGGCATAGGGTAAAACTAATAAAATTATTAAACTACCCATTCGAACGTTCTCTCATCAGTTAAACCGCTCAGAAGTCTTTCCCATCTTGTGATAGAGAAGAAAATTAAACACTCTACCATTTCTACTGTTCATGTCCATTTTACTCAGCATACAGGGACCCGTTCCGTCAGCGCTATATTTGCATGAAGTATTTTATACATAAAAGCGTGCGAGAAGAAATTTAAAATTTAATTAACTTTGTGCTGATTTTTGTATGCTATATTACCTACTGTGGAAAACCACATTACATATAAATAAATAGCGGGGTCACCTGTGGTGAAGCGGTTAGCATAGAAACCTACAATACTAAAGGTCGCGAGTTCGCGTCCCGAGGTGGCCCTAGGATTTTTTAATGGGAGTAAAAAATCCTCTTCTATGCTGTCCCCCGGATAGGACGTAAAATAGAGGTCCCGAGCCTGTACGATGTCAGGTACTCGTTAAAGATCCCTAACTATACCTTGAAAGGTAAAGTTTAGGACTCCCACTGTAGCATCCGATTATCCTTAGTAGCATAAAGTGACGTTAAAACAAACAAACAAATAAATAGCGTTATATTCACAAACAAATTAAATGTTTGAAAAAAAAAAATGTATTTTAATCCACTCCGAAATCATTTATCTGGACGACATGTTCGAGAATATCAGAGATATTACTGTAAATTGAATTATGACAGTGACACTTGGGGAAAAATCAAAGAGGTACTATCCAAAATATATCGCAAAACACAAAGGATTTATAGCAAAAGAGATTATAAAGCGGAATGGAATATAAAATAACCGCTCTTATTTAAAGCTCAATAAGGCTGAAAGGGTTATTACCGCCCTAACGACATCCCATAAAACACAACATTTTACACCGGCCAACCTTCCAATAAACTATTATCACCGGCAAGGGATTAAACCGAGTTTGTTGGGGCTGAGAATAACTCATCCGTCCTCGCTGTTCGTCCGCAACTCCAAGTACCTTTCTACTCCATTAGACAATTGCTCTATTAGCATATGTCTAATAATAGTTAAATGCACCACTCTACTGGAGATTGATTTCACTGCACGCAACCGTAAATAGGCTACTGCTAAAGCTAAAGCCTTCCCCATCCATTATGTCTTCCTCGACTCTGCAATTCCTTAGAGCATTGTTACTGCACCACAACATTTTTTTTCATTCTGACACTCACAATGACCCAAAAGCAGCCTGTTTGCACTGAATGGTCACTGCATGACATTAATATGAGAACGCTATATAGCATCCAAATATAAATAATACATATGTATGTATTTTATCTCACTAATTACATCGAGGTCACCATGATAATTGTAATCTGGTATATTGATTGGCAAAGCCTATAGAGAAGGTAGCAGTTTCGCAGCCCGCCAGGTGGCCTTAGAATTTTTTAAATGGAATAAAAAATCCGTGATTGTGCCGTCCTTCGTAGAGGACATAAATTGAAGGTCTTTACAATGTCAATCAATAGTGACACACATAAAAAATACTCCTCAAAGATCCCTGTCCTAATTATACCTGAATAGGCAACATTTAAGTCTATCACTGTAGCAGCATTGTCTGAATAGCCTTATTGGTATATTAAAATGACCTTAAGCAAACAATACTAATTATCTTACATATTTGAAAATAATGAAAACATTTTTTAAAAATATTACAATAAAAGTTGTAAGAAATTATTTAAAACCGGGAATATCAAAAGAATAAAAAATATAATAATAAATAAGTATATATCATATAGTAGAAGGAAAATTCATATATAAACTGAAAAAAATAATGGAAGTAAAAATAAAAATCTTATATGCATTACTTTTATTCAATCTAGGAAACTCCAAACCGAGGTTTCCTGAGCTCACATGAGTCACCCAAGACCTTCACTCCAGAAAGTCCATTAACTCCGAATAGTATGAGCTTGAAGTTGGTTAAGTCCTTTAGCCAAAATCAAACAGTAAAGACAGGTTATTTTAATCCCCCCCCCCCAAAAAAAATTAAATAAAACTTTACTTAGTTATTAATAATATATAGTTAGTAGTAAATAATAGTTTTTAATAATCAATATATATTATAAAGCAAAGTGTACAATGTGCGTGCCGAAAAGGCTCAAAAACGACTCCACGTAAGATTAAGGAAGTTATGTCATATTTTAGCCACACAACCCCTAACGGAGAAGAAGGTTTCCGTTTTTCTCTTAAGAGTGCAAAATTGAAGAGAAAAGGACTGGAATTTTACGCCTCTCGCACCATTTAATTGATTGAGATACGAGTTTAGGAATGAAAAATTTAGTTCGAGCTCCAGACTACCAGGAAGCGCTAGGGTGCGTTTCAGTCAATGTTTATTGTTCATTCATCCTCATGTTTATTGTAAAGGTTATATATTTGTTCAGCTGTTCTTTTTAAATTACTAAAATATTAAGCGAAAATAATTAGTTTCTCCTTTGCTTTCAAAATAAAATAATGATTTTACATCTCTGCAATCAATTAAAAAACCAACTGGATTCCTTAAAAAAATAGTTTTCTCATAAGAAGGCAGTATAGAAGTATTCACTGATCAGCACATTACATTTAATCTATATATAATATATACCTAGGTAACTTTAATGCAATATGAGTGAACATTTCTTAGTAGTACAGTGAGCGATAAAATCAAACATAAAAAAAGAGATGAATTGACTGAATATAAATCGAAAATAAAAAGTTTGAAGTGTTTTTATTGTATTTATGAAAATGAAGTTGGTTTGGTTACTACGTATGATGAGCATTCCAGTTGACAAAACGTCTAACTCCAATAACAGCATTCAGGATTTTATCATCCCTGATAGTTCAAGATAAAAAGAAATATGATGAAAAAATTGTGCCTTCAAGAAATTTTGGTTTTCACTTTGTAATAGTAGTAAGATTCGAGATATGCAGAAACCGTCCAAATTACGGGGGGATATCTTAAGGGAGGTTGAAATGGAAGAAAGGTCTTAAAACAAAGTTTCTATGAATCTTCGGTAGTTTCTATACTTCTGGATCAAATAGGACCATCATAGTAGTCGGCGCTTAAGTTTTAATCAAAATATAGTTTTTTTAACTGAGATACCAGGTTTTTCAACTATAATCTCATAACTTATTATCTGTTGACTACTTGGAATGGGCTTATAGGATTCAGAATCACAGAAACCATCAAAAAAAAAAAAACCTGTACCACTACAACCCATAAAGGGTCTTGGGTTCAGTACTATGTAAGGAAGAGTACTGTTTCTTGGTCAGCGGTCGTGCAAGGAGGTGATTTGACCGTGATCACGCTCAACCGCCAGGTTCTTTCCCCTTAATTTTTTAATTAAGGGTTCCCACTTTATAGAGGCTGGGTTTGCCCCGGGAGGGTCTCAGAAACCATCAAAAACGATGCATAACCATGGTCAGAAACCATCAAAAACGATGCATAACTCGACAAAGTTGCAGCAAAATTAATTGTTCACTTACCATTTTCAACCCCCTGTAAATTATACATGGTTCCTTATTTGGGCGGACTCTGCAGATCTCAAGTCTGCAGAATATTGATACCCAAGTTAAAGCCGAATTTTTAAGAAGGTGCTAATTTTGTTCCCTATTTCCTTTTATTTTAAAGTTTTTCTGGTATTAAAACTACCACACAACTACCGGAGCGAAGCCTGGCACCCTAGCTGGTACTTAATAAACTATAACTGTAAGTAGTAAATAATAAGTTTAAATGAAATTAAAATACGACGTTTTAGCTTCCTTCAGTTTTTTTTTTTTTTTAATTTTACTTAACTCGAAAATATTTAGATTCAAAAAAATTTATACACATTTTAAAATAATAAAGTATAAAATTTCACGTAGGTTGACTAACTCATAATTAAAATCGGTTAAAAGGGCTAGGACACAAACAAAAGCATTATATAAATAGATTGGGCCAAGAATATGAACTAACTAGATAACATATAAAGGTCTGTAAATATATAATACAAATATTAAATATTTTTAAGGAAAATAATTAAAACAATTATTTAGTTATAAAGCTGAAAAACTAAAAACCTTGAGTACTCAATATGAACATATTAATTCACTTCTGATATTCTTTTGTTGAATCTGCTGTAAGCAGGTGATATTTTAAGAATTCAAAATGGCGTATTGCCTGAGCTCCTATTTAGTTATTACTAAATTATTATTTAAAATTATTTTTTTTTTTTTTATTACTAATTTTCGTTAAGGACGTCGGGTTTTATACCTTCCAGCCATTTGTCCTGTCCATTCAGACTTAATGGTTATTGAGCATGGAGTCTCTTATTATTTTGTTTTATAACTCGATCTGACAGCCTTGAATTTGCAGATTTATCTGGTCCTTGCCTCAAGCTCTTCACTTACATTATCTATTTTTGATTCGCTGGTAATTCTAGGCGACCTGATTTATAATGATCCAAAAAAAAAAGAACAAAACCCCGAAACTATTATAATTGAAGCAGTGTAGCATAAACCCCGAAGGCAAAAGAGGGCCCGGAATCTCTGAAGGAATGGGATATTGGAATCATGTTTTATAAAGACTCATGAAAATTCATTGCTTATCTTGGTAGGAGATATGTAGCTGTTAGTGGATGATTTAGCGGGAGAGGTGTGAGGTATCCTCTGCGGCGGGGGACGGTGCCGGCAACAGCCTTGCAAGGTCTTCCAGGTGGATGACCCCGCTCCCACTCAACTGTCTTCGCTCGCACAACTTGTTGAGCTTCAAACTTTATATCTATGTCATATTGCCTTATTCCATATTGATTCCTTGCATCCTACATTTCTTCAACTAGTTGTACTTTAGAGAAGTTGCAGACGATAGGTCGTATATTTTAACTATCTGTAATTTACACTGGTGTGATTTAACCGTTACAAGTAAAGAGCATTAGTAAAGCTTTTATTTATATGGATGAGGCTGTCACGAAATGTCCATGTTCTTGCTTGTTTTGGTTTGACACCGTTAAATTTCTATTAACGCAAAGTCAACGTTTAATTTAGTTTTTTTAATATTTTCTTTGTTCTAATTAGTGATCAAATTTCTGAATAAAAATGGTATGATTTTGAAAAATTGACGAGAGGTACAATAGTTTTATTATTTTCTCCGAGAATTGTGGTTGTTCGGGTTGTAATCCATAGATACTGAGTTTTGAAATAAAGATGGGAAATTATTCGAAAATTTGATCATTCGTGTGCTTGCTATTACAATAATAACATTTATGTTTTTGTAATTCGGTAGAAGTGGATAAGTCTCGTGTGTCCGATTATCAACCTAGGCAGTACAACCTCTTCTTGTTTAATTTCTAACAATTTATTTATTATCCGCAATATTAGTCTATGGGTGTTTTAACTTACATACAGATTTACAATCTTCTTTACTGATGTCGGATTTCTTTTTATGCAGAGTATGCACCATTTCTTTAATTTTTATTTATTTAGTTTAAAGGCGTAACAACCCTTTCGTCGTCAACGACTAGAAATGGTTTTTATTCTTCAAATATTATTCATTTTATTATTTACTTTATTGACGTCATAAACACACTTCATACTGCTATGGCTAATCGTGTGCTGCTATTGAGGTAGTTCTGAATTTTGCATATACAATTATGCAATTAACATAGGGATTTTTAGCGAATACCTAAAAGTGCACAGGCTCGGGACTGTCAATTTACGTCTCCTACGGAGAACGGCATAATTCTTTTTAAAATGATTTCTAAACCAAAATACTGGGAAACTGTAGTTAAAAAATAATCATAGAATGGTAAAATGGTTCCTTGTATATAAGCATGCAAGGAATCTCTTCGATGTTTTATAATTCTTTTGATGCTCAGATTCCTTATATTTTATTTTATTTTTCTATTCTGTAGTAGTCAAGAATTTCTATTTACAAAATGTTTGCTAACAAATAATAACATATCTTTGATATTGTACGGCGCTAGCTTGAGGTGGCAGGCAAGATACTAACTGGTTCATTTCTTTTTAGAAGTAAAAATACGATTTTATATATTCTACATTACCTTTCAATTTTTAAAGATCTTTTACAGAATTCACCTTTGATTTGATGTGATATATTTCAAAATAGCAAAAAAATACGGATAAAATTTAAAAAAAAAATTTTTCTTCATACTTTTATTCGCACCTTTCACAAGTAAGCGACGGTTGCGAATAAAAGTAATACCTTTAATAATTAAATTAAAAGTATAAAATAAAAGTAATTAAAGTTAATTTAAAGTATTTAAACAAAATTAAAAGTATGAAGAAAAATTAAAGGTGAAATAAAAATTTTATTGTTTAGAGAAAACAAAATTAAAACCTCAGTTTCAAATGTTATTACTCCATATACTTATTTTGCCCAATGTGTAAGGACAAGAGTTTTATGTCATGAAAAAAGAATTTGAAGGGTGTTACTTAATTCATGACTAGCAAATGAGAGAAAGAGAGATTGGAAAAATGAGATAGTTTCGGAGACAGCACCTCTTCGTGAAAATAAGATAATGGGGAATGCAAATGTTATTCACAATCATTACGAGATAGGAGTTAATGAGAGAAGAGGTTAATGTACAGTAAAGGTGTCGGGATGTGACTGACTCGGAAATAAACAGAGGTGGTGAAGGGGAGTTCCTGATAAAGGGAAAAACAAAAACAAGAAAACAAAAGAATCCGACTGCCTCTTTGGGGAAACACGGCATCTTTAATATTTCAAGAATACTAAAATAAAAATTATATATATTAAACCTGAGCACTTTTGAAAAATTTCTTGGTCATAAAATCACGTACTATGGTAATTCATGTATTATAATAATTCAATTATTTTATATTAGTTAATATTATTTAATATTGCTAGTTTTATTGCTGAAATAAAACCTTCATACCACTATGCCAAATATTACAAGAATTCAGGCCTTCAATTTAAGAAAACAAAAATTAAAAGAATACAGACTAATTATATATTTGTATTTAAATATATCCATTACTTATAGAAATAAAATTGTTAAAAATTTCAATTTGGATTAAATTTTAAATATATTTGAGAGTGGCTCAATAAACAGGTCTACACCTACATAATCACATGTGTGTGTTAATATTTATATTTATATTAGGAGACAGCTTGGTTTTGAATATGTATATACTACATTAGGTGACGTATTTATTTCATCATCATCATATTCAGATCCTCTTGTACCGCTTTCTAGCAGTGTTGAGGTTGTCCCCTGTAGAGTCTGGACCAGGTTGACCTCTCCTGCACCATCTCTCTTCTCCTGCTCCAGTCCAGTCCCCGCTTCTGGAATGCCTCTCTGACCCCACCCCCCAGTTCCCAAGTTATCCTGGGTCTTCCTCTGGCCATTCTTCCCTCTACCCGAGTCTCGTAGGTCCTCCTAGCAATCCTATCTTCATGCATCCTGAGTAGGTGTCCAAACCATCTTAATTTGTGTTCCTCCAGGATTGCCTCGGCTGGTTTGACATCAAGATTGGCTCGGATGGTAGAGTTTCTGATCTTGTCCCTGCTTGTTTTATTTTCCACTTTGCGCAGGTACCTCATTTCCATAGCCTGGATATGGCTCCTGTGCTTTGATGTGAGGGTCCAGGATTCTGAGGAGTATGAAAGTATGGGGGGGGGGGGTTGTTGATTTTTACACTGAGATCTTTGTCTTCTTGGAGACCTCCCTTCTATTGAGGAAACCCTTCTGAACCGCCTGGAACATTCTCCCTGCTGCTCCCACTCGCTGCTCCAGTTCTTCCTCGATGTAGCCGCTTTTGTTGAGATGAGCCCCTAAGTATTTAAAACTCGTAATTTGCTCCAATCTCTCGCCGCTGACCCTCAACACTCTCATAACCCTGTGTGGCTTCCTTCCAATCCTCATGCACTTTGTTTTATCAGGGTTGATAACCATATTGATTGTGGTTAGCTTTTCCTTGAGAATGTTGCGGTTTATCTGCAGATCGATGTCGTTAGCGGCTATCAGCACCATGTCATCCGCAAATGCGAGCAGAGAGTACAGTGATGGTTGCATTCTTCTGTAGCTAAGGCAGAAATTTCTGAATCTTTCCTTTGCCTTCTTCAATGCTAGGTCCATTACCAGTATGAACAAAAGAGGGCTCAAGCAACACCCCTGGCGTATTCACAGCGAGGTCTCGAATTCACTGGAGGAGTGGTTCCTTGTTCTCACAAAACTTCTTGTTATCTTATGGAGACTTCTCACTGCTAGTCTCAACCCAGTCCCTACATCCTTCTCCGCCAGGGCCCTATCAATATCGGTCTTCTAAAACCTTGTCAAATGCTTTCTGGAGGTCCACAAAACATACTCGTACCGATGCCTCTTTTCCATTCTCAATACATTTCTCCATGAGATGCTGCATTGTAAATATGAGGTCTTGGGTGCTCCTTTGTGCCCTGAAATCATACTGCTCCTCCCCGATCTGGTCATCGACGATCTTCCTGATCCTCGCTTCCAGGATTCTTGAGTATCTCTTGCTGAGTATGCTCAGGAGTGATATACCCCGGTGGTTATCGCCCTTTTTATAGATCGGGACAATTACCGCAATTTCTGCTTCACCTTGGCGTTTTCCCCTAGCTTCTGGCCGAAGTATTCCCATGTTTTTCTTTTTGCCTCCACTAGTTTTAGTTTGGCATACTTCCTTTTTACCATGTATTCCTCCAGGGTCGCAGGTGTTCTTTGATACAGGTAGTTCTTCCCGACTGCCTTCTTTTCTTGGACTGCCTTCTTCACTTCCTCAGTCCACCAAGCAGTAGTTTGTAGTTTCCCCCTATTCTCTTAACCCAACATACGAGCCGTGAAGCATCAAGTATGGTGCTTTTGAAAGCTGACCAGCTCCTTTCTATGTCATCGCTGTCCCATGGGCGACCTGGTTCTCTGAACATTCGTTCTATCTCCTCCTGGTGGTACTTAGCCATCTCTTCCTCTCTCAGCCTGTTGGATTTGATGATTTCCTGCCTCGGTGGTTTCGCTTTTTTCCTGGCTTTGTCTCTCTATACTTTATTTACTATTAAGAGGTAGTGGTCGCTTCCCACTTCATAACCTCTCTTTACTCGGGCGTCTAATAGTGATCTGAGATCATCCTTTGGAACCAACACGTAGTCAATTATGGACTTTTCATTCCTGCTGGGTTCTTCCCGGGTAAATTTATGGATGTCCTTGTGAGGGAAGTATGTATTAGCAACTGCCATGTTATACACAGAAGCTCAGGATTCTCTCTGCGTTATCGTTGTAGGCAGTCTCTCCGTTTACTCCAATGACTTCTGGCCATCTTTCTTTATCCTTTCCAACCCTGCCATTCAGGTCTCCCAAGATGATCGGAGTCCCTTCACAGTCGTCGGCCACCCCCTGAAGATCGGTTAAAGAATACATCTTTTTCATCGGCATTAGCACAGTCGCTGGGTAGATCTCCTCCCCCTCTAACACCTCTAGCACCATCATCAATCTGTCACTGACAAATTTCCAACTCTTGTTCACCGTGGCAAGGTCATTGTGAAACAGGAAATCCACGCCACTAGCTGCTCCCTTTATAGGACTTATTCCTAAATAGAGAAGAGTAGAATCTTGGATCTTGAGTTCTCCTTTTCCTTTCTTCTTTGATTCTGTGATCCCAAATATATCCACTCGTGCCTTCCTAATTTCCTCTACCAGCTCACACTCTTTCCCGTTAAGGCCTCTAACATTCCAAGTAGCAAGACGAATAAACCGTTTTCCACGCCTAGTCGGATTCCGTAAAATCTGTCCAGCTCTATTATTCTTTTCGTTACTTGTGATAAGGTTCATTTAAGGGGAGCAGGCTATCAACCTACTGTCCCCGAGTCAGGTGGAGGGGCTCCCTCCTCAAAGCGCCCTGAGACGCTTCCCCATCCGGAGCGGCTACCTAGGGTAGGTGACCCTAGGGTGTGAACTGTAGGTGACGTTAGTCTGTAGTGTGGGTTTGTATGTAGAGTGCTGTAGTTAGTGTACTGTGTGGGTGTCAGTGTATGTGTCCCCCAACCTAACCCCAACCAAATAATTTTTCATGGTTATAATTAATTAAACGCTATCACAGTTTTTATAATCCCCATAAATAATCTTTTTTGGAAAGGCATTCTATAATTATCTTTAAGCTACTTAAACACGGTGGGTCAGTTCGATGAATAATGTGGCCTCTGGACTAAGGTCTAAATATCAGGCAAGGAAATTAAAATTAAACCGGGGCAGAAATCCGGAATCTGTAAAGTAGATAACTGATCCGTCATACGGTTTGGGATCAATGGTGGAACCAGTCTGCTGCCACTCCCCCACTGGAAGATTTGTTGTCATTTCAAGATAGAATTTAACTTTTCTAAAGGTAAGAGCAAACAAAATGCATAACAAATGGAATTTTAGTTCTAGGAAAGGAACATCAAGGTAAAAATGCTGATTGAAAGATAAAGGAATCCACAACCGGCTAGATCCGCCCATGTGGATATACATGGCAATTGAGCGCGTATGCTAACCATATCGGTTGTTGCTATTGAATAAATACCCAAAAGGAAACCATAATTCTTAACAAAGTATGAATGAATGAAAGAATCATTGTACGGTGCATTAATAGAATAGAATACATAACATAAATTCAATAGCAATTTTTTTTTTTTTTTTATATCAAAATAAAAGAGTTGTGAAGAAGGAATGAATAATACGTTTTATTATTTTGTATGAATGGGTTGGATAAGAGGGAGATGTCTGAGGTGGGCAAGAGGATATATAGTGGGAATAATTGAGAGAAGGCAATTCTTTATAGCATTTAGCTCCAAGATGACAAGTGGCCATTCCTTTGATAAATGTTTAGCAGTTGTCAGTTCTTGAGTTGTTTATTTCTTTACTCACTTCACCAATGATATAGTACACATATTTTATAAAATCTCACCGATACAAATTATATTATCCCATTGTAGTCGGTTGTAGGAATAATATTTGGGTAATGCAAAAAAAGTTAATATTAATTGTATAAATAATTATATTCGTAGATTCCTATCGTTATTATTTCCCGTTTAATTCTATTTTACCATGGAATTGTTACATTACAATAAATAAATATACATAATTTTGTTAATTTCAGTTTCGTAAATCCTTTGGTTTGTTGAACTTTACTTTTCACACATATTATTGGATATTTATAATCAGGAGAAGTCTAAACTTGTGTTTTTGGATTGATACTCGATCTGTAATTTTACCTACATGCCCAAAATAATTCAACTTATAAAGGCCATGGTTCAAACGTAGTTTAAATGTGAGTTTTAGTAAAAAAAAATTTTCAGAATAAATTACATCTTTTTTGTTTAATAACGGAACACAAGGATCCACATTAAAACTTAAACGACACATATGGCTACTATATTTTTGTTTTTTACGAACGTAATGATCCAATTTAACTCGAAATTAGACCAAATAATGTTTTCTTTACTTTTTATCTGTCAAAATTAAATAAAAAATATTAAATCGCAAAAATATTTATTATAAATTTGAAATTAGTAAACCAAAACAATATCCTTGATCAATCTGATTACTGTTGAGGAGGAAGAAGTTTGGAGATAGGCTGAGGTTAGTAATGGAGATAATTATAGCCAATCTGCTCGGTCCACTTTCCATTGCTGAGAGGCAGGGAGGAGGGAGGACTCGCTCTCCAACTTTACCTCCTCCAAACTCCTCCCCAAATCACTACCTTATCAGTCCTGTCAACGCTAGGAATCAATACTTACCTCATTTGGGACCACTTTTTCAACCAGTTCCAAATATCCTACTGCTTGATTTTTTTATTTCTCCATGTATCACTTGATCATTTCTCCTAATAATTCAAAAATACCTTGCATCTTTATGACTAACTTCATTATTAAACATTTAGATTTTTAAATTCATACCTGCTTAAAAAATGTAGTTAGCAAATATAAAAAATAATGCTTCTTTGGCTGCAAGAACTGACACTCCAAACGTGTGACAGTGCACTTCTTACAGTAGAACATACATTTTACTGTAGAAAGTATCTACATCAGATCTAAATCAAACTCAAAATATTCAGATCTAAATTAATCTCAAATAAGGTCAGTTCCACCCCTGCAAAAAAACCGAAACATCGACAAAAAGCCTAAAGTATCTCATGATCAGAAAATTAATGCATCGTACAGAGATGCACATTCGACTCTTATGGCCATTTATCTCGAAGCGACTTACAATTAAAGCAAAAATAATAATTTAATCGTTTTGAAAGAACACATATCCCTTTTTTAGATATTTCGGTTCTATTACTTTAGTGGGTTTTTATCAAAAATTACATGTGAAAATGATCCGTTTTATCACTACGCTGCTGTTCAAAATGCTTGTAAGTTTGCAATGGAGCAGATTGAGGATAAAAATTTTAATAAATGGGCATGAGCACTTTCAAAACTAAACGATTCAATTATTATGAATTTTAAAGAAACGAACCTAAAGCGAATTGCTATCAATTGTGTTAATGAATAGATCATTAGGCCAAATACTTTAAATATATGTTGGTAGTTATGGATTATTATAAACAAATATAAACTCTCTGGATGGACGGAAAAGTTCCTACAATTTTCCGCCCGTTGGTGGAAAGTGATTTTTGTATACACCAAAACCTGTTACTTACTACATGACAATAAAGGGTTGTGATGAAAATATGATAGATTACATATGGTGGGCATCTTCAAGATCAGTATCCATAGGAAGCTCCTCATAATGTGAAATTCTACAAGAATTTATCTTAGAAGATCACTCCAGCTTCTCTTTTTCTGCCTTCTTGTGTGCTCTGGAATGTCCTTTCTTGCCGTTAATGTTTAATAGTAGGATATTTCAATGCTTTATGAATTTTTTAAAATCAATATTTATGTAAGAAATATAATGAAGAATCATAAGAGCATCCGAAACAATGACGGGAAACAAACTAAAGGAATGTCTTGATAGAATTTCACAGATTGTCTGTAAGTATAAAACTCCTCAATAAAGCCATAAATCGAAAAAAAAAGTTTAAGATAAAAAAGTAGCTGATTGGGTTCGTTTATAGCAAAAATGTTGGAAGCTATAGAGATCTAAGCTGTTGGAAAGAGTGTCACAAGTCAAACCGCCAATAACCCTCCTTGATTTAAGACCGGGCTTAGGGGCTTCGGGGAGCTGGTCGTTCCTTCACATAAAGTCCCTCTTGGTGCCTCGTAAAAAAGTTGTACGAAACGTCTGGAAAAACATGGCCGGCCGCCTCTATTACAGAAAAGGGTTTTTTATCCGCGTCTTCCCTACTATTCTTCCGCAGAGACATATTTTCCCCCGTTCTTCTGCCTAACTTTTCCTAAAGTTACTCTTGTACTCAATTTTAATCTTAGTATATATATATACTTTAAATGGCCTGGAGTGTTGGCAATGAATTTTATTTCGTTAAAATTAACAAATATCTGTAGTTTATTTTTAAAAATAGAAAGAAGGTATTTCAGTCGATTTACTATATGCCGGTTATCTTACAAAGAATAAACTAATTCCAAGAAGATAAATATCCACAATCAAATTTTATTTCATTTTTTTTTGAGATGTATAAATAGATTTATATTTTGGAGTGAAATTAATAGAATGTTTTATAAAACATTTCAGTTATTACCCTTATTATTATTTCATGAACTTTAAATTATTAAATGTATTTAAACCTTGGTATGTATTGAAATGAAGATAAATTCATTAACTCTGAAGATCTCCATTAACATTTTATTTAATTTTTTTTATTAAATGTATTTGTGAAAACGTATTTATATTACTATGAATAAGATCATTTAAAAGAATTATATTTCAGCGAATTTACAATAAATTAATAAAAATAATGCAAATTACTTATAGTTTTAAGATAATATTGTATTGCTAGCAATCAAATGTTACTTTGTTTTAGTTTTAGTTAATTAACCAGACATCGGTTGATGAAATAGAAAAAATTGCATATGTATAAAACTTGCAGGATAAACCCTTTCCTCACCAGTGTTGGTATGCTTCACATTAGGGAAGTTGGTTAAGGCTCGCTGGAGAAGTTATCTGCTAACGGACTTATTTTCGCTCAAGGCAATATCCTTGACCCAATCCTCTTCTCCTTTATTCGACTTATCACGTATGCTTTCGACATATCTGTGTCATTAATGAAAAAAAAAATCATATTTTTGCATTCTCCAATACTTGCATAAAAAACGATTGTAAGGGATTCTGATAGGTTTTACTCAATAAATAACTCAAATTACAAAGAAAAAAATAAACCTTTAATAAACAAATAAAAGAACTATTTACAAAAGAACTTTGCTGAACTAAAAAAATAATATTTACAAAACCACACAAAACTAAATCTACAAAAACTACTCTACCAAACTTAAACAAAAATATCTGTGCAAAGCAAAACTTAAGAGGAAGCAAACATGCATAGAGGAAAGAAACAAAATAATAATTGACTACTTGCAAGCAGCTGGACATTAATAATTACAATATTTCATTGATTAATGCATAATACAAAAGCTAGTTGCATGCAGTGATAAAGTAACCTCTCTCTACTACTCTCTGGCCAGACAGCAGTCCAAAGAGGTAGGACAGCCCTCATTGGCCAAAGAGCCATTACATGACTCCCCCCCCCCCCCCCCAATGAGGCTGTCCAAGAATCCTACATTTGGGCGTACAACCCGCCCTGAGCGTGTTTTGTAAGTTGTCTCTGATGGAGGTGGTGGGACCTGTTGCTGTGGTTGCTTGGGTTAACAACTTCCGGGCTTTTGCCCGAACGATGCCAACGCTCCACACAGGTCAGAGGGTGATACGCAGTGGAGCGAGCTCGATCAGCACCTATGATCTTCCTGCTGGTGAATAGTCCCGATTCAAATTGACGCCCCTGGTCGGTAGTGATTCTCCTTGGTAAACCGAAGCGGGCTATCCATAAGTCAAAGAATGTCTTCGCAACAGTGTCTGCTGACGTATCTTGTAGCGAGGCAGCTTCAGGCCATCGTGTGAAACGGTCTACCATAGTCAGGCAGTATCTCATACCCTTTGATAGAGGCAGAGGGCCTATGAGATCCACATGTACATGCTCAAAGCGTCCACTTCCAGTGAATACCATTGGAGGCGCAATCGTGTGACGTGTTACCTTTAAGTGTTGACAGGCCACACAAGCTTTGGCCAGTTCCCCACATCAACATTTATTGAGGGCCTGTAATGAGACGCCGGCTGGCCCGAACTCCAGGGTTGCTATTCTGATGGCCGAAAGGTCGAAACACTTGCGCTGGAACATTCTAGGGATGTAGGCCTGGCCTTGTCATTGGAAATCTCACACCACACTGGACGGTGGACACCAGGAAGGGAGAATTTCTTAAATTCCAGGTTTTCCTGTGTGAGCAGCCTACTTAACTCCTCAACCTTTTCCCGCGTAGCGGCAAGTTGATCCCAATCTTCATCCAGTGACAGCTCTTCCAACCGGGACAGTGCGTCTGCCACCGACTTTGCAGATCCTCCAATATTCTGAATGACCGTGGAAAATTGAGAAATAAAATTCAGCCAACGGATACGCATGGGAGCTGCTGTGTTCGACTTTTGCAGGAATGCATAGGTCAGTGGTTTATGATCAGTAAAAATAGTAAACTGCCTCCCTTCAACCACTGGCCTAAAGTGCTTGACTGCGTTAAGAATCGCCAGCAGCTCGCGATCATAAGCAGCATACGTGTGCTGTGGAGGCGATAATGCTTTGGAGAAGTATCCAAGAGGAATCCACCTGTTTTCTTGCCACCGCGCCAACACAGGTATCAGATGCATCACACGCTATGGAAATGCGAGCATTATTTGAAGGGTGCCCTAGGTAGGTTGCATAGCAAAGTGCATGCTTACACTTCTGAAACGCTTCCTCAGAGTTAGGGTTCCAATCAATCTTGCGCTGGTCGTTTTTGCGGACCTGGTGCAAGTAAATATTGTACTTTGCAATTTAATTGAATGCTGGCAGCATTTTTGATGCATGACCTATAGAAATTAATCATGCCCAGGGATCGCCGCAGCTCCTTGACAGTAGCAGGCTTTTGATATGAGAGGATTGCTTGTATGAAGCAATGACTTGGGCTTGATTCCTTCTGCTGATACTTTATAGCCCAGGAAGTCGATCTTCGACTGTCCTAGGAGACACTTCTCTGGGTTAATGATGAGACCGTAATTGTCTAATCTACGCAAAACTGACCGGAGATGCTGTTCATGCTCCTCCCTCGATGATGAAAAAATGAGTAGGTCGTCCAGGTAAGCGAAACAGATGGAAGGTCACGAAATGCCTGATCCATAAGGCGTTGGAATGTTTGACTTGCATTACGTAAGCCAGGACACATGCGAGTAAACTCGTAGAGCCCAAATTATGTGATAATAGCTTCGGGACATCTGCTTCCAATATGGGAACTTGGTAATAGGCTCGACACAAATCCAGGCGAGAAAATATAGACTTCCCGTGGAGATTTACATTAAAGTCTGACAGGTTAGGGACACTGTAGCGGTCTGGAACTGTACGAGGTGTAGTCACCACAGGGATGACTCTTCGATAATTCCTCTCTCCATGAGACGTCGAAAATCCTCCTTGACTACCTGGTACCGCACCGAAGACAAAACGTCGAGCCTTGGATATCACTGGAGCACCTCTGGTTTCGATGTGATGAACTATTGAATGCTTGGGAATCAGAGTCTGCGCAGAGTTAGGGTGAGTTACTCGAGGAAACTCAGCGAAGGTTTGTCCAAAAGGCATGTTCCCAAGGATGGCAAGAATTGATGGAGCGGTCTCCCGCAGGAGCTGTCCTCTAGATGTTAACCCGGTGGCTTCATCAATTAGCCTCCGACCATTTAAATCTACTAAAAGATGATGATGTGCCAGAAAATCAGCCCCAATTATGGCCCTAGGTATGTCAGCTACAATGAAGGTCTAGGTGAACTTCTTCCGCACGCCTAGCTCAAGGCCGAAGGTTCGCTCCCCATAGGTAGCAATGCGGGAGCCGTTGGCTGCAAACAAGCAGAGTTCGCCAGGAGGATGCTTGTCACGAGAGCGAGGAAAGACGGACACTGCTGCACCCGTATCAATGAGGAAGGTGATTCCTAATGTGCGTTCTGAAATGAAGAGGCGGTATTGTTGAGTGGAGGCAGTGCTGGATTCCGCCATTTCCAACACTGCATCTAGTTTTCCGCCGGTTTGCGTTGCTTCCTATAGTTTTACATTTTCTTGCACGCTCACCGAAATCCGCCTTCTGTTAGATGGAGAGCTGGAGGAAAGTTGCTACTCCTCTTGCTTGAAGTTTAGCAACCTGCTTTGGAAGTGCCTCGATCTGAGCTTCAAGGCGCTGCAGTTGCGAGTTGCAACTAGAGGATGGAGCGGAGACAGTATTTATGTCCACGGGGCGGTGAACTTCCTGGATTCTGTCGGCAATAGGAGCCAACTTGTCCAACGATAGGCCTTCTGACGCTGAAAGTATAGCTTCGGTACCTGAAGGTAATGCCTGAAGCATTGTCTCCAGCCAATCGTTTCATATTACGTAGGAGCTGCGAAAGCTTTTCGTCTCCAAGCTGTTGACCCACCAAAAGTTGCAAATGCTCCTATTCTCAGATTCTGTGTATGCCTCAATGAGGCGAGCCTGCAATGCCTCATAGCAGTCAGCTGGAGGTTTTTTTATTATATCTACACTCTGTCGCAAAACTTCATATTCTAACTTAGGGACCACAATTTGAAATTTAGATAATGAATTTGTAATGTTACCCCTTCTGAAAACCTGCTCCACAGCTCCGGATCTCCTTTCCAAAATGGAGGTATTTTGATGGATGATGCTCAGTCCTTCAAGAGATACCGGTCCAGCGCTGCTACCTGACTCCTGGGGTGTATGCTGCTGCTGCTCCTTTTCCTTCAGCATCTTCTGCACTGCTTCGAAATTTTCTTGTGGGTTCATACTTAAAAAAAATAAGACCAAAGAAAGAGAGAAAAAAATATTAAATAAATATTTACACGCAATAACAAAAGATAGATATTGAGTGACGGAAGATGTGATATAATAAAAAAAAAAGTACAGCTGGAGGACAAAAATTAATAGAAAAAATGTTAGAAGCTACTGTAAAAGAGATTTTTCAGAATCCTTTAAAAAACATTAAAAAACAAAACGGGGTCACCACTGTAAGTGACTCTGATAGGTTTCACTCAATAAATAACTCAAATTACTAAGTAAAAAATAAACCTTTAATAAACAAATAAAAGAACTATTTACAAAAAAACTTTTGCTGAACTAAAAAATAATATTTACAAAACTAAATCTACAAAAACTACTCTACCAAACTTAAACAAAAATATCTGTGCAAAGCAAAACTTACGAGGAAGCAAACATGCATAGAGGAAAGAAACAAAATAATAATTGACTACTTTCAAGCAGCTAGCATTAATAATTACACATTTCATTGATTGATGCATAATACAAAAGCTAGTTGCATGCAGTGGTAAAGTAACCTCTCTCTACTACTCTCTGGCCAGAAAGCCATTACACGATTACTGATGCAACATGATTAAAAATATAATTCCAAAGTTAAGTTATTTGCTTCAATGAAAAATGAAAATAAAATAGAATCCGGATTACATTTGAAAATCATGGAGGAGACTACGCAGAATGCAAATGTAAATTGTCGATTTACATTAATATTTTTCATACCAAATTTAATAATATTTCTGAGAACATGGAAAGAAGGAAATATAATAATCAAAAGGAATATTTTAAAAATTACGAATATTAAAATAAATATGATTATTTAATATTCATCATAATGTTTAATTAGTAAATTAATTTAATGTTCAATTGATAAATTAGTCAATATAACTAAATTCTTATTAATATACAAGACATAAATCCAACAATTGCTTACATATCGAATTAACCGAAATGCATTTTTAATATATCTTATAGTTTCTAAGCAGTTAAATAATTAATTATGGATAAAGAGATTAAACCAAAATCTCTTACAATATTCTAAGAGAGAGGTATACTATATCTCTTACAATATTCTTTTTTTTTATAAGGTGGTTTTAGAGGAACAGTAATCGTTCTCGGTTTCCGTAAAGTGTGTAACACACAAAGTTGTGTAACACACAAACATTGAAAAATTAATTTTTCATTTTCTACGAGCTGTAAATACACCTGCTATCGATTCACCTTCACTATACATTTACAACAAGCAACGCGCAGTAAAAAAACGAGCAGGAAAATAAACTTAATTTGATGAAATCAGGATTTTTTAGACCATAAAAAATAAATATAAAATACCTAATAATAAATCAACAAGTATTGAGGAGAATAACAAACAGATGTGTAAAATGCTATTTTCTGTGAAGTTTTTAAACGGTGTTTCCTCATTTATCGAAAAAAAAATCTACTTTAAGAAGGTTAGTAAGTGAAAGTTGTGCGTTGCGCGCACCGCACCAGTTTTTTTAAATATCACACACATTTTAATTATGTTAATGTTTTGGGAAGCACGTTCCCCTTAACGGATTTAATCTTTAATATAGAAAGCTCTTTTCCTCATGATCCTGTTCTAATTCTAGTATTTTCATTAAATTTGTAAACCCATCAAAATAAATATATATCAAATCCCTTAAAAAAATTTTTTAACATGAAATAAAAATGTGTTCCGAAGAATTTTCATGAATAAAACCGAAAAGGTGCTTCATGTTAAGTTTAAGTTTATGTAAAACCCAATAAATTTCCATATAAGCGTTTATGAGAGAGGATGTCATAATCCTGGTTATTGTATAGACCCATTCGCTTACCTTATGTATGATATCTCACCTACAACTACGTTTAAAAATAAAGTAGTGGACACTGGCCAGTCACATCGCTGGACGAGCTCTGAATATAATTTATATACGACCATAATAGTTGTACAAGATGCCGACAGACGATTATATCTCTTTGCATTATTTATAAAGGCCTCGACAAAGCTATGACAGATGAGTCGGAAAGGTCCCAGGAGCTAGCTGCGTGTCTCAATAAGGTCTCCTCTTACAGATCTCAATAGGAATAACATTTTCATCAAGTACCGGTTATTTATGCATTAAATCTTTATCTAGAAACGTATTCGTCAAAATAATTAATTCCTGACCGAAAATTATCCATTACAACAGAATAATGAGCTAATAATTAAGTAATTCAGCGCTAGGAGCGTTGAAAAGATATGTCATGGAAATAGCTAAACATTTGATTTATTAAAAAACTCAACTTATTTTTAAGTAACGATTACTATTCCAAGACATTTAGAATCCTCTGTTGCTTTGAAATCCAATGATTAATACACAATGTGAATTTCAACTTACTCATTCTATCTTCGTTCAACGATTCACTACTCCAATGATTGATTTAAGTTATCTATAAATCTAGCATGATTAACAATTAAAAATCTAATATAATTTTCGAAATAATCATAGAATGTATAAGTTCTAACGAACGTACGGTTCTACCTTCTAAATATCGAACGAACGGTTCTACGGTACAACCGGTGGGGGATTAGAACATCCTTTCCATGGGATGTTAGAAGATTGAAAATATGCACAATTACCGAAAAATCAGACGTTTATCAAAAATAAATATTCATAATACATTTTATTTTACGTCAGTTAACTATTTTTATTCTGGTATTCCAATCTATTCTGTTCACATGAAATGTGAAGTGATATACACAACGATTTTGAATAAACCCATTGCAGTCAATTTACAGGGAGAAAGATGAAAATTTATTTTAAAAAGGTCCTTATAAATAAATATGAGAAGATTTATATAAAAATAAAATAACAGTAAACACCTATAGTAGATGATAGGAAAATGTCTGAAGTTTCCTGAGGTTGTTGATTCTTTATCGGAGCAGTTTTCTCTGTAGGTTTAAAGCGGTACTAAAATGAAAAGGCTAGATAACTTTATGGCAGTGAAATAAAATTCCTATCCGTGGTCTTATTTATTCATAAAATACTTCCCAACACAGTAGACAGAAATTATGGATATTCAGTTATTGTCGGTATCTTCAACTCTTGTGCGCAAGAATGTCATATAAAATGTTCCTTCCACTACTGCTGATTTAGATAAAGTATTCCATTATTTTTATTCTTTATGGAGATTTTTAATATAAATATTTTTTTGTTTTTAAAATATCAGGAATGGAAAAATATTTCTTTATTGAGTCATTTTTCTAATAAAGGAGAGGTCAGTGGTAAGCTACTTAACTAATATGCTCCAGGTATCAAGTTCAAATTTGGCTGTTTCAGCTTAATTTTCTATTCTGTAGCATGTATAGCACACCCAGCCATAACAAAGTGGGTACTTCTAATCAAAAAGTTGAAAAACTGGCGGTTGAACGTGATCACGGTCAAATCAGTTCCTTCCGCTACCATTGGCCAAGAAGCAATGCTTTGACGTATAATTCTGAAGATGTTTAGAAAACCGAAGTAGCTCAAATGTAAAAAGTTGAAAAGTATTTTAATCATTCTCTCTAAAATTTGAATCAGAATATCATTTGTAAATACATTAGGTTACACAATTATCAACAATTACCCGATTGTCAAAATAAAAATAAAATAAGAACGTATGGTTACTCTTCTTTCCCGCTTTTAGAAATAAATATATAAATCACCTATAAATAGGTTATATTTATAAAAAAAAAAATATATATATATATATATCGTCGACCGGGGCTACTTTCGTAATTGAGGGGTTACTTTGGTCCAACACCAAAAAAAAGTACTGTACATACATTTGTACTGTACAAACAAAACAAGATATATAGGTATTTTTGGGTTTAAAAAATATTTTATATCCTACTTAAGGGCATTTTAATAGTTTTGGGTAATTTAAAATGTTTACTATTGGGCACACTGGAGTTTTGGTAAACCTTTGTTTTGATACTTCAATTGATTACCTCCAAACTTTTCATCAAGGACGAATTTATTAACAAGATAAAAATAAGGTAAGTGTCAAAATACATGGAAAAGAAGAACATGCCTTTGAAGCTTATATTGACAAGTTAGCTACATTTGGACAAACAGGGGCGTACAGTAAAGAGCTTTAAGAACAATTTTCCGGGTTCGGATTGGGCTACGTCATTTAGGAAACATCGCCATAACAGTGCGTACAGCAAGCAACATTAAACGAGTAAGGGCTGCTATTAATGAAAAAGTAGTCAATTACTATTTTGACAGCTTACAGACTGTCCTCAATAAGGTTTTAAAAAATTTAAATTACCTAAAACTATTAGCATACCCTCAATTACGGTATAAAATATTTTTTAACCCAAAAATACCTATATATTTTGTTTTGTTTGTGTAGTACAAATATTGAAAATTTTTTTTTGGTTTTGGATCAAAGTAACCCCTCAAGGACCAAAGTAGCCCCGCCCCGGTCGACGGTATATATATATATAATTTCCCTTTTCATTTCCTATGAAAAAGATGAAAGAAATGAGTGAATAGAAAACAATCGTGCCAGAATAATAAACAAGCATATTGACGTTGTTTTCAAATTTAGAATAGTGTGTCAACAAATACATTTTAGTTACCATCCATTTAAATTCGACGTCATTCACAACGAACTTGGAATCAATTGCTTATTTACGTCGAGTGCAAATATATAAATATTCAACATTCAACGAATATCGAAAAAAAGAAAAGAAAAAAGCAATATAAATAGTTGCCGTCGGAAGAATTAGCATTGTATTTATAAATAGGACAGTTTTCATTGACGTAGTAGGGAACATTTGTGCATATTCAGCAAACTTACAGTTCACTAACACAGTATCTAGAAATATTTACTAACAATTTAAAAATGAGAAAAGGAAACTGCCGTTTAATGACCATTTTCTTCTTCTATTTTATCTATTTATTTATTTTATTTTTACTTTCACTTACCTATATATGAAATATATAGTAAGTGGAAGTATTGCGATTGTGAAAAATTTCGACTTCCGGTTTTCAACGGAAATACACGTTTTGGGGTCCCCTGAGTCCAATTAACCAAGTCCCGCGAAAGGCCTGTGTGTGTGTGTGTGTGTGTGTGTGTGAACAGACTAGCTCAAAAACTATAAACCGTGCGAACCTGAAATTGGGTGTTTAGTGTATGTATGTGCCCGCGATGTGACAGCAAACATTTCATCAAAATTGCTCAAAGGGAGGGGGTACTTTATTTAATAACTTTTTAAGTTTTTTTCGATTTTCTCAAAAACGGCTCTAACGATTTTGATTAAACTGAGTATTTGATCTATTTATATGCTCGAGATATGACTGTAAAAAGTTCATCAAAATTGATCAACCGGAGGGGGGACTTTACTTAATAAATTTTGTATCATTTTAAAGTGTTTTTTTTTATTTACTCAAAAACGGTTTTAACGATTTTGATCAAACTGGGTATTTGATGTATGTATATGCCAAAGATGCGATAGCCAACATTACATCAAAATTGATCAACCGGAGGGGGGACTTTAATTAATAAATTTTGTATCATTTTAAAGTGTTTTTTTTATTTACTCAAAAAAGGCCTTAACGATTTTGATCAAACTGGGTATTTGATGTATGTATATGCCAAAGATGCGATAGACAATATTTCAACAAAATTGGTCAAACACAGCGGGCACTTTATTTCTTTTCTTTTTTTTCCAATTTTTACCTTTTTTCGATGATCTCAAAAACGGCTTTAACGATTTTTATCAAATTCGTCATGTTTAATGAAAATTAGGTGTTCTTTAACTCAGGTAAGCTTTATCATTATTAAAATGTTCTGAGGGGGCTTTTTTGGGGGGTTGGGGCCTTTTTTGTTGCTTTGTTACCTATAAAGTACCTTTGTTTTTGTTTATATAGAGAAATTAACTGTCTCTCGTTACGCCTAAAAATAAGAAATGGCTAAATATGAAATATGATACAAATAAAGAAAACACAAAGAAGAGAAAAAAAGAAAAATATTCAGTCAACTCATAAAATTCGTTAAGCCCACGCATGCGGAGTACGCCTTTAATGACAGACCATTGTTCATAGTTATAAATTAAAGGCGTTCTGTTCATTTGAGAAGTGGCAATTAACAAAACGCATTAATTTCTAATCTAAGTAAGTTGGTAAGTAAAAGTTGTGTGTTGCGCGCTCGCACCTGATTTTTTTATTTTTCGTTTCGTATAAGCAAAATTAAATCTGTTCGATTAATAAAAATTTAGACATTATTTCCTTACATTTTTCTCTTGTAAATTATTTTATTCATTCTTGTTCTTTAGTTAAATTTTACATATCGATTTTCACATTTGATTTTCTCTTTTATATATGTATATATATTATAATCATGCGGTAAGGAGAGATATTATAATAGTGGAATGGGAAGGAGTCATTGATAAATGTCAAGCCACGGCCAATCTGTCATGGCTGTAGTCATGCCAACGCTCCGACCTTGCTTTGCCTGATAACAGCATTCCTTCCCAATTAACTAAACTAGGCATAATATTATGCTTCTGAGGCCATTTATGATCATCCATGGTTAAATCACTCAAGACATGTAATTTTATTTTTAAAAGATAAATCCTTATTTTATTTTTGTTTTCAGTTAGTAAATAAATGTTAATAAAACTCAAAACAATAAAGTGTGATACAAATAAGGAAAATTGAATCACATAAAAATAACTAAAAAATATCTCACAGAGTTAAAATTATTTAAAAATATAATATTCGTATAACAGTGAAACCACTACGTTTAATTATAATAAAATATCTTCTTAACATTAGATTATTTAAACAACTTTTCAAACTGTTCCAGTGTATTCAGTTGACCACTGTTTCTTTGAAAGGCACATAAATTGAAATGACAAATAAAGCACTCACAGGCAACAGGCAGAGAAACGACTGTCACTGGTTAATGTAAATAGCTTGAAATCATCCCTTATTTTTTTGCACAAAAGAAAGAAAGGCTGGAAAACAAAAAGGGTAAAAAAAAAAAAAAAAAAAGGAAAAATCTGGCTTGCAAGCTTTCCGAAAGGGAAACAATAGAGAAGAGAGGGAGGAGAAATAGGCGAGTGGAAAGAATTGGAAAACTCTGTGGAAATTGGCCGGAGTTTTTCATTTACTTTAGCCAGCTTTAGGCGAAACTCTTTAAGATAGCATTTCAATCGCGGCAATGATTTGAACTGGATATTACTTCGCATTGCGGTCCCACTCCCCTTCCTCCATCAAATAATGAAATTATTTCCATTTTATTCAGATTTCATTTATCGGACATAACCAGCCTACTGTCTTTCACATCATTTACGTAATTTTCTGTTATCTACCTTTTTTCTTATCCCTTGTGTTGTGCTTTATTATTCTCTTTTTTCTTTTTTTTTTTTCTTTTTTATTTTTTTTGTTAATTTTGTTAATTCGCTACATTATGTTTTCAATACAATAATTTGGGAGTTGACTATATTATTATACTATTTATTTATTGGCTTATAAGACAGCGTAGCCATGGAGTCTGGCCCAATCAATGTTAGAGTTAGTTGACAGCTAAGAATAAAATTAAAGCAAAACAAAAATTAGACAAATAAACTAAATTTAACTATAGTTCATCTAACAAAATAAACTTACTGAAAAAAAAGAAAATTTTTATAATTACCACCATTTATATAAAATAAAATATAATCCAAATTTTCTTAAGTGTACATTTCTTTTACTATAGTTACAATGATGCGATGCACTTATTGCCATTCAAAAGGGGACAAAAATATGCACTTTATTTATGTAAAACTCAAGCATACGAATAATCGAATGCATACGAAGAATAATTAACAGATTATTTTAAAATTATGCGTTTGCAGGTAAATTACCAGAGATAAAAATATTAAATGATGACATAATAAAGTAAAACACATTGTCCAAGTGTTCTAGGCTTTTAATATCTAGAACCCTCATCAGTGTTAAGTCATCCGAGCCCGCATATTTGTCGAGATATCTCGTTCTATAGGTCTCAACAAATAAACACTCTAGGACCAAATGCTTTAGAGAGTTAGTGATTAGGAGGCCGCACCACTTACAGACTTCTTCAGCCTTTAAAAGAAGAGCAGTATTCCCATAGTACAGCGCCAGGTGGTCTTCACACGAAACTCACGGTTCGCAGCTTTCGGAAAGAGGTTATGAATTTCAGGTAGTTTTCAGGTTCTGGGTGATTATAGCAACATACTCGCCTATAGATGTGGCTATTGTTTGAATGAAATGTACATTCAATGTCTTTAGAAAATATGTTATTAGATACACATAACAAAATATTTTTTTTTATTTTTTTCATTTTATTTTTTTCATTTTGATATAAACCCAAAAAAGGTAACTGTAATCAGTGTGTGTCGGGTTATAAACATGGAGGATAACTATCTTATCCAGATAATGCGTATGCACTATATATAATTTATCTTATTTTTGTAAGTATTTATCTTACTAGCAATATGATGAATATTACCATTAATATAACCATCTTATGGTTCGTTTTTCCGAGCTACAATGACACACTTTTTCTAATATCTCGTGTCACCATATCATGCGATAAACTATTAAAACATTACCAATTTTTATTTTCATTTATTTAAGTGGGAAGCTCAATTAAAAATACGGTCCTAATACTCCACTTTGCAAAATATTATTGTTGATCGCACCTCCAAACATTTTTCTTTGCTCCGAAAAATTGTATCCGTAAATATTGTCTGTATTTCTCTAGGTCATTGGAGATATTGTAGCTTAAATCTAACCCCATGTGGAGTAGAAAATATTTCGGATAAATAACAATGTTACTGTTGATATAATTTAAAGTAAAGGTATCGTTAAAAAACGTGTCTGATAAAAAGTTTAATAGAATTAGGAAATACTTATGTTTTATTTTTCTCCTTATAAACTTTTCATTTATTTTTTTTTTAATAAGATTAATCAGCATGTGATCTTGTCTAATTATTTAGATACGATTATTTAAGTTCGTGTAATTTAATTATCTAATTATTTTAATTTCTCCCAATTGTTCGTTTTTATCATATTGCTAGCGTTTGTGGTTTTTATTCCATGCTTATACAGTCGACTCTCGTTAATTCGAAACTCCAGGGGACCATGTAAAAAGTTAGAATTATCGAATTTTTGATTTATTGAAAGTTTGATTTATCAAGGTTAATAAATAAAAAAATTCGAATTAACGAGATTTTATTATTTATGTACATATTAATGTATGTATTAGTTTTACATCTTTCATTTAATTATATGTATTTATAAGTTTATAAAAAGATATGTTTATAAAAAAGGGTATAAAATATATATATGTATATAAAAAAGGTACAAAATAATGGTTTTAGTACATACAGACTTTATGTAAACTACTTTGACTCACTGAAAAATACTGTAATTTTTCGATGCTTAAGTAACCCCCAACGTGCTCTGTCCAGTGCATTTTCAAGTGTTACTAGAGCCGAGAATCCCTCATCTTCTATTTCTGGGGTAGTTAGCAGGTAATGCCGGAGTGTAATCAGGGATTTTTTCGCCTCCTTGGATGAAATGGGCGGGATCGGTTCCCCTTCTTCCTCTTCTGCTTCCTCTTCTTCATTTATCCCACTGGATTCGGCCAAAATTTCCGCATCCGTAAGATGACCACGAATTTCTAAATCGTCATCAACATGAACATAATCATTGAACGTCAGATATTTGTTTAGAAGAAGTTGCCAGACTGGTTGCATATCTTCTCCTTCTACGACCGATTCTCTGCAGGGTGCAAAATCGTGAGAGATGAACCTGCAGGTCTTGAAACAATTTGAGATTGTTGTATTATTGACATTTTTCCAAGATTTATCTGCTATTGTCATTGATGTCAGAATAGTGATGTTAGGTTTCTGTTGATCGTCAATACTATCCAACACTATCTTGACTACTTCTTTGCGATAGAAGGTCTTAAAATTTTGAATAATGCCTTGGTCAAGAGGTTGTAATTTGGCAGTAGTGTTGGGTGGAAAGAAATGAACTTTGATGCAATTAAGTGGAGGAGGGTCATTATGAGCTGTGCAGTTGTCCAGGAACAGTAGAATTTTCCTATTTTGTTTTTTCATATTGCTGTCGAGGTTCTTTAGCCATTCATTAAATAGGTCTCGGGTCATCCAAGCTTTTCTGTTGGCTCTGTAGGTCATAGGAAACGATTTTATGCCCTTAAAACATCTGGGGTTAGCTGATTTTCCAATGATTAGTGGTTTTAGCTTTTCCGAGCCATCCATATTAGCAGCAAGTAAAATTGTAACCCTCTCTTTACTGTGCTTACCTCCATGACATTTTTCGTCTTTAAATGTCAACGTGCGATCGGGGAGACACTTGTAAAACAACCCCGTCTCGTCAACATTAAACACATTGCGCGGGAAGTAAGTGCCAAGCAGACTTTTTAGTTGATCTTTCCACTCCGAACACACAGTATCGTCCACACTCGCACTTTCACCACACATTTTTTTAAAACCAATATCATGACGTTTCTTAAAATTTGAGAGCCAACCCTCGCTAGCGGCGAAGCCATTGATTCCGAGGCCAGTAGCGAATGATTTGGCTTTTTCCTTGAGAATACAACCACCTAAAATTTTGAGCTCTGACTTGCCTCACCCACTTAACTAAACAATCTTCAAGTGCTGGGAACTCTGCATGCTTAGTCCTTTTTCTTTCTCCATGGAATGAGCTTTGAAAGATCTTTTCTTTGTTCTTCAATATGGTTGATAATGTAGAGAAAGGAATCCCGAATTCGTTTGCAACGTCTTTCTTCCTAGCACAGCTCTCAACGGCCTCTATGGCTCTTTTCTTTTGCGAAAGCGTCAAGCACTTGTACTTATTCGCGCTCATGTCGGACGGATACTGAAGTTGACTAGACAATGTGAATCACATAGTGTAAACAAAAAGCTACAGGCCTGAACACGCATCTGGCATTCCCAGAATTTCGAATTTTAGAGGTGAAGAACGGCACGGGTTCGAATTATAGAGGGCGCCCGAGGCGCTGGCCGAGATGATAACTTCGAATTAACAAGCGTACCAAAATACTAAGGTTTTCTTCGATTTAACAAGTTATTTCGATGGGTATTCCCGCGCAGTTCGAATTATCGAGTTTCGAATTAACAAGAGTCGACTGTATAAGTAAAAATATTTTCATTCATCAATACTACCTTACCTCGAACGAGAAAGAACGAAGAATTATTAATAGACAAATAAATAATATTTATTTCTTTTAGTTATTACACAACAACCATTCACTTTTATTTTATCATATTCATTTTTTTTTTTTTTTATTACAATCACCTGTACAAATGCTGTTCAATATAACACTTAAAAGGGTACTGTTCCCTATGAGCCCTCTTCTACCTGATGAATCAAAATCGACAAGCAGTTTTCCGAAGAAGAAAATGTTTCACGGTATATTCTTCTTAATATTTCAAATGTTATTGTCCTAAAAAAAAAAAAATGAAGTGTATTTAAAAAAATTAAGAATAACAAAGGAAAAAAAAATAAGCCAGCACAATACAAGCGATAAGAAAGCAAAATAGTAGATAGAAAATAACAAAAAAAAAAAATCAGTAATAGGATAAGATAGTTTGCAATCCGTCCAGGTAGGACAGGTAAAAATTACCTTATGGTTAAACTCTATTTTAACATAACAAACCAAAATTTCCTCGCCTAAATTTCATTTTTTTCATGTTATTTTTCGTTCTGTAAAAAAATTGTCCGGCTGTGGAAAATAGACGATTCTGTATATAACGAAAATATTTATATTACAAATCTTTAAGCTATGTCGAAATGTCTAGGGTAAGATACGACATGAATACTTTAAAAAAAAAAAAAAAAGAGTTGTTATAAAAAGAAAGGGAATACTGCAGTCGTTATTTTGTGTCTCAAATCCTCACTTTAATCGTGATTCTTGTCATTTTTTTTAGATACAAGAGTTGGAAGTAGTCCAAAATCTATCTTTTCTTTGCTTCTTACGATACTTTTTAAGGGTCTTCTTGGTGCTCTATTTAGATTTGATATTCGGTTCTCGAACTTGCCTATCATTTTTATTGTTAATAGAATTGACTCTTAGAAAGAATATTCAATTACATTCATCGGGGTTCAGACAATTATTAATACTTAAAGTAGAAATCAGCACTTTTTTAAATGAATAAGCGACGTTTATAAAGTTTACAGGAAACACTTTTTTTTAATTTTAAACTGTTTACATTAATAAAGCTTTTTAATGTATATTTAGGAGTAGCTGTATATACCGGTTTCACCCGGAGAATCTCATTTTTTAAATCTATAAACTGAGATTTTTATCGACTCAAACGGTCGATTTCATAAAAACCAATGTAAAGCGAGATCAAAACGATTTCTATAACAATAAGAATATACCCAGAGATTGGCTGAAGTTATGCAATTTTAATATGGACAGGTGTTCGTACCTGGTATGAAAGAACCACTGTGATGGATTTCTATAAAGAACAAACAAACAAGCAGAATTTCATCTTTATTTATATAGATTGTAATTATCAAAAAGCATGAAAATAAAAAAATAAATAAAAATTTTAAAATAAAAATCTGCTGTAGCAAGTGAAAAATATCCTCGCTATCCATATATGCATTATTATTTTTTCACTTAATTATATATATAAATATATTTTGAGCATTACTTGCTTCTTCAAGGATTGTCACGCTAGAAGACAATTACCTTCTACAACTTTATGAATTAAATATTCTTCTTCCTTAATTAATCATATTTTTATACTTACGTATTACAACTGTTATTACCGGGCATTAAATTTTCTTCAAGAGAAAACATTTTTCTTTTTTTGATTATGAAATGCTTTCAAAGTTTATATTTAGCCATTTCTTATTACTATTCATAATGAGAGACAGATAATTATTTCAAAGAAACTAAATAAAAGAGAGTTCACAAAAAAAACAAAAACAAATTCTTCGCAATTTAAGCCCTTAGTCAATTCTATCATTATTGAACCTACCTGATATTAAAGAAGACTTCATCATCCATCAGCATTACAAGTTTAATCAGAAACCTTTGAGCCGTTTTGCAGAAAAACGTTAAAGATTGAATAAGTATGGATGAATAAATATTTGTGATCAATTCGGCCTTACAGGTCCGCAGTTTTCAATAGAACCACGTCCATACTTTCTCTCCCCCTGCACACTGTCGGCTTAATCCCTGATTTCCTAGATCACCTCACATCACGGAGCTGCGTTCCAACTTAGCCCGGCCTATCGAATGGTGCCGAATATAAAAGCGATGTCCGATAAACTCATCAAACGACCTTAACCTTCGCCTTCCTCTGCCGCTCAATCCTTTAATAATACTCAACTCAGCTTCTTAAGAGTCCACCTCAAGTAACGCCTTATACAATTAATCCTCATAAACAATTAATCCTCATACAAACAAGAACATCTGATCGTAAAAGAAAATTGGAGTATCTAAAATGGGTAATTTATTTTCATGTTCAAGCCAGTTTTCTCTTCTGGTCACATTCATCCAATTAATTTTTGAAACCTAAGTTTGTAAATTTCAAATAAATATAATTTAAAGATAGCTAAAATGTTAAAAGGAATGCTTGAAGTTTAAGCCAATAGAAACTTGTGTATCACTACCCAGGATGTATAGATTGAGGGTTTTAAGTGACAGCAATAAGCAGTTGTTTGTTACTTATCCTCATTAACTATTCGATTGTCATTAAAGATGAATTGATACAACGCAATTATCTGAGGCAATAACCAGATGATTTCTCATTATCATCGGAACAAGGTCGATCCAAGCAAGCGCAAATGTAGTCAAGCAAACCGAGTCGTGTAAGTGTCGAATCCTCTATTTATTCGCAATCAAGTCTTAAAAAAATAATTATAACTACTACCATTGACCACTAACATTACAATGCCATGTAATCAACCAATAATTAATTGGACACGCACAAAACTACTTGACTCTATACACTTCATTAAACAAGAAAAGGAATCAATGCATTTGAAGTTTGGAGCATGCACACCAGACTGCGGAACTGTAAACTGGGCGGCATATAATTATATAACCCAAACATTATGCCAAATCCATTTAGAGATAGCTCTAAATGAATTCAGGACTTCAAAACTCTCATTAAAAATGTCTAATAAACATCTCTTAATTCAAGTATCTCTAGTGAAAAATTGGAATATCCATATAAAATAATAATCATTTCTGAACTACTAGCTATGCCGTCCCCCGGATATGACGTAAATTGGAGGTCCTGAGCCTGTGCGATGTCAGGTACTCGTTAAGGATCCCTATCCTAATTATCCCTGGATAGGCAAAATTTAGGACAACATTGTAGCATCGTCCGATTAGCCTTAGTAGCATAAAGGGACTTAAAACAAACAAACAACAATTTCTGAACGACTATTTGATATATGTAGTTCGTAAAATCCTAAAAAAATAAATGGTTTTATGATAAAATAGAAAAAATACATTTCATAAACAAGTCTTCCTAAGGTTTTTGACTTAATTTAGTTTTACTCTAACTGCGAAGTGGAAATGTTCACTTCTACTAAAATATTCTAAATTAAATTAATAAACACCAAAATACTAGTAATAGATAATCTGTTAACTTTATCCTTTTCATATTGAGAACATGCGAGTAATTCTTTATTTCGTATCCTCTTTTACTTTATTATTTTAAATATTAAGTAATTATTAATTTTTAATTTTTTATATTTTTTCAAAATTAGGGTGAACTTAGCTTGTGATTTTGCTGGGTATATGTTATCGTCTCATAGAAATGGTAGCCTAAATGTGGTAAGTGTTCCCTAATTGTAGGGTTTATCATGTAGTAGAGTTATTTTTTCTTTCACTTACCTATATATGAAATATATAGTAAGGGAAAGTATTGCGATCGTGAAAAATTTCGACTTCCGATATTCAACGGAAATACAAGTTTTGGGGTCCCCTGAGTCCAAATAACCAATTCCTGCAAAATGGTCTGTGTGTGTGTGTGTGTGTGTGTGTGAACAGACTAGCTCAAAAACTATAAACCGTAAGAAACTGAAATCGGGTATTTGGTGTATGTATTTGCCCCACATCGCGGACAGCAAAAAATTCATCAAAATTGGTCAAACAGAAGGGGTACATTATTTAATGAATTTTGTCTTATTTTTACGTTTTTTTCGATTTTCAAAAAAACGGCTCTAACGATTTTGATCAAACTAAGTATTTGATGTAGGTATATTCCCGCGATGTGTCAGGAAAATTGTAATCTAAATTGATCAAACGGACGGGGCACTTTAATTCAAAACCTGTTTTCCAATGTTTATGTTTTTACAATTTTCTCAAAAAAAGGCTTTAATGATTTTGATCAAATTCGTCGTGTTTAAATGAAAATCGAGTCTTCTTTAATGTCAGGTAAGCTTTTTTATTATTAAAATGTTCTGAGCTGGCTAAATGGGGAATTGTTGTTTTTCCTACAAATTACCTAGGTTTCGTTTATATGATGATGGTTTTGTTTATAAAAAAAAATCAAGTAAACACATACCTATAGGAGAAAAATAGAAAAATATTCCGTCAACTCATAAAACAGAGCCCACGTATGCACAATACGTCTTTAATGACAGACGATAGTTTATAATTATTACATATGTTCTGTTCATTTAAGTATTTTTTAATGGTATCTAAATGAAATTTTCAACAACTGCATACAGAATTATAAAATCAGAGGACTTGAAGTATTATGCTTGCATTGCCGAATTATTGCAAGTAAAAACTTTTATTTAATAATTAAAAATGTAGTGTTCCTTAAGGAGCAAATACAAACAAAAACAAATAATGAATTTGGAAAAATGTGTTATTGAGAAATGACATTTAACAAAACACGTCAATTTATAATGTAATTAAGTTGGTAAGTGGAAGTTGTGTGTTGCGCGCATCGCACCAGATTTGTTTAATTGAATGATTGAATAATTTAATTAATATTGTATTCATGTAATGTATGTACGTAAAGTAGTTCCATCCCGACAAGAGAATCTTCAAACAGCTTTTTTAAGTGATCAAATAGAACCAATCGAGAAAAACTAACAAAGGTTGCAATCTTTTAAAAATGGAGTCAGTCATTAGTAAACACTTAAAGGGCAATCAATACAAAGGAAAAAGACGAAGGGCATAAAAGAAGCTCTGATTTCGCCAATTGTCAAAGAATTTCTCACTAAATATCATAAATCAATTTTTTTTAGGCTAATAACCTGATATTATTTCCTCTTCAACAAAGTAACACCACCAGATGCACCATTGTGCAGGAAAAAATGAATTCAAGATTAATTAAAAGAATTTAGTTTTTAAGTTTAAGATCTACTCAAGTCAGAGGTAAGCCCGATTACCGTGAATAATTCAGTAACTGACAATGATATTATGTAAAATGCCTTTAATTATTTTTTACCAGTAAAATTGATATTTATAAATACGCAGTTCAAATTAATTACTCAGGACTTAAAATCATAAAGGGATTGGAGGGAAAAAATATTATGCCCCAGATTCAAATCTCAAGTTGTCAAATTTGAATCTGATACAAATTTTAAATGTATTGTAATCATTCTCGGAAGGCAGGATATAGTCTGATTCTTTTCAGCGAAACCTTTAAATATGGATGTTATTGAAGAAGGGGGATTAGTAAAACATAATCGTCAGGGAAATTAAAAAAAAAAAAAAAAAACGGAAAAACCTCGCTCCAATAGTTAATGTATTGCAATCATCTGAAGAACATTTTTATTATAAATCAATATTTATTATTCCTTGCTTTAGTATTCAAAGTATTGTGTTATTACGAAACTGATAATTATTTACTTGAACTCAAAAATATTTTTATTTTTCCGTATGTTTATCCATGTCAAGAGTTTAATAATTATTTTAGATTATATGTAGGGTTCTAGCTTAAATGATCCGCCTAGTTTAAATGATTATTTGTCTGGATTTAGGTGCGGATTTCATTTGTGAAATCATAAAATGTTCCCGTCTCATGGAGAAAGTCAAGTTAAGCGTTGATCTCCTTTCCCTCCCCGGGACCCTCGTATTATCTTCTCCGCATTCCACCAAAACTCTTCCTATTTTCTTCCTCAACATTTTACTCCAATGTAGGGAGTAAGCAGAACAACTCTATTTCCTCTTCTAAGCTGAAATGCGAAATATGTATGATCATAATTTTCATTGATCATTCACTATATTAAATAAATAAGGTATAAAATTCCTTCAAAAAAGATTACAGTCTTGAAATGTATTATTAGCAAGTAACGCATTTTCATATTAAAAAATATTCGCACTTTGATATGAAATTTACTAATGGTTTCTATCATAAAATGGTTTCTCCATTCGTAACAGCGGTGTTCTTATACTTCTTACTTTAAAAGAAATAATTCAATATAATTCAATTCTCTAAATGAAAATAGAAATACTAAAACAAAAAAAAAATAAATAAACAAACACAAAACTAATGATAACGAAGCAAAATGGTAGATTACACAAAATAAATTAAAAATCGATCCGTTCAGATAATAGGTACGTATATCATAAGTATCTTATGGTTTAAAACTGACTCAACCATTACTCAAATTCTGTATATACATTTAGAATATATAAACCGGATTATAGATAATTGAAACTAAATAAAAAAGTTTCAACATATTTCCTGTAACTGCTGATATTTCAATTTTTTATTTTCACCCGTCGATGCAGTTAAACTCAGGAAATGTTTCATTAATATTTTTATGAGCGATAACTGAATAGAGACTTGGGAATAAATATTCTGGCAGATATTATTCTTGGTTAAAAAGATAAACAACATTATTTCCTGACAAAAATACTGTTTAAGAGTTTAGAAGCGTTTCAAATTAATTTGCAACACCCGGTTATTTTATTTGTACCGTCGGTATAATACTATACCGGTAGATGATCTGTGAATATTATTACCTAAATTGTTATTTGACATATTACGTTAATCATGTCTGAAAAGTAATAGCATATATACCTACCGTTCTTACGTCCGACTTTTTATATTTATTCCATTAAACACATAGTATATTAAATAAATTTAAAGCATCAAATTAAATTTTAAATTACAATTAGAATAAGGTTATAAAGCATTTCTTATTTTTCTAATTTTACTAGTGGAAAATTTCCTTTAATGTGTTAATCCTTACTAAGCCCTAAAATAATCCTGAAACATGGTTTCATGTAACACAATATATTCGTAAATTACTATTAGAATTTTTTAAATAAGTGCTTTTAGTGATTACCTCAGCAATTCACTTTGCCTGACAATACATACTTTCCTTTCACTAAAAGAAAGTACTCTGACCAAACCCTCAGATTAAAATCAGTAAAAGGTCAGTATCCTCAACGGAACCCCAAGTTTTTTTAACTTTTAACAAATGTTTAAAATGATACCAAAGACTGGAAAAGATCCATCGTGGGAATTACAGAAGAGAAGAGGATTATTACCAGATTAAGAATTAGCCATCCACGACTGACGCACGGTTTCCTCATAGACAAGAGTATACTGTCGAAATGTGAAATATGCCATACACAGCTAAATCCGAAAATCGTAAAAGGAGACACGAATCGATGTGAATTTTCCTCAACGGAATGACCATATATTTATAGTAATAACAAACCTAACCACGTTTGCCCAAAAGGCAAGTACATTCATATAAATTGAAAACACATATTTTTTCTTCTATAATAAGTTATTGAAATAAAAAATAAACCACCTTAATAATCTAAGGCGAACCATCATTCACTACTTTAGGATTTAGTAAGGATTTCTATAAATTTGAAATTCAATACAATTAATTCTTTGTTTAAATTAAGATAAAGCAAAACTTAATTTTAAAGATCTGTTATTGTGATTAAATCGCAAAACTTTCAGTATGAACTAAAATACAAGTTAAAAAAAAAAAAAAAAAAAAAAAGTGCGAGCAAGCCTTAGCGATCAAATTTTCTCGTATATTAGTTTGGAAAACGGATAATAACTGATTTTTATTCTAAGTTACGCACTAACTTACCTAAAATAATGTAATTTTTAAAAAGATGCATGTCATTAAGTAAGGCTTCTCAATTCTGAAATAATTATTAAAAAATAGATGTAGCATGCCGAATAACATGATTCCACCACTTCATGGGAAAATGGTTCGTTTAATTTGAACGATTTTTACAAATATGTGTTTTCCTTAAATGGACTCGGTATTCATAACCGAGAGGTAATTAAAGCCATGTCCATTTTTTATTGAATTAAATATGGATTTAAATACTATGATAAATACTTTTAACTACTAGTAAAATTGTGAAAAACCTTCATTAAGCTCCCTCTAAAAATAACGAAGAAACAAACTTAACAAATTATATATTATGGTATTTGAATCCATATTGTTGAATTTAATTCAATAAACATAATAAACATTGTGTATTTTACCTCCTGTGTTACAGATGTAAATCGTGATACACAATAAAAAAAATGATTTTAGCTGTACTGAAAGAAAATTAAAATTTCAATTCTGCTATGTCATCGCGATAGGCTCCTTCATTTGATGAATCATAGTTGAATCACGCATTACCAGTCACTCCAGATTGAGATTTCAAAACATATCTTGAATGAGCTACCAGTCTGAAAGCTTAATGTCCCTGTTACTAACTGAGGATTTAGAAAAATGGTATGGAGAAATGTGCCGGAATGTGGAATATAGGACTGAGGACTGGCGGGGACCAACTGATCAATGCAACTGACAGTTGTCCCCTGCGGTTAGTTACTGCCTCTCTCACTGTTCAATTAGCTGGCACAATAGCGTTTACTCTCCGTCAATTATTTCCCTTCCCAACCTCTCACCGAATCTCCATTCCCAGCTTATATGTTCCGACCCATAAATCAACGTTATAAAGGAAAAATACGCTATTATATAAGTGAATTAAATTAGATAACGATTCATTAAAAACTAAGATTTAGATGCTCAAGTAAAGATAATTTCGGCAAAAAATATATCAAACGCATTGGGATGGTTTATTCAAATTTACAATCTACTTTATAACCAAGGCCTGGATTTATATGCAATGTTTACGAATCAGAGGCCCCATAACTGATTTGCCAAATTTTATTTTACATATTTATCGATAAATGTATATTTTGATGATCTGAGAAAAAACAAAGTTAATCTCTATATATATAAGAGGCTTTGTCCTGACTGACAGAATCAACGCAGAGCAAAAACTACTAATGATAGAAACTTGAAGTTCGGAATTTAGATTTTAAACGCGATGTAGGTAACCACTAAGAAAGGAATTTCAAAAATGTAACCCCTAAGGGGCTTAAATGGCGAAATTGTCGTTTGACTATAACGGAAATCTATTGTTGAGATATTAAACCATATGTTTTTTATTTGAATCTCGATTTAACGTTACAATATTATTAAAATAGACATTCACATAAAATATGGCTACTGATTATTTAAATATTAGTGGTAATAAAATTATGCCCACTGTGATTCCCATGATTGGGGATGGTGAGTGTTTATTTCGATCTCTATCATATATTACCGAGAATTCTCATGAAAAATGTTGTCCTTTTCGGCAAATTGTAGTACAACAAGTCATCCAAATTGGGAAAAATTTTCTGCGTTTACTCAAAATGATTACAGTAACAATTATTCTGATTTCAGTAGTTATTACACTCATATGTCTCAGCATTCAACCCATGCCGGATTTGTGGAACTAACGGCAGCTGGGGAATTGTTTCCTTACGTTTTTGAAGTATATCGCAATGATGAGCTTTATGCGGTATTTGGCAATAATTCTAATCCCACGAAAAGACTACGTTTTACTGGTACGCTATGTAATGGCCATTTTGACGTGTGTGAAGCTCTACTACTGCAACTTTCTTCATTTGAAGAAGAAGCAAGTTAAAAGCCGACATGTCAGGTACAGCAATGCAACACGGAAAGACCAATTAAAATCAGCTAAAAAAAGTTCGGAATTTAGATTTTAAACGCGATGTAGGTAACCACTAAGAAAGGAATTTCAAAAATGTGACCCCTAATAAATTGTCTGGCGAAATTGTCGTTTAACTCTAACGGACACCTATTTTTGCGCTTCGAGAAAAAATATCTAATTTGGGCTCATTTTAAAGATCTTGATACGACAAGTTTAACTCGAAAGCTCTAAATGAAATGAAGCTGTCATGAGGAGTAAGCAATTTTTTGTTTCGGCTGTTTTAGTGAACTCTCCATTGCGCGCCTCCTTCTCTTCTACCGAGACGGCAGCTTTCCCCTCCAACATTCCACCTCCCGGAAGCTCCGATTCTACTAAATCTCCTTAACATCAGTTAACATATATTGAATCAATACCAAGAATGATCACAGAAGTGATTTTAAAGGCTCGCGGGCGAAGCCGCGACAGGGAATGCTAGTGTTAGATATACGAGTATAAACAGTAAAATAATAACACGGGAGCTATGATTCCCGATTGGAATAGTGGGTATTAGCCGAAAAAAATAAGTGCGTTTATTTTAAGTATGAAAGGTTTTCTCCTTCATTCTAATTGTGTCATAAATTTTGCCAATCCAGGAATAATTAGGATATGGGTCGATAGTAAGAACATGAAATCACACAGGCGGCTTAGAAGTACATATGTTTGTTTAATTAATGAAGCTTTATGCCACTAAGGCTCATCGGACTATGCTACAGTGGGAGTCCTAAATTTCGCCTCTCCAGGAAAGGGATCTTTAACGAGTATCGTGAACTCCATGTCAGTATCGTAAGGCTCGGGGCCTCCAATTTACCTCCAATCCAAGAGATGGCATAGCCAAGAATGTTTCGCCCCATTAAAAAAAAATACTAGGGCCACTGCGGGATGCGAACCCGCTACCTTTATGTTGCGTATATTGTAGGCTGCTATGCTAGCCACTACATCAAAGGTGACCCATTCAAAATGATTTACTTATATTAATTTAAAATGCCATTATATGTGTGGAAAGATTATTTTCGAATCATAAAAATTAGTTTAAAACTATATAGGGTCGGGATCCACCTAAATAAAAATTAAGAGGTGCACCTAAGAATTAATTTTAATTTAAAACACAATACTGATTGATGCTCTTTTTTAAATTTATGTATATTTATTGTCAATTTAACTAACAAAATTAAAATATTATTATCAGTGTTTTGACTATATTTGTCTCACCAAATAGTAAGTTCGAATTGTTATTAATATAAATTAGTTTTTTACGAGTTTAATGATATTTTCGCAAATATATGTTTATTTAAAATTCAACAAAATTCGAAATAATTTTGTTTTATTTGTAAATGGCTTTCTCCGATTCTTTTCTTATAAAATATGTTCTGCACATTTATAAATATTTTAATTGTTGACTGCATTAAAATCCCATTACTTGTTAAATCCGCCTAATATAAGCCCAGGAAAATCATTGCAGTTACATTATAAAAATAAGTATATTAATTTTGCCTTCCACAAAAGTAAAGTGGGGACTCTATACTTGTAGTGTAAGGAATACCGCACTAAACCTACTAATGTATTTCGAAAAATCTTCTATAAACGAACTAACTTCTGTTCATATTATTTATATTACTATCAGTTGCAACATATTCCACATTACATTATGGTAGAATTTGATGCTGATCTATTGATGTTTTCAGAAACAGGAAATGCGTGATTCATTATGTATGTGACTTCACTGAGCATATTTCTAGGTATTCATTTAGTATGATATATTTCTAAAAGAAAGATGTATCGACCATGTTAAAAAAAAAAAAATACTTATTTCTAGTTCAAACTCACCAGTCTAGTGAGAAAAAGTTAAAAATTAAATATCCTGCCTTGATCCGAGTTCTCAACTTTCAACACAGGCCAGGACAGAAAGAAATTCTATTAAAAAATTGATCGGCCTTCAGAAAACACAAGGTAGGAACATGTTTTTTACACCAACTAACTTATTACTAACAAATAACTTACTTTCGAAAGTTATAAAATAACACTTAGAACTAGTATAATAATAAAGGCCAGGGGAGTGAGGTTGAATTAAAACACGATCGATCTTTTTACGCAATCGATTTTAAAAGGAATACTTGATCAAAGTTTCTCTAGGCGAGATTAATCGATATTGCTTAGAGGAATTCACACACCACACACAATTTTTGAAGATTCTAAGAGGAGAAGTGTTTAAACAGGATAAGGAAGGAGAAGTTGGAGACGTAAGGATTTCAATTAGGGGTGTCTCTTGTAATTTCCACTTAGAAAAGATCTGGTAAAAAATAAATCATCAGTTGTTAAACCTATAATTGAAATATTTATCCTAATCTAGCTGAAGAATCTTAAAACAACGTTCATGAAAACTGTTTCATTAATAGGAGAGCAGTCTAGCAGCTTCCATAGATTTGAGAGATAGCAATAATAATCAAGTATCCAGAATGTTATGCTGTACCTAGGTAGAGAAAACTGCCTGATTATTGAACTAATATTAATAATTTGATTTTTAAATTATCCAAATTAAGTGCAATGTAGCACTCCATGAAAAATGTTTTTCAAATTTTCATTCAAAACAATAATTAAAACAGATATTTTTAAGAGTCCTATGTCCTTTACTTAAATCTACCTTAGTTCCCAGTGTTGCGTTTTCGCAACAGGTCTTATCTCGGTCCCTGTATTGATTATGTTATTTTTTATTATCAATTCACATGTCAGGGTGTCTAGATAAATGTAAAAAAGGATTTTCACCAATTTCTAAAACCAAAATGTTCCAAATTGGTTAAAGAAATAAAAAAACAAGTTTCGAGATATGCTGTCGTTGAAAGAAGTTTTGAAGTAATCTATGTTACATCCTCAAAAATATTTGTATTAATTTATGTTATTGCATTAGGGGTAACAGGAGCTAACCCGCCCCCTTAAACTCGAGGGAAGAAGAGAGACTTCTGTTATCAGACCTGGAAGGCCCACGGTTTTCTGTCCATCTACATACGGTGTATATGTAAGGGAAATGGACTAGGCATTGAAATTCCTAATTCCGTACGGGCTATCGGACCTCATTAAACAGAAATTATATTAGGGAGAAAGTAAAAAAAAAAATTAAATTTCAGCGGTAATTGAGTAATTAAATTTAAAAAACAAATACATAATTCTTGTATGAAAATAAGTGAGCAAAGAAGGCTAAAAATTCTCATCTCTATCAAAAAATACCTAGTAGAATTAATAAATGAAATTGCAGAATTATATTGTTTCATATATTCTGAAAATGTTTCTCTGTTAGTTTATGACTTAAAATCAGAATAAGAATTTTATTTTTTAGCCCATTTTACATTGTTGAAAAAAAATAGTACCGACCTATGCCTGTGAGATGTTTCGGAAATTTTGAAATGCAACCCCATTACCACTGGCTACAGCTATGGATAGCTATAGCCTCACCCATCTTCGAGTCATGTAAAAGTACATTCACAATTAGGTTGAGCCATCTGAGATAAGGCTGATGAAGAGGAAATGAAGGCGAATAAAAAATAACGGAATGGCCATAGGGTGTTCTCGCGCGAGGCGGCGCGATCTCGGGATTAAACATTAAACACGATCGATGTATTGAGAGTAATGAATATTAAAAGCAATTATTGTAAAAAAAATCCAGTTTATTTAATATACATGAACAATAAAGCACGTCATTAACGATTTCAATATGACTGGAGATTATGGGAGTTTATTAAAAGAAATAAACTTAATTGAACGCTATTCTAATTTCACAGTAAATCGTAATAACATGCATATTTATATAGATTAATACAACGGTAAAAAGAACTTGTAATTTGAGAGTAATGTTAATTATCATTAATTTTCTCAGTTCTACAATTAAATTTCAACATTAATTTTTTCATTCATCATTGTCATCCCACTATTTTTTATTATTATTTTATAGTTTTTAATTCCCCGAAGAAAAAATGGAATGACTAGGATAACAAACATTATATTTCTTACGTACACGGAAGTGCTAATCTGCACCCATTATTAAAAATTAGTATAAAATTTTATTGACTTTTATACTATTAATGCTAAAATATATTTTATGATCTTCACATTTAAATTGGTGTATATAGAAAACAAAAAGAATTTGGATAATTCCTGAAGTGCCGAAACGTTCCAAATTAAATCATATAACGTATAGATGTTATTTACATAAATTAAATTAAATTACCTACATTACCTACATACATTAAAAAATAATTTGTTTCTGAATTATTAAAACAATTTTTTTTTTTTTTTTTAAGTCGTAATATTTAATATCGTTGTTTTTACTTTCACTTACCTATATATGAAATATATAGTAAGTGGAAGTATTGCGATCGTGAAAATTTTCGACTTCCGGTTTTCAACGGAAATACACGTTTTGGGATCCCCTGAGTCAAAATAACCAAGTCCCGCGAAATGGTCTGTGTGTGTGTGTGTGTCTGTCTGTGTGTCTGTGTGTGTGTGTGTGTGAACAGACTAGCTCAAAAACTATAAACCGTGCGAACCTGAAATCGGGTATTTAGAGTATGTATAAGCCCGCGATGTGACAGCAAAAATTTCATCAAATTTGCTCAAAGGGAGGGGGTACTTTATTTAATAACTTTTTAAGTTTTTTTCGATTTTCTCAAAAACGGCTCTAACGATTTTGATTAAACTGAGTATTTGATCTATTTATATGCCTGAAATATGACTGTAAAAATTTCATCAAAATTGATCTACGGGAGGGGGGACTTTACTTAATAAGTTTGTATCATTTTCACGGGGTTTTTTTATTTACTCAAAAACGGCTTTAACGATTAACAAAAATAAGATATGAATGTAGAAAAATGTGTGACTTTGGGAAATGATATTTAGCAAAACACGTCAATTACTAATCTAATTAAGTTGGTAAGTGAAAGTTGTGTGTTGCGCGCACGCACCAGATTTTTTTCTTTTAGCCTTGAAACTTCTTATGTTCTTGAAGCAACATTGTGAAGTAAACGGGTGATAAAATAATACCATTCGTGTTTAGGCTAACGGTTCAAATCATAAAAAAATATTTGGTCTTGTCTACTTAAAATTTATAAATTACAAAATTTATACTTAAATACATATAATTTTAAAAACTTGCTAAATCGTTGTTTAAGTTTCACATTCGATGACACGTCCTTTTGCTCAAGCATCAGTTATATATTGAAATTTAAAATAATTGGGTGAAACATGATATTATTTTGAAAAATTTAATCTAATTTAATGTCAAGTAATTAGATTATTGCAGTTGCAAAATATTAAAAACTATTTTTACTTTCACTTACCTATATATGAAATATATAGTAAGTGGAAGTATTGCGATCGTGAAAAATTTCGACTTCCGGTTTTCAACGGAAATACACGTTTTGGGACCCCCTGAGTCGAAATAACCAAGTCCCGCGAAATGGTCTGTGTGTGTGTGTGTCTGTGTGTGTGTGTGTGAACAGACTAGCTCAAAAACTATAAACCGTGGGAACCTGAAATTGGGTATTTAGTGTAGGTATATGCCCGCGATGTGACAGCAAAAATTTCATCAAAATTGCTCAAAGGGAGGGGGTACTTTATTTAATAACTTTTTACGTTTTTTTCGATTTTCTCAAAAACGGCTCTAACGATTTTGATTAAACTGAGTATTTCATCTATTTATATGCCCGAGATATGACTGTAAAAATTTCATCAAAATTGATTAACCGGAGGGGGGACTTTACTTAATAAATTTTGTATCATTTTCACGTGTTTTTTTATTTACTCAAAAACGGCTTCAACGATTTTGATCAAACTGGGTATATGATGTATGTATATGCCCGAGATGCGACTGGAAAAATTTCAGCAAAATTGATCAACCGGAGGGGGGACTTTACTTAATAAATTTTGTATCATTTTCACGTGTTTCTTTTATTTACTCAAAAACGGTTTTAACGATTTTGATCAAACTTGGTATTTAATGTATTTATATGCCCGAGATATGACTGTAAAAATTTTATCAAAATTGATCAACGGGAGGGGGGACTTTACTTAATAAATTTTGTATCATTTTCACGGGGTTTTTTTATTTACTCAAAAACGGCTTTAACGATTAACAAAAATAAGATATGAATGTAGAAAAATGTGTGACTTTGGGAAATGATATTTAGCAAAACACGTCAATTTCTAATCTAAGTAAGTTGGTAAGTGAAAGTTGTGTGTTGCGCGCACGCACCAGATTTTTTTTTATTTTTTTTTAATTCCACTTGTTTATAATTTAAATATATAGTATTATGGGAATCTATTGCTATCGTGAAAAAAAGGACGAAAATACACCTTTTGGGGTCCCCTGAGTTACAAATAGCCCTGGAAGTGCATAAGGGTCTAGGTGCTAAGGAAATAAAACAAAGCCATTCTTCAGAAATGGGTATAAGTAATGTTTTTTTGTTAGAAAAGAGTTCATTGAACATATGAAAGATGACATGGGTATAAGCACTGAACGTAGTTCACCCTAGAGGGTATAAGTCACATCATTTCTTTAAAAAATTCCTAAGGCACTTATACCCTTATGCATTTCCACGCTTCAATTTATTCTACTATTTATACTAGTCCCCCGGATAATAAGGTTATTTTTAATTGTAAAAAAAATTGTATGAAGAGACCAGCTCAAAAAACGATAAACCGTATTAAACTGAAATTAGGTATGAATGTATGTGCATACCTGTGATGGGACGGTGTAAACAGAGGGGCACTTAATTCTTTAAATTTCATCGGGTTAGATGTGATAATGCTCATGACAGTAAAATGTGGTAATGTGAAAAGGAGGTTCGTCCCTAAATTTTAATAGTTATATTTTAGTCTACAGACATTAAATCCATAACACAATAAGGTGGTTTTACTGTAACAATAATTGACGGTTTTGGAAAGGAATCACAGACTAAAATTTTGCAATCATTATAATATCGCTTTCTATTTATATAGAGAATGATAAACAAAAGGAATTAAGTAAATGTGGGAAAAGCTGTTTCCTGTGAAGTTGCTAAGTGGCGTTTACACATTTATCAAAACACATCGATTTTTTATTTATTCTAAGTAGGTTGGTAAGTGAAAGTCGCGTGTTATTACCTCGCGATTTAATTTTATTTTTCCCTTCCATCACATATTATATATATCAGGTATAAAAAACTAAGGATCATAAAACAATAAATTTATATATAAACGTATATTTATACAATTCACTAAACTGTCACTTTTCATTGACTTGAAAACATTGCTCGTACTGTAAAAATCCAGTTAGCGGAGTGATCTCCCCCCTCCAACGGCACTTGAAGTGAAATTGGGTCAGGACGTATAACGAATCGAGGTGGAGAATGGATTATCACGCAGCAAGGCCGTTTATATCGAAATCGCTCAAACAGCTACAAAAAATTAACGAAAAGCTCTTATTTCGTATCTTCCTAATTGCATATTCAACTCCATCATCAGCGATTAATTTTCTAATCTATCGTTTTTTTTTTCTGGCTATTGCGATAGTTGTAATATGATTAGGTGTTTGTTATTAACCCATTTTGCCCCAAAGATGCGTTTGCTTATCATTAATATTAATTTTTTTGTTTAATTTCACCTACCTATATATGAAATAAAGAGTAATACAAAAAAATTTCGACTTCCGGTTTTCAACTGATAAAAACCTTTTGGGCTCATCTGAGTCTCAGTATCTAAGTGGTTGCTTTAAATTCCACGTATCCAAGAAGAAGAAATGGAATAATTTGGAAAATAAATATTACCTTTCTTATGAACCTTGAAGTACTAAATCTATACTAATGTTTAAGGATTAATAATAAAAGTTACTAACTATTATGCTATTTATGTGAGAATATATTCTTACAAACTTCATACTGGTAACTAAATTGATGCTGAAAGAAAATTCCCAAAATGCCGAAACTTTTCAAATTAAATCCAATATAGATGTTAACATTAGTAAATAATATGTATAGGAATTTTTAAAAAGCGCGACATTAATAAAAAATGTATTTTGTGGAATTATGTTCCTTTACTTTATAATTATTGCGGCCTTTGAACGAATTTGTGAAATAAACAGGTAATAAAAACAGTTATTTATTATACAAGTGACGTAAGTAGATCATTTTACAACTCGAGTGAAACGTTTACCCACACGAGCGAAGCGAGTGTGGTAATTTCACGAGAGTTGTAAATTCTACTTTTTTCACGAGTGTAATATTAAATTTTTTCTGTAATCGTGTAATACATGATCAGATCTAACCAGAATATGAACAAAATTAGGATGTTGTGAAGATTATGGTATGTTGTTGATAGGTTATAAGCATGGTTGTGAAGTAGTGCAGTTATAAACAAGTGCAGGTTATAAACAAGGAAGGTAATTATTATTATATTTAAATTTTAAAATATATTGATTATTTCCACCAATAATTCATTCACATTTCAATTTATTTTGTTAAAATAAATTCTTACAATGTTAAGAAACATTTAAAAGCATTTAATTTCCAACTTCAAATTATTTTTTAATTTATACTTATTACTAATTAAGAAGGCAATTCACTTTCTTCACTTGTGAAGAAAGTAATCACTTTCTTCACTCGATTGCAAAATGTTTCACTTTCTTCACTCATTTCAGTTTAGTAATGTTACCATTATTCAACGATTACAGAAAAAAGTACATTAAAATATAAAAGATCTGGGTAAAGTTGTAAAAATGCGAGATTAAATATTTTGTGGGATTTTATATTGAGTAATAATGTTGGATTATCACACTTAATAATCGTAATTGATACACATTTGACAGGCAATGAGATACTTATTTTCTAAGTAAAATTTTACTTCTAAAGCCCTACTTACATCGTAGAAGAGTCACCAATAGTGAGTGCTGAACATATTTTCTAGGTTACTGTTATTTACGAAGTGTTCGCGTCACCCCTCACCAAGTAAAAAAAAAACAGTATGAAAAATGATAAAAATAACTGAAACGGTGTGACCGTATTTTGTCAAAGTAAAAAACACGGGATTCCGAAGATCTAAAAGAATGCTCTTTAAGTGGCCATCAGTAAAAAATGAATTGAGAAATATTTATATCAAGTTTACAAATGTTAACTAAACATACCCTTATCATATTTTATCAAGGTTTGGAGATTAATACATTTAGATAAATAAAAGGGCCACTATTCACCAAAAAACAATAATATTTTTTATTTTTTTTATTCTGGCAACGTTTCGGCTTCTAGAGCCATTTTCAAGCCATACATCATACTTTGGGATTGTTCTTACGGTGATTTAGAATATTTTTATATTTTTAAGGGTGTAAATAAAAAACTTGTTGCTGGAGGCGTCATTTTATGATCCATCTGTCATACATTGTTATAACTGCCACAGCCAACTCCGAGCGACTGATTAATCTTAAGTAAACATTTTCCAGAAATTAAAAAAAAAAATCTTTTATGTAAAAAGGTTTGTCAAAATTAATATTGGAAATACATCTTAAATTACTTTAAGGACGAGAAAAAATCCCGTGAATTTTACTTACTGAAATACCTTCAGAGAAAGGAAATAAAAAGAACTTTCCTTAACTTTGTTTTTCCTTTGCAGAATTTCTCTCTTAAAGTCGTATTACATTATTATTAAACTTATAGTTTTAAGTAGAATTGTTATATGCATTGTAAATTACTGCTGCGTTTGCTGATGAAATTAGTTAGTTAATTTTTATTAATTAGTTACATCATCGAATTAAATTCCGATTTTTATTCATTTTGTTTTAACTGATATTAAGAAATATAAATAATTACTTACTTTTATGTTTCTAATTAAATGAATTAATGGTAAAATTTTCTAATTCTACTTTTTTCTTTCAAATAAGCATGTTCAAGTAAACTAATACATTGTTTATAAATTAATATATCTATCAAAACGAACATGCCATGCATGATTAATCACCAAAGCTTTGTGGGGTGTTATTGGAAGTAGATGAGTTCTGGGGACATCGAATTCGGAGAACAGTTAGTCCAAAGTTATCTAAGCACGTTCTAAGCAGATTGTAAGCAAGGTTTAGCCACTTGATTCAACTTGAACAGGCTGCTTGATGAAGTCAAATGGAACTTAGTGTTAGGTAACAAGCTCTCGCATTTTACTGATGAGATATATAATATCAAAACATTCAAATATTATGATGAAGTTTATTTAATTTAAAGACTTTTAAGGTTTAAAGCTTTATATCTCTGTTGGCCATGAAAATAAAAATTTGGCTCAGATTTAGTCCTTGGTTAGAAGATTGAACTGTAAAAATTTCATTTTGTGGACTATACTAATCGCAATAATGTAAAATGCTTTTCAAAGTTCATTTTCAGTTTTCGCAAAAAAATTATTTTGTGGCCTTTAATAATTACAAGGATATATAGGATTGAATAGTATGCAAAGAGATATTGCACCCTTATCGGTGTAGCAGTAGGTATATAATATAATAAGGCAAAAAAAAAAAAAAAAGAGATATTTTATCATAGTGCTTTGGAAATAAATAATTATTTAGGTACTTTTCAGTGTTTTATATTCTTGCAAATAGTATAGTAAACCAATTGAAATGTTGACTGTTCAAATTTCTAACCAAGGACTAAATCTAAGCCAAATTTTTATATCCACGCCAAACAGAGATATTAGGGTTTAAACTTTTGGGAATTTCGATATTTTAAAATTGTTTATGAAAAAAAATGTAAAGAGATATATGGATCATAAACTTAGTTTTAAGTTCATACTTGTAATAACTTTGATTGAATTTCAGATCTTTCTAAAGAGACCGGTATTTATTTAAATGTTCTAGGATAAGTAAAAGAGGAGATACTTACTTTGACTCAGAGCAATAAAATAGATAAAAATACGCGTTTGGTCGACATGGAAAATGGCCGCTATTGGAAAAATAGAAATTAAAATAATAAACTAATTGCGTTTCTGTACTTCTAATGTATTGTGCTTTCTGCTGTAAAAATATTTAAAAAATTAAAATGCCGAAGCAACATTTCCTCTGGACCAATTAAAATGGACTGACCGAGTACCTAACGATAGTTATTAGTATTACGTAACAATACGATACTAGTACCTATATTTACAGAACACTGGAACGATACATGTTTACCTTATCCTTTCATTGGTATTAGAAGGTGTTAGGTATGTCTTTTCTGATGGTTGTGATTTTTACTGGTTCACAGATAATTATTACCTTTTGGAATCAAAATAAATTATTAGCAATTAATCAGAATTTTGATTAATTCAATTTTGAGACAGTTTTAACTTCTGTCTTACAGCATCGAATTGGTAACAACTTGCAGGAGGCGCTTTGTTAAATAAATACTTTAACCAAATGATGCACACTGCCTTCTAATTTAAGGTGTCTCTTTATACTCTATGACACTTCTAGTTGCGATGGGTAACCTATTTCACAACATTAGAAATTTCTAAGAAGACACGCAACGAGACCAGACTCCAAATAGAGGTTTGTATGTCAAGGTGTAGGACTGATGCATTCTATAAGCTGCCTCCTGATTGGCTCATTCAGCACCAACCAGTGCCATTGTCTCAATTACATCCTATGATGGTTCATATTCACGATTGTTTCCCTCCGATTCTCGTGAATATATTTTCTCATATCCATTTTGAGAATTACTGAAATACCAAGATTTTTATTCATAATAAATTTAATAACTGTCATATAAATACAATAATATTTGCTAATTTAAAATATATGACGATAATTGATTATTAAAAACAATATTTTCTTTATTAGTCCTTTTTTTCATATTACTATCTAACTGGTCATTAGTGGTACATATCATCTTTACTATCTCAATATGTTTAGTCATTACTTTTTTTTAAATTTATATCTGCAACCTAAACTGGAATTTTCGGAATATCCACTTTACCAGTTAAGACTCTGTTTGGTCCAATACGTTAATACTTAATACAAATATGGTAAAAAAATCATTTTTTCGGGTGTTTTACATTCCTTGACATCCCAACCGCTTCGATCACTTGAAAAAATCTAGGTCCAATCTTAGTCCGCTGAAGTTTTTCAATTTAATTTTTTTTTTGTGAGATTATAAAAATTAAATATTTATTATCAAAAAACTTTTTATGATTAATTTAAATAAAGATAGTAAATTTATATCTGAACCAAAGCTTTTAAGTGATTTAACTTTTAAACATTTATATAATAACACGCTTTTATATAATCAGTATAATACTTTTATTGTTTCATACAAAAGATTAAAAATTGATAATTATTTCGTGTAGTATAGTATCCATGTACTGATTTAAATGTACTCTCCGTCTGCTTCTCATAATTGATGACATAACCTGACACTTCTCAAATTTAGCGCCAAAGCAGAAGTAGGCGTGGCTTATTTAAGCTCCACCCATCTTATGTCGTACAGCTTTATTGTAACTTATTATATTCACATGCCAAAACCAGAATTATTTTTATTGTTTAATTTGATTAGAAACTGTTAATGACATAGATTAATGGAAGGAAAAAATTGACGGGGCAGTAATTCATATCTCATGTTAATATCATTCATCTTAAAATAGCAAAAACTCCATTGAAAGGAAATAGCTAGTTGAAAACGATTCTCTGTTTTTTTTTCGAAACATACTGGTTAATTTCATGTAAATTATTCTATCTAATTTTTTATTTTGTCATATTGATGATCAAGGAACATTACAAATGACATGAAATGTTGTTGCTATAATTTTCATTATTTATTTATTGAACTGATGGTTCAAAATAATTGCTGGTGTAGGTCTAGTATATCTACTTATTTGATAACGTTCTATTTTTCCCTCTTAATATTAGAGCTGCCCCAATCGCTGTAACAATGAGCGGATAAGTTTTTAAACTGAAAGTAATCTACCTGTCTGCTACGTGGGTGGCGTAACATTATTAACAAACTGTTAACTGTAATCGATTTATCCAATAATAATACTTCCGCCAGTTTTATTTCGTACGTCACTGATCATTTTCTAGAAAGTACTGTTATGTCGTGACCATGATGAATATGATTGGCCTAAGTTTATGAAATGTTGTAAGAAGCAGCAAACCTAGGCTCTAGTCCTACGAAGAAATTGATTTCGAGAAATTAAATTGTTTGTAACTGGTTTTGTCGTTTTTATAATACAAAGCATGAGTCTGAATTTTCTAAAATACAACAAAATGTTTGAATCATTTTAAGTTCAAATATAAAATTAGATATAATAAAGGTTAATTCTTTCCTCCTTTTTTCTACTAATTTAGTTTTTCTATTTGGAATACATATTATTTAAACTGTTTAAATAGTTTATAATTAAAATGGAATGCATTTTTTACAAAGTAAGATACTTGTTTGTTTTTTAAATAATGCAACTAAAATACTTTTTGTCCAGCTGTGAAGAGAAGTCAGAATATAGACAGTGTTCTAAATCATAAGATTGATTGAGGAAGGCTTAACTTTAATATTTTACTTCATGCCAGTAATCAGATGAACTGTAGGCGATTAGGTTATCACAAGTAGTTGGGTAAATACGAATCTATGCTGCCTTTCTTTTATCAGGTTGAGGAGAAAATGTTGTTGTTGTTTGTGTAACGTCACTTTATGCCAGTGTCAATCCATATGAAGTGGTCCAGGCTACTTGCTTCAACATTTTTATTTATTTTTACTTTCACTTACCTATATATGAAATATATAGTAAGTGGAAGTATTGCGATTGTGAAAATTTTCGACTTCCGGTTTTCAACGGAAATACACGTTTTGGGACTCCCTGAGTCGAAATAACCAAGTCCCGCGAATGGTCTGTGTGTGTGTGTGTGTTTGTGTGTGTGTGTGTGTGTGTGTGTGTGTGTGTGTGTGTGAACAGACTAGCTCAAAAACTATAAACCGTGGGAACCTGAAATTGGGTATTTAGTGTAGGTATATGCCCGCGATGTGACAGCAAAAATTTCATCAAAATTGCTCAAAGGGAGGGGGTACTTTATTTAATAACTTTTTACGTTTTTTTCGATTTTCTCAAAAACGGCTCTAACGATTTTGATTAAACTGAGTATTTGATCTATTTATATGCCCCAAAATATGCCTGTAAAAATTTCATCAAAATTGATTAACCGGAGGGGGGACTTTACTTAATAAATTTTGTATCATTTTCACGTGTTTTTTTTATTTACTCAAAAACGGTTTTAACGATTTTGATCAAACTTGGTATTTGATGTATTTGTATGCCCGAGATATGACTGTAAAAATTTCATCAAAATTGATTAACCGGAGGGGGGACTTTACTTAATAAATTTTGTATCATTTTCACGTGTTTTTTTTATTTACTCAAAAACGGTTTTAACGATTTTGATCAAACTTAGTATTTGATGTATTTATATGCCCGAGATATGACTGTAAAAATTTCATCAAAATTGATCTACGGGAGGGGGGACTTTACTTAATAAATTTTGTATCATTTTCACGGGGTTTTTTTATTTACTCAAAAACGGTTTTAACGATTTTGATCAAACTTAGTATTTGATGTATTTATATGCCCGAGATATGACTGTAAAAATTTCATCAAAATTGATCTACGGGAGGGGGGACTTTACTTAATAAATTTTGTATCATTTTCACGGGGTTTTTTATTTACTCAAAAACGGCTTTAACGATTAACAAAAATAAGATATGAATGTAGAAAAATGTGTGACTTTAGGAAATGATAATTAGCAAAACACGTCAATTTCTAATCTAAGTAAGTTGGTAAGTGAAAGTTGTGTGTTGCGCGCACGCACCAGATTTTTTATATTTTTATCATAGAATGAACAATGCATCCGAAGGATAAAAATACAGTTATTTTATTTTTTGAATTTTTATTAATTCAAAAAAGTTTTTGAAATTTTATTCAGACTAAATCTGGGTTAAATTTCAAGTTTTTATTTTCGTGCTCAAAAGAGATATCAAGCTTTAAACTTTTGAAATTTTGGAAATTCCAAAAACTCTTATTTAAAAGGCTGTGCAGGTCCACAGCTTGAAACATTGTGAACTTATAGTGCCTTCATTTTTCTATCAAATAAAAAAATAACAAACACTTAATCATTTGCCTTCTTGTAAAAAATAATTTTTGAAAACCCGTTTTTTTAAAATTACCGCTTGAAATTTTGAAGGGGCACATGGACTATACTTATAATACTTAGTTTTAAGTTCATAGTTGTAATAACCTTTATTAAAGGTCAGACCTTTCTAAAGAGATTGGTCTTTATTTGAATGTTCTAGGATGAGTAAAAGAGGAGATATTAGACTTGAAGCAGAACACTGAAATAGCTAAAAAAAAAGCGGTTTTTGAAAGTAATAAGGCCGACATTGGAAAAATAAAAATTCAAAACATAAAATAATTGCACTTTTGTACTTCTGATGCATTGTTCTTTCTATGGTAAAAATATTAAAAAAAATAAAAATGTTGAAGCAACTAGCATGGACCGCCATGGCGCGCCACTAAGACTAATCGGACGATGTTACAGTGTGAGTCCAAAATTTTGCCTCTCCAGGTATAATTAGGATAGGGATCTTTAACGAGTACCTGACATTGTACAGGCTCGGGACCTCGAGGAGAAAATGTAACCTGTAAAATGTTAAATGTAAACTAATATCACAGGGGGAAGTTAATAAAAGTAATATTTACTGTGAATTCGTGTTTTTCTTTTTTGTTTTGTTTTTATTCTCATCATTAAACATAATATAACATAGAAAAACATGATCAGCATTGTAGGAAAGTTAATACCTCTTTCCAGACTAAAACTAATCACTTAATATGGGAGAGGATGTCTCTCATTCAGTTCCTTTTTAATTGTCTCATTAAAAGCATGTAAGCCTACTCTTATATTGGCAATTTATGTCCGTGCTTCAGACGTGGACTTAAAAAGTTTTTAGAAGGACCTACGAATTTTTCGTTCACGTACAGAGGACCTGCTTTTTAAGCTTAAACGTTTTAATTTAATGGATTTTAGATTTGGTCAGTGTGTCTTTATTTTTTTTAACCGTAAATCTGCGAGCGTATAAATTTGAATTTTGACAATTAATTACGTACTAATAAAACTGCTAACAAAGTTTATCGTTATTTTTTCTAATGTTTAATGCAGTGTTGTTCTTTGTGTAGTAAGTTGTTTTAATTATATATTCCCTGAAATGCATATTACGAAATACATAAGAGGAGGAAAAGAGTCTAACTTTCTATCTTGTATTAATTGCGAAGACGTGAACATTCTAAATAGAGAACAAAACACTATTACAGTTTAGCTCCCACCGATTCTTATTAGATGGAGTAGCAGCGGCAACGCTGTTTACGTAACAGTCTCTGTATTTACTTGTTATTGTCGAACGAGTCAACAGTCTTACTTTGTACTACTGTAAAACTGCAAAATCTAAATTAAACTCACAGTGCAACCCGATTCATTGCACCATTGTCAGGTATATTTTTAGTTTTCCACGGACACTTTTCGTAAGTTGTTTATTCAAGGTAGATTAACGATGAAAGGCAAAAAGGTTGTATATTTATAATCTAGATGGGATGCGTCCTAGACAAATATAGGTAATTTGTGTCCGTTCCGTGGACCTAGGAATTTTCTGAAGTGTTTCCTATCATTAACCTACCTAATTCAACGCCTTTGAAGATTGAACCCCCCCCCCCCCCCCCGAATTACCAAATAAGGATAAAAAATGTTCCTGAATAAAAGCGATTCGTATGTCCTAATTTTTATCTAAATGTTTCCCTCGTCCTTCAGATAGAGCGCCTCTCCTCCACTCTGAATGCACATGTGCTGAGTCGTTAGTTATAAAAACAAGATTAGTTTCCGGATGTAGGGGGATCCAGCCGGTTGTATGTCGGGGTTTGCAGTCCCTCAGCCCCCTTGGATCTGCCAATCATCTTTTTTACCATTATGTTCCTTCCCTACAACTAAAATTCTACTCGTTCTGCATAATATGCTCTTTACCTTACTTTCTTACCTTTATCAAAGTTAAAGTCTATGATTAAATGAGCAATAATTTTCCAAGGGGGAGGGGGTGTAGGGGCTGCGCAGATGGTGTCCGTACCATAAATAAAGATGTTTATTAATAGTTAGTCTGAGGTGCCTAATTAGTAATCCGTTTAGAATTCTACCTGATTCATATTTCAAATGAAAATATAATAAAAATAAAAATCTACCTGTTTGATTCTTAAACAATTAATTTTTCAATAACTTATTGTTGGGTAGGAATTATTGCGGCAATGCGAACAAGGAACGCCGGATACTAGTATTATAAGATAATTTCTGTAATTATCTCTTATGTAATAAAGATTAATACCATGATCGAGGGTCATTCCAATTTAAAAAGTTCTAGCTATCGGTGCAACGAAACTTTTCATTCTTGCTTTGTTTGATCGTTCTTTAATATTAAAATTTAATTTTAAGCTGAGAAGTATTTCTATGAATAGAGCTCAACGGAAATGCAAAATCATCAGTTGTAAACGTTTTACATATAAATTAAAGAGAAAATGATTACATTTAATAGACTTTTTTCTTAATGGCTTGTTTGACTTTATTTAGATAATTGTTAAAATATCTAGAAGCAGATACAACTGAAACTTATGATAAACATCAAGTTTAAAGTGGATATGATAAAAATGATATAATAGTAATTATTTAGCCAATGACCCCGTCGGGTAGAGGCAATTACAACAACAATTATTTAGATATTGATTAAATTTTACAGTTTCATCATTGGATAAATCTAATCGTTTAAAAATATCTAAACACTCTGATGTCTCGTTCGAACTAGAAAAGGAAAGAGAATGTATTTTTTAAACTCTACAAATTTTAACCGCCGACAGATAGAAGAAAACATTTTTTCTTTTATTTAGTGCTAAATGAAAAGTGATATCTAATTTGTTTTACAATGAATGAAGTCTTTTTCGTAAATCAGACGCCTTACTAACAGACATAAAAAAATACGTTATATTCAATATATTTTAAATATTCTATTTCTTTTAGATATGAATAATGTATAACTTGTATAACTTATAAAGTTATTTATAAGTTAAAAAAAAAAATGTTTAATCACCAACACGCTCAGAGTAGAAATCAACGTGTTTTGATGAAATATTATTCTCAAGAAAGAAGCTAGAAGTTCATGAAATTTATATAACACTATTGTTGAAGGAGGAACATTGAGACAAGTGATCCGTTCTAGTGAGCTGTAGTTAGGAGGGGACAAAGGCCCAATTGCTTTCCAGACTCTATTGCGGCCCTCCTCTCATTACCGAGGCTAGATCACAAGTCTCCTTTGTTTTGGGGCAAGTTGACTCAAGCCAAACCGCAAATAATAAAAATAAATGACCTTCCGTCTTCTAGCTTACATAATTTGTATAAAGGCAGCTTAATGATTTCCTACTTCTTTTTAAATTCAAATGACAAACTATTTTTTTTTCCCCCACTTTTTGTTTTATTTTTATTTTTTTCAAATGTTCTGCTTTAATATTCAACGAGTGTCCTGACAACTAACAGTCCTTTTGTAACAATTCTTTATTTCTCACTCGTTACGCATACTTCATTTTAATATTAAGAAACAGTTGCATTTTTTATTCTTGTTTTTCTCAAAAATGTCAGCAAATATTTTCCAATTAGAATTTTAAAACAGCTAAAATACTAATAGTTTTATAATTAAAAAAATAAGTTTCTGTTAAGATACATAAGTTTGAATTGCATTTATCCTCCTGTAAAATGGCATAATATTCTTCACATACTCGAGATTAACTGATTTCAAGTCATTTTACGTTATTTGTATTTTTAAAATATTTTTTTTATGTTGACAACTGAAAAAAACAAAAAAAAAAACAAATGTAGGGTAAGGTAAATTACACTAATAACTAAGTTTTCCATATTTAATGATGCCGACGTTTCGATCCAAGTTTCAGGGTCTCATCATGCTCATCAGGCTCTTTGGCTGGGTGGTGGTACCAAAATGCCATACCAATGTCACTCGTACACGACCATATTAAGAGCCCTGATGAAGACATTAAAATTGGTCGAAAAATCGGCAACATTAAATATGTAAAATATAATTATGTGTTATATTTTTTTACCGCAACCCCCGACCATATAAACTTCTTCCACCTATTACTTCAACTATTTTCCACAATCATTACATGAATTTAATATAAACGGAGGAAAAAAAAAAAGGTATGAGATGAATTACCGATAGTAATACTTCAAAATAATAATGGAGATTCCGAGGCCACCTTCTTTCCAGACAACTATAAATATCTGAGATACAATAGAGACATTATAAGTAAGGTCGGAAGGAATTGGTTTTGGATGATTTGGATGTTGTTGTTTTTTTTTTGTGTTTTAAAATCGTCGGACATTAAGAATAACGTCACCTTATCTTCCACTAAGTTATGTAAGATGCGATTGTGTACATAGAGTCGAAAAGATTTTCTATTATTTGAATATCGCACTTTATAAAGGTCTTACCAGTCATCTAAATAATTCTATCATAATTCAAAACTACGACCATTTGCAACCATAAGTCATCGAGCAGTTTCATATCTTTCAGTTTGCAGAAGGCAAAATTTTTAAACATAAGGCTATCGATTTTTTCACCCCGTATTGCATGTAGAAAAAATGTTTCAATTTTTGTTTGTCTCAGATTTAGGAATGCACTGTATAAAATATTATTTCTGCATACAGCATCCTTCCAAAGTACTTGATTCGTTAATTGAGGAAAAAAAATCATGAAGAGTGTTCTATTTCAGTTATAGAGAAAAGGGATTAGGTGGTACATACTGGGTGACAGTGGGCCTGTCATTATGTAACGAACAGAATCCCCATTCTTCTCTCCTTTCTAATAGTCCCTAGAAGTGTAGTGAAAGCACGTACCATTGTCAGATAGTCCGCACTCATCACCTCGGTAAATATTTTGAAAAATATTATCTGGGTCTTGTTTCTTTAAATACCTACTCCACAGGAATAAAATTAAATAAATAATAAAAGAAATTGAACCTTCTGTTCATTTTTGTATGTTGAATAATTCTATCATCTTAATCTCCTATTATTGTAGTTTTTTCTCTTCACAATTTATTTCGCACCTTTCACCAAATATTTAATATAAATTTAAATTATGTATAATTAATTAATAAAATAAAACATTTTATTTAAAGAGATCCTTTCCTTGCTTTCCACTTCCACCTAAATTCCTGTAAAAGTTAAATATTCGTACTAATAAAAATTCTATTGAACACCAATTTTGTGTTTCTTATGAAATATTGATTAACAATCTAGGGACTTTTCTAAATGTTTGATTAGATTTAAAAATTTTCCGGTTCGGGTATTCAAAACAACACAAAGTTTTCATGAAGACTGGGAATCTAGTTTATAAAAAACTATGTTTAATTATTAATAATTATGGGCCTTATGCCTTTTTCGCTGGAAAAAAAACATACAGTCAAATTTTCAATGTATTAGAACTCGTTAATTAGTTGCATCAGCATACAGTTTTTGTTACTGGAAAAACTGCAGACATCAATCAGCTTTAAAATAATATAAATTGTTTTTCTAATTCTGTAAATTTTCACGGATAGACGTATAAAAACTAACAAAATACATGAGAGAGGTGCAGCTGTAAAATTAACATTTTAAAAATATTTTTGTAAATTTGAAATATTAAACCCTAAACTTGATGTTTGAATTACTCGCTATTTCAAATGTGCCTCATATCCGTTGTTTGAATTTATTATTAATTTTCGAGTTAAATTAAAAGTAAAAAGTATGTATCAATAAATTGAAATTGAACATTCTTGAAGTTCAAAAGTTAATACATTTGTTATAAATAGCCATAAAATATTATTTCAATTAAGATTTAACACTACCGCTTCCTCCATTAATTATGTAGCACACCTTATACATAAACTTCTATAGATGTAACCAAAGAATACGATAATTGTTTTGTTTGATCAAATGATGAATTGTGATATGCATTAAGAAGTTGCCCAGTTTCTCAATTATATTTTGGTTAATTTTTTTTTTTTTTAATTTTACCAATATTATTATTATTATTTTTTTTTTTATTCGAAAATCCTGCTCTACCACAATACCACAAGAGATACTTATTCCATCATATTCCAGCCACTATCCTGACACCGACATGCCTCGTAAAACAAGCCATTGGTATCACTATTCCGATAATGACCTATAACAGAGATATTAGTATAATAGGCTTAAGAAAAAACATTCATTAATTTTTGAGGTTTTGATGATTTGCCCGACGCAGGGGCGCACAGTGGTCCAAAAAAGCTGAAAACGGGAAAAAACCTAATATCTATTATATTAACTTTGTTAGCGGCATGGAACCTCCCGTCTATTGATTTTTTGAGGTGCCGAATCTAATGAAACCAAAATCAGTGCAATGGGACCACCTGATCAAGTCCAAATTTGAGGGCAAAAATATAAAAAAATCGTGTTTGGTATAGTGTTATGGGTTTTTTGAGGTGCCGAATCTAATGAAATCAATATCAACGAAATCAGAGCATCAGATCAAGTTAAAATTTGATATCGAAAATAAAAATGAAAAAAAATTGTATGGATAATTTTTTTTATTTAAAATTTTTATGTACAATAATACAAAAAGGATATAATTATTTAATCTTGTTTAAGTGAATTGTATGCTTCCTCTGTTAGCATTAATCCGTTAATGGTCTTAAATCCGTAATGTATAGGTAGCTTGTTACAAATAATTGGTGGAAAACATCTTCATTTGTTGCGACTTGAGATATCTTCCTGGAATGATGTTTCCTGTGCTGCTTATATTTTTTGTTCCTACTCTCCACGAGTCTCTTCTGAGAGGAAACCGATAAAAAGAGCTTCGTACTCAATCATGCCTGCTCCATGGAAAAGAATTTTGTGGACGGTCGATGGAAGATAGTACCAGGGGTAGCGAGTCACTGCGATCTCAGCCGTTTCCGCTGCATACTTGCGAAATGCTGCAGAATCAATCGGGTACAGAGAGCAAATTTACATCTAGTACTGTTTTTAATGTCATAATTAATCCCTGGAATATGCGCGGTTAGTGAAGGATTTTTAAAAACTTGCAACAATTACAGGATCAAAGTGAAATAAATGTACCACCTCAATGTTTAGGGGTGAGAGAGAGCTCTAGTGCAAAGGACCACCATAAACTATAAAGAAACTGTGAAACTTCAAACAACCTATTTGTAGTTGTAGTTTATTTGATTATTTAAAATATAAAATAAAATACTTTTTTTTTATTTTAGTATTTTAGAATTACAATTAAATTAATTTTTCCCTTAGAGACCTATAGGAGGATTTTTCTTAACTAATAGTTCCTCCCCAAGGTCATCCGCCTTTCCCATTCGCACCGTAACGAAAGGTTTAAATCCTTATAAATCCCAAAGATGGCCGAAGTTGGCGCTGAAAATTTTACCACAGTTCCTCTACGATCTATAGTTACATATTAAACCATTGCGACCGTAACGAAACGTAACGCAAGCGTTTTATAAACCGACAAAGTAAAAAAATCATACTTATTTCAGCCACGATTTCGAAAATTAATTTCTTCTCTTACTATTGATATTATTTAAAAATGTTTAGTCCATAACAGTGCACATATAGATGACACACTCCTGATGTATTCGGGAATATTTTATTGTTAATCTTATACAGAGTAGAAATTTTTTTTTATGTTGGTAGAAAAGTACGATTTTTTCAATCATTAAAAAGTCCAATTTTACTGGTACACACACATTTTAATGTTGAACTAGTTAAAAAAATATATTCTTTCCATTGTTCTACAACTATTCAAGTATTCGAAAACCTAGAAAAAATTAGGTTTGGGCTACTTTCATTTATGAGGTTTTTTCCCAGGTTGGACCACTGTGGGGCGTATCCGAGTTGCAGTCAAATAAGGTTAATTAATTAAATAACAAAAATTATTTATCTCTGCTTAAAAATATTTATAGCTTACATAATGTTAGATTAAATTAAATTCTAATGATGAGAATAGATGACTTAACAATATACAGGTTAACATTAATTAATTAGATTGGGTCAATTTCAAAATATAATTTTCCCTCAGCTCGAATGATAAAAATAACAAACCTTCGTTTATTAACTAATTGCTATCTCCCCTAATTATATTGTAGTGAGGTTAGTCAAATTATAGAAACAGTTGCGAACAATAAGCTGCTAAGGGATTACCCGGGTATTCACAAGATCCCTGAGCGGACCGAGGATCGATCGGCCCTGACCATAGCACACTTAGGGCACGGTGACTAATACCCCCCCCCCCCCTCAGGAACTGTTCCTCGAATCCTATCCTCTTCCGCGAACATAAAAGCTTATATACGCTCCACATCACGACCTGTTACGCCAATAGTAACGATTTCGCTTCGACAAACGGCTTCAAAAGTAATCCCTATGATAAATACTGGACTTAAGGAAGACAAATATTCCGTTTCCATGATTCATAAATGTATAAATATTTATTACAAAAGCATGTAACAATTAATTAATAATAATAATAATAATAATTAAATAAATCGAGGGTATCAAATTGTACAAAGAAGCAAGAGAGAAAATATTGAAGCTTTACAGCATACAGGGTGCACATTATAAAAATGGTCTAGTACCATCCGAACACTTATATGGCATGACCTATTCCGACTATAAACATTTTCGGATTATCAAAGGGTAAATGTAAAGTGATGGAAAATTGCTATAGATATTTGTAAAAGTTAAATATAAACACATTACAAATAATGTTTAGTCTTACATTTATATTTAAAGAAAACGATTGACTTTCTAAAATTCTATAAAGTGTCTGGACTTCATCATCATAAGGTTCTAGACTTAGTAGTCTTATTTATTCCACTCAAAGTATTAAATATCTTGATGACGTTTCTATGACTTATCTAAAATGAAGAATAACATAGTTTTAAAGATATTTTATAGTAAAATAAAAGGAGGTCCAAAATTTAAGCAGATAGGGTCTCAAAAATTTTCTTTTATTAACCTTTATACAGTCAACATGATTAACAACATAATAATTCTTCAGGACATATATATATTTTTTTCAGCCCCATGTTAATTACTCTTTCAATTTCTTATACCAGTTTTAAATTATTTTACCATATCAAACATAGTTTTTTAAATTTTTTATATTTATGATTTTTTAATTACTTTGTTGATAAATTGTTTTAAAAATGCTCTTAGTCGAGCGAAACGTGAACATGAATACAATATGACTTTGAATGTATAAAGGTCAATAAAAGAAAATTTTTGAGACCCTATCTGCTTAAATTTTGGACCTCCTTCATTCTTTTACTGGTATTCTTTAGTCTTCTTCTTTTTTGAAGATTAATACTTGGTAAAATAAATAAAAAATACGAGAGACAGCTAATCATGTGACAAACCTTACTAATGAAAGGTTGTGCGTCTTGGTCACATTCATTCGGTCTAGTTACTTTTTGAACAATTTCGGCCTCATCTAAGTCTTATTACCTTTCCTCCTAACCCAACCCACAGTTTCTACCATGGAGATGTTCGGTATTTGTCACTAAATGGATCTCGTCAACTTTTCAATCTTCAAATACACCTTTGTTTACTGCTATTTTCTCGCTGCCATAATATTTCCCGTGAGGACATTATTGATTTCCCTATATTGAGTTTGGATGCACGTGATAACCTGACCAGGACTCCTGAGTATTTTTAGGTAAATTTTTACACTACATATTTGTTTTACACCTCTGTTTTAAATTCAGCGTAGCATGTTTCATTTTGAAGCTTATTTTTGTGCAGAACTCAAACCATCTTACGTTAAGGAAATTAAGAAGAACAGAGAGGAAAGGCTTGGGAAATGGAGCCGTCAGTCGTCAGTCAACTTTACCTTTTTCTCTTTTTCGGACGACCGAGACCGTACTAAACATTAAAACAAAACAAGCAAGAAAAGTAAACCACACTATATGAAAACGTGAAGTTAGCGAACGATAAAGGAAATTTTAATTAAGAGCCGAAGAAGAAAATTTTGACTTGGATATATGAAGGTCAAGAAGAACCTTGATTAAATGGGCTTGAGACAAGATGACACACATTATAGTAAACTATTGTCCCGAAAATGCGAAACAGTATGGGGAAAATTTTTACTGGTCACATTAAGCTTTTTCACCAGTAACACTATGAAATCAAGTATATTTCGGGATTTTTACGCACCTCGGCTCGATGAATCCTGTCATCACATATCCTCAATTGGGATGATTATTCTCTCGATCAAATTATTTTTTTAAATATTTTTTTTCATTTTAAAAGATTGCTGGATGTCTTTTGGAATAAAAAAAAAAAAAATCCTTTAACGTTTGCGGTCATGTTTTATACTCGTAAAAAACAGTTGGAATGATGATAGCCTTGTAAATTGTAATTTTCTGCTTGTAATTTGTAGGTTTCTGGATAGTAAGCGAGAAGTGAGTAATTTTGTGACTGGATACTAACAAGCTTTTTGACCTTGCTTTTTACTTCCCCTCGAATTTCGTTTTTTCTTGTCATTGCAGACTACTTATATTAAAACTTCTTGATGGTTTTTAGCGATTTCACAGGTACATAAGAAGTATCCGAATATATTTTATTATATTTATTTTTCCGTATACGAAAATTTATTATATTATATTTTTCATCATCAAACAATATTTACATAATATAAATCATCTGAATATCCAGAAATACTTTGTAAGCTTAAACCGATCGAATATCATTACAAATGATTATTTATAATAATGAATGAAAAAAAAAAAAATTAAAAAGGGGAATCCTGCTTACGTTTGTAAATTTATTAAAATTGCCTCTTGATTTACTGAGGAAGGCTCAACAATCGATTCTCCGGGACACGGCAAGGATTGTTCGAATATGTTTAAATATTAAAAAAAAAAAGTGTATGGAGAATAGATATCTGAAGGTGGTTGAAATGGCCCTCACCTCTCTTAATCAACCCGCAGCTGCGAGAAAATCCACGAGAAAATATAATAATAACACTAAAAATAAATATAAAGTGTACAAAACATGAAGGCTTATATATAAGAAGTTAATCATATTCATTGTTCAAAAAGATAATTCAATAACTAGTTTCAATAATGAGACTATTAAATCTAGTGATCACTACAGATTTATTTTTTAATTTAACTAAAATTTTCAGTAAATGAACTGATATGTTTTTAATTTTAAAAACTTGAATCATCCGATTTATTATTACCTTCTATCACTAATCGTTGGTTTTTATAAGACATTTTCGAACGTTTACACAACAAATCGCAAAAAGCTTACTTTTTCTGTTTCTTGTCTTGCAAAGAAGTGTCGTCATATGGCGAGTCGCTAAGTACTTTAAGAGAGGATTATATGTAAAAATATATTTTATAATGAATCGATGTCCTACAGGCCAGAAATATTTGATTCGAAGGATTTTTGACATACCTAATTATAAAATAATATTTAATCAAATTTCAATCATTAATAAATAACAAGAACAATAAATTAATGAGTTCATAAGGATTTCCCTCATCAAGTGGTCCTTTGGGAATTGTGTTATTTTCAAAGAACCAAAACTCGTCTTTTGTTTCAGATGCATCAATGATTTTTGCATGAAACGAAATAAAGCTAAACTATCAAAACAAATACAGTTAAGTTTTAATTGAAATTTTTTGTTTTGTTTTTATCTTCGATATTTTTGGGTGCTTTGTTTGGTAAAAAGCCTAAAGAAAAGCAACCAAAACCTTTCAGAACTAGCGTAAAAAATCTGCTGTGACCTATAATATTTTTAGAGTACCTAATACTTGTCCAGCTAAGTCTTCTTATTATAAAAAGAAGAAAAGAAAGGTTGGTATAAAAAGATAAAGGGAAAAAAATGGCTATGGATTAGATAAGGGAGTTGTGCAACGGTGGCGACTCCTGCCCCCCTACAGCCTCTGGCACACTTCTCAACAATCTATCTGGAACAGAAGGACTTTCTCCATCCACTTCCACTATCACCCACCAGGCATCTTCTCATCTCTGCAGAACTCGAGGAACTGGATGGAAGCTTCGGCGATATTAGGTAACAAACCAGCTCATGTTGCGATCTTGTATGCAAGGTTGTACGAGGACGTGTTCACACGACACCCTACAGAAATTATTTATATAAAACTTTCTTCCGAGGGTTCCACATACAAGTAAAAACCTTATGATGTGGGATTGGAAACGAAGAATAAATAAAGTATATAAGTATTAAATTAATTACTAAAATTATGTTGAAAATAAAAGTCTTATCGACTGACACCAAAAAATACAGCAGTTCAAAGAATAGATCTTGACTATAAGGAAAATAGTAGAATTGAAGATTCTTTTTTTATTTGAAAACACAAGCTTGCATCAAGTTTTTAGTGCACGCGATATTTTTAATTTTGCGAGCTCTCCCAAAAAATAATCGTAAAATAAAAAGCATCACAACCACTATAATACAGCGATTTTTTAATATTTTATTTAATGTGAATTTTGAGGTGCCTTAACGCATTTTATTGCTTTTGACTGTAAATGTAAAACGTGGGTTCGTCCGACTTTAGGTACACAGGGTTTACCCCATCCCCCCCCCCCCATAGTTTGTAGTTTGATATAATTTAATGCTTATACTATATTTGGTCCATAGAATTAAGGTTTTTTTGTTAGGAGGGAACATTCCCTAGTCATTACAGGATGTTAAGCAAGAGAATGCAAAATATATTTTTAAATATAAAAGGTACAAAACCTTTAAACCGTTTTTGTATCAGGAATCATTGGTGTAACAGTACATATTAATGCTTTAGGATCAATACACATTACATAAGTTGATACGACAACCCGCTTTTAAGCAATTTTTAATTTTCTGTGTACTAATTGATTTGTTTGTTTAAATATAATTATAACAATTAATTTTTACTTATGCTTAATGATGTTTATGAAGTATATAACATTTTAGACGTTGCTGGTTTTTTGACCTGGAATTGTGACTATTATTACCTTCAAATTATGTACTTCAAATAGATTTTATCAAAGTAAATACGTTTACAAGAAAAAAAATAAAATAAATGGATTTTAAAACATTAGCTATTCATGTTCATGCAGAATTAATATTACCACATTGAATAAACAATTTGCCGTAGAGCCAACAGCAGTGATAACTTTCGCCCTTTCAAAACCGATAACCCTCGATAGCTGTGTATTAATTATGAAAATAATCTCTCAGTGATTATCCATTCTGTTATTTCAGCATTAAATACAAATGAAACAGTGAACTGATCCATACAATCGTTGCTAATGTTTTTGAATTAATATGAAACGTGAAAAGGATAAAAATGTGTAATATTTTAAAATCATGCCTAATGGTATTAATCGCTATTTAGTATTCCCTTATATAGAAGAAGTTTATTTTTATTTAACAATACACACATTTAAATGTATCATTCATTAACTTTTGAGGTAAAGGTAAATAATCCCTGCTAACGTTTAGGCCCGATGCACACGGACGACACTATTCTGCGATCCCGACTATAAGCCAGGTCAGGGGTACCTGGAGTACAATGGACCGACCGGATTTACCATTATATTCCAGGTACCCCTGACCTGGCTTATAGTCCGGATCGCAGAAAAGTGTCGTCCGTGTGCATCGGGCCAAACACTCGGCAATTTTTCGGACGTTACCGACCAGCAACTCGACACACAAGCTTTTTAGCGATATCATACACCCTAAAACCGTGGTATTATACAGTACAGATTTAGAACCAAGTAATGAATTTTTACGTATTTGTGGACTTTGAAAAACAAATAGGTATTTACAACAAAAATCAAAATTATTTTATTATAATTTTCTACATCATGGTAAAGTTTGAAGCATTTTCGATATGCATAGCAGGTTAATTTGTACTTGTTTCACAATAAAATGTTGTTTGCCTTCCACAAGAATTAGAGAAATGTATAGTCCGTCGAGAACGCACTTCGTACGTTCGCAGTTTATAATCTTGAATTCCCATCTTTTTAAAATGCCCTGCATGACCATGTCCCTATTAAATCCTTGTAGGAAACAGTAGCCTATCCAGAAATGCTCTAAGGGAATATTCCATGATTCATGATGGACCTAATTTAAAATATTAGTACATCGCAAATTAATTAAATTTGTAACGTATGAAGTAAATAGTTAAGTATAACCCATCCTCTATTTAATAGAAATTATTCCGTACAACATTCTTTATTTCAATTTCAATAATATTATCTATCATTTTTTAATTATATTATGTTTTAATATTATATAAACCTTACAATCTAAACACTAGAAAATTTAATTATTAGTCGGCAATAATGTTATATATTAATGACCGATCAATTTGATAATTAGAGAAGAGACAGCTATTGAAGGATGACCAGATGAAGATAGCGGTAAGGAGTGGAGAACGGTAATATAAAACGGGAGAGGGGGGGGGGGCGCAAAAACACCCACTGGCCAATACCTCCCGTGACGTAGCCAACTGCCCCCCCATATCTAATCGCCTCCCCCCCATCGATGTTACCTGTTTAGGCTACCTGTTCCTCCGCTGGCTAATCTCGATGAGGAATCGGTCTTGGCCCATCAGCAACAGGTTAGCGAGCTCCATTATGATGCCTGTTTCTCAATGACACGTGCACTCAGTCAGCCATAGCCAGACCCTAAAATCATGATGCCATATCACCTTTGGTCGGTTCCTAGTGTGTAAAATTTTTATTTGTATTGTTTTTTGCGAATGACACGTTTTGACATTGTATTAAAACATTTTCCCTAAATTGGAATAAAGCAAAATAAGTTTTAGAACAATATTTTTTAGATTCCTCTTCACTACTAGAAAGTACTCCTGAACATAAGTGTTGACCTATGGAGCAATTAAAAATTATTATATCTCAATTAACCAAATAGTTATTATGCTATGAAATAATTGGTATAAGAAGAAATCAAACATCTGTTGGTATGTTACAAGACCTCTTCTGCAGAAAAATATAATACCAAAAAACTGATTCAAAATAATGATATTAGACTCCCTTTGCATTCTATTTGTTACTTATACTCTAATACAATTGAAAACATTTTAAAAAAAAGTTACATAAAATCATTATTAACGGACGAAACAGCTATATATATTTTATTTGAAAAATGAAGTCAACATAACGTTTAAAATAGATATTTTTTTTATAATGATAGCAGATAGTTGACGGTAGAAATCAATGTAATGAAAATGGTTGTAGGACCGGGCAGAAAAAACGACACTATATTTGGATAAATCCGGATCTATCGTATAGGTAACTAGACGTTTCAGCCAGAAATTCGGGTCTTTTTCAGGGCTAAATATTTAAAAAAAAAATGATAATAACAAATGAAAATCTATAAAAAAAAAAAATATGAGAAGCTTAAATGAATAGTAAATAATAGTGAAATAATGAAAATCCGGAAAAACTTCCTTTGAGTAATTTGTATATTGATTCCTCTTATCAGAGTCATGTTCCATTACTAACATTGCAAATTATTTAATTGTTGGATATGAATGCATTCAAAAAACATTCTAAACAATTGTGTATTGTTTGTACGTCATATAACTCAGCATTTCTAATGCATATTACGATATCTCAGTTCCTTGTTGATCTTCAGCATTAGCTATGCAGGTAAGGTTCATTTTTGTCAAATACCTTATATTCTAGGATGGAAAATTGTATTTAAAAACCTGGGCAGGAATGGCAAAGAATGCGAGACAACTTACTGACTATAAACTAACAAGTGGAAAGGATAAACCCAAGGACGGCTCCTGTTTGTTTGAATGGGGTCAACATATACAGCCGCCAACGTTTGGGAATTTTGGTAGAAAATAAACAACAGCCTGTGATATTTCTCCCATCTCAAATCTGCTTTAATATCTCTTTTACTCTAATCTTTATATTTATCTTTTTCTAACCTAAATTCGTTGAAAAAAAGTATAGCTTACGATAATAAAATAAAAAGTAATTTTTATTATTGACGATCAAGCACAAAAAAATTTAATAGTATTTGAAATAGTAATCATTCAATTCCTGCTTCTATAATAAACATATGAATAATCTTAAAATTTTTATACTTAATTGAGATAAACATTTTTTTCACGAACGGATATAGCTATTGAACTCAGAACTAAATCGTTTGAAAATATATCCAATCAATATACCTATTATACTATATGTTTATTCTGTCTTTAGAATCATCAATAAATTTGTATTGTAAGCTTTATCCAATTTTAAAAAACAACTAAAAATTAGTATAAATTTTAGCTATTCATTTTAAACTAAAATTTCAACCGGATAGCATTCTATTCGAATAAATGTTTAACAAAAAAAAAAAAAAAAATTGGACCATCTTAATCAAGAAGAGTAGAAAGACGCGATAGTACGGTGAGCAGAGAGCCAAAAAATTGTCTGATTTGAAGAAAGTGTTTGATATTATAGACTGAAATTGCTCATTTCATATACCACAAATATGAACTTCTGCAACTTCTAATATGTTGCAATAAGACTCTTCGTCGCAGAGAAATTTCATTGTTTTTAAAATACAAGAGCATAACATTAAGCATTAAGTGAGCTACTGAAGGATATAAATTCAGTTAAGTCGTTTCGCCAAAACAAATTATCAATTATGGGTAATTGTTGTCATTTTAGCGGAAAAATAAGTTAGACTCATATAAAGTAGTAAATTTATTTTCATACAGCAATTAAATAACGTGGAAGTTAGTTATTTCCATTATATAAAAGAAGAAAAAAATCAGTATTAATTCACAACTTCAAATCAGGGCATTTTAAGTTAGAATATAAGGTACCGTTATCTTATACTAGTTCATAATTAGACTGATTCTAATAAATATTTTTATAATAGAACTTTAATAATTAATAAAATGAAATAATAAATAAATAAAATTAAAATAATTGTTTTCTACTGTTGGATACGTTTTGTTAATATTAAATGTGAACGTATATAAATATATTAATAAATTGATGTGAAACTTCATTAAGGAATCCTTTCATTTATAAGATTTTCTTCGTTCAAGGTTGCAATTACATCTGGGTAACAATACAGAATTTATTAAATACAAAAGAGTGTACGTAATATTTTGACATATATACATACAAGAGGTATAAGCTGAATAATTACAAAACTTCATTTATTTCACAATGGTAAATTGAAATTTGGAAAGAATAGTACCTATTTGAATTTCATTGCAGCAATATGACTTTCGTATTCTGGCATTCCAGAAACTTGAGAAGAGTTATCAATTAGCGAATCGGTTTATGCTATAATTAATTATTTTATTATTTCAAACAATCTACTAATAATTTTCGAGCATTTTCTATAATAACCGGCGAAGGGCATGTTTATTAAGTGCAATTATAAGAATTCAACAGAAATAAAATAGACAACTTAAACAGACTATATTATTTTTTAAAATATGAAGGATTGAGCTACCATAAACATACTGGAGCATTGGTTCAAGGAGTCCAACTAATGGTACATAAAACGAAGCATTATAATCTAGACTTCTTATGATAAAGACTTTAACAGCGGCGTAACGGATCTCGACTTTCACAAGACTGTGTGCTCTTTCTTTCTTTTTGCTATTAGATACAAGATATTATTTTTTCAAAAAGATTTTTGAGAAAACTGGAGCAACCATTTGATGTATTGGAATATAATTGTAAATTGCAAAATGCTTGATTTAACTGTCTACCTGTTGTCAAATAATTAATAAACTAATTATTAAAATATTTGTTATTTTAATTAGATTATTTTATTTTATTATAAATAATCATGTACAGATGCTCTTAAAGCTCTTGGGATATTAAAGAAGATATAAAAAAAAAGTATCTAAACACTTTATGTGTTAAATTATTGTATCTGAAGAGAAAAGATTCGCCTTGCCTGTGATTCGAACCCTATGAATATCAAGTAATAACGTCATTGTAATATCAGCTGGTTCTTTGGGATTCGAAGAGAGGAGATTGTCCAGTTGGTTGGAACGCTGCATGGCTGATGCAGAGATTCGGGTTTGATTCCCTGTCACGGCCAATCATTCCTCGTCATATACAATAATAAAAAACAAATATTAAAATGCCAAATAATAATTAAATTAATAAATATCTTACAAAATAATATTTTTTGATCCCCAAGTACCGAATGGATTTCCTCTATGCCTCACATACCTTTAGGGGCGACGCGTTACGCAAATAGTAGGACATTGCACGGAAGATGTGCGTGATGATATGAAATTGTTTATCGTACGAAATTTTCTCACAAAACCTGAGATGTTAGGCACTGATTTTTACTTCGAGATTATATAATTCGTGAAAGTCTATCCTGACATTCCCATATATTTTGGTTTCAGTTTGCTCAGATGCTGCGGTTTTGCTAAAAAAAAGAGCTCTCCTTTGTAACTTACGCAAGTTGCTAGTGGCAGTGGTTGTGAACAAGTTTTTGAAATTCGAAGGTAAAAAAAGTTGCTGAATTAAGTTTATCGCATTCCATTTACTAATTTCATTTACACATGGGCAAGGTCGTTTCTTTGTAAGCCAACACACCAGAAACGGCTATTCTTAAAGTTGATGAAAAGTAAGAGTACTGTACAAATTATAAATTTGGAATCAATTGTTTTTCTTTTGCAAATGACAGTATGATTTTTATTGTTATAATTTTTTTTTTTTCAGGATAAGCTTATATTTCAAAAAGAGGTCCATTAGAATGTCCAAACTAGAAGAAACGCCTGGGAATGTATTGTTATCTTCTTTATTTTTCCTACATCATTTTATACATTGTTTTATGAGTATTTATGTAGTTATTCAATATTAAATAGGATTTGTTATCATCATCATGGTACCCAATGATGGATAAAACTCATTTATTTTGTGTGCGCCTTTTATTTCAATGTATTATAAACTTAGGAGTTGATAATATAATTTTAAAGTTGTAAACAGAGCCTTGATGGGTTTGAGTAGTGGCAATAAAGGTCGAGATATAAATAGCTGAGGACTTAGAGAGGAGGCAAGGTCGCCCTTGACTGGCAGCTCAGGCTAATGACAGGGGCCTTCTTGCGATTAGCAATGTCTCTCCAGTGTTGTGTTCTCCAGCCATGTATCTCCAGGAGTGTCGGTGATGATCCTCTGGGCCTCGAACAGTCCAAACTGCTTTCCAATCTTACGAAACGGAATATCTGGATGAAAGGCCATTCCCAGCCTTGGCGGCGGGAGGGGAAGTTGCCAACACCTTATTAGGTAACTCAATTCACCGCCCGAACAACAATAGGCTACCAGTCGGAATATAGGGTGAACAACAAAAATATCTTAGAGTCAAAAAATGTTAAAAGAAATAAAATTAAAACCAAACAGATATAAGGGTAAGGTTCTTCCCGGGAATTGATGTTCTTGTCTCAGTTCAATATCATTCTAAAAAAAACAAAATTCTAGTCAACTATCCAGAATATTCATCAGATGAATCCTATACAGTCAATCAAATGTCTTGAATGCACTTTGATATTGATTTGAAGAGTTTTTTGATCATTATTTTTTCTTTTATTATAAAATTCCATAAATTATACTTAATATGCTGTACTAAAACAGACTAGTCTCTTCATTAAAATTATAAAAAAAAAAAAAAAAAAAAAAGAATTAGTACTTATATGAACCTCTTATAAAAAAAAAAAAAAAAATAATAAAAAGCGTTTTCATAGTATTATATGTTTATAATAATTTTATTTTATACCTATACTTTTATATACAGCCTTGTCTTGTTCTCTTTTTAGTATAATTGCCAATATTTTTTATTAGATCATTTTTGTTCTTCCATTTGAAAAAAATTTTTTTTACTTACTTTGGTATTATTATTATTATTGTCTTAAAAAAATGATATTCCAAATTCTTTTTGTATAATATTGATTTTAGTGTTATAATGATACAGATGATTTACACTTTATGATATATAATAAAGATACAATTTCCACTTTTTTATATATAATAAAGTTGATTTTACTAATTCTAGGCAACTAATTCTGGAATATTTGTACTTTTTTACTTTAACTTATCTATATATGAATTATATGGTGGGGAAAGTATTGCAATCGTGAAAATTTTCGACTTCTGGTTTTCAACGGAAATACACGTTTTGGGTTCTCCTGAGTCCAAATAACCAAGTTCCGCGAAATGGTCTGTGTGTTTGTGTATTTGAGTAGACTAGCTCAAAAACTATAAACCATAAGAACCTGGATTTGTTTTTTTGGTTTACGTATATGTCACAGTGTATATGTCCACGTGACGTCAGAGCCAAAATCTCATGAAAATTGTTCAAATGGCGGGGGCCCTTATTTCATAGATTTTGTCTCATTTTTAAAATTATATTTATACATTTAGCTAAATAACGGGCTAGCATAAGTAAGGATAGTAAGTAAGCAAGCTTTGTTTAATAATAATTTATTTGATATATTTAATTTTGGATTTCTATAAAAATATGGACGTTTAGAAGAGGGAGCCCCTTCCAATGCCCATAACCATAATATTTTAAGAAAGTAATTTTTTCACAGTCATGTCATCATTTGATAATTCTTTTTTTGTCCTATTTAAAAAATTATTAAATTATCTAAAAATTAACAAATGAAACAAGAAGTTTTCAACTAAACATACTGATGATATAAATCTGTCATTTAGGTGGTTAAATAGCATAAAGAAAGTTTTAATTCAAATTTATAAAATTTAGGTAGTGAAATCCTGAAACCTCGTCTGGATATGTTGTTGGTAACATGAAAAAACTTATTGTAATACTAATGAGAAATCTTCCTTTCGATATTTTAATGCAATCTTATTAAGAATTCATGGTCAACGTCTCGAGGTCACGCCCCGTCTTCTTGGGCCTACAATTGTTGATTATAATGTTCACTTTTAGATTTAAAACACACTCACATTGGCGTAGCAAGAGGGTGAAAAAATCCCCTCCTCAATCATCACTTATGGTTACAGAAGGGATCAAGATGATTATTTCAGTAATTTGGTTAAGCTTTTTGAGTTAATTTTTTTTTTTTTTGTAAAAAAAAATTCATACCGTTCTATGTCATCTTATTTACGGATTCTGAGGAAATATAGAGCGATATAAACTACCATTTGTTTTAGCTAGACGATGTTTACTCTTGCGAGCGAGGCATCTAAAAGCGACCGTGCTAAATGGGAGCAAGAGTGGAATGCCCTTTACTACAAGACTGGAAGTCAATCATCATTGCATTAGGTACATTCAATCAATTAAATTAATTATTTTACACTAACATGTAAACCATGATATCATTTGAATGGTTATACGTTTGAATCGTCAAAATTATTTGCATAAAATTCTCTTAAACACGAAAAAATGAGATTGAATACTAAATCTATTTTTTTTTTTTCAAAAAGAGGTAGTGGATGATTTTAGTTTTGGTCATAAACTGATACTTTCTCATCCTAATAAACTGAATTAAAATAATGAACTTTTTTTTTTTAATGTTCATAACCTGTCATTTTAGACTCACCATAAATCCGTTAATCTGAAAATGTTCAAGTCTCACGTAATGTTTAATGACAATATTAAATAAACAATTAAAATAAGTTATTAACTGAATAAAATTTGATATTTTTTCAGAGATTTAAAATTTTAGTTATAAAACAAAACAAAAAAAAAACGTTCTATGATTTGGGAGATCGAGATTTCTTATTAAAAAGAATGAACAAAAAACAAGTTGGACATTTTTGAGCTCATTATTTTTATTTGCGGGCCTTTGAAATAGTCGATTCAGAGTTATTGGAAAATGGAGAATTTATTGCTGAATAAAAATATTTATTATTACTGTACCTAATCAAGCCTAACTTAACATAAGGTGGGGTAAGGCTGGAAATGTTTAAAAATATGTTTAAAGCATGCGAATGTTTTTATTTTATTATTATTATTTTTTTTAACAGAGATATTTTGGAAGTAAATTAATAAATTGAACATACACTTACCTATTTAATAAAATTATTACAGAAACGAAATGGAAGTAATACGAGTATAAGAGGTTGAAAACCACTAGTAGCAGATTACAAAAGGTGGTAAAAGAACGGATCTGGGAGGTACAAGTAGGGCTCAACAACCGTCGTGAAGATGGCCTTCCTTGGGTCACTGCCCGAGGAATTTCTTCGGCGCTTTGAGCCCATTCACACCAATCTCCCATAATTCTGTATAAGTAATCTCTTTTTTTGGGGTGGTCTGTATGTCTATACTGTATCTGTGTTACATTTACTGGATAACAATTGTATTTGTAAATCATGGTAAAATATTGTCATTTAGATAATATCGCATTTAGGCAAGAAGAAGGTTACAACTCATAAAACAGTTGTTTTGGATAATCACATGTGAAGTTTCGACTGCATTCTAAATTTTACTATGTATCTCCTAACACCGACTAGGGAAAATAGTCTTTGATCACAAATAGTCTTCTATTGGGACAGTTAGTACCACTGGTACTAACCGTAACTAAAAAGCAGTTTTCTACCAGCTTTAACACGACCATCCCCTCCATAAATGAATATGGTAAAGTGCGCCGTAGGCGAACTGAACTGTTAATACTATTGTGACTGTATTCTGACGTTCTATTTTTTGTCATTCTGATTCCAACGTTATGCATAACTCAAAATTACTATATTTTTTGTTGTAACCATCTTCTTGCAGACCTTTATCTTATGAAACTGAATTGATTGCCCTTGAAACAGTAAAAAGATATATATGAATATAACTTATAAATAAATTAATATAACCCAGTTGTGAAGAATAATCGGGGGGGTGGCGTGAGGGGTTAAGAAAAATTGTCACTTATGTATTTTTTGTACTCGATCTATTAAAACTAAGTTTACATTGTAGCTTTAATTTAAATAAATTAAATTTACAAGAGTATTAATCTCTTTTACAACACAAGCAGCCTAATTCTTGTCCCTCGAAACTAAAATCCCTCGAAAATCGGAAAACCATGAGCAGTCTTAAAAAAAACAAAAAAAAAAACAACAACAGACCGACAAAAACACCGCCTCGAAAAGATTCTTCAAAATAGTTAAAACCATGTCTTTGTCGTTGTTTGTGATATCATCACTTGTATACTGTCCACAAGCCTATAACACCAACACAAGCAGCCTAATTCTTGTCCCTCGAAACTAAAATCCCTCGAAAATCGGAAAACCAGGAGCAGTCTTAAAAAAAAAAAAAAAATCCCCTCCATAAATGAATATGGTAAAGTGCGCCGTAGGCGAACTGAACTGTTAATACTATTGTGACTGTATTCTGACGTTCTATTTTTTGTCATTCTGATTCCAACGTTATGCATAACTCAAAATTACTATATTTTTTGTTGTAACCATCTTCTTGCAGACCTTTATCTTATGAAACTGAATTGATTGCCCTTGAAACAGTAAAAAGATATATATGAATATAACTTATAAATAAATTAATATAACCCAGGTGTGAAGAAATATCGGGGGGTGGCGTGAGCGATTAAGAAAAATTGTCACTTATGTATTTTTTGTACTCGATCTATTAAAACTAAGTTTACATTGTAGCTTTAATTTAAATAAATTAAATTTACAAGAGTATTAGTCTCTTTTACAACACAAGCAGCCTAATTCTTGTCCCTCGAAACTAAAATCCCTCGAAAAACGGAAAACCAGGAGCAGTCTTAAAAAAAAAAAAAAAATCCCCTCCATAAATGAATATGGTAAAGTGCGCCGTAGGCGAACTGAACTGTTAATACTATTGTGACTGTATTCTGACGTTCTATTTTTTGTCATTCTGATTCCAACGTTATGCATAACTCAAAATTACTATATTTTTTGTTGTAACCATCTTCTTGCAGACCTTTATCTTATGAAACTGAATTGATTGCCCTTGAAACAGTAAAAAGATATATATGAATATAACTTATAAATAAATTAATATAACCCAGTTGTGAAGAATAATCGGGGGGGTGGCGTGAGGGGTTAAGAAAAATTGTCACTTATGTATTTTTTGTACTCGATCTATTAAAACTAAGTTTACATTGTAGCTTTAATTTAAATAAATTAAATTTACAAGAGTATTAATCTCTTTTACAACACAAGCAGCCTAATTCTTGTCCCTCGAAACTAAAATCCCTCGAAAAGATTCTTCAAAATAGTTAAAACCATGTCTTTGTCGTTGTTTGTGATATCATCACTTGTATACTGTCCACAAGCCTATAACACCAACACAAGACGGAGAGGGAGTATATGAGTCAATCTATCTGCTTAAGGGGGAAATCAAGACAGGAAGAGGTGTTGTATGCTTATCATGCCATGCCATTTAAATATATGTAGATATAGACATATTGATGTGTACAGATATGTCAACAGACAGGTGAAAATAAAAAAATTCATTAATAATGATATTTACAAAATTAAAACAATTTGTTTCTTTTTTCAAATGCAACATTAAGCGTAAGGGTTGCGCGGAAGGCTTTCATTCTACAGGGGAATAGAAATCCCTTTTTTAAACCCTTGTACAGTGAAGAGCCTCTATGTCTCTTCTTTAATCTTTTTCACCCCTGAAGATAACAAAAAAACAAAATTATTGACTTGCATTGTGAAACCGGAAATTAAATCAATAAGGAAATAAGGAAGCACAAAAGTAGAACGGGGTAATGAGTTGAAAAACTCGGAGGACTTAGCTTCAAGGACTAGCATGGAATGAGGTAGATAAAAGAAAAAAAATTAAAAGATGAGTAGGTCATGGAAATTCACATTGGTCGAAATTGAATAAAATGTTGATATTTTTCCTCGGAATATACGCAAGAAAGTTGGGAAATTTCAAAACATCAAATGTCTTAAAAGCCTTATTATTTGCTGAATCCTCTTTAAAGCCTTTATCAAAGAGAAAAGTGTAATAAGGAAAAGAGGATCTAGTTCAATCAGATGGAGCAACATCCACTTTTCCTCGTAGCCTCTTATCAGTAGTGATGACGATAAACCAACCCTTAGTGTAATAATTTGGTGCAACCGACCAGTTTTATTCAATTTGCCGCCATATAACTATATCTTATATTAAACTAAATTATTTGACAAGGGCAGGTTGATTACAAAAATTGTATGGTCACAGTTAGATAATCATAAATATTTTACTATTGTTAAATTGCTTTTAGTTTGATGAATATTGTTTGAAATGTATAGTATTTATAGCTATTGTTACCTTGATAATGGCGTAATTTGCTGAAACGTCCGAGCAATAATGCAATACAAGTGAGGTGCAATTCAGGACCAATTAAGAGCTTTACTAAACGTATTCATTTATTTATTTAAACCATATGAATAGTTTACTTTATTATAAAGGACCCCTAGGGGAAAAAAGAAGGCAAGGCATTGCGGAGCTACGCAGAGAAATAATTAGCCCTGGTTGGCAGGTAAAAAGGAGGATTAGATACTATTAGCCGAGACGGTTTGAAAACATTCGTCGACACATGCTCCAATTGGAAGAGATAACGCAATACATAAATAAACCAAACATAATTATGTATCCTTCCAACAATGGCATCTCAAAAATTGCCTATTTTTTATATCTTTGTATGTTCTATGTTTTCTGAAAGCGCAGGAATTGTATTATATCTATACAACATCATAAAATTTTTAACATAATCCAAGCAAAGCTATTGTATACAATTTTTAACTAGACTATCATAAGTCGGAATGCTTAACATTTATATATACAGGGTGTCCAAGACATAGTGTAAAAAAACAAATTGGGTAATACTGCATGCTAAACGAGGTAGAATGGTGCAGAAAAGAGTTTCCTATCTCAATCTGTTGAGGAGATAGGATATTTTTTGTTTTTATATTTAAAATCTTACTTTATTTTCTAAATAATGGAATTTTCTCTATTTCGGTTTAGTGTAGAAACAAAAACGATGATATTTTCATAATCAGCATTAATTTCCTAAAAGATTATATAAGTTCAGTTATTATAAATCTACTTTCAGCGGGCCTTTTAAAGCGCAAAACACAAAACATTTATTAAAACTTAAATTTTTAATAGTTTTTGAAAATTCCTCACTCCCCACTGGAGCACCCTAGAAGCCGTCAAATTTCATAAAAACTGCGGAATTTAGTTAGCTTTTTAGTGGTGTAACCTTTGATACAATTGCACTTCACCTTCTGTGACTAAAAGAAGTTTTACTAACGAAAAACACGCTAGAGAATAAATACTTGATTGCTTCTCGTACCTACTAGAAAAAACTACTTGATTGAATAAAAGTATTAGTTATTTCATCTCTTGTCCATAAGCATGAGGGGTAAAGAGTTGTGAAGGTGGCAAAGCCCCCCCCCCCCCCCCCCCCAAAATCATAATCATTTAGAAAATTTAATGCTGATTAAGAAAATATAATCGCTTTTGTTTCTACGCTGAACCCAAGTAGAGAAAACTGCCATTTTTCAGAAAAAAAGATTATCAGTTTATTACAGGTTCCCACATCCACAGGACTGCCGAGTAAAACCATGGAGAACAATGTCAGCAAAATGCGTCAATACACCGTTGCGCAATAATACGCACCCAGTAAGATTTTTCGTTAAAAGGTTCGTCTGCCTTGAGTGTATAATAAAAAGGTTAATAATGTATTTTAAATAAAGGAAGTAACGCGTACAGAGGTGCGAAAAGTCGTAAACAAATTAAATTATTCGGAATCATGGATGTTATGTGCGGTGCAAATTTAGTTTAATATATTTGACAAAGTTAAATCTGATTCAATGGAAAAATTAATTTTATCAAAATTAAACTTATAAATTATAAGCAACTGAAGTACAAGGTTAGGAGTTGAGAGAAAATAATGGTAAAATGTTGATTGTTAAGTTAGACGTATTTTACGTGAATAGAGGGACAAGAAGAAGTATTAATAAATAACCTTATTATTTTTTAAATTAAACCACATACAAATGAAATAATAATGGATCATGAATGGTAAATATGGTTCAAGTTTAGTTATAAATTTGGCAAATTCTGAAAGGAAAAAAAAAAAAAAAAAACGACAAACTAAGACTGATTACGTTGGAAATAGCTGAAAAAGTAAAAAGTTAGTAATTGCGAGAAAATAAATAAGAAATTTAGATGGATTATCAACTTGGGTGTTATCGACAATACATTATTTATTAAACTTAAATGTTCCTGAAGATATCAATTAATGTAAGAATGATGGACTCCTTTAACAATAAAATAACTATCATAGAAGTATTTCGGTAGAGAAAGAATTAAATTCTGTTTAAAAGATAAAAATGTAATAATTATTTACATCTAATGGAATGTAACGTTTATGAATAATAAGTCTTCAATTCAAAATTTATTTGTTTAAAAAAAAAAAAAGCTGTAAATGGGAAATGGAACGACTATTTTTCCTACTAACGACACTTGAAGGAAAACTCTTTTTTAATAACCTTTGACCCAACAAAAAAGAAGAGGATGTCTGACATTTTGTCGAGAAGATCAATACCAACGTCCATATTTTTCTACAGTGTGAATTTTCTCTATAAATAGAAGTAATAGGGAATGCGGGAATAGAATAACGAGTTTGTCGACTTACCCAGGTTATTTTTAACGCCAAGCTATTCAGGGTGAGATCTCCCTGTACAATGTATTTTTTTCAAACATAATCCTTTAATTTTTTTTTTTCAAGATTTTGGTCTATCAAAATATTACTTCTTTACTCAGGAACATGTTCATTTATTAATTTTTACTAAATGATAACATAAATATTTCATTAAATATATTCAGTGAAAATAAAAGGTCAACAGCGACTTCAAAAGATTCTGTTGCCACTCAAAGCTTTTTGCAAATAAATATTTTAATTACTTCATAATGTTTCTAAACGACTTGAGTAATGCAGCCTTATTAAGCTTTAATCCATTTCATATCTCCTTTGATAAATTTATATTTATATATATTTTATCTGTTTTAAACATTACTACTTTTTTTGAAGCCAGTCTCAATATGATTTAATAATAATGCTCTTAATGTAGTAAGTATTTGCAAGTGAAGGGTACTGGGAACAAAGTAATCTTTTTCATTATTTTTTTTTTTAATTTGATAAAAATGCTTATAAAACATTAAAACCAAATAACACATTAACACTATGGCAAATCACCTGAAACACTATGATAAAATATTTGCTAAAGCTTAAGGTATAACCCAGGAGAATTTACAGTTTTAAGTCAAATAAATTAAAATTTTTATTGATATAAAATTGAATTAATGTAATGTATTGTAACACTTATGTTGGTATAAATATTAGTATAAAATTTATCTCAGCCGTTAAGCTTGACTTCAGACTATTTATCTCCTCATTTGAGCTCAGCAGACTGGCTGGCCAATTTGTCAGTTCTCGAACAGTCATATACATGTACTAGAAAAGTCACAAAATGTACTAGAGCAGTTGGTATTTGTGCCAACAAAAAGTCTATAACTCTTTTAAATCATTCGTTTTGTGTTTCAGGTGTCAGTATAATCCACTGTCCTGGTCGGGACAGTGAAAGATCCTCTCATAATAATAAAAATAATCTTTGTCCGGTCGGCAATGACCGGTATTGGTTGTTAAATAGCTAAATTTTTGCTTTGATCAGAATTCAATGATGCATCAAAAAAATATGACAATTTTGTTTTCTTCACTTTACCCTCCATCTTAATGTTTAAATTAAACTTTAGATATTAATTTTTCTTTTGATTATTTTTTACGTTATCTAATTATATTAAATATGATCATATTATTATCATTAATTTTTGTTTGCTTAATACCATAAACTATCCAAAATTTTTAAATTCAATCAGGTCTGTAATATTCTTGGACAATCCCTTTCATTTTGTTAATCTGCATCTATCTCGCGCTTTCTCGATTTAATCGAAGGGGAAGGGAAAGAGTATTGGGATCTCATGGAGTATCCTTTTTCCTTTACATGTATGAGTGAAAAGACTTGTTCCGAAATCTCAAGACAAAGCGATGATGCAAAATGCATAGCCATGTGGCTGTGTTTGCGTTTCATATTGAGATGAAACCGAAGAATTAGATCAAAGGCAAAATAATGTGTTACTAGACTTAAATGAAGAATATAACTGCAATAACACTGTAATTTAATCAAATAGGTTATTGGAGAAGTTTTCTCATTCTAAGCATTTATTTTTCTGAAAACATGTTAATTAAATATTATATTATGATATCGATATGAAAAAAGTTACGGTTGGCCAGATCTTTGATAGATGAATAGAACGACGAATAGGCTGCAGAGATGAACCCAACAATGTGGATAGCAGCAGTACGCAGTGAGCCAGACCCCCCTACCGTGAATTCCCTCCCCTCCATATCATTATAATTTGTATATCGCTGTTCACCTCGTAATAAAAGATTAGGAAAAAGGCAATGTTCGAAATACCTACTAAAATCAAATTCGCCATCGGCCATGTTTGAACGCCATTTCGTTAGAGTGCATCAACTTTTTTTTTCTGAGAACATTGCCTTTTTCTTAATTTTTTATTATGAGGCACAGGAGGGTGGGGGATACACGGGAGGGGGTCTGTCATAAGTACTACAGCCTAACATAGTCAGATGTGAGAAGGCTGTTTTGGGCCGTTGCTCACTTTGAATCAGTCAAAATTTACAACAATCTATAATGTTAAGTTCTGCTACCATGGTTCATGGAAACAAAATCCGAGTAGGTTTGAAGTTGCAAAATGCTTTTTGAATGCGGCCTTGACATCTATTGCTCTCAATGCAACTTTTCCAAGAGCGAAATTCTGAATGCTAGTTTTCATCTCTAGAATGAAACTCTAAAGCAACACGAAAGCTTTATATGTATAAAAAAAAAAAAAATAAAATAAAAAAAAAAAACCTGAAAAAAAGAAACTGATGGTGGCTTCTGGAATGTTATCTTCGTCATATGCTCTTCTAACACATGCCTAGAACCATGGGACGCATTCCTTCTAACACGTGCTCCAAGATATTAATCATAAATATACATATGTCTTAAAAACTAAAAATTGAAAACAATCTAGTTATATACGTTCGTATCCATGTTCTATTTAATAGTTACATTATTCAAAAATAATTTAAATAACTGCGATATTATTATAAAGGCCATATCTATTGTAAATACCTAGCTTTTTGTCTTTGTTTCGGTTTATTGGCGTATAACTGCAGTGTTCATCAACGCCTAACAGTTCTAATTGCATCTATTTTGATTTATATAAATCTCCTTATTTATAATATTGTGTTCTTAGTCTTATGTTCCAGTTAACTATATTACATTTGATCTCATATTTTCATTATGAAGAACTAAAAAAAAAGGAGTAATTGTGTGTTAATATCCTTTGTTTGCCAAGATTTGAGTTAAAAGTGCTACCTTGAAAACTGCGGAATACTGTTAGAATTTGATTACAAAACTGACCTTTTGATGGTGGTTCGTTTCCGTGATACCCACATATTCCAGACCTAATATAAATTGGTAGAAAGATACACGCAATTTTAAAAAGAATACGCCTTAATTCGTTCTCTATATGTTTAAACCACACCTGGGCAAAAAGTATTTTAATTTTAAAATACTTTATTTTAAATAGCAAGTATTTAAAATAAATTTGAATGAAATGAATTTTAACCTCAAATCATTTAAAATACTTTTCGATAAAATTATTTTAAATGCAAAATAAAAAATTAATTTTAAATAAAAAAAATTAAAATGAAAATACAAAATACTTCTAAAACCTATTAGCTAGTGCATTGCAATTGATTAATAAATAAGTATTTTTTTTAATATTGCGATTGATTAATAAATCCACAGTTTTTATTTAATTTCTTTTCGGTTTTTCTTTGTCTTTGCTTGGTTTAGAGTATTTGATTCTCAGATCATCTTTGCTTTCATTTTGTTGAAATTATTAAATTAAATTTCTTTTTCTACAGATCCAATCTGATTCGGAATCTATTTAAACTAATTGGGCTACCCATTAGACTATTCGCTACCCATCCACCATCCAACGACCTCCGCCCAATTGGAATTTCGGCAAATCTGCCATAACGCAATCCTCCCACCTACTTCTCAGCCCTAACTTCCGTCAGACGTTTTCCATTCGTCACCGCGCTTATTAATTTCTTAATTCGTTCACCACTGATTTGCAATTTCCACTCCAATTTTATTCATCTCACTTGCTAATCACTCAATGTAAGCGTGCACGTTTTGCATTCTTAAAGAACCGCAGGAGGAATAATATTTTTGTAAACTCAAATTTTTAAGTTTTAAGGAGGAAGGCATGAGCTAAGTAATTTCGTTAATGGCTAGCATTTCTTACCTCTAATCTTGCCTGAATTTCCTCTCTAATTTCGAACGACCGTCAACCTCTCGGAAAAATAACGACCGATTCTAACTTCATTGAATGTATCAGTCATACACATTTTTACGAAGTTTACTAATTCTTTTGGTACTGTCTCCAAATTGGGATCCTGTTTGTGCCTTCGTGTATGGCTCCAACTTAATTTTCGATTTTTTTACTTGAATAAACCGGTAAAAAGTCTATAATTATCACACTGCGCCCCCCCCCCCCATAAAAAAACAAAAAAAACAGCAACATCAAACTCAAATAAAGATACTTGCTCAATATTTAGGAGTGAGAGCTGTAGTGCAAAGGACTACATTATACTATTACGAAAATTGTTAAACTTCAAACAACCTACTTAAGATTTATTTTATTTTATTATTTAAAATACTAATGAAAATACTTTTTTTTTTATTTTAGTATTTTTGAATTAAAATGAAAATACTTTTTTTATTTGAGTATTTTAAAATTAAAATGAAAATAAACATGTGATTTATTTTAATTCTAAAATACTAAAACAAAAAAAAAAGTATTTTCATTTGTATTTTAAATACTTTTATTTAAAATAATGCCCAGGTCTGGTTTAAACTGAGACAAAATAATCTTTATAATCGGTCGATAATATTATAACACTATTTAAAGAACTAACATTTTTTAAATTGTGACTGGTAAAAACCAAAAGAGATTTTTTGATCGGTCCAGACGCGATTGGGAACGATACGGGAATCATACATAAATAGGCAAGCGGCTAATGACGAGAGTCCATTTTGTACAGCGGAGCATGAGTTGGAGGGAAAAGCTTAATTTTGGTGTCCCTTCTTGCACCTCTGGCACCTCTTTTTATAGCATTATAGCAATATTTTAGGTAATTAAAAAATAATCATAATGAGGTTTTATTTGCTCGTGTTACTGAATTAAGGAATAAGGAAAGACAAGCTATGGTTACAAACAAATATGCTTCACTGTGAGAACTGGACACCGAAGAATACAGTTACTTTTGTGTCACTGTCCAGTTACATTTAATTATTCCGTTTCAAGTGATATTATTTCTGATATTATAATTTCTCATTGTTTGTTTGACATTGCCTTTTGTAATTTACTATAATAAAATTATTCAAACATGTATTAGTGTTATATATATAACACTAATACATGTATCAGTGTTATACATATATATATATATATATATATATATATATATATATATATATATATATATATATATATATATATGGCGAAATTGTCGTTTAACTCTAACGGAAATCTATTGTTAAGATATTAAACCATATGTTTTTTTATTTGAATATCGATTTAACGTTACAATATTATTATGGGGGATGGTGCGTGTTTATTTCGATCTGTTCTCCATATATTTAAGAGGCTTTGTCCTGACTGATAGAATCAATGCAGAGCAAAAACTACTAATGATAGAAACTGTAAGTTCGGAATTTAGATTTTAGGTAACCGCTAAGAAAGGAATTTCAAAAATGTAACCTCTAAGGGGTTTAAATGTCGAAATTGTCGTTTAACTCTAACGGACACCTATTTTTGAGATTTTAAGCCATATGTTTTTTATTTGAATATCAATTTAACGTTACAATAGTATTAAAATAGACATTCACATAAATATATACATTATCATTATTGTTAGGCCGTTTTTGGATAATATAAAAAAGATCGTTCGTTAATTTAATTTTTGTATCCACGGAGGTTCTGATATTCTCCAATCAATTAATGAATGAACGTATCAGGGGATTGCTGAATAAAGTAGAATCGAATGACTTCTATTCAATTAGGCTACTAACGGAAGGCATTAGGAGAGTTGGGGGGGGTGGGAGGGGGTTGCAGGTTTATCTTAATTAGTGGGCAACATCTTAGCGGGGTCCAGGCCTGTATCGATTCCACCCTCTGCTCTATACCCCCTCCGCGAATTAGCAGCTCATCAGAACGGCAAAGCCCCGCAAACATACTTCTAAATTAGTCCCTAAATGTAGAAATAGTTAAAATTAATTTTGATGATCTTAAAGATGCCTTTTAAACAGTTATTTTAGTTGGAATAACTGTTAAACAACTAGCGACAAAAAAAGTAGATGTAGAAGGAAATCCCGATGGTGTGCCTTTTAAAACCCTATTCCTCAATTATTGTAAATCTTAAGAAAAAATTGGACAGGGTATATTAGTCTCTGAGGAACACCAAAATGTGGCCAATTGGAGCCCAGCTTTACTCCGGCCATTCGTTCTTGTTCTAAATCGTTATTGTTGTAAATTAACAATATTAAATATTTTATTTTTGAAGAAAAAATTCTATTTTAAAGTACCTATAAAAGGCAGAAAAATAAAAGTGTAGTTCTTGTGTTGAGCTGAAGATATTGAATGTTAATAAGAAAATCTATGATTCGTCCATCCAAGAAACCACCAAGGAGTGTTTAATATTTGAGAGCTCTACATCTATTTGAGGCTCTCAGTTGACAAAATGATCAATTCTTTTTCAACATTTTTCAGGAAATTACTTTTCATAATATATCTCTTTAGAAAATTCTTATCTTTTTATTGTTTTTAATAAATAAATTAAATACTAATAATAATATATTAATAATATTAATTGAATAATTATGCTCGACGGCACCTCCGATTAAATCATTTAAGTTAAAAAGGAAACCATAATATATTTATCACAACTACCTTATGGAAATTATTGAAAATGGCAGATTAATTATCTCGACTAATTTGGGGGAATCATCTGATAACCACGGTGTTGTAACAGGATGAATAGCATAACAGTTGGCAGCGTTTAAACAATAAGCTCCAATCTCCCTGGAACAATCGAACTCTGTTGACCGGAATAAATTAGTTACGTACTGACAAATATAGAGCCGATCTCTCTGTCATAACCCAACGAAGATGTGGGTTCCTGTAGACACTTCAGCTACGTGAAATGTTACAGTTCTGCAAATGTCACTTCAGATAACATAACAAAAATCAAGAATCAATTGCAAGTCAAAGTGCAAACATCAGCTAAAACGAAGAAAAACTTGTTCCGCAATAATTGTGAATGTTCATAATTGGGAAGAAGAAATGAAACTTAACAGATTTATAAAAAAAAAGTACAGTCAACTCTCGATGTCAACTCTTAAATAACTCGAACAGAATCTGTGGTCCCGAGTCATTAATCGTGAATTTCACTTCATTAAGTCGATTTCAGGCCAAAAAGTGAAAAAAATTGTAAATACGTCTACATAAACCTATTTGTCATGGGATGGTATTTCTAGGGCTCCTACTTTTATAAGTCGAATTATTGGAAGTCAAAACCTCAATAACTCGAATTTGAATTTGCCAACATCAGAGAATTGCATGTTGAATTTGATTTCATGCCAATCCTTGCCTTTTCTTATGCCTTGGGTGTTAGTGATGGGTGTACTAAAGTTGAATATTTTCTATGGAAATCAATTAGTTGTTTGAAAACTATTAATAAGTTAAAACTTATTCGCGAAGCGGAGAAAGGAGAAAGTAGTTGGGCAGTTATTGACAGTATATTTGGAATTCCGCCCGAATTCTAAATGGCAAGAACATAAACAATAAAACAACTATAAATTATTGTATTTCTAAGCAAGAAAGTTTTAAGAATACTGAAAGTATAAAATTTTAATATCTTTGATACCTACCAGCTCCCTACAGTGGCGCTCTAAGCTTAGAAGTTTTCAAAGTGTTCCTTGTACACTATAAGACTCGATCATGAATCTTTAAAATAAGCAACAGATATCAAGTACTGAAATGAGTCCAATACCTTAAAACTAAACCAAAGGAATCAGTCCTGGCCTTGTGTCAGTAGGCAGCTTATATATAAAAATAACACATACTTAACCCTGACCCAATTTTATATTTGCTTGGTTAATGAGTGATTTTGTTTTCAACCAACAAATACAATATACTCGTAAAATCATAAACCATTTTAATAGCTCCAAAAAAATAGTTATGTTAAAAAAACATATTTAAAATAATGAGTAAAACACGATCCATTTTGTTTTATTTAGCGAGCACCCCAAAAAGGACAAGTAAACGGGAGCCCCTTGGGGATGGGGGAGGACAGAGGAGGAGGCGGAGGAAGATTTATCCAGGATGTATCGACCCCCCGCGGAATTACAGAGCGAGGAGGGAGAATATAGTTGGCCCTGAAGAGACTTTATAACCAGGCTTAGGCTTGCTAAAGGGCTACTCTTCCCACCAATCTCTGTTTATACCGCGCCGCACAGAAACCTTTACAATTGCCTTTTTCCGACCATCTTCTCTTGATTTCCATTTTACCTCGAGCAATTTCTTCCCAGTTCTCTTTTCTATTCCTGTCCCCTTAGCCTTTGGATCGGATAGCCAAGTCTACCATGGAAACCCATTCTTTATGGTTTTTATGTAAAACGTTACCATCTAATAAAGCATGGATTGTATAACATTATTATAAAAGGCCATGATGGTCATAATAACGAGATTGGATTAGCAAATATGCATTAATTGTTGTATAATCTACAAGAAAAAAATTGAAGCATTAAATAGAAAAATATATTCTACATCTTATTGGACAGGTGTGCTCCAGAATGTTCTATCAATCTTTGATTAGACTCATTATTGATTGAAAATTAAACATTACTACGTGCCGCAGTCGGTATCGAACTCGTGTCGGGAAGAATAGAAGCTCCGTATCTTACTTACTAACTGTGCCTATCTAAGTTTTTAAGCGCTCGTTTCATCTTCCAAAATGTTCAAATATAAATACTAAAAATAATAACAGAACTAGATACACCTATATATATAGGTGTATCTAGTTCTGTTATTATTTTTAGTATTTATATTTGAACATTTTATATATATATAAAATATATATATATATATATATATATATATATATATATATATATATATATATATACACATAGAATACTAACAAGAATTTCATTTTTTTTTTTCAAAGTTTACCCTTCTTTTGCTTTTAGTTCAATCAAAATTTTATTAATAGAAGTCGTTGAAAGTGATTTATGGGAAATTATATTCAAACAGCAGCCAATGCCTGGTAAAGTTTTAACCTTCGACCCCTAGTCTGTTACGTTACAGTGTGTTAACTTCAATGAACAAAAAACGAAATATTTTACTCTCGGTTTATAACAATACAGTATATTCGTGTTAGCAGATTTTTCATGCACTATAACTAGTGTATGTAAAAAAAAAAATAAATAAATAATTAAATAAAAATAAAAATCGAATAGTAAGAGAAAATAGAATGAATGAATTATTTAGTTCTTTGCTATTCAGTTTTGTCATTTTTAGAAGTTATTTCTATTAGCAAATTAAATCTTATTTAATAGTGAGATAGTTTTATGTCTTTTATATGGCTGAATGAAATGAGTGTCGGCTTTATCGTTCAATTTCTACATTAAAAATATCCTTTCATTTTAATCCATTAAAATTTATCATTCAATTAAATTAACCGTTTCCTAATTGACCTATGTATCTAACATAACTGCAAATATCACCAATAGCTATTAACTTTTATATTTCACTTTAGGAATTCAGCGTTAGTAAAATCTTGATTTGCAGCTGTTGAATATAATTTTTAGTAGTAATTTTCATAACCTCTGTAACATGTAAAGAGTTGAATATTTTATTTTTATTTCTATCTACGTTTCGTATGAATATTCTTATTATTCATTTTCATTATTCTTCACTTTCGGATTTTGTGATTTTTAGGATTTGTAGTGCCCCTCCAAATTAATTATAAAGTGTCTTATGAAATACTCAAAGTTTACCCTCAAGTAACTATAAATTAATCTATTAAATCATATTTATATTCCCTTCTGCCAGTAAGGAGGAGAAAATGCGGCATCATCACGACTTCCATCCCAAAACACAATGATCGACCAAATGGTCTAATTTAACCAAACCTACAAGAATGTTGTTTCACGGCACTATTTATAAAAATCCCCATTGTATTTCAATGTTCTTAAACAGTGAGTACATAACATAATTGTTTGAGCTTGTTCAATCGGCGAAAAGAAAATTCTCTTGTGGGAGAGGAATAGCTCCATAGTAAAGCACGGAACTACTACGTTCAAAATCCATGGTTCGAATCTGCGTATGGCAGGGTATTGTACCTATTTCAGCACAGACCGATCATGGGCTAGAAAACCAATCTGGCTGCTATGAAGTGCCCACTCTTACTTAAATAATTTATAAATGATTTCGCTCAAATCGGCTCATTGCCCGATCGCTGCCCTAAAATAGTACAAAGTAGGTATTTATGTTATGGGTTCCATTAAAATAAAACATCTTTTTTCTTGATACAGATTTGGATAAATAGAATTGCAAATTTATTATTTAAAAAAAAGTTAAACTAGTGGTTTGAGGTACACTTGAAAGATACAAATCAATATGTGCATATCGAATTTATGTATAAGGTTTTTTTTTTTAATTTTTGGGGTATGTGAGGTCCCTGTCCGAGGGCCGGCCTATAAGGAAATGCCGATAAAAATGTTACGTTATGGAATGCCGGGTCCTGAATAGAAATCAATTAGCCGCTCCAGTAGGACGTGATGAGAGCCCACGGTTCTGGAGAGGAAGTTCTCCAGCCCTGGAAGCGCCTCTTCCGATAATGGCACCGCTTTTGGGCCAAAACACCCCCCCCCCCCCCTTCCCCATCCACCCTTCTTTAGCTTATTTCCTTTTATTAAGTCTCCTCTCCAAATGGTCTTTAACGAGGTTTCAAACCGTTGTTCTGAATCATTGAGAAGGCCGCCGGCTTTGCCTCCTCTTGAAACTCCATCAAAGCTTTAATCCGTAGAATTAATTCTGGATTAACTAAATAATTATTAGGATCTTAGAGAAATACTTCTCTCAAACTAACAGAATTATTCAATTTAAAAATATAAAAAAATATTCCGGAGCGCACATGACATCGGACCCTCCTTACTATGACATTTTACTAACAATTGACATTTTTTTTTAAATGACTCAAGTGCTATCTTAAAGGGAACACGAAAAAAAGAAAAGAAAATCAAACCATCAAACAATTTTTTTATTTTAATTACAATAGAAAACAAAGAAAACTGTTTTGGGAGAAGACTGGAGAATAGCAAGGGAAGGCTAGAAGTGCGTTATGCTTAATAAGTTTATTGTTTGGAAAAAAACATTTGGAAAACTGTAACCTTTCATTAATCCAATTTAGAGGTGAGAGATTCGTGGGCGCAAGCGACGGTGCTACTTCTTGACTGGAACTAGAGAAACGGGGATAGAAGCCGGGCCAGTACCTGGGATTCATAGGGTGTTTTGGCGTTTTGAATCTATTTTTCCAAAATTAAATTCCAATATTCAAAGTTTCCTGTTCCCTTTAAGATAGCACTTAAGCCATTTAAAAAAAATGTCATTTTTTAGTAAAATGTCATAGTAAGGAGGGTCGTAATCCTTACTATGACATTTTACTAAAAATTGACATTTTTCTTTAAATGGCTCAAGTGATATCTTAAAGGGAACACGAAACTTTGAATATGAATATTTTTAGAGGATTTCATAAATGAATGCGGCCCTCACCCGAAAGATCTATTCACGCTTCTGAACAATCGAGTTTTATACATTTTTCGACGATTGATCGTAATTATGAATGGATAAAAAGAGTTTTAAAATTAAGGTCTATATTAATCTGAAACTTAGTTTTTGAATTTTGAGCACTTGGTTATACTTCAGAAAGCAACGGAGATATATGTTCTACTCAGATAGGAAAAGTCAATATTTCTTTATATATGTTCATTTTTAAGAAAATAATGACGAAAGTAAATTGGATTCACGATAGGTTAAATGATGATCAGGATTTTTAGTTTGAAAACATTTTTATTTTCGAAAGCCAACTTTTTTTTTCAAACTGAAAATCCTAACCATCATTTAACCTATAGTAAAGATTAACAGTTGACTATTCGCGGGCGCAATCGACTATAGGGTGCGCTAGTAGTTTTGCAAAATGTCGGAAGGAATGGGAATAGACGTAGTGATGTGATAGAGATAATTGGTAATTTTAAAAGACCATTAACTCAAGGGCAAGCTATCCTTGATGCAAACCACATAATTACATGTGGAATAATATCTAGAAGTAAAAAAACAGTTATTTTACAAGCCTTGTGCCTTCAAACAAGCGGTCTTAAAGGACTGCCCCATCAAATAAAATTGGAAATCAAGTTTATTAATAATAATAAGCAATTTTCTTGTAATTTCACGTGTAAAGCTGATATTTCTAGTAAATTCAAACACATCAATGTAACTTTACGTTTTTCGGTTAGTAATAAACTTAATTACCTATTCATTGTTATGACCGCTGTTATTTTCATGACAGCTTAGTTTCTTTGCCAAATTATTTATTTATTTGTCAAAACTTTCAGGCATCACAGTGAAAACTTGGAACAATTAAACACAACGGACGAAAGACAAAACTGAGGAAAATTACAAAAGAAAAACAAATCTATGACACTATGGTCCCAATGTTATTTGCATAAAACTAGCATTTTGGAATAATAAAATGTCAAATACTAACTAACATTTACCTGGATAAATATAGTGACTTTCTAAAATGAAGACTACATATCGTCATATGTTTCGAAACAGGCTTATCTATACTTAATTTTACAATCCACTCTTTAGGAAGCTTTTTATTTTTTGGAAATAAATGGAATGACACGTCTTTTGATTTTCTAATTGAGCACTGAGGGACCGAGGAATACCTATTAGACTTTTTACTTTCACTTACCTATATATGAAATATATAGTAAGTGGAAGTATTGCGATCGTGAAAAATTTCGACTTCCGGTTTTCAACGGAAATACACGTTTTGGGGTCCCCTGAGTCGAAAAAACCAAGTCCCGCGAAATGGTCTGTGTGTGTGTGTGTGTGTGTGTGTGTGTGTGTGTGTGTGTGTGTGTGTGTGTGTGTGTGTGTGTGTGTGTGTGTGTGTGTGTGTGTGAACAGACTAGCTCAAAAACTATTAACCGTGCGAACCTGAAATTGGGTATTTAGTGTATGTATATGCCCGCGATGTGACAGCAAAAATTTCATCAAAATTGGTCAAAGGGTGGGAGTACTTTATTTAATAACTTTTTACGTTTTTTTCGATTTTCTCAAAAACGGCTCTAATGATTTTGATTAAACTGAGTATTTGATCTATTTATATGCCCGAGATATGACTGTAAAAATTTCATCAAAATTGATCAACCGGAGGGGGACTTTACTTAATAAATTTTATATCATTTTCATGTGTTTTTTTTTATTTACTCAAAAGCGGCATTAAAGATTTTGATCAAACTGGGTATTTCACGGATGTATATGCCAAAGATATGACATCCAACATTTCATCAAAATTGGTCAAACGAAGGGGGCACTTTATTTCATAACTGTTTTCCAATTTTTACCTTTTTTTCGATTATCTCAAAAACGGCTTTAATGATTTTGATCAAATTCGTCATGTTTAATGAAAATTAGGTGTTCAATAATATCAGGTAAGTTTTATCAGTATTAAAATTTTCTGAGGGGGCTTAAATGGGGAAGGGGCCTTTTTTGTTTTCCTATAAAGTACCTTTGTTTTAGTTTATATTGAGAAATTTACTGTCTCTCATCACGCCTAAAAATACGAAATGGCTAAATATGATATATGAAGAAAATCAAGTAAACATACACAGGAGAAAAAAAGAAAACTATTCCGTCAACTCATAAAACTTGAGCTCACGCATGTGCCGTACGCCTTTAATGACAAACCAATGCGTTATAATTAAAGATGTTCTGTCCATTTAATGAAAATTATTTGTTATTGTTTAAGTACATAGAGAATTATAAAATCAGACGACTTGGAGTATTATGCTTGGATTGCCGAATTATCACAAGTAAACACTTTTATTTAATAATAAAATAAATTAGTTTTTTTTTTTGAGCAAATGAATACAAAAATAAGAAATGAAAGTGGAAAAATGTATAACTTTGAGAAGTGGCAATTAACAAAACACATTCATTTCTAATCTAAGTAAGTTGGTAAGCGCACGCACCAGATTTTTTCAAATAATATTTTGATCAATCGGGATTTAATTTTGGAAAAATAAATTCAAAACGCCAAAAAACCCTATGAATCCCAGGTACTGGCCCGGCTTCTATCCCCGTTTCTCTAGTTCCAGTCAAGAAGTAGCACCGTCGCTTGCGCCCACGAATCTCTCGCCCACGAATTGGATTAATGAAAGGTTACAGTTTTCCAAATGTTTTTTTCCAAACAATAAACTTATTAAGCATAACGCCCTTCTAGCCTTCTCTTGCTATTCTCTAGTCTTCTCCCAAAACAGTTTTCTTTGTTTTCTATTGTAATTAAAATAAAAAAAATTGTTTGATGGTTTGATCTTCTTTTCTTTTTTTTATTTAAATGCGAGTCAATTAGTGAATTTGCAACTTGGGAGAGGTAATTACAGAGGAACAAAATCACCTAAGTTTTATCATCAGAGTACATCAGAGTATATGGTAAGAGGTTGATCAAGACACAAAATTCAGAGTTATGGTTGCTGTGATAGGTATACTTTATTTTTACTTGATTTTTTAATATTTCTAGCAAATGTTGGCCTAAAATCTCCTGATTGCTGAACCTTTGACATTTGCTTATTATTATTATTATATATTTATATTTATACTTATTTACATATATATGTCTGTTTCTATTTATTTATGTATGTATATATGTGTATATATATATATATATATATATATATATATATATATATATATATATATATATATACATATCAAACTGTTGTTGTTGGACATCTGTATTCTTTTCACTTTCTTGAACAGTTTCGGCGAAGGTCCAACTGGTGCAACTTTCAAATGCTCAATTAGAATCACTTTCTATATGAAGCTCGCCGGTAGTCATGCTATGCGATTAGTGTGTTTGCGAATCATATTTGCAATGTAACGCGTTTTGATGAACTTCTAAAGATTTCTATATCATAAGTTTTTGTCTTAGCGATGTTACTTGAGTGTCATATCTTATAGGAATTAAAGTCTTTCTATTTTTTTTCCGAGTCGCTTCTGATCCTAATATTATGGTTCTACTCATCAACTCAGATTTTATTCGTAATCAATTCTAATGCAGAAATTGGGAAAAAAAAATTTGAATAAAGGATGTGAGAGAAAAATTATTTGCTAGAGCTGCCATTTCAACCAATGATATAGGAACAGGAAATTCCTACGAAGTACCAGGGGCGGATCCAGCCGATTGTAAAGGGGGGCTGCAGTCCTAATGGGGGGGGGGCTGCAGCCCTACACCCCTTTATTTTGATCTGCTAATCAGCTGTTTTACCTTTATGTTTCTTTCCCAAAACTAAAATTCTACTTGTTCTGCACATTATTTGTTCTTTAACTTGCTTCCTTACATCAAGGAAAGTCAAATTATGTCTTAAAATGACGAAAAATTTTTCAAAGGGAAGGGCTGCAGCCCCCACAGCCCCCCCCCCCCCTGGATCCGCCAATGCGAAGTACTAAGACCTAAGAATGGATCGTATAGTGACATTATTTGTTTGTTATTTTTCACAGCATGGAATGGCTACAAATTACTTACCTAAAGAATTCAAAACACTGAAATAATTTTAAATATACAAATTTGAAATTATCTTATAAATAATGGAATTATTATATTAGTTTTTAGTTCTGTTATCATGATTGCTCCACTTATCTTCCGTTATCATTAATTTATATTCAATAGAACGTAGTGTAAACGCTGTTTTCTACAGGTTCTTAATGCATAAAAAATGAATGAAAACATGAGCTAATCAAGCTGTGACAAGGATAAAATGCAAAGGAAAAACCAGGCGGAAATCCCTTTGTCAGTAACAAAAGAGTTGCATAAAAAGTTGCGCATGGCCTAGAACCTAGAGACCGCTTAATTTTTCCTGGGATATCTCGATTTAGCAACACTCCGGGAGTCCACCAGCAGTCCCAACTATGTCGATATTTTCCTGATCGTTACAGATCAGTGTCAAGTTCAAGTTCTGACATTTAAACTTTAAACTTCATTGAACAGAGATAAGCACACCGATAAAACAGGCATAGAAAGCAAAGTAGTTTCTGAGTAACGATCCCACGCCCATGGAAAAATATTTTTTTATTTTAATAACTTTACAAAAAATACAACATATTTAATGAAAATTATATTTGATAAACTACTTTATTAAAACATTTATTTTCCAACCATTGCCTAATTAGATAGCTACTTGTTTTGGAGTCGTAATGGACATTTTAAAAAGAGCTGTTATAACCACTAATACTTTCACCCCTTTGTGGCTAGCCCAGCCTTCTGAGTTGACGTGTGGGTTCAAACATAATTATGCTTAAACAATAAACCTTTAATTTTAAGTGCCATTAATTTTAAATGAATGTTTATATAAAGCCTCCTTTTTTATCTTTGATTTTTTTCTTTCTTTTTTAACATCTTGTTAGCAGCCTTTTTTCGAAACCTTCATGGTTATATCTCACGTAATGTCGTAGTTATGTTTAATTTTAATTGACTTTGAATGTTGTAAGGTTTTATAATTTTTAATAATTTAATATATATATTTTTTCAAGAGTAAAACACAACTCTTGCTCGTTCGGGAATCTCCAAGGCTTAAAAGGAAAAAATCTGTTACCGAATAGTACTCTTTACTCAATAATTCGTTTTATTCTACGAAGCTAATTGTAAGAGAATGCATTTGAGACATAAATACATCTCGAACATTGTTTTCTTTTTTGTTTTTTTAAACAATTAATGAATATCATCACAATCATATTTTCATTGGATTATATTAGAAATTTGGAATATCAAATATATCGCAGTTTAAACTATCAAACCGAGGAACCACCAAATAGAACATTTTACAGATAATTAAGAATTCTCCATTTTATAGTTTTTGAATAAAATTTCTACTTTTGTTATGATTATATTCCTATGAAACGGCTTAGGTAGAAATAAAATATAACAATCAGCCTCAGTTTACATGTTTAGATTAACATAGGAGAACATGGAAGATAAGAACAAAAATATTTTTGGGTATAAATTGGTGATACGTGTTTTAGTAAGTAGAAATTTAGTTCCAAACATATAAAAGGGAAAAATTGTAATTTTCTGAAAAAAAAATTGTATTTTATGGCTACGTGTTTTGGTAGTTAAATTGACGATATTTAGGTAGGAAAGTATTGCTGAGAATTAAAAAATAAAAAATAAAATAAAAAAAAACAATAAAAAAACATAGCAATAAAATTAAGTTGATTCATATCTCTTGCGGGAGATAACGAAATTCGATCTCTCATCGTAGGTTCATTTTCATCTCTTTCAAATATTTTGTATTATTTTTGTTGTTGTTGTTTAGAGGCGTAAAACGTTTGAGTCATCAACGCCTATCGATTTATTTTTCATGAATAACGTTTTCGATTATTTTTATTTTATAAATGTACTTATTATTAGACATATATTAAAATATTAAAATAAACTGGATAAATAGAATAGATGGTCCATAATTATAAATTAATAAAACCGATAAATAATAATGAGATAAAGAGAACTGAAAATTTAAGGGTCTGTACAATTACTGGCAAAAATTACTAAAATCAGACAGAAGCTGATGTTTTTTCAAAAAATCCAATAAAAGTGTGATTAATTTTTTCGTTTTTAGTAAGAGCAGCAGTTAAATCTAGGATTAATCCTATTTTCTTCAAATATTTGGGCCAATCTTTAAGATTTATTTTTTAGAATCTATTTTTACTCGGCTTGGTTTACAGGACATATTCTACCGACATTGTCCCATCAACCAGCCAGTATCCATCCACAATGTTTACAGTTAAGGTAGCTGATATTTAAAAAGAAGGATTATACGTAATACATATTTTCATTTTTATTAGATCATTATAAGATTTGAATGACTGATCATTCTTGTAGCGATTACTTCTAGAGATATCCTGGATTTAATTTAGGTAAGATATTTTGAGAAAATCCTTGTTTCTGAAGATCTATTAACAAAAACGGATACAATTCTTAAATTTGAGAATTGTTCTGGAAGTAGCATTTCCAGGAAAAGAAGAAAGGAATCATGTCTTTGTTATTTCTCTTTGACATTTTTAATGTCACAAGAGGAGTCCATTAACAGGAAAATCCCTCTATTTTTAAAAGTCTATTATTAGATAGACAGTGTTTTACTGCTTTCATTTCGGATAAAGACAAGTACGAACAATTTTAAATAGCTCTCACCTAATGATCCGTGGTAGTCAGTTTCTTTTAATTTATTTGTTCATTTATTGGACGTATTCTTATGTATGAAATATCAAGTTCCTTCCTTACCTAAAATCTGCAATTATTTTCCAACAGTTTCCACCTAATTGATGAACTTTTATACTAAATATTTACCATTATTTTTGGTTTTTATCAACTAGCTTTAACACATAAATTAAGCATATATAAATACTCCTCTCCAGCTTTCCAGTGTACTGGATGCATATTAGGTAATCCATTGCGGTTGAAATGAAAGCCTTTATGGAAGATGGAGGAATCTGCCGTTTAATGGAGTTGGACCAGGAGAAAGGCATTGTGGTGAGCTTCAAATGTCACTGCCCTAAAAAAAAAAATAATTTTCTTTAAAATAAATTTTTTAGATACCCCGCTTATGCTGAAAAAAATGTATGCTGAAAAAAATATAAACTAATTAATTAGTTTATAATCTATAGAAAGTTTAAGATCATCTTTAAAGTGCTGGGTGCAAAGCTCCAGCTTTACCAAACAAGGTTGACTGATTCAAGCCAGGGAAAAAACACACTGATTTCTGAAGGGAGAGAAATTTGATAGTTTGGTGGAACCCCAATACATCTTTTTTATTCTCACCTAACTGTGCAGTTTGTAATTGAAGCGTGGAAAGGCATAAGGGTCTAAGTGCCATAAAAATAAAACAAAGTTTTTTTTGCCAAATTGTTGTATTTGCCAAACCCATTCTTCAGAAATGGGTATAAGTAATGTTTTATTGTTAGAAAAGAGTTCATTGAACGTATGAAAGATGGCATGGGTGTAAGCACTGAACGTAGTTCAACCTAAAGGGCATAAGTCACATCATTTCTGTGAAAATTTCGTAAGGCACTTATAACCTTATGCATGTCCACTTATGCTTAAATTTATCGGAAGCTTTAAGTCTTCTTCTAGTATAGCTTATCCATTTGAAGCTGTATTCTCATTTAACAGTAGTAGATGAATCACTTACGAGTAATGATTGATGATAACTTTTATAAGACCGCACAAAGGAGGCTACTTCTATTACGAAATAGTAGAAAGTCGCATTGAAGAAGTTCGGAATCTTTATTCGTAATCTCTGCCACGAAAGGTCCTTGATGCCCGACTAACCACAGTACTAATCAGATATTTCTCCTTGGGGTTAGCTGCCGGGGGAACGGGCGACGGATTCCAACTCTCGCCAGGATGTTCTCGGAAGAGAATGCTAGCCGAGAGCTGGTTATTTATTGACGAGAGGTCGATGAGTTATCGACTCCCTGCCCTTTGTCATTAATATGACATACCTTATGAATTTAAATTGACTGCCATGGAAACAGTAAAAAAAAAAATATGAATATAACTGATCAATGAAAAAATCAAAATCATTACGTACGATTCATATGTCCAACAAGTAACATAGTAACAAGTAGCTATCCGTACTTTTATTCTTTTGCATATTCGATAAAGACATTCGTTTTCCTTTGGGAATAATATAAATAGGTAGAGATCTATTATAAATATCTCGGTCGATATTATTTATCATGCAATTATAATATATTGGTTTAACTAAATTATTATTCTTATCGGACACTTATGTGGGTTCATATAACTTATTGTTTGTTTGTTTGTTTGTTTAACGTCCATTTTTATGCTATTAAGGCTAATCGGACGATGCTACAGTGGGAGTCATAAATTTTGCCTATCCAGGTAAAATTAGGATAGGGATCTTTACAGTCATCGTACAGGCTCGGGACCTCCATTTTACGTCCTATCCGAGGGACGGCATAGCTAAGGATTTTTTAATCCCATTAAAAAATCCTAGGCCCACCGCTGGGATCGGACCCGCGACCTTTAGTATTGTAGGTTGCCATGCTAACCACAACACCACAGGTGACCCCACATTATTAATATAACTGATATATATATATATATATATATATATATATCAGTTATATTAATAATAAGTTAATATAACTTATTAACTTAAATAGCTTAAAGACAAAAATAAGCATTTAACTGTCAGACAAACTCAAATAGTTAACAATGTTACAAAAAGTATCGACTTGTATCGACAAATTAACACAAAAGTAACCCTATGATTCGATCTTCAGAGCCAGACTTATTTTCTGGCTAGAGTAAAAGAGTGGAAATATTCCAGAACCAGGAAAAATTGTTATTTAAAGTTGAACATGTACAATAAAAAAATGACATATATATTGTTTATATGTAGCAATTGTGGAAGAAGAAAGAAAGAAAACTCTTTATTAATATTATTACTAACTACTTGTGCTAAATGAGCACATTCGTACATTATTTACAAAAAATATAAATATACAAAGAAATAAAAATAAAAGCTCAAGTAAAGAAAAAAAAAAGAAAAAAAAACATCTTAATCACATTCATACACTATTTACAATCAGGCTGGAGAACACGGAGGCAGGCTTTTCCCTCCACGGAGAAGGGAAAAGCAAGCCTCAAGAGGTTCCCAAGCTTCTCTACAGCCGCATCAGTGGTAATAAAGCCAGTGTAGGCTAAGCGAGTGCGCAAAAGCCACAAGCACACCAGACAAAGGAATTTAAAAATATGCAATAGATACCTTTATTTAAAGAGACACCTTATGATTTTTTAACTAATTGAAACAAGTTCTTTTTCCACTCGTAAAAGCAATGGCGCAACTGAAGGAAAAAGCCCCAAATAATTTAGTCTCTTCAACTCCTAAAAAAATAGTTAGCTCTTGATTTCACATTTTTTTAACTTATGTTGCATATTTTTTAACTTATAAACAACAGTAATTTGATTAGATAAACCTTGAATAATTTTGAAATTAGCCACAAAGAAATTAAAGATTTATTTAGGAATTAGCTTCCTTCTTATGTTTTCTTTTAAGGAAGTTAGATTGTCACATCTTCCAATTAAAACTTAAATAAGTAAATACAAAATAGGATGTGTTCGGAGGATAAATATAAGTATAAATATTCGGAGCATAAATATAAATTTCGTTTTTTGTAATAAACGCGTAAATACGCGCATGTGCAAGCGAATATCCAGAACGTCAAATTTGTTGCGGCACGAAGACTACATTAACTGTTGGAAAATATTCCTGAATGGATACCAAGCCACATTTGATACCTAGTTGGGAAGCATCATCAGCAAACATGTAGTCATCTTTAGGTTCTTAATTGAATTTTAATTATAGAGCAATAATTTCAACATAAAAATGTATGGGTATTATGACGAATCGCTTATTTTAATGACTCACGAGAGGTGCCGTTCCCGATTACGCTTAATAGCTAAATAATTATAGTTAATTAATCTTTTAGTTTGCTCATATTAAATCAGTACACGGTTTTTTATGCATAAACGTAATCCATTTGATGATTTTTATTTAACCTACGTATTTAAAAATAAAAATAATAATAATGATAAGCATATGGTTAATTGGCAAATATCAGCAAAGGGGATTTTATATTGTTTATATATATATCTTAAATAGAAAAATGATTCATGAATAGGCGAAAAAATGAGCATCAATCAATTAAAATATTATTAATTATTACAATAATGGTTTGGATGGATGAAAAAAACCTATGGTGTAAGGGGGTATCTGGGTTCGTTCCAAACCGCCATTTTTTTTTTTAACAAAAAATATTTAAGCCTCCATTGTTATAATATTAAACCGATTTTATTAGGTCTTAGATGCCAGAATATTACCAATAAATAGAAAAAAATCGATTTCGCTGTGAAATATGAAATTTAAAAAAAATAAATATTTTCAATCTTCAATCAATATTCAAGTATTTTCAAATGCTTTAAAATAGTAGATTAAATAAATAAGAAATCTACTATCTTATTTATTAAATCTTTTTTTTTTTCAAATGAAGGTGTTGGTATTTCACATTAAAACTTACTTAATAAAAAAAAAAAAAAATAACTGAAGAACCCATGCATAAATTTATAAAACTATTTAGATCACCAAATATAGTTTTGTTTTTTTAATTTTTTTTAATAGTAACTAAAAATTCTCGAATAAAATGCAAGTGGAAAATAGTTTAAATTGCGTACAAGCTAAGTCTGTCTGTATGGATAATCATTGTTTATAAATCAAAGATCTTTCGAAAAACATTTCTTTTATAATTGGAAAAGGCAAATCATAGCATAGGTTTAGTTAATTACATTTGAAAGCTAAATATAAAATCAAAACCGAATCGTTTATTATTAAATCGATTAAAAATCATAAAAAAAAAGTAAAAGTATTGTGCAGCATTTACGAAATATATATTCAACATTAAAAGTTTGCCACTTCTGCTACTTCTTGTTTTCTAGTGGGACGTGTTTTAAATGGAAACAAGATAACGATAAATGACTTCGAACCAAAACAACTGACTCCTTGTTAGGAGTAGAGGAGCAGAACAGAGCGATTCAAGTTAAATTATTCAAAGAAGTTAGCAAAGTTTGTTAATTAACAAAAGTTTCCAGAATAAATATCCCGAAGCTTTTTAGTTACGTTGAAGTCAAGATTGTTAGCGAAAAGAGTAGTGAAATAAAGAAGATATAGAAAAATAACAACATAGCATATATAAATAAATATATCTACAAATTTAATTATTATGGGCATTCTTTATACATGTTTATGCGTTTGTGTAAAGGATTGTCGGGGATATTTCACGGATTTATCCTGGATCATTTTCTAAGAAAATACTGTCAGATTTTTCCTCGTCTCTGTTTCAACGACAAAAATAGAATGCTGAGCATTCGGAAATTTAGAAACTGTTTGAAAATAGATAGCAACAAAACAAGGATCCTTCATAGGATAATCATAGGAACTTTTTAACTTTTAATTTTTAGCAACAAATTGTATGCCATCAAATGATAATAAAGGATAAAGTAGCTGCATATTTATCAGTTTAATGCTATTAAAAACAAAAAATAGATATAATTATTGTAAATAAAATACCCATTAGATGTAAGATTTCGGTTGGATTTTTGATTGCCTACTCTATCATGTCTTATCTCAAATGGTTTTTATTTTTCATTTTCAAATAAGTATCAGGTCATATTCTGAATTCATAAATGAAAAACTAGTTCCCAAGGTTATAAACAAAAAAAAATAATAATACCTACATTACTAGGTCCTTGATGTTTTAATATTTTTCTTATAAAAACATTTTTTAAATAATTTTTAACAAAGAGTAAATGATTTAGATGAAATTCATAAGGTTTTTGTAATGCACTCGAAATTAACATAATGGCAGTTACTTTAAATATTCTTAGGAAACCAACAAATTATCAAAATGATATAAAAGGGTTAAAATATTACGATATACTATAAAATTAGGTTTTTCACTAGAACATAAGGAAGAAAATATACAGCATGTTATCAAGTGGTGGGTTTCAAAACCATTAGCATAATCTAGAAAATCTGTTAAACCTATATTTATCAACATTTCATTCTAAAAAATATTAAACATATTTAAACAGAATTTCAACAACGTTTTTCGATTTTGATCTTATATTGATTATCTTGAATATAAAGATGGGAGGACATATAGTGTGGATTTTATTTGGGATGCGACCACAATTATACAAAATCAATCAGTAATTAACATCAGATTCAGTTTCTCATGATTAAAATTTCAAATATAAATTAAAGCCCTTAATAATTGTTTTTCATGAGTTCCTTTTGAAAGAATAAGCAATACTTTAATAAAGAATATCAACCCATCGATAATACGTCGCAGGAGAACAAGGAAACCTAATGACTCGATCGATATACGTAAGTTGCTTAGTAAATTAAATTAACGGATTCATCAATGTGTTTAGTAAAACCCGGCCAGCCAAATCTGGTCACATTGCTGATGGTCGTTACGTAATTAAGGACTATGCCGATTTGTCGTACATACGTAATTCCTAACAACCTTGATTTTTTTATTGCTTTGTTTTCTAAACTGAACGCAGCTAAACTAATTTATACTATTGAAACATCTTTGAAGAAAAGTGCTCTTAACTTCTCCCATCAGCTCCCATTTGATATTTTTGCTGATTGATTAATTTCTCAGTTGGGCTCTTAAACATTTTTTTTTTTTTTGCTTCATACTTTTATTCGCACCTGTCGCAGCTAAGTGACAATCAGCAAATGATATAAGCTGCTGTTATGTTGGCGTTTTAGGCACGAGGGAAGTCTTTGGTATTAAAAAAAAAAATCTGGTGCGTGCGCGCAACACACAACTTTCACTTACCAACTTACTTACATTAGAAATTGACGTGTTTTGCTAAATATCATTTCCCAAAGTCACACATTTTTCTACATTCATATCTTATTTTTGTTAATCGTTAAAGCCGTTTATGAGTTGTGATGGAATTTTGGTTATCACATCTTTGGCATATAAATACATCAAATACCAAGTTTGATCAAAATCATTAAAACCGTTTTTGAGTAAATAAAAAAAACATGTGAAAATGATACAAAATTTATAAAGTAAAGTCCCCCCTCCGGTTAATCAATTTTGATGAAATTTTTACAGTCATATCTCGGGCATATTAATACACCAAATACTCAGTTTAATCAAAATCGTTAGAGCCGTTTTTGAGAAAATCGAAAAAAACCTAAAAAGTTATTAAGTAAAGTACCCCCTCCCTTTAAGTAATTTTGATGAAATTTATGCTGTCACATCGCGGGCATATACTTACACTAAATACCCAATTTCAGGATCGCACGGTTTATAGTTTTTGAGCTAGTCTGTTCACACACACACACACACACACACACACACACACACACACACACACACACACACACACACACAGACACACAGACACACAGACACACACACAGACCATTTCGCGGGACTTGGTCATTTCGACTCAGGGGACCCCAAAACGCGTATTTCCGTTGAAAACCGGAAGTCGAAATTTTTCACGATCGCAATACTTCCACTTACTATATATTTCATATATAGGTAAGTGAAAGTAAAAACATACAATAAAAACTATATTTAGAAGAAGTAACTATGGATATGAATTCCTTCTTTTATTATTAGGTCTCATTCTAATCTCAACTTCATAAAAATAAATTCAGTACATGTAGTAAAGATTTTTTTGTTTTTATGGAGGCACATAGATTTTCAAAAGAAAAAAAATTCCTCATTCGATTCATTTATAATATTTGCTTTCTTGATGACTTTTTTTGTAACTAAACTATATTGTAACCACGAAACAAACAATTTTTTATCCTATTTGAATAATTTTGTAATATAATGTTATTTTTCTGTTTGGTATATTTCAATATTTTTTATTTTTATGTTTAGATAACAAGATAATCTATCAAATGATTACACCAGTTTAATAGAGCTAATTAATTTCATTTATTAAGTATATACTTCAATTTTACTGATGTGAAAATGATTAGTAGTCTTATCAGCTTTTTAAACATTCCAATTAAGATGAAAAACTTTGACTTCTTCCTATGACACAATCGTCCCGTATTTTTACTTTCACTTAGGTACTTATTTTTTTTTTGTTTTTTATTTTGTTCCTCTCCTACCTCGCCTTTTAGTCTATAAGGGGTTTCCCGGGTCAGGGGAAAGGGTAGGGGATTGATACCGAGCTATTGTTAAATTTCTCCTGGCTCCGAGTTCGGAATTTTCTATCTTCAGGTTCCCAAACATACTTATTTTCTAACGCGCTTGTTAGAACTAACGCTCCACCCCACTTACCAATATATCATATAAATATAGAGTAAGGGAATGTATTGTGATCGTAAAACTGTTGACTTACGGTTTTCAACGGAAATGCACGTTTTGGAGACCCCGAGTACAAATAACTAAGTCCCGCGAAATGGTCTGTCTGTGTGTGTGTGAGAACAGACTAGCTGAAAAACTTTAAACCGTACGAACCTGCAATTCGGTATTTGACTTAGGTATATGCGTATACTTAGTATATGCATATACTTTATTTAATAAATTTTGTCTCGTTTTCAAGTTTTTTTCGATTTTCTCAAAAACGGCTCCGACGATTTTGATTAAATTCGTCATTTAATGAGAATCAAGTATTCTATAACATCTTTCCTCTATAGTAGCATTGATATTGTTTATACGGAGAAATTACCTGACTCAAATTATGCCTAAAAATAGGAAATGGATAAATATGAAATTTGTAAAAAATCGAATAAACATATACCTAAAAATCTGGTGCCTGCGCGCAACACACAACTTTCACTTACCAACTTACTTAGATTTGAAATTGACGTGTTTTGCTAAATATCATTTCCCAAAGTCACACATTTTTCTACATTCATATCTTATTTTTGTTAATCGTTAAAGCCGTTTTAGAGTAAATAAAAAAACCCCGTGAAAATGATACAAAATTTATTAAGCAAAGTCCCCCCTCCCGTAGATCAATTTTGATGAAATTTTTAAAGTCATATCTCGGGCATATAAATACATCAAATACCAAGTTTGATCAAAATCATTAAAACCGTTTTTGAGTAAATAAAAAAAACACGTGAAAATGATACAAAATTTATTAAGTAAAGTCCCCCCTCCGGTGGATCAATTGTGATGGAATTTTGGTTATCACATCTTTGGCATATAAATACATCAAATACCAAGTTTGATCAAAATCATTAAAACCGTTTTTGAGTAAATAAAAAAAACATGTGAAAATGATACAAAATTTATTAAGTAAAGTCCCCCCTCCGGTTGATCAATTTTGATGAAATTTTTATAGTCATATTTCAGGCATATAAATAGATTAAATACTCAGTTTAATCAAAATCGTTAGAGCCGTTTTTGAGAAAATCGAAAAAAACTTAAAAAGTTATTAAATAAAGTACCCCCTCCCTTTGAACAAATTTGATGAAATTTTTGCTGTCACATCGTGGGCTTATACATACTCTAAATACCCAATTTCAGGGTCGCACGGTTTATAGTTTTTGAGCTAGTCTGTTCACAAACACACACACAGACACACAGACACACAGACACACACACACACACACACAGACCATTTCGCGGGACTTGGTTATTTTGACTCAGGGGACCCCAAAACGTGTATTTCCATTGAAAACCGGAAGTCGAAAATTTTCACGATCGCAATACTTCCACTTACTATATATTTCATATATAGGTAAGTGAAAGTAAAAAAAATATTCCGACAACTCATAAAAAACCTTGAACCCACTCATGCGCAGTACGCCTTTAACGACAGACCATTGTTTATAAGTAAAGGAGTTCTGCTGAATGCGAAAGAGTTGTTTTGAAACATAATTGAAATTATTTGTTTACATGGTAACTAAATTAACTTCAGTAACTGCTTAGAGAATAATAAAATCGGACGCTGAGGAGTATTATGCTTATTATCACTAATAAAAACTTTCAATTGGTTATACAATAAAATAATAAAAATATTGAGTACATTAGAGAGGAAATCTTCTTACTTACACTTGAGTGCACACGTTCTTGAGATTGACTAATGATTTTGTATTCTTAAATAGAATTATACATATTTTACGTTACGTACGATATCATGTATGGGGAGGTAGGGCTGTAAAAAAACACAAAAGTGGTTTTTATCCTTAGCACCCCATGTGAGACTGTATTTTCAATTTTTACTTTCACTTACCTATATATGAAATATATAGTAAGTGGAAGTATTGCGATCGTGAAAAAATTCGACTTCCGGTTTTCAACGGAAATACACGTTTTGGGGTCCCCTGAGTCGAAATGACCAAGTCCCGCGAAATGGTCTGTGTGTGTGTGTGTCTGTGTGTCTGTGTGTCTGTGTGTCTGTGTGTCTGTGTGTGTGTGTGTGAACAGACTAGCTCAAAAACTATACACCGTGCGATCATGAAATTGAGTATTTAGTGTAGGTATATGTCCGCGATGTGACAGCGTAAATTTCACCAAAATTACTTAAAGGGAGGGGGTACTTTACTTAATAACTTTTTAGGTTTTTTTCGATTTTCTCAAAAACGGCTCTAACGATTTTGATTAAACTGAGTATTTCATCTATTTATATGCCCGAGATATGACTGTAAAAATTTCATCAAAATTGATTAACCGGAGGGGGGACTTTACCTTATAAATTTTGTAACATTTTCACGTGTTTTTTTTATTTACTAAATCGGCTTTAACGATTTTGATCAAACTGGGTATTTGATGTATGTATATGCCCGAGATATGACTGTAAAAATTTCATCAAAATTGACCAACCGAAGGGGGGACTTTACTTAATAAATTTTGTATCATTTTCACGGGGTTTTTTATTTACTCAAAAACGGCTTTGACGATTAATAAAAATAAGATATGAATGTAGAAAAATGTGTTACTTTGGGAAATGATATTTAACAAAACACGTCAATTTCTTATCTAAGTAAGTTGGTAAGTGAAAGTTTGTGTTGCGCGCACGCACCAGATTTTTTATTTTTTTTATGTTACCTAAGGGTCTAATCTATGTATGAAATAATTAGATCCTAAAAAACAAAAAAAAAAAAAAAATAATTTTGTTTCATTGTCTCACATGCCCGGAGTCGGTTTTTCGTTCTTCTGCCTTAGGATAGCCACGAAATTTTTCAGGAAAGAGGAAAGTTTGACTTTAGAAGAAAGGTGTCATAAATTAATACATTTTTTTTGGTTTTCCGCTCTCAATTTCACACCAATCTGTAAGAAGAAAAAAACCGACTGCTTATTGCAAAATGAAAAACACATGCGGCACGTTGAAACACTCGTGGGATTCCATGAAACGTTTCATTGTGCCCCAAACGCCCTTGTTTCAAGGAACCCCATACGAGCCTTTTTGATGCCTTTAACTTCCTACGATGAACGTGAAGAGGTAGGAAAGCCAAAGTCAGGCAAAATCTTAAGAGATACATGCTTAATAAAATGTTGTAAGGGCAGATTGAATGAAATAATTACTCATGCCTAGAGACGAAAAACGGTTCGACGAAAATTTTTAGTTTTTCCACACAAAACAGCACTTCAGCACGTGGAGTCTGTCACAAAACAAGTCCAAAGGGGACAGTAAGCTGACTTTGTTTGGAGTAACCCTTATGCTTGCTGTCTGAATTTGGTTGCTCTAGACCTTTTGGTTCGCCTAGAGTACCGACTGTTTCATTGTGCCCCACCCTCCCCTATATATTAGACAAAGCTATCTGTTTTTGACGCCTCTGTGGTTCATTAATAGTGATTAAAACAAATAAAATGAAATAAGCCTTAGAAAAAAACAAAACAAGACCAATGGCTGATTAAGAATCATTCATTCATAATGGCTCTACTCGTTTTCTCTTTTTATTAGTTTGTAAATATACCATTCTACTGTTAACACACGAAGAAGGCCGGTACGCATTGACTTTTTTGTTTTTTTATCATTCACGATGTCAAGATATTATAAATGTCTCTGACATGATGCAATAAAAATAGAACTTAAGAATGAATCTATCGTGGAAACCTTCTTTTATATCATATCCAGACAATAAAGGAAGAGGGAACAACCGTGCCGTTTCGTAAGAGGCAATGACACGGTGAATGAGTTTATTTCTTGAGATTGACTTAAAGGTAATGGCTAGAACCGGGAGGCAGGCCGGCCTTGGCGAAGCCTCACAAAGAAACAAGGACGGGCCGACTAATAGCCAACACATTCTGTACTGTCAATGTCAGTTATCTTATTGGCCTTCTATAACAGTTTTTACTGATCATGTTTTGTTTACTTCTCTCTATGAAATAGTTAGTTAGATAGTGAGATAAATTTTGGATTTAACTCCATAATTCACAACTACCTACTTCTGTGTACACGTCAAATGTATTTTAAAAAGTTCATTTTTTTTTCATTTGACCCAGAACAATGATTTTTTCATTTGAACATTGAACAACCAATTGATCCTAATATGTACTCAATTAAGTATTTTGGTATTTATTTAATTATTTGGGTTGTAGTGTTAATGGTTAATAGTGTTAACAGAGCCCAGATTTTTAAGCAGTAAAAAACATCAAAATATGTCATATAATATGCAGTAAAAAACTATAAAATATGTAGCAAAGTATGCAGCAGGTACTCTAAAATACGCTATTAAAATATATTCAAACGTACTATTGGTTATAAAATGTTTCACAGGAAAGAAAGTGTAAAAGCCAATTTAGAAACGAAACCAAAATGATTTTAAATTTTGTTGAATCTTAAATCTTTGGTGCGCGGTCATAAGGGCTTAAGTCACTATTTGAGCAATTGGAGATTATGTCATTATATTATAGCACGAAATCAGAGCTACCGTTTAGTATTAAGGTCTTGAGTGAAACTTTAAATATCGATTAGCTATACCAATTGAGCCTTAGCCTTAAGTCAAGTTTATAACTTCCTTCCTGGTATTAAGGTCTTAAGTCAACATATGCCCTTAATACCGTTCACTACTTAAATAAATTTTATTGGCGTTATAGTCTTATGCGACTACTCCAACAGTGGTACAGCTGGTATGAATGGAGATGACGTACATCGTGAGGGTTGTTGACCACTCAATGATAGAAAAACAAAACAAAAAAGCATCTAAAAATCCCAATTTATCATCCTCACGATTGGTTTCAGCTAGTTAGGGGAACCGGAAAGAAAATGGCATTTCAAGGAATTGTAATGAAACAAGAAGATTTTCTTGGTTTTTACAGAGCTTCTCAAGACAGATTTATTAAGGAAGAAGAATTCGGATGGGGACTTATTTTCCTGGCATAATGTTCAGTGGCTTCAGTACACTCAAGACTACGGTACTCTGTTGTACAAGAACTCCTCAACAGAAAAAGAACCCTTCAAGTCAATGAGTTTTTAGTTTTAGCCTTCCATAGGACAGGTTCAACAAAAGTACAAGTCCATGGTTCCTATATCTGAGGTAAAGAAAAAAGATCTCATGGATTTACTTCCTCTAATACCACCATTATATCACAATTTTTTTAGACAACTCCCAACAGATTCTGCTATCCAAGCGGAGGATCCTGACCTGGAAGTTGAGCTGGAGTAGTCCCAAATAAAAGGAATAGAATTTCGAGATTTGTTAATTTTGTATTTTTTCATGCATGCCATTAGTATATTTTTTAATGTAAAATTAATAAAATTATTCTATACCACAACTATGGTTTATGTATGTCCTAACATGCTTAAGCGATTATAAAGGGTAAAATGTTAAACAAATTAAATCCTTGTTAATTCCCAAATTGTAATTTTGACTTCTTCAATAAACAACTTTAATACAATATTCTAATTTTGTGTTCTGATTTATTTTTCCCAAATTAAAAAAGAAATGAGTTGCTATCATTTTTATAAGTACTACTTAATTTATTTCTTATAGTAAATTTATTATCATTGCGATTGAAATTTTAGTGAACTTATTTTGTTTAACATAAGGCACAACTAACGTCAAAGTACCTCATGAAGAGGTGTGCAGTCAGTCAATGATCAGACGAGAAATAAATGTAGGCGTCAGATAGTAATAGTATATGCCAGATAGACTTACTACTATATTATTTTCTAAAAATAACATATAAAATAAATAATTGGATTTTACATAATGTTTTAAGCTTTGCTGTTGCTCTCCTGAAAAATTCATATTTTTGACTTCAGCCCTAATCACCGCGAATCAAAGTGAAGAGGTTTGAGGTCAAAAGAGCTTAAGTCAAAATAAGTTCAAAATACATAATCAGGAATGATCAGTCAAGAAATAATGCTAATGTATGCTTCAGATAGAATTACTATTATATTGTTTTATAAAAATGACAATTACAAATAATATCAATAATTAGATTTTACATAATGTTTTGAACTTTGCTGTTGCTCTCCTGAAAAATTAAAAATTTTGACTTAAGCCCTTATGACCGCGCATCAAAGAAATATGCTCATATTTCCGATAATAATATTAAACCAATTTAAAACTAAAATATAAAAATTATTTGAACTTGCTAATTAACAAGAAATTCACAAGAATAACAGGAATAAAGATAACTAAATTAAAAAAGCTGGTGCGATGCGCGCAACACACACATACAACTTTCACTTACGAACTTACATAGATTAGAAATCGACGGGTTTCAATAATATGTAAACGCCACAATTTGCCATATTTGTTTATCTCCATAAGTTATAATGGATTTGTAATGCAAAACTTAAAAGTTCCCAGTACTTTTCGATTCATTATTGCTTATTTCTTTTTTTTTTTAGGGACCAAATTTCATCAACAGTCGAGTTTTTTTACTGCTTGCTAGTTTTTTACAGCGATTTGCTTTCTGTAAATATAGTGTGAAGATGAATCGATAAGAAGTGTATTTACGACTTGTAGTAAAGTTTGTCTCTTATGCGTTTCTGAAAATCGAGAACGATTAGTGTTCCTCTAGAATCACTTTATATTGCCTTCAGAAATTTATTATGGAACATAAGTTTCAAAACTAAAATATAATTAATTAAACATTATCTTATACAATATTTTTTCACACCTTAAATTATTAAATGCTTTTAATAATTTGAGCATCACGTATTTACTCTCTAAAGTAACATTTTTTTTATTGTTAAATAAAAGTTTTAATTTTCATCAGTGATAATACGGGATATGAAATTTTGGCCGTCACATCTTTGGCATATACACAAATCGGGATGGACATCACGGGACTTGGTTATTTGGACTCAGGGGACCTCAAAACGCTTATTTCCGTTGAAAACCGGACGTCGAAATTTTTCACGATCGCAATACATTCCCTTACTATATATTTCATATATAGGTAAGTGAGAGTAAAATATACAAAACATTTGAATTAATCCATAAAATTCTCTAAATTAAAATTAATTAATAATTGCATTTCTAAATTTATTTAGACACTTACACGGTCATCTCAACCAACTGATTAGAGGCATGGCAACAGCTGATATGCCCATAAATAGGAGATTAAAAAGGCGCTGGATGAGAGATCTCCTTCGTTAAAAATCCAGATTAGGTACCTGTAACAAGCCAGAAGAAGAGGAAGAGGTACCGCTGGGTGCCATTCTTCCCCATGGCTGACATGCCCTTATTTTAATAGCACAGCGCACATTTGCTAATTGTCTAGGTTTGTTGACAGGCGCAAATTGAAACATAGAGCCAAAAAAAATAGTTATTTATTATACAAGTGACGAAAGTAGATCATTTTAAAACTCGAGTGAAACGTTTACCCACCCGAGCGAAGCGAGTGTGGTAATTTCACGAGAGTTGTAAATTCTACTTTCTTCACGAGTGTAATATTAAATTTTTTCTGTAATCGTGTAATACATGATCAGATCTAACCAGAATATGAACAAAATTAGGATGTTGTGAAGATTATGGTATGTTGTTGGTAGGTTATAAGCATGGTTGTGAAAGGTTATAAAATGTTATAACAATAAATTGAAAATGTTTAATTAAATAAAAAATAATATAATATTTAATCGTACAGTGTTTTTTGAAGTTTTTTAGTAATATCAAAGATGTCTGTTTAAATTAAAATGATTGTGAAGTAGTGCAGTTATAAACAAGTGCAGGTTATAAACAAGGAAGGTAATTATTATTATATTTCAATTTTTAAAAATATATTGATTATTTCCACCAATAATTCATTCACATTTCAATTTATTTTGCTAAAATAAATTCTTACAATGTTAAGAAACATTTAAAAGCATTTAATTTCCAACTTCAAATTATTTTTTAATTTATACTTATTACTAATTAAGAAGGCAATTCACTTTCTTCACTTGTGAAGAAAGTAATCACTTTCTTCACTCTATTGCAAAATGTTTCACTTTCTTCACTCATTTCAGTTTAGTAATGTTACCATTATTCAACGATTACAGAAAAAATATATTTATTTCTTTAGATCCATACCTTCTATCGTTTAAAATATTTTAATAATTCGAAAATGATATTTCGATATAGAATGATATGATTGGAACAAATTTATAAGCGCCTAAAATTATTGTTTCATTGCGAATGTCGAGACCAATTGAATTATTCCCGTTGGATATTACTTTTATATTTCTAAATCTATTGTTTATTTTGTGAGATCACCAAAATGTGAAAATATATGCAGTTATCATCAAATATGCAATACAAAACTTGGCCAATCATATCTGGTCTGCTATATCAGGCTCATCTGAACTACCAGTCATCAGGTCTTCCTTTTTCTTTAGCATGCAATTTAAACAAAATTTAAATCTAAAATAATAAGAAATTGATAAATTGAATATCAGAAAGCAATTCCACGTCAATATGTGATCATCATTCGCCCTGAGTACAGTCGTGCATAAATGACCGAATCTAAATGACGCCAATATCAGAACACCAGCTGAATAAAATCCCAATAACGAGTTTCCACCATGTTCCTGGCATGAATTAGCGGGTTGATTTTCCGTTCAGTCGACCGGAGAGTCATAATGTATCAGAAATCATTTCATTTTCCATGGGGAAAAGCCATGTTTCTCTTTATTACTAAATTAATAAAATTATTTTGATTAAAAGTGTTGATTGAGTAAAAATTTACGAAGATCTATATATATTAAAAAATATAAACATATATATTAATTATTTTTATTTGAAATTTATTAAGTACTTTGATAAATTATCACAGATTGATGTTTTGTTCCGTTTTATTTTTTTAAAGCCTAACTGATTCTGAGCAGATTAAAAAATTCCATCGATGGATATCAATATTATAATCTTCATAAATATAAAGATCTCTTTTATTCATATATTTGTTTTATTACACGACCAAAAGTTAAATTAAGGAAATTTCATCACATTTTTAATTAGAATAAAAAATTAACTTTATTCTGGGACTAAGTTCCTTAAGAATAACAGCTTTGTACGTGTATGAATGTATAAATGTTAGTATCTAGCCTTTTATTATATCACAAAGAACATAAAATAATCACATTTGAAGCACGTAAAAAAAAAAAAAAATATGTACAGATGTATAAGAGAATAAATAAAAAAAATAAATAAATAAAATAAAAAAAAAATATATATATATATATGTAAAGGGAAAAAAAGAGAAAGAGAGAAAAAAAAATAAAAGAAAAAAGGCATAAGAATTATTAATAGGAACTCAAGTGAAAACTTTAAGGCTAGAGATCTTGAGTACTTCTTATGTTCTGATCAGGATGTCATCAAAGTAATTATGTCTTTTTTAAAAGGCAGTTAGGTATAAATGAATAAAACTAAGATACAAACTGTTATATAATGTAAGATTTTATAAAAGAAGAATCATGTTTGGTACAAATAATGTTGCTTGCGTAATCCCCCCCCCTCTTTTCTTTACCTCCGTTTCTCCAATAATGAAAAACATTTTCAAATCGAATATTTTTAGTAAAAAGTTTCGAAATAAATATCTTATTTAATGACTAAATTCATGAAAAAAGAATAAAAAAGGAAAAGAAAAACCAAATGACGGCCAAGATACGGTATTTTTTTATTTAACCTAAAAATGAAATTTAGCTTCAAATATGCGGCCCTCTGAAATCTGGTCCCCGAGCGTGTGCCCTCCCCATCCCTCTAGTTTAGCCCCTTTTTAGAATAATCACGTAATCTTTTTTTTTTAGGGATTTTTTGAGATCATCAGTATAACATCTTTCAGTTAACTCTTATGTGACGAAAGAAGATGGTTCTACAATAGTTTTTAGCTCTCGTTAAACTTAAAAATAAAATATGAACAGAAGTCTCATATATATTTATAAAGTTATTAAAATGTTCAAAGTAAGTTTTTAGTTTTCGTCGTTTGAATAAAATCCAGTAGCAGGTATTTAAAAAACTCTTTCGTTTTAATATCGTACATAAATGTATAAATGTATTATATAAAATGTATCTTGTCTTTTTATTTTCCTTACTTAGGTACTTTACCTAATATTGTAGCTTACTGATTTAAAAAATACATATAATAAATGGTGTAATTTGACTTATTTCATCCTGGGATTCATTTATCATGTTATCACGATTAATAACTTTTATACGACTATAGTTTAATATTAAAACTGTCAAATTATAAGTATAAAGGTTGTACTAAGTATGAAGGTACAAGAACTCATTCAGATCCATTTTGTATTAAACCAGTATTTGTTTTTTTTACTGTTTCTATTTTATGGATGTGGCATGTTATAATGGAAGGTTTGATGTCTATTTATAATCATGAATTGAGGAAAATGTAAAGATTTTATGGTAAATCTTTTGACCTATTGTTTCTTGGTCAGCGGTCGTGAAGGAGGTGATTTGACAGTTAGCACGCTTAACCGTCAAGGTTTCCTCCTTCAATTTTTCAATCAATTTTTTTTAGTTTGCCCACTTTATAGGGCTGGGTTTGCCCTAGGCGGGTCTCTCGGCCCCATTGACGAACTGTGGCAGAATATTAAAGATATCCTGCCTAGCCTTGGATTCCAATCCGGGACCTTGTGTACAGCAACTCATTGAGTGATGAGTAGCCTGTAGATAAAATTATTTTATTATATTACAATTAATAATACATTGTATTTATTAATATTTATTTTATATATGTAATTTGATGCCATAATTTTGTCAGCAGGCTCCTTGCTTAGTGGCATGAGGAGTGTGACCATTTAATCAAATGCGCTGAGGATTCACTCTTGAAATATGCTGAGGCTAGTTGAGTGATTGGAAAGGAATCTGTCCCCGAAAATACATTCTCTTCTCTCCTCTAAGCCATCTAACAGAAACAAATGTAAATATATAAAAATTTAGTCAACATAACTTAAAGGATTTCAGGTTTATTAAAAATATATTGTTGTGCGTGAAAAACATAAGCTCAGGATTTTCTATTTTCAAGTAATTAAAGTCTGTTTTACTTGAAAACTATATGAAATGAATAAAAACTATTTAATGACGAGTAGAGATGCAAAACTAAAAAAAATTACAGGAGATATAAAAATGTGTAGAATTCAGTACCCTCAGAGCTTTACAATTTTATGTTTGGTTTTAATTAATCATTTAGTCTTGGTAACCAATTTTTATATTTTTCAATAATTTTAAATACTTTATTTTTTAAGAGATATTGTATTTGCCTTTTACGGGAATAAATCCCGATGACCCCGCGCAACATGCGCGCAACGCTGCCATTACGCCATCGTGGTTGTACCAAATTCAATCTTCTCTCTTCAATGTTCCCCTTCCCTCGGCCAAAAATACGCCAGATTTGATGAAGGAGATCAGTGAAGTGAGAAGATATACTTGGCTTCAATGCGGTCTAGGTGGCGCAGTGGCAGAGTACCGCGCTGGCCTTGCGGGAGACCCGAGTCCGAGTCTTGGCCAAGGCCAATCTTCTCAATAAAAATAATGAGTATTTATAGCTCTGTTTTTGCTATATTAAATTTTCCGAAGAAAGTAGTGCCTTCATTACCTTTACATTTTCCGGCTGGACTTTATTTGTTTGTACTTAGGACTTTCAATTAAACCGATTCGATTTTTTCGTAATAATATACTGTAATCAACTAATTTAACTTTTACATTGGAATATTTACATATTTTGCATAATAGAATGGGTTTTGAAGGCATATTTGTTTAGAATTAACAATGTCTCAGGTGCTATTTCCCACTCCTCTGTATTCTAAGGTTGTTGGAAACTTGTCAAAGTTAGAGTGAAACGAGGGCAATGTGTATGGTCTAAGTAACATTAGTCCAACGCAACAATAGAACTCTTCTTGCATTCTAATTATGAACGTCGCACGGTTTTTCAAAAATTTTAAAATCATATTATAATTATAATTATTGTATGTTATATTTATATAATAATAATGAAATTTTTAACCACTATAATTATATTTTTTTAGAACTTAACGCTTAAATGATATTGAAAAAATGTTTTAATTAATTTGAAATGGTTTTAAATATTATATTTTTATTTGATAAATGCCATCGGATATAAAATTATATTTTTATATGGATCAAATAATTAGTTTTTCGTGTTCTCGACAATTTCGAAGACCATAGGACTTCCTTATTTCTTTTAAAAGTTATTAAAAAAAGTTTGTTTTCAATCACAACTAAATAAGAAAATGTTAAAAAAAAAAATAACTGTACTATAACACCACTAGTGCCCAAAATAAATAAACTGTATTGTGATCGGACGTCAAGAATAGTGTAGTATCCTGCTAAAATAATAGAGAGACAACTCATCAGTGATATTTAATATTACGAAATATTATTCAGTGAATTTATGCAACAACGATTATCTTTGATTTTAATGAAGTTATTTTTTAGAATAATTATATTGTAGTTATATGTAAGCCAGCATTCAGTCTATTTTTCTGGACAAAATTTAGTTTCCAACCCATTAAAAAAATACATAAAAAAATAAAAGAATTATGAATTTCACTGGCGAAATCATTAAGAATTGATATTAAAAAAAAAGAAAGATCTGTGACTAAAACATGTCAAAAGCATTGTTTTGTTCTGATATTAGTAAAGTAATAACCAATACTAATCCATGCTTAAAGGATAGTTAAAGTTGCGGCCAATATACGTAAATTAAATAAAAACAAAATTATCTATTGATAACCATTGTTTCCATCTATTTTTCTGGTTATCGTCAGTACTAGAAAATACAAACTATTAAAAAACTTTGTTGGTCAAAAAAAGCTGTAGACGATTCTTTAACAGTGCGAATGAACAAAAGCTTGATAGTAATATATTAATGTTAATAACATTAATTAACAATACGATGTTAAGTAAAATAATGTTGATTACTAATAGATAATTCGTATTATTTATTTAGTTAACCTACTTTGACCGAAATCCGGACAACGCTCTGCCAACCAAAGAGAATTAGCTCACCATAATTATTAGATTATATTGAATGGGTAACTAATTGAAATAAATAAAACGAATAAATAATGAGACAGTAATGAAAATATTTCTTATTACTTTTTACTGATGTCATTATGTTAATTATTTTCTTTAATCAGGACAATTACTAAATCAGGAAAACTTTATTTTCCCGATGATATAATTTTGAATAAATTATTTCCCTTCCGCTGGCCTGGGAGCATTCTTAAAGGAAAGGAAAGAGAGTTTAATTAGTTTCCAACTGAAAAACAAATATTTTATCAGGATCCGTGATTATATACCTTCATTTTTCGTACAATTTCATTTTATAATAACGGACTGATTGATAGAAATGATTTTTTGTTTTATGCATTGAATAATTTTACGTTCTAAATATACACAGTTTAATACAAATTTGCTACTAGTCATTACATGGAAAAATAATATAACCCAAAATAATATACTTTGATTTATATCATTTAATTTTTAATATTATTTCCAATTTATTGTGAATATCTAATTAGATTCGTTTCAGATCAAACTATGGATGCTCAACCTCCTTGAATGGCGTGCCAGAACCGAATGTCGCCGGTCCTTATTTTTTTAATAACAAATTTACTAAATTAAAAACAAAAAAATATTACAAAAAATAAGAAGGGTTGTTGGCCGCATGATCAGACCATATCAAAACCGTACAATTTCAAAACTCGAGGACCTGATTTTCAATTTGAGAACTGTATCAGAGAGAAATCCATCGAGATAATATCGAGATACAGAAAATAAGCTTTCTGCCTGCTAGGTGGATCTATTAAAAATCTGTGATAGAGTCAGAAGGAAGCATATAGCGCGAGCTGTGTCTGAATACGTTTACGTGGGTATTACTTAAGTCAGGGCTTAGATCCTTAGACAGTAGAGTTCGAAGATAGCTCGCTGAAGACTGTGTTAAATAATAGATTTACCAACCTGTGTGCTGAAATAAATGACAAATTGACCTATTTATCTGAATGGCAGGTTTACCAGTTTGTCTGGCGAGATTAATGACGAATTGGCAAGCCAGTCGGCTGACTCAAATAACAAATTGGCAAGCCGGATTACTCCGGACTTACTAGAGCCTAGATATAAGTTGGGTAAGGCACCCTTGTTGGAAAGGCCCTATCATAAGGTGGGGAGTTTAGAACCGGTAACCTCCAACCATCTACGAGAACGGAGCAAACAAATGAAAACCTCGGCAGAATGTTGGAAGACCTTCATTCGTTATATCACGAAAGAAAACGGAGAAAGGAAGGGACCTAGTGAATGCACACCCTATTCGTCCAACTGCGCGGTGACTTCCCCAATCTCTGCAGGAGATGGTAGGGACTGATTGGTGGAACCTTCGAGCTGTCCATGGGTCTCTCTGGTAGTGCTTGTTGAAAGAAGTTGAATGGAACGACCCGCTTCTGCGTAGATTACCAGAAACTTAACGAAGCGACATAGAAGGACAGCTACCCATTGCCAAGAATAGATGAAACCCTTGACGCTGTTGCTGGATCCAGGCTGCTTTTCACTATGGGAACTGGCAAGTGGAGATGGACCTTGTCGACAAGTAAAAGATTTGCGTTTACCACTAATTTGACGTAGAACACCAAGAAGTGTCATCTCTTCCAGGCAAAGGTCACCAATTTGGGGCATATCGTCAGTGGAGAATCGAAAATACAAGTTTTCCATTAATGACCAACCCCTGCCACTAAGCAACAGCTTCGAAGTTTCCTGGGCCTTTGTTCCTAATACCGCCGATATGCAAGGAAGTTTGTTGACATTGTGAAGCCTTTGAGCCGATTGACCAAAGAAGGTAGACCTTTCAATTGGAGTATCGAGTGCGAAGAAGCCTGAAAGAGAACGGGTTTTCGGTTATTTCAGCGAGACAATGCCAAAAACCGAGCGTAATTATTCCGTAACCAGGCGGGAACTCTTTGCCGCAGTTAAGTCGGTGGAGCATTTCCACAAGTACAGGTATGGTGGGAGATCCGTTGCAGACTGACCATGCAAGCGTAAATTGGCTGCTAAATTCAGAAACCTCAACGCTCAAAGAGTATGACTTCGAGATTGAACATCGGACTAGATTAAGACATTGCAACGCAGATACCTGGTCTATAAGACGATGTCCCCCTAACTGTTCCCACTACCTGAATCGAAAAAAGGAGGCAAATCTCTGCAACATTGGAGTAGTTAGCTAAGAATGGACTCTTGACACAATGCGGGATCGGCGAGAGAATGATCCTGAGTTAAAAAAGATATGATCTGGTAGGAGATAAGACCATCTATTTCGAAGGTATGCTAGGCCCAATGAAACTCCCTTGTAATGGAAGACGGCTTGCTCAGTTGTGGAGTTGTGGAAAACATTGACGTCTATCTGCTGTTAGCAAATCCTCTCAATAGACTGCCACGAAAGTTGTCTTCGATCAGAGAAATGAGGTTTCATTGTGACCTAATTCTTTGCCGCAAACCCGGTATGAATGTAGCCTGATAACTACTATTTTTCCAGACTTCAGAAAAGAATAGGATACACCCACGAGCTATTTCGAAAGATCCTACGCCTCACTGCCGTATAAGAAGCATTACGGTAGTAGAGCCGACCGATCAGGGCGGTTACAGAGAAGGAAACCTCGGTTAGCTCTACAACACACGAAGAAAAAGAGGATTCTGCCCAAAGTTGCAGAAGAACTGGGAGGGACCCTATGAGATAAAGAAGCAGATCAACGATGTGATTTACAGGATCTTAAAGTATCCTAAAGGAAAGCCGATGATCGCCCATTATAATCGCTCAGCTCCATATGCAGTGAACCATAATGAAGAAGGAGGGGTGCAGTGGATCAAAGAGAGAGACCTTTCGTCATGAGAGCAGGCCCGTGAGGAAAAGAAGACATCCAGAAAGAATGTTTCTACGGAGGAAGGAGTACCTTCTACGCTTGTCGCGAACATTCTGGACTGTTCTGATCCGGACTAAAAGGAATAAGCGATGGGCTGAAGAGTTAGTATTGCTCTGAACATCGATTATATGATTACGTTTTGTTAAAGTGTCGTTACAAGTTGATAATTTAAGTCACCTTGTTGATAATTTGGTTTTGTGTGGCATTTTAAATTATTATTTTCGTTTAATAAAAATTATTAAAACCAACATAAGTTTTACAATATTATAATTATTATGTTGAGTTGTTTTCTATGCATTTTTTTTTTTAACTACCCATTTAATTATAAATAAATGCATTAAAACATAAACTAAAATGATGAATAAATATATAGTTCACAAATAAAATAAATATAACATATTTCACAAATAATATCTTACTAAACTAGCTCAGCTTTTGTCATTATATAAGATCAACATCTGTTCAGGAATTCCAGAGAAGAACGTGATTTATTAAGGCAAACAATAAGGGCAAGAAACAAACAATTTGCCAGTAAACGTAGAAAGATGAGAGCTGTGGGGGCTGTTTGTAGACTGTTGAAGAGTGTTTGTTGACTGTTGGTTTTCTCTTGATCCGTATTTGGTTGGAGCGGCTATTGACACTGGGCAGCCACACTTGGTTCACCTCTTCATAAACCGTTTAGCCTTCTGTCAATAGTTTTTATAGTGGCTCTCTCTGTGAGCTTTATATAACAATATTCATATCCATAACTATTCCATTTTGACATATATATTCATGATTCACATCGATTTAAAATAAACGTCTACAAAAATAACTGTTTTATACTTATAGAAGCTGGACTTTTTTATGTCTCATATCGTAATAGATACCTCTATATAAGTTTGTAATTTATATATTATTGAACAATAATACAATATTATACAACAAGCAAAAGCTGAAGTGCATGCATTAACTATTTCATAAAAAAAAAAAAAAAAAAAAAAAATGTATATCTTGAAATAAAGACAATATTGATTTTTAAAAGATGTCTTCTTTATTTTTAACATACATAGCCTTGTATTATTTATTTGGAACTTTCGCTTGCCTTACTTAGGGAAAGTCGCGCAAAATAGTCAGAGTGTGTGATTAGGGAAAAAACTATAACGTCTTACGAAAATGAAATTAGGTATTATAGGTAAGTATATGACCGTCGTGTTAAGGCAGCCTTCACATTTAAATGTATGATCTATGTAGCTATAGTTTAATTTTTTTTTTAAAATAGCATCGGAGGACAATTTTCGGATTTTCTTTAATTCCCAAAGCTTATACCGTAATTAAAACTTTATTATACATTATTTACTTACTTTATTTATTTTACATTATTTATTTTATTTAAATGTTTGTTACATATTTCCCACTCGGTCGTCTGTGAACGGTGACCTCACCCTCCCACCAAACAATGTTGAAACATGAGCGAAATTCATTTTCCGCTCAAAAGGTGAATAAATGAAAAATCGGCGAACGCATATTTTATTTAAAATTAATTTATTTAATGCGAAATTTTATACTATATTATACTAAAAGGAATACGATATGCAAACAAATGAAAAATGGCCGAAGAGTTTCCACCGATCTTTGATGTTGGATGTTGGCTAAACCACCTGTATTAATTTCAAATATAACATTTTATTTTTAATATTATATGCTAAAAAAGAAAGTAAAAATCATTACAGTGTGGTCCGAATTTTGTGGAATTTGGGACACTAAGCCCAACAAATAATTTCGCGTCTTTACTAGTTTCTCTACCAGGGAGTAAGTTACTTTTTATTAATTTAAAATTACGAACTCGTTTTACTCAGAATTTAATGTTTTACTTAATTTAAGCTTACAAAATCTCTTTCTTTTCAATTTATAATTTTTTTTTTACTAACGAGGTGCTCGAAAGAACACGTATATATACTTTTTGATTGATTTTTGATTTATCCTGATGGGCAAATATTTGAAAAAAATCAACTTAAATTATTATAAAAATGTGATGAACTTTTGAAAGGTAGTAATTACTAAAAGTTTGATAAATATCTCGTCGTCGCTCAATCGGGCTCTCTCAGAGAATTTATGTAACAGGAAACCGAGATAAGTAGGCTCGAACCATGATAACGAACTTCTCTGAGCAATAATCTGGAAAGCAAGAGAGTTACTCAAAAATTTAACAATGAAATGCATTTTTATACTGCTTAATCAATAATTGGATAAAAAGTAATTAATTTATTTACCTTATGTCATTAGTTCGAATGACGTAAGTCAAATCCTTTCTTGAAGGAAAGAAAAAGTAGGTTATAATTTACGGAACATGTTATAAAAGAAAACTAGTTAATAGAGAATAACAAGTGCTTCCGCAAGAAGATAAAACGAATTTTATCCTGTTGTACCTTCTGCTTCCCATATATAAATAAATTATTTTTAAAAAGTTTAAATTTTTCCTGCGGGTTAGATCATCTGTTGAAGATTTAGCATAAAACTCTACCTGTCTTATCATACAATACGGAACAAAAGCCTTTTTGCGTTACTTCATCAGGCCTCCTCCTTAACTTCACCACAAATCACTTTGATCTCTGCGTTGGTGTAATGCCTCCATTTAGCGTTACTCTTACTACTCCGAAGATACCCAGAATTGGTACTTCACAACATAGGAAGGATGGCACTTGGGCCTTAGGAATTGTCAAGCATTTAGGGCACTACTTAAGCTCTGGCCTGATTAAGGTCTTACAGGGGTGAAGTTTAATGGTTTGAGTTAGGATTTGGATTTGTAAGAATCTTTGTATTCTTAAGAAAATTCTGCCGGTGGCTAAAATCCTCCTTCGGATTTCTGGCTTCATGTGACCGCCGTAGTCAACTTTCGTTCAAGTTATACAAAACTGTCGATACACTCAAGAATACCTTCTATCTTCTTTTTTTTCCATTTTTAAAAAGATTATATAATTTAAACAATAACAAATGATACAAAAGTAGCCCCTAGAACTTTTTTACAGATTATAGCAATTTTTTAGTCGAACTGTATGCCCATAAGTAGTAGGTACCATGAAATTTTTCATTCATTGAAAACAGCAAATTTATTCACGAGAAGAAAATTCGCCTCATTATAGATTTAAATTTATTGGTCAATAGTCTGAAATTATTTTATCTGAAGAAAAACGATTGGCCATGGCCGGAATTCGAAACCGGGTCTCCGCATCACCTCTGCGATGCGCTAAACAACTATGGTACCTGAGCCCGTATCCGCAGCCATGTCTTCCCTCTCTCTCCACTGATCCCAAATCCCGCCGACATCGCCACAATTCATCGAGTAATCTGGGACTGGGAATTGTCCATCTATCTATCTACGAATCTAACAGATAGATTGTCATTGCTCAAAAACTAATTTATGACATTTAATAGTTTAAAAAAAAAATTAATAAATAATTACGACTTACGATCAGAGAAAATGGAAATTACAACTTCTACATTCGGCGTAACGATATTATAATGCGGAGAAACGGGTTCGAATCCACAAAATCTCCTCTGCAGAATAAACTATCGAATTTTTAGTTCATAGTTAATAATATGTTTTTCTTATTCATTATTAATTTTTGTTATTAGCCAATTAATTGTAAAATATATTTAAATGGAGTTTAATAATAAATCAAAACGATCGCATATAACAATTGTAGAGAAGAACAGATACGGTAATATTGACTACGAATAAGGGAACAGAGCAGGGGGTGTTTTGGAAACTTTTCACTTCCCTCCCCTCTCACACCCCCCCCCATTCCCCCCTCCCCCTAGCTCCCTCCCCTGCAGAGCTATAGAGGAGATTATTTTAATCAAGGGAATGGAAGAGGTAAGATGGCTCTAAATGTGCAAGCAACACAAGGCAACACAGTTCCTCTGCATCATAAATTCTCTGCTAAATTTATCCTTTAGTGAACTTCAGCAGTTTATATTCTTCTATTATATGTATCTAATAGAAAAACTAAATAAAATAGTATAGAATTATATCTAAATGCTTAAAATATTTCCATGGAAATATAAAAAGATAAATAAAATGTACTCTTAATATCATTATATGTTTATTATTGAATTTAATATCATAATATTTATGGCATTGCTAAAAAAATACATTTACAAAAACTTCAGACCTTTCAGTCAAAATTATCAAGACTCATTTCAAAAGCACCTTGGTACGTGACTAATCAAACCTTACATACTGACTTCCACAAGCCAACAGTCGACCAATACATTTATACTCTTTACAAACGTTTCCACACTAACCTACTCGAACCTATAAACCTACTAATAAGAGATATGGCCACAGATGAAATGCCCATAAATGTGAGGAGGAGATTAAAAAGGCATTGGATGAGAGATCTCCTTCTTTAACCAACCTGAATAACTGAATCAAGCCAGGGAAGAGGTACTGTTGGGTGCCATCCTTCCCCATGCCCAACATGTCATCATTTGCCATTGTTTACGGCCATCACATCTGCTGATTGTCAATATATTGTTGACAGGCGCGGATAAACGATGAAGTTAAAAAAAAAATATCATAATCTGTTAAACATATATTATCTAACATCATAATGTTTTGTACATCGATGTTTGGAATGTAAAACATCAATGTTTTTTAATATCCATTTTTTAAACATTAACCTGCTGGTGCCCTAACTCATTTTAACATCGTTGTCTCTTCCATAGTATAGACATACAAACTTACTTCTTTTGAATATTTAAAAGAAAAATACAACATAACCCAAATAAAGATTATAAATATCGTTTTCCTAAAATCCTCCAATAACTTTTGAGACATTGCAAGTAGGACGTTGGGCGCTAGAGAGTGAGTTTTTTCTGCTGGTTATTCCTTTATGAGTTTTTAGTCTTGTTTGGAAGTAAATATTTTTCGTTTTCTAAAACAAGACGATAAGACAGGGGATTGTGTTTCGATGTTAAATATATCTATGATATTGTCAAAACATCGGTATTGATAACATCTTTGTTTTTGTAAAAAAATCAATGTTAAAATATATATCTGTTTTTCAAAATATTGAGCTTAACTCATTGCCAATGAGCCACCACGCTTCCCCAAGTTCCCATTTTAATTATGGAATATTCCTTAAGTATCGCGGCTTTAGGCATGATTGGTAGGTGGAGGTGTTTTGTTAGTAGTTTTCTGATCTTACATCCAAACTCTTTTGAGGACGTTAAAAAAAAGGTTCTTAACACAAAAACCTTTGTGGCCCTTATTTTGCTCGTTTAAAGAATTCATTTTTTTTTCCTTCTTATCAACTTTGTCTTTCTTTTTATTACTCCTATTATATTCAGTTGAATTAATAACAGAAATATTTTATTCTTAGAGGTTTTCTTTATAGACTTCCGGCTGAAATATAACTTGGTTATTGATGTAACAATCATCGGCAATCACCATAGTCGGTTTCTGGAAAGGCATTAGGGACTAAAATTCGCAAACTAAGTTCCAATTTTATAAAAACCGTAAATACCTCCTGTATCGATTTTCATTCACGATATACTTACAACAAAAGGTAAAATAAAAATCTGACTATTGACGAAATAAGGATTTTTCCCCTTAAAAATATACATAAATAAAAATGAATCAAAACTGACTCATTTGCAATAATTGTAATACTCTATACATCAAGGATACAAAACAAAAATTAGTAAATAAGTGTAAGCTATTTTCTGTAAATTTTCTAAATTCCGTTTACACAATTACGAAAACACGTCGGTGTTTACTCCAAGTAGGTTGTTAAGTGAAAGTAGTGTGTTGGGCGCACCAGATTTTTTATGGACGACACTAGTTGAGTAAACTTGATACTGCATTAAATAAAAATATACCCGGAATAGATTGATAGAAAAACTGTTTAAAATTATGAATACCAAAGTAGTTGGGATATTATTGAATCCGTGCCCTTATGAACTTAATCCGGCTGGGAATAGTTCGTGAGAAAGAATTATTCCTCAACAGATTGACCCAAAGAGATAAGAGGGAAGAGAAGCATTGTGTCCTTCACCCCGTGCCCAGTTCTTAACAACAATACCAGCAAGTTAGATCACGGTTTACTATCCATACATTACATAAATATTGATTGCTTGTTCATCATCTTTCTCTTTGTTCTCTTTTCTTACCAGAATATTCAGACCAAACCAACAGATATGAAACAAGCAAAAAATATCCTTTGTGTGGAAATTGAACTATGTTTCCCAATAACGCGCTCGCCAATCATAGAAATTACGACATCAGAAAATGGCAAGAAACAATTTAATGATTTCTGCATTTTATTTTAATTCTTATCACACAGTAATGATTTTTTTTAAAAATTAAAATAGTGGCTCCTAATATTCGCCGGTAGATTATAATTACCACACATACCTACATGTCACAACACAATACGATCACAACCATTCAGTTTCCTGAAAATCTCATGTCGGAGTTCGGTTTGACTTCAACTCTCCCATAGGAAATAATATAACAGAAAATCATTTTACAAATTTGAACATTAATGTATATGTATATGAAATCAATTAAAAATATTTAATAATCAACATTTCATTCAATTATTGTTTCACATTTCCAATTCCTTGTGGAAAATAAGCCTGGTTGTGAAGTAGTAAATAAAATTTAATTAACAGGAAATTTGAATCTCTCATCGGGCTCGGTATTAAGTAAGGCAATAAAATATCTCATTATCTGTTGAGCTGGGATGCTCTCGGGAATTTCAGGTGCTCATTTTATTGGCTTTTTATGTTTTTCTTTTTTCCATGTTGATCTTGTAGCATATTATAATTACTGAAATAACTACATCAATCAATTGAAAAGCGTCATTTGAATTATCGACTTACTTTGAATAAAATGATTATCCACTGATTTCGGTATTCGCTGATAGCGGACTTATTAGGTATTCTTTGAATTGAAGGAGCCTCTTCCATTATTACCAGATTCGGTCCCATAGATTGGGTCATTTTTGGGATATATTCCCTCGAAATATCGAAAAAAATATTATAGGAATAAATAATAATATTATTTAGTATCCTGAGGTTTTTCTGTTTATTCGTTTTTGAATGTTTTTTTTTTTTTTTTTTTTATATTAACCAATCCTCTCCTCGTTTTTTTTTTTTTTTGGAACCGACTCGCTTAAGTTTATGCAAAAAATAACTCGCTTCTTTTGATGCCTTTCCTAGAGAATGCACTAGGTTCGACTCCAGTTCCATTAAGGACTTGTTATATTGGTTCAGGGATAGAATCCCGATCTAGTATTCCCTTTTAGAATAACTGAGTTGTTACATTAATGTATAAACAGCGGCTTGAACTACAAGATGTGACCCGATATTGTGGTGAATAATTGAAAATTTTCGGTAAACCAGCAACAAATTGTGATTACTGAGTGATATTTGTTTCTCTGATTGATTGAAGAAGTTGTTATTACCGAAGACTTCAGTACTCTACATTAGCAAACTATTCTCGCCTACATTAGATATTGTGTCAGGAAAAGCAATGTATTTCTTTTTCTTTTAGGAGTAAAACTTTCATTTCATCATTTCATCAGTTCATCATATTTATTCAGTTAATTAATGTGCATTTAAAATATTCTCTAATATTCATATATTAGCTAATACTCTATTATCATTAATAGATAAATAAGCCTAATTCTGATTTTAAATACAGTTGGAGAAAGTGCAATGATAAAGAGAAGGGACAAGTTTATTTGGGAAATTCTTTCATGACTGTACTACTTATAACTACAATCAGGCTTTGTTGTTGGTAAGAATTTATAAAAAATGAGTCAGTCCGATTACAGCAATAGTCTGAGATATGGAAGAAATTCGCGTCTTATTTTCCTTCAGGTGTTCCACTTTCGCTTTTCATCTAAACACACAATCAAAGAGACCATTTCCTTTACCTTAACCGAAGAAGGATCAGCCGACACGGATACACAGCCAATCTATTCCTATCGTGAAGAGTTTTGGGAAAATGCTTTCGATTTTGTGGTGAAATGTTTTTACAGCCCTGAAAAAACATCAGCAGCCAGTTGAAATAGCGATCTTTTTTCAGATTTATTATTAACACTGTACTGAAGACTATTTGGTCACAGGGAGGAAAACTTTAGGCCCAGGAAAAAACGTATAAACAAATAGGTTATAGTACCTTTGAATTATGATATGCACGTCCTGAAAATATCTACAATAAAATCAAACATTACTAAATTTCTTTTCTTAACTTATCATCAAAATGCAGTCTTATCTTCCTATTCGCCAGGAGCAGGAAAACGTTTCCAGTTTGACGTAGTTAAAAAAGTCCATGGCCGAGAGTTTTCTTCGTCAAAGAAATACGACTGATAATTAAACTTCTTTCTGATTCCAATTCATTATATACAACTTAATACTTACCCTTTATCTTACAACATGGTAAGTTGAAAAATAGCTCACATGATAAAGCATATTGCGAACCTTTTGACAATATGGGTCGATAAATCAACATAAGTATTCAAGTTATTAAAAAGAACATCAAAAGGATTAGAGCTGAGTTCCGTACTTCTCCATAGTAAGCAGAAGACATTAAAAAATGATCCGAAATCCTTGAAACATATCGACTATTTTCCAACTTATTTAGTTATTTTCTGTGGGCATATAATTTGATTTTAAAGCTATTTTTTTTTACAAGTATTGTTAAATATCACTTGTTTGTTTAACTTTTCTATTACATCACTCGGACCAGTACTCTTCTATGCACTGGATTGGAAAGTGAAATATTTTTTTCTATTACAAAAGAGTCATTCGGACTGTAACTGTCTATATAGAGACAAGTTCTTCCTGGAACGAATTCCAATCTATGACGCCCTCACAGAGCCTAGGTAGTTTTTTTTCTTCAGCTGATGTTTTCAATTTAATTGTAGTGGGAGAGGTTTAGACTAGAACCCCTAAAAATCAGGACCGTCAGTTATTAACAGTTGTATTCCTGCAAAAGATGTCAAATATATTGAAGCTCGTACATGTGCAAACATCCATTAGAATATTAAGGGATTCTTTTTTATTAAATGTCTTGCTCTAGTCAACACTGAATATTATTAATTAATGGTAATAAATACAAAATAAAATTTATTTCTCTCGTGAATACTTATTGATCGGATGTATCTAAAGGATACAGGAGCGTGAAGAGGGATATCGATGTTGCCTATAACTGGGGAGTCGGGGGAGGCTTTCAAATAACATAAAATAAGGAACCTATAAAAGGACCCCTTAGCATAACAAGATTTCCTTTCCAAGGAAGGAAGCAAGTAAAATCGGATCGGTTTCGCTTTTCTGTGGTCAGCCAGCCATTCATCAGCAAGGAGTGAGTGCTTGAGAAAGTGCGCATTTTAATTTAATGTGTACACCTCAATGATCTCTCCATTAGCATACATATAACATTATATTTAATATTAAATTTTTAAAAAGGTTTTTTTGTCATTTATTTTCACAATAACTTATCAATACTTCTAAATAAAACATTTAATGATGACCCTGTATTATCAAGATTTTGTTTATTTACTTAGCTAATACAAAAGGTTATATAGTAGGCAGGAAAGATTTTGAACAAAGGGTTATGTATCTAGAAATGTAAACAATATTGAATAATATATAAATTTAATGATGCAGTTTAATTTTAAAATCAGACTAAATTAATTTTAATACTAAACCATATTTATAAATTCAAGGGAAATAAACTTACCTAATTATTAAAAAAAAAATTGTTTATTTTTAGCGTTTTATATACATTATAATCGACAAGTCATATAGGTAACTATTCACTACCTGAGAAAACAATTCAATGGAGGATCAAGAAAAGTCCTTATAGGGGCGTACTATTTTATTTTGTCTAATTCCAGTATTCATAAAGAACCTGAATTAAAGAATCCATAGCAGCTTTATAAATAACAAATAACTGTTTAAATATAATCCTTTATACTATACGAAAATATCAATAGTTTATTTTTTTCCTTATCTCTAGAATTGGGGGCGACTGGATCCACTGATACTTCAATTAATATTTTGTTTCGAAACAACTGATAAATAAATTAATAATAATATTCAATAAAAAGATGTAAAAGCCAATTTTCCCATTAGCAGGCACATCACGATAGAAGAATAATAAGCTTTTTAGAGACCTAATTATAGGGCAAAGTATAAATTAAAACACTTGCAGGAAATAGTGAATTATTTACACAGCAATTAAAATGAAACATATTCTTCTAGTTATGGTATGATTAGGGGTTCTCGAAGAAGGGAGTAGAGGGAGGGGGTTGGTTATTTATGTGAAAAGTGCTCCCTTAAACATAGTAAGCAAGGAAAATGTTCATTGATCTTCAAAGTGATACTATCTCAGAAAACAAAATGCAATGAACGTAATTTAAGAATAACCAGTTAATGTATAAGTTTTAAGAGAAAAGCTCAATTACATTTATGCACCCCTTGCGTGCACTCTTAAATCCAAAAAAAGTTATTATATAACCTTTGGCGTAAACATAAATGTTTAGCTTAACAACTAATGTAAAGAGTTTAAGAATTAATTTATCTAAGAGATTACTTTAAAAGGAACATAGCACTACTGAAATTTTGAAATAATGACAAATGTATACCGCCTGCTTTACTAAAAACTTGTTTATACATTTGAAATTTCAAAGGACCACATTTTGTTCATTTACCTTACTGTAATACACTACATCACCAATAAGAATGCAAAAAAAAAAAAAATATATATTACTAAAGAGATTTTTTAAATATTTTGTTTTGAAAAGAGAAGATTTGCCACGTCCGGAACTCGAACACGGGTCTCCACATTAATTGTGGGGCCCAAACCAATTACTTTGCCCTGGCCGCTGTCCCAGCCATTTCTATCCATTCTTCTTTTCTATTCCCCGATCAAGCCAAATTTTAGCTACGTAAACGGAGGCTGAATAAATTCTACAATTCATTGTAAGAAATTACATCTAATTGACAAAACTTTATTATTGAATTAATAATCATCGATTTACTAATTTTTTAAATAATTTCTTTAGAAGAGAAAAGATTGGCCGGACTAAATACTTTTTATATATTTTAAATCTCAAAGTCGCTCAAATACAATCAAAATTGCTAAGAATGGATTACAGAAGACATACATTATAAATGCATATATTACAAAGACATTTTGTAAAGGCCTTGAAGATTTAGTTATGAAGATAGAAGATTTTCCATAGCCGGGACTCAAACTTCTCTGTCGGGTTGCCCCAATCAACTACACTACCTTGACCGTTGTCCTAGCTATGTGAATCTGTTATCTTCACTGATCCTTTTGTATCTAACTTCTTCTTCTTCTTATCTGGCATCACGACCCATTTGATGAGTCAAAGCCTGCTCCAACAAGGATTGCCATTCCTCCCTATTGCATGCCACTGCCTTCCAATTTCTTATGCCAAGCAGATTTCTGGAGTCGGTAGCCACACAATCCTCCCAGCGAAGCTTGGGGCGTCCTACTCGCCTTGTTCCATATACTTGCTCCGACATAATTTTTATAGGAATCTCGCCCTGGTTCATCCTTATGAAGTGCCCAGCCCAGCGGAGTCGTGCAAAGTTGATGTACGCAACGACATTGACATCTTTATAGGTACCTCTTAATTCAGCATTAGTTCTTCTCCTCCAGGATCCCTGCTCACATACCCCTCCATATATCCTGCGGAGTACTTTTCTTTCGAATCTCAGTAGAGCTTCTTCTTGGGCTTTCGTCATCGTCCAACATTCTGAACCGTACGTAAGTACAGGTCTAATAAGCGTCTTGTACATTCTAGTTTTGGATGCTTTAGACAATATGCTGCTCCTTATGTGCTTTTGGAGCGCAAAGTATGTGCGGTTCGCAGAAAGAATGCGCCTCTCTATTTCTTCTTGTATGTTATTTTGGTGGTTCACTTGGGACCCTAAGTAGATAAATGATTTTACCCTTTCGATTTGGTGTGAACCCACCGTAACATATGTATCTGCACCTTCCTCTGGAGGTTGGGTACACATGTATTTCGTTTTATCGAAATTAATCTTTAGTCCCAAGCATCTCGCCGACTTTTCCAGTGCCTCAAAAGCCTCCTTCACAGCGTTGAGTGATCTTCCTGCAACGTCCAGGTCATCCGCAAATCCTAAAACTTGCGTTGATTTATTTATTAACGTTCCTTCTGCCTGGATCCCGGAGTCTCTAATTACCTTTTCAAGAGAGAAGTTGAATACGAGACAGGCAAGGCCATCCCCCTGTCTAACTCCCGATTCCGTTCTAAAACCTTTTGACAGTTTTCCCGATTTCCTCACAAAGCAGATATTATCCTCCATCGTCATTTTCACTAAGCGAACCAGTTTAGGAGGGATCTTTAATTCCAGCATTGCCTTGTAAGCTTCTTCTCTGTTCACAGAGTCGTATGCCTGTTTAAAATCTATGAACAGATGATGAGTTGGAATCTGAAACTCTCTCGTTTTCTCCATTAAAATGCGCAGGGTGAATATCTGGTCGACAGCCGATTTTCCCTTGTGAAATCCACACTGATATTTCCCTAATTCACGATCAGCATATGGAAGGAGTCTTCTAAATAGGATAAGAGATAGGATTTTGTATCCACACGGAAGGAGAGATATGCCCCTATAGTTACTGCATGTTAATAAGTCACCTTTCTTGTGTATCGGACAGACTATAGTTTTTTTCCACTCGCTAGGAAGTTTCTCTTCCCTCCATATGTCCATTAGAAGTTCCTGCAGAAACTTTATCATTTCATGCCCGCTGTTCTTAAACAGCTCTGCTGGAATATTGTCAATTCCTGGGGACTTATTGGTTTTTAGCTTATCTATTGCATCTCTTATTTCCTCTTCATCAGGAGGTTCAACAGAATCTTCAGTGCCCATATCTCCTATGTTAAATGTAGGACCTATACATTCTTGTTTTGGGTCTCTTCTCATCATTTCCTCAAAATAATCAGCCCATCGATCCATAACTGCTCCTTCCTCTGTGATTAAAGAGCCGTTTGTATCTAACGATCTCGCCTAATTTAACGATTGTTTTTAACGACTTAACGATCCCTTAACGATGTAAAGGGATTGTTTATGCGGATAGATGTGAAGGCCCAGGTTCGAATCCCGGCCTTGGCCAATCTTTTCCCTTCAAAACAAAATATTTAATAAATTACTAAAGAGATTTTTCCTTCATTGTTGCCCAAATCGCTGCGGCTTGAATGTCAAGTGTTGGATATAAATTCTAAACAAGCGCTTGGAGTGAAAATTGGAGATAGAGATTGTAGAAGGATCTCCTGGTGGCATTGCTGGTTCTGATTAGATCCCCGCTGGGCAGATACGGAAGGTCGTTAATGGATTAGATAGCGCCCCACCCCCCTTCCATAGATTCAACACTATTCCTCCCAGATTCAGATATTTCCATGAATCAAAGACTTTTCCATATTTTTTTTACCATCCTTAAAATATTAATAAAAAATTGTGTGTTAAAAGGTTTTAATAAGCTTAAAGGTGCTAAAAGCTTTTTAAAATATTGCTATAGAATAATCAGACAGTATTTAATCGCAACAAATGATCAATACGTATTATCATATAATTTTATTTATTAAAGGTTATATTTAAATTTATCATGTGAACAAAGAAACCTACCTTAAATAACAAAGAAACACGTTAAATAACATTCATTATCACCATAGTGTCATTCCATATCAAATCAACCAGGGGGTATCTTTGTTTCAATTAGATATGAAGTCTAAAGGAAATAATATTGTTTCATGTGATTTATTTCATTTAAATGCGATGTAAGTTACATGTCCTATTCGTAATGTAATTGTAGCAAGTAATATTGCTTAATAAAATAAATAATAATTATTTTTTTAAAAAATCCTATTAAGTAAATAAGATTCTATCACTGAGATCAATCATTGAGATTCGGATTTTCTTATTTATAAGGGCTTAGAAGAAAAAAAAAAAAAGGTTTATGTTGACATAATATTTATTCAGAATAGATTTATTTTATTCCGATCTATTTATTTGAAAATAATAATGAGCATTATAGGTCTCGGATTTTCATCATTTTTAAGTCTATTGTAGCATGCACCAATGTAAAGGAAAATGCGAATTTTTAGGACTTAGGTTTTTCTGAGATATAAATTTTTAAAATAAAATAAAGGAAAAACTTTGCGGTTTTGAAACAGTTTTTGGGCTATATCTAAAAAATAATCTGAGCAAGAAAACTGGAGAAGGTTACTTTTTTCAATTTTCTGTGTCCTTTTTTCTGAAATAATATTGGATATAATACATGACAAAACTCTAAAAATGTAATAATTTATGTTAATTAAAATAAACTAAAATCTTCTTCTTCTTTTTAATTTTGAAAGAACACCGGTTTTTAAATTGATTTTTAAATATTATCCTTTAATTATTATATATTATCCTAGCATGTGGTGGGTTAAGGTGTGCTAAATTTCAATTTCAATAAGGAACAAAAAAAAAAATTCAAGGTGAAACAATGGATTCACAGGATAAAAATAGTTGATATACAATTAGTGCCGTTTTGGTTTTTTTTTTCTTTTTTTTGCTACTTTAAAAATTTAGATCTCAAAAACTGTAAGTCAAAAAATCTAAAATTTCGCATTTTTCATTAAAATCCTATACCTATAAGTTTTGTATTGTTGTTACACTGGTTGATTGGATTTGGAATGAGACCATAGGATGTACCAGCAAAATAAATTAATCAATAAATATTATGGAATAAATATTACGCCATAATTTTAATTAATTTATTTTTTTCCAAGCTCTTAGTGAATTTGGCGCTATCTTATTAATACTGAATAGAATGTATTATATTTTTTTATTATTATGATTATTTATATTATTCATCAATGTTACATGTTATAATTATAGTGTGATAAGTGTCAAGATTTTAAGATATGATAAGTGTATAACTATCAAATCGTATTTACATTCATTAAACCACATAACCAATAGCATATTCTTGCTATTTTGTATCGATTTGAGACAATAGTAGGATATAAAAAATTGTTGAAGGGATTAATATTATAGTTAATAGATTAAAAATTTAAATATAACCGTCATAATCGCAGATAATAATTCATTTTGTAGTTGTTCATGTTTTAATAGTAAAAGCTAGAAAAAAAATGAAATGGTTTATGATTTAAAATTCTAATTGACATTATAGAATTATAATAGACATTATAAGAAATGTTTCCCTATAAAAGTATTTTTGTGTTTTCACTGGGCCCCGTGAAAATCCAAAACGACGAGATATGACTCAAGGTTATGTACGCCTCGACCTAATTTTATAACCGTTGTTTGAACTGTGTTCTTTTTTAAACTCATTTGTGATTCATTGCCCTTTCCAATATACTGTTATAGTCACAGAGCAACAGTAACTGTTATTTCATGAAAAGTAGCTGCTTATCACGCTATGGATTCATTTTATTTTTTACTATTAGAATATGAGAAACTTCAATAGGCTGCTATTCAATTAGAACTATTTCCTACCCCTTAAATAAATTAAGATAATAAATTCCTATATTAATTTATTTAGTTAAATTAATTTTTTACATGCTTTGCTGTTGCTTAGCCTAATTTTAAATTTTATGGAATTAAAAAAAATTATAACGCAATTTATTAAAACTAATTATACTTATCTTTAGTGGAAGCATAATAACATACTATTGGAAAAATTAAGAAATTGTTTCAGATAAGAGCATTTTTATTAAACCCTCCAACAATACCCGAAGTTTAAATAAATATCCTCTATAAAGCCCCGGACACTACACGTGCATTCCAGTGGTTTGTTACACTCCTGAAACCGCATTCTTTTGTCTGGTAGAGTGGGGTGTCTCAAAAAAATGCGGCGTCGCAATACTACAAGCAGTTTGAGCAACATGAAAATTTAATTTATTAACATGTTATTTATATTTTCAGTAAATCAAACGCTTTACAGTGGAAATACAAAAAAAAAAAAAAGTCTATTTCGGGCAGATACAAAACAACACAGCTTAGCACTTCAAGGAACATAGTAAATAAATCCCTTACAATTTTGTGGAATTTTTAATGTTTTTTGAATGTCATTTTTGACACCCATTTTTTTTTTAATTATTCAGAATACGATCAATATAAGAAATAAAAGCTCCGATTTTAGCACTTATAAATTGAGGAAATAATCCCATTTCTTCATCTTTTAAAAGTGGTTTACCCCCTCGACTTATTCTTTATTCATTCGCATCACTAAACACGCGTCGATATCATACTGCTAAATTTTTTAAAAATTAATATGTAACGATATTTTCACCTAACATTTAGCAATCTACAAATTGAAACACACACATTTGTAACTATTGTAAGATAATGAAAAAATACTTTCAATGGATAATATAAAATATGTCTTTGCGTTCTAAAATATTTAAGCTGAATTGTTACCCAGAGTAATTTATCCTCGCCTTTTTGCAACAACACATTTTAAATAAAAACAAGGATCTTTTGTTAGAATATTCTGTTCGTTGTATTGGAAGAAAAAAGTAACTTTTATTTTACCCGTCATATGTTGGCTTAGAATGTTTTTATAATAAAAAGTCTAATAAATGAGCATCAAAAGCCATATTCCATATGTTCAATGACAGACATATTTCACACCACCAACGACAGTTACATTAATCTTAAACCTTCTCTTTTAATTTCATATTTTTATTTGCACCTGAAGCAGTTAAGCTACAATCAGCAATTTTAAGAGCATATATGACTACGTCAGAAAGGTAAATGCCAGGGCAAGATAGTGCTCAGCAGCACATCTACCTACTTGGTCTTGATTCGGGAGAGGAAGTCTCTGGAACTATTTTTGAATGGTTATAAATAAGGTGTTTTAAGTCGGTTTGTAGTTTTGCTACTTATCTACCAAGGTGAACCTTTTCTTACCGGAATATATGTTCGAATTTTATTGGTAAATTTTTAATTAAGTTTTGACAAACTTAGCACGCACATGCCTTATATGAAGTCGAAAAGGCAAGTGCTGAGTTTAGAATGAGTTGCTTACCTAGAAGCAATTTAACACATATTTCATTTTCATGAAGGATTTTCTCATTACGAAATAAATTGTTTGACAAATTATGATTTTACATAAGAAAGAAATAAAATTATTCGACGTTTTCTGAAAGAATTCCTTAATATAAAATTTATAGAAATGTCACATTACAAAATCATAAATGATGCCGACTCAATCTTTTCTATATATATCTGGAATGTAATGTTTTTTTTTTTTTTTTTTCAAAATGAGAATATAATTTCTACACACATACACGTCTTCCTGAAACGTTGGTTTTTGAAGAACAGGAAATGATTGGGGGTGCAAACAAAATAATTAGCACAAATATGTATATAGCACACATATCTTACTGTAGCAGACGTTTCGACCAAAATTTCTTGTCAGGGCAAAATTAGAAAAACCAAAAACCAACTATTAAGAGAAATTATAAACAAATATTAAATGAATGTTAAACATTAAACAAAAATAAATAAATTAGATAAAAATAAACATAAGAAATTGTTTAATAGAATTTAAAATAATAGTTATTAAAGTGAGACTATGATAAAAGAAATAACTGAAAATGAAATAAAACTTAAAATACCAAATCTGAGGTAATATTCTAGGTGAACATATAAGAAGGTTGCAATGGTCTGTAGCAATGAAGCCTAAGTAAATAGGATGAAATGTAGTATATAGAATACAAGGTAATCTGTGTAAATTGAAAATGAAAAAAAATAGATGGATAATATAAAAAAACAGAATAAATCACTGAATGTATTATGTGTCAACTACCTTACACCATCATGTTTGTTTTTTAATTTTTTGTGTTGTTGAAGTATATGGGCTGTTACATATGTACAGTACATACGGAATGTTGCGCAATATTTTTAGTTGAATATAATCAATAATTCACGAATATACGTATATTTTTTATTTTTTTTTTGCATACCAATAAAGTAAATATTTATGCAGAGGCGCTTACATGATTTATACAACTATGCTCCTTAAAAATGCTATCGGAAGAATTGTAGTTTTTGTCGGGGTGGTGTTGACAAGCCCCTCCTCCACCCTCTCACTTGACCCAAACCCAGGTATTTCATCACATGCTCTGCCGGCCTTGGCTTGTGCTAGAGAAAACCGACACCCGTTCCCTTCTGATGCAAGCCGCGGTATCGTTCTCCCATATTATCTACTTTTCTTACCATCATTTTTTAAAACTGATATATAAGTAACGATATAAGAATATTGTTAAGATTACATATGAAGATTAGCTTATGTGGATAACTTTCATTGGAAAAATAATGATATGCAATTACCGTTTGAAAATTTATAGTAAAAAATAGCAATGATGTGTTTCCCTTTAGGATGGCAGGATATGATGGATTATGTGGCATTAGGTACGCATCACTCCATTCATCCGTCCAACCTTGAAGTGTGAGATTTTAATTTAATTTTATTTCGATAAAGATTTCATTGTATAAAAGATACAGAAAATTCACTGTGATAAAATGAAAACATATTTTTCTTTGTTTTTGGAGGCGTTAATAATTACGTTATTACGCTTTGAGTAAATACTGACATTAGACGAGACAAAAATAATTGATGCATGGAAGAATATATATATATATATATGTATATATACATACAGTTCTTATTTATTTAATATGTTTTTGGAATAGTTTATATTAATATTCATATTACATTTATATTCATTTGGCTGATTATTTTATTGAGCTCTAAAAAGCAAACACGATGATGGAAATAAGCGGAAATGGAGCCTCGTCCACACTATGCCGGACGGTTTCGACCAACTATGTTGAACGAGTTTGTCCATGTTCAACACGGTCGGGCGCACTCAACCCAAAGGAAGTTAATACAAATTAAAGTAAGTCGAACTGAAGACATCGAAAGTAGCGTAGACGTGTCGAGCCATGTCGCTCGACGCTTCTGATAAAACAGGAAGGTCTCTTTAAAAAAAAATTGTAGAAGCCCACATCACATCAATATGCCAGGTTCAAATCATCAACCTCATCCAGTAATAAATCCTCCAGTCTTTTTTTCTTTAATGCTTAATGCTGGGACGTACCTAAAACCTCCATAGACAAAGACGCAATGCTGGTGGCTTAACATTCTTTTTTTAATTGTTGAAGTTCAATTAAATAAAAATAATGATTATAACACTATTATGATAATTGACAGAGTTTGGGAACGGCTAATTGAACAAAAAATTCTTCCCCTTCCTTTTTAAGAGGTTTTTATTTTATCTTCTTTGGTTTCTTCTGGATCTTCTGGAAATGTATTAGAGAATAAAATTCGAAAACTAAGTTCCAATTTTCTACAAACCATAAATACCCTTTATATCGAGTTAAATTCATAATGCGAGTATATTTGCAAAAAAAAAACAAAAAAAAACACTAGGATAATTTTTCCTATAAAAAAAAAGAAATAATTGAATGTTTTGCAATAATTTTAGTACTCGATACCATATGGAGAATAACAAACAGAATTAAGTAAATACTTAAATGTGAATGAAGCTATTCTATATAAAGTTTCTTGCATTGGGGATACACAGTTATCAAAAACACGATGGTTTCTACTCCAAGTCGGTGGGTAAGTGTTTCTTTATTTATCATTAAACAAAGCAATGTTAAGAAGACAAAAACTGATATGTTATATTTGGAAAAATAGAATCATTACTATGAAAAAAATCTTGACAGTTCTGTTTTAATAGTTATTTCTTCATGCAGTAGCAGCTTCTAGTGATTATAAGTGAATAGTTTAATTACAGGCAGACATTTTGATAAGTTTCGAATGCATAGAAAACACTCCATTGCTGAAGAAAGGTTGTTCGGTTCTAGCAGGTCTAAAAATAAATCTTTCGAAGCAATTTCAAGGCAGCCAGAGTGAGGTGAAAGTCGTCACCTTAAAGGATCAGCAAATTAAACGAAGCAGGAACATCGGAAATTTTATAAAAATCATTTTAAATGAATATGTTATAATTTATTTTTAATTTTCTTTTTGTTTTAATAAAACTCAATTTAAATTTTATCAGAACTTTCACATCACAATTATCGACACGACAACTCAATAACATATTTATAAACTTATAGTAACTTTTAACATGGATACAAAAAAAAAGTTATGAGATACAACAAATAATTGACTTTTAACTAATTGATATCACGTCATTGCGAAAATAGGGTAAAAATGATTTATGTAATGCAGTTGAAATTATCTCTTTTAATTGTCTTTAATCAACGAAAACACCTGACGTAGAGGATCTGTCCTAAATATAGCACAAGACATTATGCCTTCTTACTGATAAGGAATTCCTAGCTATGAAGGTTGTATTAATTAAAATCAGATCACACTCTTCAAACATGTTCATCTCATTACTACTGAAGGGTTACTTTGATATTGATAGTTTGTCTAGGATTGTTAATACGAACGGCATATAATTAAATAGAGCCTCATCTTTCCATATTGAGCTATTCTCAAGTATGACCAGTTAATATTCTTTTATTTATCTAATCGATAAATATGAATACTTAAAATTGATCTATTGTTCGGGCAATAGCCATTGACATTTCCGATCGGTAAACATTTTTAGCAGCACGCACTTAACTATAAATAATTCCTTTTTACCAATTTAATACGAAATTAAAAAGATTATTTTTTGTTCTTGTTATTTTTTAATTGAAATTTTAAAGGTCTTGATTTATTTTTGTGTCCATTGCAATTAGTTACTAAGGAAACAAATAAAAACCGATAAAAGTAGAAATTATTATTTTGTCCTACCTAACTATGTAGGTACCTTTTACGACTTTATACTCTTAATATTATTCTTTATAAAATTCACAGTTTTCCGAAGATGTATAGATAAATATATCTCATTCCTATTTTTACTTTCACTTACCTATATATGAAATATATAGTAAGTGGAAGTATTGCGATCGTGAAAAATTTCGACTTCCGGTTTTCAACGGAAATACACGTTTTGGGGCCCCCTGAGTCCAAATAACCAAGTCCCGCGAAATGGTCTGTTTGTGTGTGTGTGTGTGTGTGTGTGTCTGTGTGTGTGTGTGTGTGTGTGTGTGAACAGACTTGCTCAAAAACTATAAACCGTTCGAATCTGAAATTGGGTATTTAGTGTATGTATATGCCCGCGATGTGACAGCAAAACTTATATCAAAATTGCTTAACGGGAGGGGGTACTTTATTTAATAACTTTTTACGTTTTCTTCGATTTTCTCAAAAACGGCTCTAACGGTTTTGATTAAACTGAGAATTTGACATAACAATATGCCCGAGATATGACCGTAAAAATTTCATCAAAATTGATCAACCGGACGGGGGACTTTACATAATACATTTTGTAACATTTTTACGTGTTTTTTTTTTTCTTTACTTAAAAACGGCTTTAACGATTTTGATCAAACTGCGTATTTCATGTGTGCCCGAGATATGACTGTAAAAATTTCATCAACATTGATCAACCGGAGGGGGGACTTTGTTTCATAACTTTTTTCAATTTTTACCTTTTTTTCGATTATCTCAAAAACGGCTTTAACGATTTTTATCAAATTCGTCATATTTAAAGAAACTTAAGTGTTCTGTAATATCAGGTAAGCTTTATTATTATCAAAATGTTCTGAGTAGGCTTAAATGGGGTAGGGGCCTCTTTTGTTTGTTTGTTTTTTTGTTTCCTATAAAGTACCTTTTGTTTTTGTTTATATGGAGAAATTAACTGTCTCTCGTTACGCCTAAAAATAAGAAATGGTTAAATATGAGAGATATGATATAAATAAAGAAGATATGATAAAAATAAAGAAAACGTATAGAGGAGAAAAAAAGAATGCCGAGTACGCCTTTAATGACAGACCATTGTTCATAATTAAAGCCGTTCTGTTCACTTGAGAAGTAGCAATTAACAAAACTTCAAAATTTCTAATCTAAGTAAGTTAGTAAGTGAAAGTTGTATGTTGCGAGCACGCACCTGATTTTTATTACTGGAAATTGAAAATTTCATCCTGGGAACTAGTTACTGTTAAACTTCAACATGTCAATGGACGAATGTATACTTTTGACATCATTGATCTAATTGTTTATGGTGACACTCACTTCATTATAAAAATAGAAAAAAACAATCAAAATTTTAACTTGTTAAATCCGGTAAGTGTACATTAAAAATTTCAATCTCAGATTGTTACTGACATGGTTGCCTAAAGACTCTAGAAAATAAACAAAATGACGTCAGTAACAATAAACACATTTTGATAGAATTATGAGTAGAATAAAATTGTGCTAACTTGCTCAAAGTTAGTTAGTTAATCATTTTTTTCAGTTAATCATTTTCAAGATCAAAATTTAAAAAAACTTTTTTTCTTTTAAGAATATACATATGAGCAAAAAATAATAATATGTTATGAAAAAATCTATTTTCAGTCAAACATGTAAGAGTTCTATTTCGTCAGTGAATATATTGTAATATTTTCACTTAATAATAATATTTGTAATTTAATGTTTACTATAAATTATATAATTAATAGCAAGACGACAAACCAGAGACCAACTTTTCCGGATATTATACATCTTAATTTAAATATTTACGATCCTGCGAAATTTCTCCCGATCTTACTTTCCTTTTTTTTTTTTTTTTTTCTAGCTTCCAATTCCATAATGAGGCTGCAAAAAAACGCCTTTTCAACAAAAAAATAAATAAAAATGTACGCATAAAGCGGTTAATATACAACAATAGGGAGAATGAATTAATTAACTTACAAAAAATAGCTCAGAATTACAAAAAAAATAAATAAAAGTGAGCAACGTAAATAATGTTAATTACCAATCATTTAGTGCATTTTTATGAGTGATTGGATAACAAATCCTCTTTTTAATAAATACGTTATAAATCAGCTACTGCAAAATAAGCTGTCTGAATATTCTCTGATGCAAAACTAATCGGGAGATAATATTTACTAATCGGAATTTAAATTATTTAGTTAAAAAAGATTGTTAACAAAACATTGTGTGATGAGATATTTTATTTCCGCACAATTAGCATCACAGTTTATTGAATTTAATATGGTAGTTGGTTACTTTAGGTATTAGATGGTATACTGCGACTAGTAAATCACAGTCATATGACACTTTCGGGGCATGAATCATCAAGGAAACGTACGTTCATGTATTAGTACACCTAACAGACCAACTCAAAATTGGTTTGTATTGAAATATTCATTTTCCTCATATCGTCATATCTAAAGATTATCTCCACTAAACGAAACAGTAGCTCCGTTTAATCGATACCAATTTATTAAAAATAATGCTAATAGAGAAATTTGTTCGTAAAAAAAAAATAAAAAATGGTGATTTGTTTCCGCATTATCTTTCTTGAAATGATAGGTGCTTACAAACAATGGTAATGAATCGTTATAAAAAATCTAAAAACAGCTTCAGTAGATATATAAAAATCTAACCGTATGAATTTATTTCGGGTAGGACACTTGGCTTATCTATAAGTTCCATATTTCGTCCTTTGAAAACAAGGAAAGTTTTCACATGTCGCGAATCCACTATTACTACCGGCCTTCCTGTATATAACTACTTACTAAGCTATGATTATCGGATATCATTCGTAATTCCGCGTAATTATCGAGGAGGAAATGCGTCATTGAAAAGTGTGCCAAGGAAGTGAAATGAGACAGACGTTGCTGAACCATTGAGTGTTTCTCTTTGCGTTGAAGAGTAAAAATATTTTTTAATAGAGAATATTTTTTAATAAGAAGGTATTAAAACATTTTTTAATAAGAAGCTTTGAGGTAGCCTTCGCCTGGATCTACCTTTAATTCTCAATTGATATTCAGCTGCGTGCAAGCAAGGATTATGACCTTACCTTCTCTGAATCATGGCATTGGTCTCCAATTGTTCATCCTCATCAGTCATGCAGCTATTCAGAAGACTGATATAATCACATCATACAGAGTTGAATAATAACAAATCTGGTGCGATGCGCGCAACACACAACTTTCACTTACGAACTTACTTAGATTAGAAATCGACGTGTTTCGATAATAAGTAAACGCCATTCCTCAACTTCACACATTTTTCCACATTTAAGCATACACTAATATTTGTATATCTCCATAAGTTACAGAGGATTTGTATTGCAAAAATTGAAAGTTCTCAGTACTTTTCGATTTATTATTGCTTATTTCTTTTTTCGAGGGACCTAATTTCATCAATAGTTGAGTTTTTTTTACTGGTTCCTTGTTTTATATTGCGAGTTGCTTTTTGTAAATATATCGTGAAGGTGAATCGATAGGAGTATTTACGTCTCTTAAGCCTTTCTGGAAATCAAGAACGATTACTGTTCCTCTAAAATCGCTTTATATTGTTTTCAAAAATTTATTATTTTTGAAGAACAAAAGTTTCTAGACTAAAATATACCTATATTAATTATATACTAAGTATTATTTTTTACCATATTTTTACACATCGGCGATGCTTCAAAAATTTGAGCATCACTTATTTACTCTCTTAAGTAAAATTAATCTTTTTATTAATAAATAAAAGTTTTTATTTTCGTACTACGGTTAATAAAATTTTGGCTGTCACATATACATACATCAAATACCAAGTTTGATCAAAATCGTTAAAGCCCTTTTTGAATAAATAAAACAAGTGAAAATGGGACAAAATTTATTAAGTAAAGTGCCCTCTCCGTTTGACCAATTTTGATGAACTTTGGGATGTCGTATCGCGGGCATATTCATACATCAAATACCCTCTCAACGAACTTATAACGATCAGTTTGATCAAAATCGTTAAGCCGTTTTTGAGTAAAAAAAAAAAAAAAAAAAAAAAAACAACGTGAAAATGGGACAAAATTTATTAAGTAAAGTGCCCCCTCCAATTGATCAATTTTGATGAAATTTCGGCTGTCGCATCGCGGTCATATATATACATCAAATACCAAGTTTGATTAAAATCCTTAAAGCCCTTTTTGAGTAAACCAAAAAAACACGTGATAATGAGACAACATTTATTAAGTAAAGTGCCCCCTCCGTTTAACCAATTTTGATGAAATTTTGACTGCCACATCGCGGGCATATACATACACCAAATACCGAGTTTTATCAAAATCATTAAAGCCCTTTTTGAGTAAATAAAAAAAAACACGTGAAAATGGGACATTTATTAAGTAAAGTGTCCCCTCTAATTAATCAATTTCGATGAAATTTCGACTGTCGCATCGCGGGCATATACATACACCAAATACCGAGTTTAATCAAAATCGTTAGAGCCGTTTTTGAGAAAATCGATAAAAACTTAAAAAGTTAATAAATAAAGTACCCCCTCCGTTTGACCAATTTTGATGAAATTTTCGATGTCACATCGCGGGCATATACATACACCAAATACCCAATTTCAGTTTTGTACGGCCTATAGTTTTTGAGCTAGTCTGTTCACACACACACACACAGACACACAGACCATTTCGCGGGACTTGGTTATTTAGACTCAGGGGACCCCAAAACGTGTATTTCCGTTGAAAACCGGAAGTCGAAATTTTTCACGATCGCAATACTTCCACTTACTATACATTTCATATATAGGTAAGTGAAAGTAAAAATAAGTAAATAAATGAAGAAAAAGAAAATATATTAATTTTGTATACCATATTCTTGATCATTCTTTCAACACCTACATCTCAATTTTTACATTAGCTTCGTCAACTTAATTAAACGAAATTGTTTTAAATTCTTTTACTTAATTTTCGAAAATTGGTTGATTCTGCATTTAATGAAACCCAATAATTTCAGGTAAATAACTGTAAATATTGGAATTAAACACTATGTCCATTTTTTATTAAATTATTTTTTCCATTATAGATTTAAATATTATGATAAATACTTGATATTATTTACTAACGTCATTAAAAAGGCGAAAAGCGTTCATTAATTAAATATACTATAAGTAATGCGAAAAATAAATTAACAAAGTATTTATTAAAATACTTAATACAATATTATTTATTAAAGCAAAAAAAAAAAAAAAAAAGGATTTATCATTCTATTTAAATCCATTTGGTAAATTTAAATAAATAAAAAAGGGGATATTACCTCCTGGGTACAGATTTAACTGCTACAAGTTTGGGCAATGACAATCTTTTATTACCTTCAAGCTCCATTTACTTATAATATTAATAAATACTAATACGTATTCTTATTTTTAGACTATCGATTTTTGTTTTGAATTCTTTTTTCTACTGAAACACAAAATAGTTTAAAAATATAATTATGTTTTAAACTGCTATACTGTATCAAACTTGAATTTTCCAATAATAGAGGGGTGTCAGATAAATAAAAAAAGTGCCACTTTTATCTTTTCTAATGACAAAAAATAACGACTTTGCAACAAGTCATTATTAAATAAAACATGAATCGTCATCACCATATTAAAATTGAACGTATGAAATGTCCTATCATATCCACATTTTTATTTATAAAAACAAATTTAAACTTTTTACCATTTGTCAGATAATGAAAATAAATAAGAAGAAAAACAGTTGAAGAATCATACAAATATGGATTATACTGCATGTATTTAATTTTAAATGCATAAATTGACATTCTCAAAAAAATTTGAATTAAAATGACAGTTTACTAAACAGGATAATCATTCGTTAGCTTTACACGTTTTATTACTGAATAATAATACCCACTGGATTCGGTGCTAGGAATTGGCATTCGTTTGATCGGAAGGTTTTTCACTTTGATAACTTAGTACCATATTTTAAAAAAAATTGTTTTCAGCAATTAGTGAGCATTTTATATTACAAGATAATTAAATACACTTTATTTCTTAAGTATTACTTAGTTGTTATTATTATTTTAAGTATATTTTATATATGTTTCAATGGAAAACCAATTTTTTCTTACCCTTTTTTAGTGAAAAACTTAAATAAACGTTACATCCATTCTTCAAATAATACACAATGCTCCATACTACGTTTTGGTCTTTCGCCTCAACCCCGGATTCCCATTTTCATTCTGCATTTGATATAATTTATTTTTCCTTAAACTGGAGTTAAGTTACATAAACTTATTCACATGCTTATATTTCTATTATACAATGTACTTCCATTTTTCCTGTACGTTACATACGTGAATGATCTATTATATTATTGAACTCAATTATCATTTTTAATTCTCACATAACGGCAATGTTTTTGGTATATTCTAATAAAAAATGTGAAATGATTACTAGTTTTTTTTTTTTTTTAAGTTTCATTAATTTTAATTTAGGCTTATGTTTATCCAATATTTATTGGGCATGAAACTCAAACATATGTCATTACAAATAAATACTTGCCGGGGAGCTATCAATATTGATGAGAGCAACGGCTTTTAGCAGCCGGTGCATGTCAATATCACCTGCATATATTCATGATTTCAGTCCCAAATGGCTCATTGAGTTAATTGAAACAATTCAATAATTTATTATGAATGAGGATAACTTGTTATCTATTCGGATTTGAATATTTAATTTATTGAGTGTTCAGACGACCATTATAGTATCTTTATTAGATAAAGCAATTTCATTTATATAGGTTGCGAAAATTCATATAGATATTTTTTCTTGTTTGGTGAAGATCAAGGAAATATCGAATTTGATACTAAATTGCGGTGATCAATTAAACAAGTAGTAATTGCGAATAAAAAAAAGAATAATTTCACATCTTTTTTTATATCTTATTTTATTCAAATTGGTACCAAATTAATATTCTGAAATCCTATATGCATTTCATAACGTACAGGATACTGCTGTTACCTCGTCAGATCCTTTAATTAAAAGCATTGTAACCAAGACGCCGAATTTCCTGTGTGATTTATTCAAGTACAAGGCTTCTGCGTGGAATAATTTTATATATCCATAACCAAAAAAATGTATTTTATCCCATAATAATTTTCCAATTTGATTATTTTTCCATTTTTTTTTTAATCGTTAGTTTTTAAAGCTCAAGTGTCCAACTTTTTAGATATTGAGATTTTGAAGTCATTTGGTTTAGGTCTCCTTCAATAGGGCTTTCTATTACCGAAACCGTACATCTTCAATCTCCACCATGGCGAAATTAAAAGATGTATAAAATAGATATCATCAAAAGTTCTTCAATAAGCATAGAGAAAGTTCTTCAAAACATTCCTGACAAAAAAGGTTTCTATAACCTAATGATAATATTGACAACAAATGTCAGAAAGTGTACATATATCTTAAAGAGAAAGAGATTGTTTAATTATACGTTTGAGCAAATATTAAAAAAAAAAAATGAACTGTTGAGAAGTGAAATATTTTTTGTGCTCTCCTGTAAAATAAGGGATAATCGGTTCAATTTTACATCGCCACTAAACAAAAATTCTTACAAAAGAGAGGTATTGGACGTTTAAGATACAAAAATGCAAGGGCCGTATGTTCGTTATCTCAAAACTCGAAAAGTCGTGGATGAATAAATCAAAAACTTTCACAAAACGTTGCTTTTTAGCCGAATAGCTATATAGCTCCATATCTACTTTTTTTGTTAAATTATGAGATTAACAAACAGAGTTATAGTATATTTTATTTTTGATCACATTTTGTCTACAGTTTACAACGCTAGGTTACAACCCTAATTTATAAATATTGTTTAGGGCCTGGCTATTAAGCCGTATTTTTAAATTTATAGTAAAAGTAAATAAAAACCTCATACCCAGATGTATATAAACTTAAGCTCAGAGAGATAGGGCTAGTTCTTCTTAATAAGCAGACATTACTATTTAAATGCAATCTTTTTACATATTTACAAAAATATGTACAGATAAAAAATTATAAAATAAAGAAACAATAATGGCAAAGAAATGAACTGAATAACCTAAACATATATACACATCTTAAAACTAAGGAATACAATAATATACAAAGTATATACAATCATTTTACTTGCAAAGCGAAACAAAAGTAATAGAAATAGTGAGTTAGTCCACAATATCAGTAGTATAGATGTAGAAAACAGGACAGACTGTAAAACATAGAACAGAACATACTATAATAGCATGCCTCTAAACTAATTAATTGAAAATTAACGGATGTTTTAATCAGTCAATGTTATCCGAGTGTTGCCACGGTAACTAGCACAGTCGGTCACAAGTTATATTCCTCAATTTATCTTAACGGAAAATTCCTTCCTGTTCAGTAGAGGAGAGTAACGATCTTTATATATAAAATTTCATTGGAAATCTATAAGCGTTTCCTACTCCATAGTAATTTAATATAGGATATTATGTTTAATGATGTTGTGTTGTAAATTTTACCAGGATATTTATTTATGTTTATATTTATGTTTTCATAATTTTTGTGGAATTGAAAATGCCATGTTATTGTCGTTCAATAAAAAATTGTTTAACCCACATAAGTGTTAAAATGTTTTAATATTAGAGTAAGCCACAGTTTAAGTCCCTTCAAAAATGAAACTTTCCTTTCCGCGCTTCAAAAGAGGTTTCTTTTTTTTTTTTTTTTTTTTTTTGAGAGACAATCCACTCCCGCATCGGACACACATTCAACCACTGGGGAAGGATACTGACCTGGCGACCTCCCACCTGCAACCTCCGCCGTCCTTGAGGACCGATAAGAGGATGGACCTTATGTCAGGGAGGCGGAACTCCCGGTAAAATGGGGCAGGTATTTCGGCTCCCCTCCACACCGGTAACGGGACCCAGTGAAAGTGGCTAACATTGCACAACGCAGCGGGGAACATCACACGACCCACATTCCTCGGGCTTCCATAGCACTCTCGGTGCGAAAGGTGTCTGCCACAAGGTGGTCTTGTACTAGCAAGGTCTTGTTTCTCTTGGGGAAAAGGAATCGTATGCGTAATTAGCAAGGCCCTGCGCTGACCTCGGAATAAATGAAAATCTGAAAGTGAGATCTCTTGATATGTGATTCGCACTGCGCTTACGGAATAAAGATGTAATTACCATACTTAAGAATCGCCAACGAAAAAAAGGGGAAACAAGGAGAACTGATCAAAATGTATTCTTTTTCACTTTAATATACCTTACTTCTGTATTAGGGAAGTAGTCTCTATATGAAAACCTGAACACTATGTTCGACTCAGGATCTTACATGTACCATTTTTTGGAGAAGAGCTGTGCGAAAAGGTGATCAGATAAAAATCATGTTCAGTCACAAGGTTTGTTTTTTCTATCAATTTTTTTTTTTTTTAAGCGTAACTGTTTCAACAGCAGGACAGTACCTCCCACAATCCTACTCAATCCGGAACTGTAACACTGTAGTAATATAGCAATAATTTTGACAATGTCAGAAAATTAACTTTGACTGTGATATTAGACATTAGCTAATGTCCTAATTAAAAAAAAAATCAAACACATGTACTTACTTATGGAATTTAAAACTAGTGATTTATCATTGCAGTCTCTATAATTATAAACCTCATTTTGTTTGTTATCTAATGTGAGAACCCTGGTTTAACAATGATAAAAAAAGAGAAAGTATGGATTGAGGTTTGCATCACAGAAGTTGTAAGTGAAAATATAAGAAGAGTTGAAAACTGGGAGAAAAGTTTCCTATTTAGGTTTTTGCAAACATTTTAATTTTTAACACATATACAAATAAACAATTATAAAAGAACGAAACATTATATATATATATATATATATATATATATATATATATATATATATATATATATAAATGTAATATATGAGCCTTTCAGATGGTAGAACGAGTAACTCCAATTTCAACTTTTTTGAGGAAAGCACATTTAATAATATTTATCTTTAATAATAATATTCATAATTTTTTATTTTAAAAAAGTATGCAAGAAATTTTATAACATAAAATTTTACTAAAATATACATGGAAAATAAAAAGGTACAACTTTTCCATAGAGAAATTTGATTTAAAGTTTCTTCTTTCAAAATTTTGGAATTGGAATAGGTTTGTTCTGTCAACTGAAAGGCTCATATAAATGTAACCAGAATTACTCTAGAAGTCAATATTCAATAATATCATTCTTTCAAAGCAATCTTGATATTACCATTTTCACCTCACATACTGACTTTCGCATACCGACACATAAAGACTCTTTACGAACGTTTTCACATTAACTTATGACTACATTACTGTAGTATGGTAGCATTTTTATGTATGTACCTTATGGTAGTACCTTATAGGCATGACTAATTTATGGTATATCTGAAGATGGCTATGGATGAGTAATGGATGTGTATAAACCAGAATAACTGAAACAAGCCAGAGAAGAGCTGCTGGGTGCAATCTTTCCCCATGCCTGACAGTTCATGTTACCATATATCTAGTAGAATGGCTACCAAACCCAAGGGCGGACCCTGAACGGCGGACCCAGAACGAAATTTGGGGGGTCCTGACCTCCCTCTCTTATAATCACATGGCTGTCAGCTCCTTTTTTTAATGAGATTATTGCCTTGTATTAAGAAGGTCTGCGATCTAAACAACCTAAAGCGTTATGTTTAGGTCTTCTGATTGAATTTTATGCTTAAAATACAAAAAAATTGATAAGCTAAAATGTTTGGGGGGTTAAGGTCCTTGTGACCCCCGTCACCTTGGGTCCGCCCTTAATCAAACCTGCTGATTGTAAATATGTTGTTGACAGGTGCGAATATACAAATAGAGTCAAACAATTTTTTTGAAATGTCTTCTTAACATAACAGATCTGCATAAACAGCTGATAATAAGTAAATAACAGAAAACAGTATAGGTAACTGGCGAATTTAACGGAAAAACGACTCCATGTCAAATAGGGTAAAAAAAAAATCATGATCATACGCCATAATACTTTTAATTTAGGTAAATTACATTTGGGAGTAATATTCCACTGTTTGTATAAGGCGACGACAAGGTTGGAACGGAATAGAGGACCTTCGGACTAGTGTTGACATTAAAGCAGTGGAAGCGTCCCGAGCAGCCAGCCATAGAGCTGTATCCAATGACGGCCAGCCATTCACCCAACCTCAAAACAAACTCCCTTCTCCTCAGCTCTTGACTCCTCGTCAACACTTACGTATCCATTCCATTAATCAATTAAACGAGTTGTGACAATTTAGTAAGCTCTGCAAATAATCATATTGTAACACTTATCTGGGGTAATAATTTTTATTGAACGAAAATAAGATTTTACAATGATACTCAAACTATGAAAACACAAATAGTTAAAGAGTTGACCAAAAAATATTTCTTTGTAACTACACAGTAACATAAAAATAACCATAGGACCTGGTCTTCAGAACAGGAATAACTCTGCTGTGCATCGCTCCTTATGTTTAGTCTGAAGAAAAAATGTCCGGAAGGTTCTAGGCCAGCGTAGATGGTACTCGAGCACCTAGTCACAAACATGTACTAGAACATTTTGTTCTAACTGTTGGTTCGTCCCAATAATTCTCGAACTTTTTTTTTTAATCATGTTTCTGTGTTTTCTTTTGTTTGACGTTACAATATTCTTGAATCATTTCTGAATATCGAAACAGTTAATGTATTTACATACAGTCGATTCAATAAATGTTTTTTTCACATTAAAGACGCTAAAATTACGGTTACATTCTATCGCGGTACTATATTACATTATAGAACTTCAAGTTATATGAATTATTTAAAGAAGAAAAAAATGGTCGACTGTTTTCTTAAGATTCTTCTGCATGATTGATTGTCAGGGATTTCTGTCAAAAATCTTTTATTTTGATTGAAACTAGACCAATCTCATAGTCCTAGCCGTTTTTGGTAAACTGCAGCTATTTTTAATCATGTCTTATTTTGTTTCTGAAACTTTTTTTGAGTGCTTTGAAGGCCCATAATTCAAAAACGAGATGAAATATCTCAGTCATATTTCACAATTACTAGTACTACTAATAGTACTTGCTGTTTACTACTTTTTTTTTATTATTTTTTTTTTAATCTTTTACTGTGTACTACTTGTATCACCTAAATAATTGGGGAAATATGTCTTCATGTTTTTGAATTATGAACCGGTAAATTCCTTAAAAAGTTTTCCAAATTTGGCTGAGACAATGAAATTGGTATCGTTTTACAGCTCATTCCATGCCATTTCATATGATACGCAACGTTGTGTAGGTTGGTACTAATGAAATGTTCGCAAAACCAAATTCAAAATTTCAATTTCAATTTCCTCAGTAAGGGCATTTTTAAAAAATTAATTTTTTTTTTTTAAATAGGCATTATATCTAATAATTCAACGATACGACTGGACCTATTTTTGAAGGCTTTACAGCTCCATCCAATTCAAAAACTTGAAGACGTGTCCATATATATAGATATTTCACAATTGTTCTAGTTGATACAAGAAATTCTGAGATGGTGAGGTCATTTTTTTATTTATTTGTTAGAAGATAGGGTATTATATTACAATACTTGGAAGACAACTATAACGAAATTTAATATTATCTTTCCTTAACCCTGTTTTTTAAACTAATAGCCCTATTAATGGTGGAGGATTAGGCATTTTTTGAATGACATGGAATGACCCTGTTATCTTTTTCATTTTTCAAATTCCATCAGAAAAGTGTTTTTTTATGATGAATTGTATTAAATCTGCTTAGATAACTTAACCAATAATCAAATGATTTTAATGTTTATTTATTTTATAAATACTAAAAAGAAAAATGATTATAAGACAAATAATAAAAGTATTTTTTGTAGCGTGTTGCAGCCTCCCGAGCTGAAAGAGCAAGGTAAAATAGAAAGCTCCTACATTATATAAAGACCTCGCACCACTCTAATAATAAGTAATGCTAAGCTTTAGTAATAAGACCAAGAAGTTTTATTACAATTTTATTTTAGCAACCCCTAACTAAATAGACTTATTATAGATAATGAAGCTATTTCCTGAAGTTTCTTTGTTCTTGGCAAGAGTGGATGGAGTGTAGGATTGTAGCACGGTAGTGGGCAAGTAGGGCAGGCTAATCCCCGTGTCCGATCCTGGATGCCATTCCCTCCTCCATCAGGCTACTCCAAGAGAAATACGCTGTACTGCTGGCAAGAAAGAGTCCATGGATCGTTTGAAGTTAATTAATGCAAAGTCAGCATATACCAAAGGCAGAGAACGTGTGGTATGAGAGAAAATATGGAAGCCTAAATTAATTTAAACATTTCTGATTCTCGGATTACTAAGATTTGTACTATGAAAAAATGCCGTTGTGTTACCATCATAAGACACAAAGTTTCAGAAGACACATTTTCCGGAAATTAGAAAATTAGACTCAATCATAAGTAAACATTACCTTTTTTTTATTTATTAGAAGATATAGTACAAATATTATATTATAATACTTGGAAGATTACTAATATTCTATCTAAGGTATTCAATATGACTTTTTTTAATGTTCCCAAAATACTGTTTTTAAAGCAACAACCCTATTAACTAAGATAAATTTCAAGCTGATCATGAGCTTAATAAGAATTCGTTGAATAATTCTTCCATTTATGAATCAATCCATTGATAACTCTCTAAAATCTGTTGTGCGTCACTTTAGTTTGCGTTGAAGCTAATATTTCCAAAAAAAATATGCTAGGTACTATCCGATTACCTATCAGGTATCAGTTATAAAAAATAAGCAAAACTATTAAAGGTCATTACTATATGTTTTTACCAATATGAAATATGTTTACCAGCATTCACTTTTTATGTTGTTTTTTAAAAAAAAACATCATAATAAATTATTTTTTTAACAGACTGCAGACGAGCTATTTAACGCATTTTTTGGATTCGTCAAAATGCATGAGTATCTTATAGTTTTTGTCTGGTTTCCCGCGGGAAGTCCTTTATTATATACATTAGTACAGCAGATATATCAAAACTTTATATATTAGGTATCATTTGTTGGAAATTCATCAGTTTATCAACAATATATTTTTCTTATGTCAATAGTCAACATTATAAAATCGCAAAATAGTTTAACACCTGGTGCAACTTGACTTATCTAAGGCTGAAGAATTGCTATTAAAAAAAAAGTATCTGACCCTTCTAGCTCAAAGGCTAACTTTACAGATGTAAACGCACATAATCAATCAAAAGATGGAATAAAATGGTATTTGAGATTTGACAGTATGTTGCGTGTAATTAGTTATTGGTTAATTTTCTTTAGTTCTTGAATATATATATATTTCAAATGCTAATCAAGTGCTAATGATCTGAGTGTAATTAGCACGAATTCAATGTATTTTACGGTTATTTATTGGTACATAATTATATATATTTACATATATCACTAATACAATACGCGCCTGGAAAGGTGAGGAATGCACTTTTATTTAGTAATTTTTTATGTCTTAAAATGAAATATTGATTGTATTGAAAAATATAATTGTGATTTACAATGTTGCTATGAGCTGAAATTTTAAATAATGTCCTTCATGACTAAGTAAATTAAAAATAAAAATATTAATATATATTATCGTAAATTTGATATTAATTGATAAATATCTACGTGTTTATTCTTTGATGATGGCTTATATATCACTAAAGGAAAATTTTTACTAAGGTAATTTAGATAATTTAGGTAATTATCATTTTATGTTATTTTTTGTCTACGGCGCGTGTAGTTTATTGTTACTGAATCAAATCGCCATAAAGTGGCCCACATCAGAATTCCTAATACCTTTTATACTTTATACCGTACAAATCCTTTTTCTTAGCTAGTAAATTAAACTACACTCCTACCGACTCTAAATTGTCGCTGATAAGAACCGTGCATAAACCCTGAGACTCGGGAAACTGATCCTTTATTGAGCGTAATCCTACTCTTTCCCGTCGAATGAGGTTACATGAGAAAACGTGTTAGCGCGGTTCACTGCAGATATTTTCTTGAAAGAAAATTTCTAAAATAAATTGAATATATTCAACCTGCATTTGGCCATACTTGACAAATTTCATTTTCCAGCAGCACTATTATTTAAAGGTAATTTAAAGTGAAAAAGTGATTTTGTCTGTTACATTGAAAAGAGCTGTCGACTTTCTGTTGGAACAATTACCTAGCAGTTCTAGCACTTGTTGTAGATTTTACGATAATCGTCTAAGTTCTTCTAGAAAGTTCTATTTCGGACTAAATGTAAGAAGCAATTAACTGGAATCCTAGTCTGGCTCCGTATGGTATATGGTTGCCTATGTATCACTGTATTGTTACAAGTAGTTACTTTTTTTAACGTTCTTAATATTATGAGATTTTATTGTTGGCGTTGTGAATTATTATTTCCTTCTAATAAATATTATTTAAACTCAAATTAGTGTTTCAATATTTTTATAGATATTTTTTTAATATTCAACTTTAAAATTGATATAGACTTATATCATATACCTATATTATTTTGCACTTAAAAAAAACATATCAGTTATTGTTCTAAATATAGAAAAAAAAAATGGAAAGAATTGATATCACACCTTGTATAGAACTTTCCCCCAGCTCCGATCTGGTGAGTGGGTCACTCCTCGCAACTAAACCGTGTCAGTGTCAAATTTGAGCGACCGGGTACGAGGCCGCGCAGTTGCGCCAACTCCTTTTCAATCCAGGACCCGCTGCCAAAGGAAGGTCATCATCTGCTAAAACAGGATCCAGGATCTTACTCACGATACTCCCTTCGTCCAATGAGTTCCTGGATGCCGATCCATGCCGCGGTTATCCTCTATAATGCATAATGACTTCGTATAATGGGACTTACCGGTACCTTGCAAGTTTGTTGGGCTTTTAAGCAACGAATAGAACAAAAAACAATCTCAGTCAACAACAACAGTCAAATTGATTAGTATTTTATGCGAATTATTACACGAGCCAACGAGATTTTTATTTATTGTTTTTTTTTATTAATTCCTCTGCAATGTCGACTTGATAGTGGTCTAAATTAGATCGCCTAATCGTTCTTTATTGGATACAGTTTAATTATGAACATTATTTTATACCTACATTCATTCTCTTCTATTCAAACATAGGCAAAATATTAATCAATACAAGTATTCGTGTCAATAATAAAAAATCTGGTGTGATGCGCACAACATGCAACTTTCACTTACCAACCTACTTAGATTAGAAATCGACGTGTTTCGGTGAATATGTAAACGCCATTCAGTAACATTATATGTTTCAGTTATTTTAATTAGTCTCCATAAGTTATTGAGTATTATAGTTTGTCTTGCAAAACGAGAGTTCTCAGTATTTTTCGATTCATTGATGTTTATTTCTATTATTAAAAAGCCTAAAAAAATCCTTATTTCATTACCAGAAGAGATTTTATTTTTTACTGCTTGCTTGTTTTTTATTGAGATTGTAAATATATAGCGAAGGCAAATCGATATAAGGTGTATATTACGGCTTTGTATTGATGTTTTAAGGATTTCAGAGCTTTTACTGCAACACTGTTACATTTTAAGGCTATTTTATGGTTTCCATGATGTTTTGTTATTTACTTGTTTCTTAAAATTATTAACATATTGTGATGGGGCTCATCCTTAATTTATTTAGCCTTACAAAAATAAATTAATAACTTATGTTCTAATGGTCCAAGGCAGAGCTTTTCTGCCAGCGAACTGGAGCTTGTGCCGGGATATTGATATATTGAAATAATATATCGAAGAGAGGGTTTGAATGCCATGCCGAGTCCAGAAATTTTACGTCTTTTCTTGACGAAATCTGAAGTCTTTTCAGAATCGGAAATATGCCATGCAATCGTTCAGCTTTCATTTTCTTCATTGAGTTCGATCGCGTGATTTTCTTTAACATGCTATTCTGGAATCACTGCATGCGTTTCAGTGTGCCCTCAGAGAGATGAGTGAAGAGAGGAGCTCCATACATTAGGGAAGGACGTATGATGCTTTTATGATACATCAGTTTCAATGACTGTGTCGGGGAAGTTAGGAGGTAATGAAGTCGGTATGATTTAGGTCTGACGGACCGAACATTATAAAATATATGGGCCGACAGATTAAATGTCGATCCATCTTAATTCCGAGGTAAACAATAGAGTGGGATATTGGCTGAGATTTGTTAGCGACTCGGAACATTTTCGGTAATCGTGCTTTCTTCCTATTCTGGAGTGCGAACAGGACAAAATATGTTTTGGATGTATTCACCTTTATGTTCAACAGCACTAATTTCTGTATGATATTATGTATCATATGAAATGTATAATATAAAAATTGATGCATCAGCATTCATAAAGAACCTATTATTATTGTTGTTATATTCATTAGTTCGAATAAAACAATTTCTAATATTATTAAATTTATTCAGGAGTAGGAGCAGGAAAATTCGGATCTTTTAAATTTTAAATAACCAAATGTCACCAATGATTCATACCGGTGATTTTAATGGCAACTTTCGAATAAAAGAATGTAATTACGCTAAAAGTTACTGGATTTTTTAAAAGAAATAATGGTTTCCATTTTAGTTATCATAATACTTTTATATCATATTTTTTAATTATAATAAATGGATTTATTTAATTGGAGTTTTGTTAGAATTATGTAAATAAAGACTGTAAGTACTTTTGTATTATTAAATTCGTTTGGCTTTAGCCTGAAAGCCTCAATGTCAGTAGACTTTCACATTATCAGTGGTTAGATCCTACGCACTCACTTTTTTTATGACACTAATTTTTCATACGAATCTGATTTATTAATAAGTCGTAGGTGTGGTGGGCTGAAACTTTCGAAACGCACCGTATAAATAAATTAAAATTAAAACTCTACTAATTTGGAAGTTCCTTGAATAGGACAGGGATGGATGGTACCATCTTTAATTTTTATTTATTGTTTATGAGTCTAAAGGAAAGAGTAAAAAAAAATCGAGCGTAATCACGGCTAGAAGGGAAAAAGCTCGTAATTAGCGATATAAATTGGACCATAAATATGGGGGGGGGGAGGTGCGGGGCGTACCTCTCCACCTCCAACCTCCTCTCATCAATACACTACGAACGATTTCGAAAGAGGACGTTACTCAATTCGATACTTACTGTATTAAGTGTGCTTTTTTTTCTATGTATGTTCACCTATTATTCCGCGATGTATGGACTATTTTACTTTATCTGGAGTTGGAATTGAGAAGCACCTTATCTTAAAAACAGAGGGCTGTGAACGTGTGAAAAACGTCATTAATGGCAGTAAGAGAAAGCATTAGGATCCCCAAAATGCATTATAATATCTAACTACATAACTGGCATTACATACATAATTAAAAACATTTAGCAAAAAGCCTAATACCTCCTTAACTTAAGCTCATTTTTTCCAAATTAGATAATTTTTTTCCAAAAAAAAATAAAAAATAGAGATTCCTTTATAGTCCTGTTTAGGACTTTGAAAATATACGCACTATCCCCTCCAACCCCTGGTGAAAGATTTTGCCATTTATCTTTATTTGTAAGGAGATATAAGACTTAATTGATGATGAATGAAACATATAAAAAAAGTTTTTTCCTTATTTTCAGTAGTATTTATTTTTTAAATTTTTACCTTAGACAAAGGCGGTTACACAGCAAGAAATGATCCATTACAGAAAAAAGAAAACTTAAAAAAAAGAAGGAGGTGGAACACGGCATGAAAGGTTCAATAAAGGCGAGACGTCTGCCCGCTACTCGCTCCTAACAAGCTAACGGTAGGCCTTCCTCGCCAAATTCATCTTTAGCCATCTCAGCCTCCATTGAATCTCCCATGTCATCCTGGAATTGCTAGTTATACCTCCGGATTAGTTTGCGCTTACCCCCTTCGCGAATTAAAGTACCTCCCACGTTGACACTGATCACGAACAATAAGTTACTGATCTGAGTACGTAGTATTCACATTAAACATGGTCAAAATAGTCTGTGAGGGTATCCATGTTGCGTAACTATTTTACAAAAAATGCGATTCCTTTATATAAGAAAATATCCTAAGATGATCCGATACATTTTATTTTTAGTCCTTTTATATAAGAGGACTTATGGATTTATCGGTATTGTCAGTGAAGCGAAAATACATTTTATGGTTTACGAATGCATTATACGCTTTTAGAGATAGAAATGTATATAAAAGGAAAAATTATCACATTTCAATATCCAGATTTATGTTGATATGAGACTCAACCGAATTTTATGTTTGTTAGCTTAAATTTTTTAATTAGAACCAGCCAGCCGTTTGGTTTGCTTTGGTTGCAACAGTAATTTCCAGTGTTATAATGGGATTTAGGTGCTTTTGGTTATAACTTAGTTATAAATTAACTTATTGGTTATTATTTTACCATTTCCTAATCACTATTACTTTTACTCATTTTTCTACTACAAAGTTTTAACTGCGATTTCTTTTATAAATACGATTATTTTCTAAGCATTATTTTTTACTATGAACGTATGAATGAAGTAACCCTTTAGTATAAAGACTAATGTTTTACAACACCACCTTCAATTATCAAATCAATACCATGTTGAGAAACATTCGGATATTAGATTTTTTTCTCTTTTTTTCTGGTGACCAAAATGTTAACACACAAGTTTATGTTTCAGAGTTTAACACACTAGTTGATGATTCAGAATATTTTTTTTCTTCAAATTTTTGTTAGAACAGTTAAAACCTTGGGAAAAAAAGTTTTTGCAATGTTTCTATACAATTTGAGCACAATATAATAAAAACTTATATTATAACTACGTAGCTCACAAGTACTCCGAGTAGTGGACAAAATTAACTTTTTGACTGGCATTTATCCCTTTGCGCCATTGTGTAGTGAACGAATGATGGTTCGAACAGAAATGACCATAGTTCGATAGTAAATACGTATGAGAAAACATCAGGTAAACTTTCAAATTAATAAGATATAAAATTTCAGATAAATTAAAACTATTGAAGTTTTGGTATGATAAAAATTAAAAATAGTTTATATGACGCTGTAAAAAGGTATTTATTCATTTATGTTTCCAAAATAGAAAAATACTTCACTTTAATAAAAGCTCTAGAATAAACATGGTTAGGCAACATTTTCTGCAAATGTATAGAATACAAACGTTCTAAGGATTTAATTTTTAAAAAGTTTAAATATTCATACTTAAACTAGCTATGATTTTTTTTTTCCCCAAAAAATCCTCTGTTGTAGTTCTTCTTGGCCGGGATCTTCTAAGTTATGTAAATTAGTTGTGTGCAATAGATATTTTCTCTTCAGGCTTGTTCATAAAAATTTGTTATGAAAACATAATTTGTTTTCTTTGCCATCGCATTCTAAAGTGTTTATTTAATGTAAATTCAGTTATACATTTCAATAAATGGAAGAAAAAGAAAGAAAGAATATTTTAGAACCCAAGTTGTTTAACCAAACCAAGCACAGCGATTACGTTAGGAAATTGGGCTTAACGAAGGAGAAAGCTGAACTGCTTGGTTCCATTTTCAAATAAATAAATTAAAAAACCTTGTGGACAGCGGAAATAAGTATTAACTGTACAGTAATAAATAAATATATCGTCAGTTGTACAAAGAAGATTATTTATTATGACAATGTTTAATTACGATTAAATGCCATCATAAAATCTACATATGGACTATTGTCAAGATAACAAAGTGCTTTATGGAATTTTAATTGCTATTAAGTGCTTTACTTGGGGCCCGGTGTGGCTGTGCGGTAAAGCGCCGTACTCCCATGCCGGAGCTGCGGGTTCGAGTCCCGCCCTGGGTGGTGCTTTTCTTTCGTAGGAGAAGTATCACCCAGTGCCATGGGTGTTAGTATGGGCAGTATAGGGCTTCAGTGGAAGCCTTAAGTCCCGAAAAAAAAAAAAAAAAAAAAAAAAAAAAAAAAAAAAAAAAAAAAAAAAAGTGCTTTACTTACAATTTATAAATATAACTATCTTCAAGATGGAAAAGTAATTACGATTTTAAGAATCTGAAATAATTATTTATAATTACTAAGTAGAACTGAACATAAAGAAACACAATATTTAGTATGTTTTCTATGATGAGGTATTGAGCTTCCTTTCCTCTTATAAATTGCGAGTTTAGACTGGTAACATGTTATGTTTCAAAAATAGAAGTAGGGGAAATAAGGTTTTATGTAGTTAGTTTTCTATTTGTTCCTCTTTCACACATTGAGCATTTTTTTTTTTTTTATGGTTTAAGTTTGGTCATTTAAAAAAAAAAACAAAAAAAAAACAAGCTATGTTCAAAGGAGAAAAAATATTTTCACCCATACAAATAACTTAATTTCTTCTATCTGTCATTAACTTGCTCATCCAATAAACTCTTCAATCATGTCAATCTGAAATGATATTGTAGTAGAAAGAAATTTTCTTTCTTAACATTTCTTTTTACTTCTACCCGGCGGGGTTATTGACAAAACCTCTATCATAAACACTGTAGTAAAATGTCACTTTTTGATATATTAACTTTAAAATAGAGTATTGCTTTTTTTTTTTTTTGTTGTTCGTGTTCTTGTTAATTCAACTTCAATTTAGTGAAAAATCTAACTTTTTTCTTAACCTTGTGACAAATTTTAAGTGCTACTGTGACTATATAAGCCACAATGGTATTATCATTTTTACAATAGTATAGCTAGTGTAAATACTACAGCACCGACCTTTGAGTTTCTCTCGAGTGGTGAAGAGTAAACGGAAAGTTACTGACCTCGCTTGGTCGGAATCCGGTGACATAAAACGGTGGAATAGTCTGCGTTTTAACATCGCAACAATCTGTTTAAATATTATTTTAATAATTCTCCGTTTCAAAATTACCTCCTATTTTTGTTTTCATCTAGTTTATAATTTTTTATTATTCATTTCAATCATTTTACTATTCCTCGATTTTACAGTAAATTAAAGTAAATAAAACATTACCGCTCAAACTTATCACTAAGCTTATCACAGGCAATTATCATGGAATGTAGCCGACACCATTCCAACAAACAGGATAATCCATCGAGTTCTTACCTTTATCCAACAATTCATCGGCAATTTGATGATAAGGTGCTGGATTGAGATACGGAGCGATAAAACATTGCATTTTAAATCTTACATGATTCTAATCCTTTTAGACCTATATTTTTTACGTTTCACTTCCCCACTATTACATGCCTCAAAACTTAGTTTTACTGAATAACCCGTCCTTATCTAGATCATTGAGTTTAGCTTCAGAAACAGTAGTTCTTTAGACAATAATGAACCCAAGACCGTTCATGGTTAGACAATAAATCGATCGAATTCGTCAATGTTTATTCTAAAGCGTTAATCACCACAATTCTTAATATACAGTATGTTTTAACATGTATTCTTTAGGTAATATATAACATTTTATTTTTAAAATATCATTCTCACTTAAGATCCTCGGATGAGATTGATTGCAATGATGAAACAATATTATTCATATTAATTAAAGCATTTTTATTGTAATTTTTCTATCTGGTTATTGGCTATTCATTGTACCTAATGTTGCTAGTTTCATATGTCCATACCATTAAAGTGGCTGCCATCTCGACCTACTTCAGTACTGCTCTGCATAGTAAAGTCGGCAGAACCTTAATTCGCGTTCCGTTAACTGAGAGCAGGAAGAGACTAGAAGAAAGTAACTATTTCCCAGGGATGCAGTTCCAGATCCCGTTATTAAACCGTCAGCTTATGAATTGCCTTCTGTCTTGCTCCTTACTTTATTTTATTCCGTATTTCCATCTTCGCACCCATTTTCCTTATTGCTTAAGAGATGAATCTGAATTAAAAAGGAAAGAAATTGGAGAATTCATCATGTAAAATTACAAGCCATTGTTCAAAAATAAATACAGCTACCTGACTTAAGTATATATATAACATATTTTGGCGCGTATATTGGCATATAATGAAAAATCGGGCATATAAAAGCTAATTCAGGTAATGGGGATTAAGCAAAGTAATTACTGATTAATTATAACTGAGTTAGGCTAAAAGGAAACTAGTGATTAAATAGTACTTAATTTATCATCGTAACATATTTAAGTAAAAGGATGGCCCAGTTTGCGTTCAGATTTGTATAGATAAAGAAATTATGATAGATAAAAAAATATGATAAATAAGAAAATATGATAGATAAGAAAATAATCTATCAACGACCAACCTTACGACCCACTTAACAGGTCATGTTCATGGCAAAGGTAAAAAAAATGGAAATTATAATATATCACTCCATCAAGTCCAAACATGAAGCGAGTGCGTGCTTTGCCCTGAAGATGATCTACAGAGTGGATCGAAAAGTTGGCCATCAATATAAAACTCACTTTATTTATTTATCTAACATCTGACCGCATTGCTTGTTCCTGAATTATTTTTCTTAAATTTTCAACGGTAAACTATACTACAGTTACATAAATTTATTGTTATTAATGTACATATGTATTATAATCAACAACTTATATATTTTTTCTTATTTAGTTTCCAATTTTTTGTATATAATGGGGCGTGAAGGAGTCCCTAGAGCACAAATGGCAAATACTGAATTAGGCAGGTAGGCTATTTACAAAAAATAACTTACTAACTATTGTTGAATTAATATTAAAACTGAACGTTATTTCAAACTAGTTATTATATACTAAAAATAAAAATAAACACTAAACTAACCAAACATTTAGCACCATCTATCGATTACACACACATTTAAGGTTGCAAAAGCGTTTTTTTATCACAGTGTAAAAAACTTATAATTATTTTTTTATTTTTAACTTTAATTATCTATGCGCTGAAAATACAACCTCAATTGATTGTAACCGCACAAAAACGTTCATCCCTTAAAAATTGTATTGACGAAAGTTATGCCAACCCCCATCTATGCACCCCAGGCTCATTATTATTGAACGATTCCTATCCGGAGCAACTGCAATCTCTCTTTGATCCTCTGATCCCTTCATGCCATTACGCTCATCCCTGTGAAGTCTACATTAGATGTTTCATATATTTATTTAAATGTTTTTTTTTTGTATCTGTTGGGAAAAATATGAGATATACTATTGCATGAGACATAGTATAATACTTAAAATAAAAATATTCATTTTATATTTTTACAAGCTCACTGGCAATACAGTAAACATTACAATACACGTAGCAGAATATATAAAATATTGGAATGTTAAAATGAAGAGTAATGGCCAAATTTTATTGAATATTTGAAAAAACAGGTCATCAAAAGTTTTATAGATTAGTTAACTATAGATTTTATATTGCAGATTAATATGTAGTTTGTTTCTTTCTTGTCTATTGTACAAAATACAACGAAAAACCTCTTTAAGTAAATAATGATACGATTGATTTCTGAATTTTTTTCAAAATATTTGATTATTTTTCTCAGATCAAGGTATTTCACGCCAGTAGTGACCGGTCCAAGAGCGTATTCATTCCTACTGTTCTCATAACTAGTTGTTCGAAATTTTTTCCACTCTTTTTATTTAACTCATACTTCGAGTTTGAGGCAGGTAATTATAATAATACCTCGAGAATGAGTTAACCAAATACAATATTTAAAAATCATATTTCATATGTTTATCTTTTACGCGATACATTTCAGTTATTGTTGTTTAACTTTACCTCTTGGGAAAATTAATACAGTGTTAGATCTTTATAGTATGGTTATCGTTGTAAGAAGTGCGCTAATTTTTTGTTAATTTTATTGAATAGTATTTTAGATATCAAAAATGTAATTATTTGATTAGGTTGAAAAAATTATAATCATGCTAGCTAATATCTGCTCTTATCTCATCTTGCAGAAAATGGTATAATTAAACTAGTTAAAGATTTAGGGCTTGTGGGACAATGGAAGAAGAGAAGAAGTCTTATAAATATAGCTGTTGGGCGGAGAGAGAATAGAAAAGCTAAATAGAACAGTGGCGTATATCCCGCTGGGTCTTACATAACTCCTCTTCTTTCGATGGAGGGGCTTTTTAAGTATTAACCTTCTCCGGCCGAAAACCTTCACAGTCTCTCTAGAATACAGGAAAAAAAGTTAAAGGATGATATTTTCATTGATATTTATTTATACAGTTTCGACTTATTTCTGCAGTACTACTGGATTAATACTTAATTTTTCAGTAATTTTTAATTAATTAAGTTGATTTTACCCTAATGAAATTTAAAAAATAAAACATCTTTTGTGTTACGCTCTGAGTAAAAAGAGGCATTTCCATTTAAAGGTGTGAATAAAAAGTAATAAAAATATATAATAATAATAATGCTTTATTTTTATAAAAAAGAAAATACTAAATTTCATTTAAGCATTTACGGCTTGGGACGTACCCGTCGGCCGGAGTGATGTTGACATAGCAACAGAAAAATAAAAATAAAACCTTTATTGCAAAATTAATTTCACTACTTATAAAAAATAATAGTATATAGTATTTACAACAGTACAATATATGCATATGTATATTTTTTTTTTGAAATATACATATATCGGTATTAGTTTTATTTCCGAAAATTCGTTTTCAACCAATGAAAATATTTTTTTTTCTTTTAATTTTTCATAAAGATCTTTCATAGTTTATAGTCATCCATTTTTATTATTTTAAAAATAACAAAAATGGAGTGAATATATTTTTAATGAATGTGAATTATATTTGAAATAATATATAGGAACATTTAAGACTTTATATTTGTTGATAATTCGCCGATAAACTTATGTGACCTCTTTACTGTCACTCGGAAGCATTCGGGAGAACTCGGTCGAGCCCAATCAACCACGCTCGTTGCCTTCATTACTCCCGAAGTCTCAATTTGCCCCTATTTCTCTTTTAGTCATTAACAAAATATTTTATGGTTTACATTAATCCATTTATAATAAATCGGTCGTTTGTGTAACCCGACATGTCTACAATGTCAAGTTATTGGAAAAGTGAAAACGACGTTTCTACTTTTGCATTAAGATATTTTCTTAATTTAGATTATTTTCCCCGACATATCTTCCTGCTTAGAATACAGTTTTCATGATTTTATAATTCTTTGTTCATTCGATAGAGCTAAAAAATAAATGCTTTTTTGGGCAAGTAGGGTTTCTCCTGATTAATGAAGACAAACGATTGTTGAAAACCATATATTAGGTAAATTACTATTCAGGGCACTTACAGGCTTCCATATTTTCTTTAATAAATAAAAAATAACAAGTATAAATATGTAAGGTTTATATATTTATAAAGTATAGTTTTTTTGACAATGACAGGCTAGCAAAAATTTTACGCTGAAACGTACTTACAGCTTTGACTAAAGGAAGATATTTTATATTTGTCGATTGCCTCCTAACAATGATTATTTAAATGGTCTACAAAAGCCGAGAGATGAGCTGGGCTTGTCGAGTATCTCTTGAACTACTTATCTCGGCATGCAAAGAGTTCAAAAATATAATAAAACGAAACTCGATTTTTTTGGTCATGTCGGATTTCTCAAACGACTGATTCAATTATTACTTACAACGTGAAATTGTTAATAATTTATAAAGAAAATTAAAGCGATTTCACCTCTTTAAGATCATTTTAAATTATGTAAATAAATACAGCTAAATGTATTAACCCTTTAACCGGGCGGGACGTTTATATGCGTCCTGAAATATATGTTGTTTTTATTATTATTTACATATGTATATATAATTATTTATATATACTTATATATATACATGTATCTATGACTAATACCACTGTTGTACGAAAATATAAGTCCCTCCAGTTCTAGGTTACAACATATATTCCAAGGACGCATTTATACGTCATAACCCGCCCGGTTAAAGGGTTAAAATACAGTCAATTTTATATAAATATTTTTATATGTTTAATAACAAGTTTAGACGGATTTTTTTTTTTATCTTTTTATAAAATCGTAATAATGCTTAAGTCGATGATATAGAATACGACCTCTGGTTCGTGAATTCCAATAAAATATTAGCATCTACATCACAGTCATCGATAACAGGCCTTGAAAATCGAAGCATATCCTTCCTTTTGAGTCAATGTTTGTCACTGGTAGTAACTAACTGTTTTGTAACGTTGTTACTGTTTGACTTTTGGTTGTTTGTGTTCCTTTTATAGTAATTAAAAGTAAATTTATGTTTACAAAATTAAAACATTTTTCCAAGCAATTTATACTGAAAATATTTTCCTTATTTTTCAGCGTTAGTAGAAGAAACATATTAGGAATATGTAAATGGAATTTATTTAGTATCCCTATAGTCCTAAAAAATATCTATTATATATGCATGTTCATTAAAAATTGAACCTGATCAACCCATATTGACATTCGCCTAAACAAGTTGTTACTTAGAAGCACTCAAATCTTTCAGTTCAAAATTATGGACTCATAACACGAGTACCTACCTAGTAACGCAAATTCCAAATTCTGCGCATAAACTGTACACCTTGGATACATTGGATCCGAGAGGGCACGTTATTACAGTACCCGGCAGTTGGGAGAGAAATATACAGGCTATGAAATCCCAACAACTCCATAAACGATTTAGCTCAAACAAACTTTTTTGTTTTTAATCCCGACGAAAAGTGGTAAATGTTTTGGATTAGTGGCTAAACCTCTTCTTTAATGGTCCATATTCGGTCTTTTATAGTGAACTAACAAAGCGTATAATCAGTACGAGTGTCTCTGGGCCTTAGAAATTATTTTTATCTATAAATTTATTAATAAACACCAACAGTTCACCACAGGTTATTTTTACGATTAAAATTGCCTTTCACAGGCAATTATCAAATGTAAACAATTTTTAACTAATTTTCATTTAAGGATCAAGAAAATTAAACAACCCATTCTATGATAAAAACACTTTAGATAATAATAATGAAAAATTAAAAAGAAGTTATATTTTTATATTGATCCTGCATACCTTATGCTTCTGTTGAACATCAAAACATACATAGAAATTTTCCCCACTATTTTTTTTTTTTTTATACCTTTATTTATCTTTTTTAAATTAAAAAAAAATATCAGGCTAAAATTATTCGATAGTATGCGAGACAATTTCTAAAAAAGTATCCGAGTAAAATTTCTCTTAATATGTGGTTTAGAAACACTAAGGTTATAGGCCATAAATGAAAGACCAAGTGCATATGTGAATCGAGTCATTGCCAAAAATGCCAGGGAAATACAGGCTATTTTCAATAAGCAAGATATAATTTACATATTTACAGGGTTTATTCATATTAATTTTTGATGTTTTCTCCCACTTATGTTTATTATGAATATTTTTGAAATCGTCAAACAAGTTATTCCTGTTTCGTCAACATGTTTTAACTTGTAATTTAAAAAAAAAATTACTATTACTGTTTTTATTGCAATTATTTTTTCGGTCCTCGAATGGTAAACCATTAGCTATGACAGCAATAACCATAATGTTTTCTGATTATAAAAACACATAAATCAAAGAGTTTAGCATTGAGGAAAGAGATCTGTGGTTGCTGTTATCAGTGATAAGGCGAGCCGCGGGGCCTCCTTATCTTCTCTTACCGTTCCCACATCGACGGGAATCACTCTCCTAATATAATTACAGCTCTTAACCTTTTCCAATTTAACCAAACTTTATTCGCAATGAATATCTCCTAATTAGTATGAATTACAGTATTTTGTAAAATTTAATCATTATTGATCCCTCAAAATATTTTATAAATATGGCCATTAATTTTAATAAAATTTATGTAATGTTTCGTTAAAAGTTCTTTGATTAAATTTTTTTTTTTATCTTTCTACACGACGCACACTGTCGTATTTGACTCGAAAAGGTGACCAAAACCTATTTTATAAAATTTGGAATTTTCAATACAAGTTTCAATTTTACTTCCAGTTCAAGAATAGGACCTGTAACATCAAGTTAGGCAATTCTTGTCTCCTCTGGCCCCTTTTTCAGGTGGTTGTGCTAATCCAAATCTGTCCCACGCCCTCACCTCGTCGCTGCTGACAAATATTGCTCTTCACAAAATATTAATTTTCCGTGTTATTTATTAGATATTAGTTTTGTTAGTTATATTTAGTAATTAGTTTTGATCATATTTTTTTTAATACTAGTATTGATTTCGTCAGATTTTATTCCTAAATGGGTTTTTGAGGTTAAGATTTAATTGAAAGTTGAAAACATACTCATGGTCATTTATGGATAAACAAATATTTTTAATCATAAAGTGTACGTATCCTCGAATAGGTTTTATAGTAAAAAAAATCCTGCGGATTGCTGCGGATAGGAGGCCTAGAATATTTTATTTCTGATAAGTCAACGTTATTAAATCAAGAAAAATCCACATTTTTTTTTTTTTTTTTTAATTTCATACTCATTTTTAGTACATGACCTTTCGGAAGTTACAAGTAATTTAAAATTAAGTATTTGATATGCTCAAAATAATTTGATACGTTCAAATTATTATGAGCTGAAAAGAATTAACATTTGAAAAAAAAATATTTTAAGAAAAAATCTTACTGGGAGACATTAAATAGCCGATAGCAGGTGAAAGAAGTGAAACATAAGTTGAATATTTTGAGACATTGTGTGAAAGTAAGGTGGGATACAGCATGGAAGAAAATAGAGATTTTGAGAAGTAGTGATTTGGTAACGGACAGCAATTCAAACCGTTTTCATGCAATATAAGGGCTTTAATTTAATTTATTTAAATTAATTACTGTGAAAAAAAAAGGTAGATAACTCAAAACATTGGGATATCAACAAGCAATGGCATGCTACTTGTATATACCACAAATATAAAATTGAGAAGTATACATGATATTCATGCGTTCTCGAGCAGTAAAATAGAGTAAGTCATTTAGAATGTTTTATCCATAGGGGAAAAAGATAAACCATCTCCAATGTATGAATTATTGAAGTGTATATAAACCATGATGATTCGAGAAGTGGCGAAGTCTATAAAGAAAAATCATATATTAAATACAGAATTTACTAGAGTAAAATATGAATGCTTGCCATGGAACTTTTAATATACAATTGCAGTTCTGCTGATATTATGTTGCAAGAATTATTTAATCTTACAGTCAACAATTAAAGAACAAAATAGTTGCAATTTAAATTCAAAGTTTGGAATGTATTTAACAATATCAAAACAATACACATTCTCCATATCTTTTTTTAATGCATAATAAAATTAAGAGACAATATATTTGATAACAGAATTCAAATTCTAAATTTATGTAAAATACAATAATTAATAAAAAAAAATTAACATATAAAACAAATGGAAATTAAACTAGGTAATAAACATAGTATGTAATAAGATACTGTGTCTTTTTTTTTTTTTTTTGCATTTGTTTTCTTATTTAACTTAGGATGAAGTCAGTTTTATTACCGCTATGAAAAATAAAGCAATAATAACAATTTTAATCCATCAGTAACAAGTTTGAGTTTGTGCATCTGCGCATACTGTGAATCAAGCTTGTATTCATATGTTTATATTTTTGTTTTTGTTTTGATTGTTTGTTTTAACGTCACTTTATACCACTAAGGCTAATCGGACGACGCTACATTGGGTGTCCTATATTTTGCCTATCCAGGTATAATTAGGATAGGGATCTTTAATTTGTACCTGACATCGTGCAGGCTCGCGACCATTTTACGTCCTATCCGAGGGATTTTAAACCCATTAAAAAATCCTAGGGCCATCTGCAACCTTTAGTATTGTAGGCTTCTTTGCTATCCATTACACCACAGTTGACCCCTATTTGTTTAAATATTATCATTATGTACTCAAAAAATATCAGTAATCAATACCGGGATACCGGTCACGAGACCAAGCCCTAATAATGTTTTGCTAATTTGTGCTAAGGTGTAATAATTAAATGAAAATATTGTAGTAAAAAATTGGTAATATATTTATTAATAAACATATTAAATATTTATATATTTTATATTAAATATAAGGATGTCAATGTCTAAGTACTAACTGGAGGAATAGTAGTAATAGTTTTTTTTTTTTTTTTTTTTTTTTTTTTTTTTGTCCTTAAACATTGAAAATTAAAAGCGGATCTGACAGATCAATAACTTCAGCTATCGCAGGAGATTGAATATTTGTATTTTTAAAGTTACAAGTACGTACCTAGTATAGCTTTTTGATCTCATTGAAAAAGAAGAAATTCCAAAAATATTAATGTAAATGTAATTTAAATAATAGATTTTAATGATCCCTTTAAATGGGTATTGGCCCCAGAACTAGGCAGGATTGGGATTCTACTCCACCCCTGCTTTTCCTCACACCTAGCTGTTCTTCCTTCCACTTCCCATTCCTTTTTTATCCCGATAGTCGTTCACCTTCATTAGTTCCATCGGCCCGCTCCTTGCCCTTTCAGCAGCAGGAAGCTAACTGCACAATCACTGCACAATAACCCACCCAGTCACCTTGTACCTTGTTTCTCAACGCTCGAAAAACTTTCGAAACCTACAAAATCACTTCCAACAGAAAATTAGTATATCGAAAAATAGGAAAAAAAAAAAAAAAAAGCATACCATCCATTTCTAACTAAATCTACTCACTTTTTATTTTTTTGAATTATGAATTGACATTCATTGTAACATCTTGTAAGAATGTTACTTGCAACTAAAATGTCACGAAATGCATAAAATGTTGTTTTTAATCTAACACAATATATCAATTCATACAATATATCAAATCGATCTGAATTAATAATAGAATATACTCGTATTGAAGGCCTCTGAACAATAATATTCAGACATCTGTAGTACCTGCCTTGTAATTAAATGCTTGAATTTGTATCGGGTTGTTGCATTTAATGTTTTATGCACCCATTAATTAATACAGCAAAATCCCAAAAATGAGTTTCGCAGTTATTCGTATATCGCAATTATTCGTGTGGATTCGCTGGTACCTTGATTTTCTCGCTCTAATTCGTCTTAAAACAACGTAATTTGGTCACCGCGATAATTCTTCTCTAATAGATTTAAAAAAAATTATATTTGGAAAAAAAATCTGATGCGATGCGCGCAACACACAACTTTCTCTTAGCAACCTACGTTGAGTAGAAACCTATGTGATTTGATGATTGTGTAAATGGAATTAAACAGAAAAAACTTAATTCATATTTATTTACTTGTTTTTGTTTGTTTTTCTCCACAAGGTATTTATTATTGAAAAACCTGAATGTCTTCAGTAATTTCCAATTCATAATTCATAATTTATTTTTTTAAGGGGCCTAAAAATTCCTAATTTTTATCAATAGTCGAGTTTTATTCGACTTTAATATATAATACGATATATCCTTTGTGATTATGAGTAGTGATGTGACATCGACAGCAACACATCGACCAAAAACATCGATGGTTTTTAATATCCACTTTTTAAACATTAAGCCGTTCTGTTGATTATTTTTAAATGATCTTGTTTGCAGCAAAAAAAGAAAATGAAATAGCGTTTTTCTAAATTCCTCCAATTTTTAAGATATTTCAAGTAAGACGCTGGGAGAAGTGGAATATACCTTGTTAGAAGATCAATATTTTCAATTTCACTGATACAAGAACTTAGGGCATCATTAGGTGAAATTGAAAAAATACTTTCTATTATGTATATAATTATTGTAAATATTGATTAGTATGGATGCAGGATAAATGTCTCCAAAGCATCGATATTAGTAAAATGTCTGTTTTTTCAATATTAGCACTGTATTTGTTAAAACATAAATGTTAAAATTCTTTTTTCCGAGTGTCAAAACATTGATGTTAGACAAGTTGCTTTTTTTTTAATACATTGTTGTTAAAATAATTTATTGCTTATGTCAAAATATCGATCTTAAAACCATCTTTGTGTATGTCAAAACATCGAATTAAAAAAAAAAAAAAAAACTTTGTTTATTCATATTATCAAGTTTTATAATCTACTTCTTTATACAGATATTACATGAAGTATGTGGAAGCCCTTGTAATAAGAGTTATGAACGTAGGTGGTTCAATTTAATCCTTTAAACTTCAAATTACAAATAAGATCCAAAGAACTCCCTGAAAGCCAAAATATATTTTCAGCTACATTCTAATAATAAATAACAACTTAAATGTTCTTTCTATATCCTTTTTTCAAATTAAAATATTAAATATATTTGTTATAAGTATTAAATGTTAATATATTAGCATTAATAACAATTTTGAATTGAACAATTTACCAAATTGTTACTATTATTTTTTTTTCAAATTCCCATTATGCATTGAGTATGTACTAATGATAACAATATATTAAATGTCCTAAGTGATTTAGAGCCTTTTACTTTAAGAATATTACATTTTGAGGTTATTTATGATTATGATAATATTTTGTTGTTTGCATGTTTCTTAATACTATTATCATGCCCAAATTGCTACAAATTAATGCTAAGTAACATTATTAAGAAAAAAAAATTATTAAACCCGCGATGAAGAATCTGAAAATGTTTAAAATGTGATTTAAAAGCATTTATACTGTCGCTTAAAACCTTTTATCGGCTGTGTTATGCAATAAGAGATGGAGAGTTTAACCTTCGGTGCTCTCTGTCAGTTTATTTTCAATTTAAACGCTAATGATGTCCATCCTTTTTAATGAATAATTTTTTTCCAAGTTTTTTTTATTATTTTAGATCAGTTTGAATAAGCTCGTATTTTGTAAATTTATATGAATAGATATGAACTAATATTATAATAATTTAAAGATAAATAAACTACTTGTGAAGTATAGTTACAATAGCATAATATTTATATTCTTCTGAATTATTGATAACTCATTTCAAGATTTATAACATAAAACGTTTAACAGTAACAATCAGACTTTCTGTATGCTTCAGACATTCAACATGACACTACTCTCCTAGTTCTAAAAACCGAGTTGAGGTAAGCTATTACAGATTACTTATGTTTAATGAATGAATGAATAAATGAATATACTTTATTTGTTTTCAAGGAATAACCCATACAAACAGAGTTGGCCAAACTAGATAAATACGTATTACAGCTAACAAAAATAATATCTAAGTGATAATAGAGAACATAACAAGATGTGGCAACATCTTCTCCAAATAACCTTTTAAAAAGACACATTATTATAATAAATACTTAAAAAAAAAATCATTAAATATAAACTTAATATAAATAATAGATAACTATATAAACATAAATATTATATACATAAATATCTTTAAACTAAATATAATTCACCCCTAATATAAAAAACCCAAAACAGATGGTTTGACTGATCTAGAAAAGGATCAGGAATAGTGAGAGTGTTCGTAAGCAACCACACTCAAGAGAGCAATCGAGGAAGGTTTCCATTTTGAAGAATGTTAACCTGGAATTTTCTTCCCAGTCCCTGCTATAAGGAAAAAAAAAGTTACTGTTTTGTAAGGTTGATATTAATTTGAGCTCTCTTTTTTTGCTATAGATTTTTATTTTGTAATTTAATCCAAATATAATTATATAATCCAGCATAAGCGTTACAAAACGAAGTACTTTAAGAAATTATATTGATCTAGTCAAAATATCGAAAATTATTTTTCAGCAGATCTTTTTAGGAAAGTACTTTAAAAGTTAAATATATTTGGCTAAAACCCTTATAAAGGAATTAAAAATCTTTAAGAAAATTATAGTGCCATGAATTTAGTACCTAAGTATAATTTTAAATCCATTATGTGCATGTTTAGGAGATAAACGTACACTTTCTTTAGTTTATCATATAACATGTATGCTTAACAACTTCATGAACCTTACTTTAAAGTGAAAAATTGAATATAAAAAAAGTAATAAATGAAGGCTTTTTTTGTTACTTCAGAAGCAAAATAGCGGTTAGTAGAAACACAAATAAATTCGTATTCATTCAATATATTAATCAATTATTATATAAATATCAATAAGCTTTATTTAAAGCCATAATTGAGCCTTAAATGGTCAGAATACCTCGAACCCCTCCCCGATTTTATCAGCCTGCCCCCCTAGACGTAATCCGGCGGACGCTCTTCGGAACATTTATACTAACCATAATCTGATTCCACTGTTTAGTTAGGTTTAAATGTTTACTCCAAGTACGTTGGTCCGTCAAGTCACGTCTATTACGCAGCTGGTCTTAAAATTAAAAGGTTAATGACTGTTGGATATATAATGGTGATGAGAATATTGGCAATTATTGATTCATTATTTATTTATTTATATATAATTTTGGGCTTTTCGACCACCTGGGTCATCTTCGCCCAACAATAGAAATTTACAATTTTGCAATAAAATTAAAATGCAGTTAAATACACTGGCATAAAATTACTACAGAATTACAATTTAGATATACAATAAATATACATATTGATTGATTAAAAAAGTCTAAAAAAGTCATTCCATATTTCCATAGACATCACCTTCATTCCTATTTTCGTAGACTCTACGTAAGTGCCTGGCATTTTCTTCATAGTTTTTGGAATCACCTTGAAGGTGCGTTATCATCAGTGTGCTTCAGCCTTCAGAGCTTCACGTTGCTCCCTGCATGCTTTTCCTTGTTTCCCCTTCGAGAACCGATTCTTCAATGCCAATCATCGATTAATCATCCTTGGTGCCCTTCGCAATGGCTGACGAGCAGATGCTTTATAAACTTTCGCATTTAACCAGTAATAAATAAGATTTCATTTCCCACTTTAAACTCTAGATAATTCGCTGTTTTAAATATATAAATCTGACGCCTACCAGTTCAAATCCAAAGAAAATGACGGTAAGAATTTATATTAAATTTTATTTTATTTATTTTCCCTGAATCAAGAAAACTGAAAATTAAACAGAAACTCAATGATTCCATGATAAACTACATGAGAAAAACAACAAACTTTTTTTTTTTTTTTTTTTTCGGGACTTTAAGGCTTCCATTGAAGCCCTATACTACCCATACTAACACCCATGGCACTGGGTGATACTTCTCCTACGAAAGAAAAGCATCACCCAGGGCGGGACTCGAACCCGCAGCTCCGGCATGGGAGTACGGCACTTTACCGCACAGCCACACCGGGCCCCAACAACAAACTTTAAATGTTATTATCATCAATCGTCTCATTATTTTTGTCCAAACGAATTGGCAATCCTCGGTTCATACAATGATGGAGGAAATGTGTACAAAAAAGTACAATTGAAGTACAATTCATTGCTATCCACAAACAATTTATGTATCTAACAAATAGAGATTAGCAAGGGATTTTCCTATTTCTGTTAAAGATTTTGCCTTTGAATAGTTCATTCAACAGAGGAAAAGTAGACTGTAGGATATAAAGATTTTTAAAAGCAAAAAAAGTTTACTAAGTATTCGTATTTTGAATTTTTATTATTAATCAAATAAAAAAATTCAAGAACCTCTAAAAACTGTTTGTTAGGTTTGGAATTCCGAATCTGAAAGTTTTTCACAACTGGCTTGACAAGGTGGAGGGGTAAACCTCGAGTCGTCACCTCCAATCGAAAACTTCACAAACTACATTCACGAAGTTCCCATCCTTGACCCACTTCATTTGCTACTTTCAGCGACTGGAAAACTGATTGGTTTCGTTTCTTAGTTGTTTTTTTTTGTTTTTAATTTGAATTAATTGGGTTCATAATTTAACAGCTTGTTTCTTAACACCCATTCGTTATTTCCTCGTTTTTAAACAATCATAAATTAATTATATACAAACCTTAAAAATAACTGTACATAAAGAAGGAAGAATTTATATATGCAAATATAGAATTTATATAAATATTTTGACATAAAGTAATTTAAGGTAACAAGGGCAGATAGGGACAGGGGGCAGCTATCCTCCCTAAAAACAAATAGTTGTAACTAGAATAAATATTCAAAAATATTCAAGCAAATAATTGTTATAAATAATGAAGCACTACTATTATTATATATAATTTTCTTAAAATCCTGGATTTATTCGCCTTTTCCGTCCGAATATATTACAACATAAACGACCGTTGCTTGCCTCCCTTATCACCATAGCTTTTCCCTACTTTTGATCCCAGTTATCCCTTAATAGGTATTGTATAATATACAATACTTAACAAGTATATTATGTTTATATAGTTGTATAGTATTGTATGAATAATATACGGCCAAAAAGTAATATACAATTAGAAATTGGATCTGCTCGTTTCTAGTGTTATCTATATACTATTACAACAGTATAATGTATGTATTTTTATTGTTGCATTGTTTTCTATTCTATTTTATTTTATATTCCATTAGACATAAATTTTTCATTGTTAAATTTCTTTGTATGTATGTTATATGACAAAAAGTTGTATTATTTGGTTTTATGAATGTAATTAAATACGCGTAATGTTGTAAGATGGTACGCGTAGAAATAAAATCACTCGTTACAGGGTTACTGTAAAGAGAAAAAAAAACCAGTATTATGTCACTATCAAGAGCAGCGAAATTAGCAGGGCTCATTGCTTCTTCTCTCCGAGTTTCGGGTTCAAGTCATACTTTACTAAGTACTGTTTTTTACCGTAATAAGAGTCTTTGGTCTATCCTACGATTTGTATACCAGCCTCTACAAAGTGGACGCTCTTAATTAAGCAAACAATTAAGAGCAAAAACCTGAAGATAAAACTATAAATGTTATTCACACAAGATAAACGTCAGTGAGCATACCTCATGTATTGTAATAATAATAATAATAATAATAATAATAATAACAGCTTTTATTTACATCCTTTACAGAACAAAAAGCCTCTCCCTTGGGAGGTAGTAGTCTGGTTTAATATACAAATTATATAATTTCTTCTTCTTAATTAATTTTTTTTTTTTTTTTTTTAAACATAAATTTGAAGTACAATTATTAACAATTTGCTTTTAATAAAAATAAAAACTTTATGCTGAATTGTTTTTACAAGTTCTTTATAACTTTGGTCCATGTGTCCCTATTCCTAGCCACAGTAGCCCAGCAGTCTCCTACTCTTTGAACGATTTCATCTCGCCATCTTGAAACTGGTCTTCCTTTCCTTCTCTTACGGTCTCTTGGTATCCATTCTGTTGCTATTCTTGACCATCTTCTCGTATCAAGCCTAGCAACATGTCCGGCCCACCTCCATTTCAATTGTTGTGCTTCCTTTGTTAGGCTTTTAACCTTAATCTTGGACTGTACCTTTCTGTTACTGATGCGGTCTTTTCTTTTGATACCAATCATGCTTCTTGAAAATTGCATCTGTGTCCTCTCTAATTTTTTGTAGCAGTTTTCCGTTGCTGACCATGTCTGGGAGCCGTACAGTATTACCGGGTATACACATGTTTCCAGCACCTTTGCCTTTAATCCTGGAGGTAGTTGACTTTTAAAAATGTGTTTCAAAGACCAGTATTTTTTCCATCCCATGTTGATTCTTTTGTTTATTTCTTCTTTTCTATCTCTAAATGAGATGGATTGCCCTAAATAATTATATTGCTCGACGAAGCTGATTTTCTTGTTCTCAACTTTTATTTCTCCTTTCTGTGAATTAGTCATAATCTTAGTTTTATCCATATTAATGTTCAGCCCCATGAATTCGCATTGTTCTAGAAGTTCGCTGATCATTTGTTTCGTCTCTGTTAATGAATTGGCAAAAATGACTAAATCGTCTGCAAATCTCAAATTCGATAGCTTGTATCCATTTATGCTTACGCCCTTTTCTTCCCAGTTTAGCTTTTTAAAGGCATAATTAAGGAGACAATTAAATAAGATTGGGGATAATGGACAGCCCTGTTTGACGCCTCTTCGGATTTCAAATGTTCTCTTATTTCCCTCCAAGACTAGGTAAGCCCTATTGTTTTCATATATAGTTTTTAGTATATTTATATATATACGATCGATGCCATGCTCTTGTAATGCCTGCCATAGTTTGCTGTGATAGATGGAATCAAAAGCTTTTCTGAAGTCTATGAATACCAAGTATAGCGGCACATTATATTCCATAGTTTTTTCCAGTATCTGATTAATTGTATGCAGGTGTTCAATAGTGGAGAATTGTGGTCTGAATCCAGCTTGTTCGTAAGGATGATTATCATAAATAACCGAAATTAGCCTATTTTTAATAATTGTTGCAAATACTTTGTATAATGAAGAAGATAGTGTTATTGGTCTGTAATTTTCGATGTCCTTGGGATCTCCTTTTTTATACAATAAGATTATTTTGCTGGTAGACCACTGATGAGGTACAAATCCTTCCTGTAGCATTTTGTCAAATAAGAGCTTCAGAGGTTTAACAAGACATGTCTTTCCTAGAATAAGGATATCATTAGTAATATCATCTGGACCAGGTGATTTCTGTTTTTTTAATGTATTAAATACTTTTGTTATCTCCTCTTCCAGAATGCTTTCTTTGAACTGGCTTGCTTCTTGTGGCTCCTTTTGATAGCAGTACGTTGATGGGATGTGGTGATATAAAGATTCAAAGAATTTGCTAAGAGATATATTTATTTCTTCTCTATTGGTAGTTATTTTTCCTGAGTCAATTCTAAGTTTGGGAATCCATTTTCTCTTCAGCTCCGATAGCTCTTTACTTATGCGCCTTGTAGATCCAGTGGATTGTAAAATTTCCGTAATTCTCTTTTTTTCGAATTCCTTTAGCTCACACCGAATCCTCCTTCTTACCATTTTTCTTATTTCGCAGTGTTCAATCTTCTCTTTTGGGGACTTGTTTTGAATTCTGTTTAATTCTTCCCTTCTATTGATCATGCTTATAGTGATGGTAGAGAGCTTATAATTCTTCTCTTTTTTTGTTGTTTGTATATCTCTCTGCGCTATTTTTGAAGATTCTTTAATAGCGGCTTCCAGTCGGTTGTAGAGTTGTTGTATAGTTTTTTCAGTGCTAATGTTTGAAATATCAAATAGATTTTCAAAAGTTTCTTTAAATTGGTTTTCCTGCCCTTCATTTACTTTAATTATTTTCTCCTTTATGTAGAAACGTCTTGAAGGTAACTTCATTTTCCCAATTATTAATCTATGATCCGAATCAAAATAAAAATTTGGTTGAATATTGATGTTCTCTTCAAAAAGGTTCCTTCTGGCCAGTACATAATCTATTTCATGTTTTGAATCGTTAGGGGAACACCATGTCCATTTATTTGCTGGTCTTGAATTATTGTATGTATTTAATATGCATAAATTATTTCTATTGGCAAAATTGATCAATATTTCACCTCTTTGATTCCTTGTCCCAACTCCATTAGGTCCCATAGCATCAAAATCTCCATATTTCTTTCGACCGACCTTTGCATTATAGTCTCCAATAATTGTTAGAAATTTTTTATCTTTAACAAGGGAAATTTCTTCCTCTATTTTATCATAGAAATCTTCAATTTCTTCTTGGGTGCTCTCTGAAGTGGGGGCATGTACTTGAATTATCGTAAGAGTGATATTTTTTATCTTTATTTTCAGGCATGCGAGTCTTTTGGAAACTGGTTTAAATTCTACAATTTTGCTGTTTAGGTACTGTTTGGCTATGAATCCAACTCCAAATTGGCTACTTTCCGCACTCGAATGCATTAAAATATTGCCCTTAGATGTTTCTGCTATTGTTTCACTATTACGTCTGATTTCCGCAAGCCCAATGACATCCCAGCTAATAGACTCTAGAGCTTCTTCTAATTCCCATAACCTTTCTTGTCCTTTGAGTGTCCGGGTATTCAATGTGCCTATAATCAATCTATTTTTGTATATCTTTTGCTATGGTTTTATATTCTGATATTCATCTTCTGATACATCACTATTTTCCTTATTATCAGTATTCGTTCTTTGTACATATCTTTCCAAACTCATCGTTCTATTTTTGGATTTTTTTCCATCAGTTTTGGGTTTTTTCTTGTTTCTTGGGATAGTCGTTTCTTTGCTGATAACACTAGGAGATTTTTCTTCACTTCTATACCTTTTTCCCGAAAGTGTTTCTTGTGCTTGAAGTTCTTCTAAGCTGAAGATCTGACTATTTATAATTAATTTATCATATCTAATAGTGGTTTTCTGGTTCTTTTTCTTTGCTTCTAATAAGTGGGTGAATAATTTTTCTCTTATTTTTCTGATTGCTAGTGGAAAATCTTCTTTTATTGTTATATTTTGAAAATTTTCAGATAATTTTAGTATTTTTTTTGTTTTTATAACTTGATTTTTAGCTATTATTGAATTAAATTTTACTAACACTGGGCTGTTTTCTTTTTTATGATTGGTTTTATAGAAGTAATCAATGTGTTGTAACTGAGAAAGCAGGTTCATTTGTTTAAAAATGTTTTCTATTTCACAAAGAATCACATCATATGTTTTCCCCTTTATCCCAAATATTAAAATATTATATTTACGTTTCTCTTTGTCGATTTTTATTCTATGCATTTCCATTTCTTCTTTAATTTTTAATATATCTTCTTTAACAACTTTTATATCTTCCTTTAATTTTTCTTTAATTTCACTTACGTGCTGTTCCAAATTATCTAATTTATTTAACTTCTGCAGGATTTCGTCTTGTTATTGTATTGTGCGTCAATATAATATAATATAACAATATAATATATATATAATATATAATATATAATGCAATATAACATGTATTGTGCGTCTTGTTAACTTTCCTTCTTATGCGCTTTCTTTGTTTAATCATACCTATTATCTATGTTATTAAATACCAATTTCTTTTTTTTCTTTTTTGCCGTAATTAAAGCTCATCGCAAGAGTTCATGGAGTATTACAGTTCGGGCCTCCTTTTATGAATTATCATGTTCAATTAATTTTTTTTCTAATGTCAGCCAAGGCGGGCACCTGTGGCACATTATTTTTCCATGTTTATAACAAGCCAAAGCGTCCTTTTTTGTCTGTTGGTAATGAAGATTTTTATATTGAAGGGATCAACCAACACTTTTCTGTCATTTTTTTTTTTAGACTTTCATTCTTAGTTTTTTTCACAAGCTGTGCAATACGTGCATTTCAGATGATTAGGTCATCTGAGAGCCTCCCCGTACAAGTTAAGGGTTTTATGGTTACGGATCCAAATTAAAAAATAAAGTATTAAGTTTTTTAAATGTCATTTCGGCTTTAGATAAAAGCGGTCGAATAATTATAATTAGCCAAGAACTGTAAGCGAAACTCTCCATCTTCATACCGAACGGAAAAATTCAGCTTCAGCATTTTAGCTTAGGTGCTCTTCGAGACTTTCTCTTGAAAACTTTTAATTACCCTGCTATTTGAACCAATTGTTGGAGCAACTCACTTAATTACACCTTGTCAAGCGCACTTCTGCACAACTTTGAAATAAGCTGAATAAGCGATCCTATGAATTCTTATTAGACTACCTAATTACTGGATCGCAATGTCAGGATTAAATTAAAAAAAAAAAAAAAAAAATGACAGACCTCTGTACAATAGCGAATCCGTTACGTAAAATATTTACCTCATGCCTGCGATATCTCACGGGCTCATTAGGGAATCCTTGTTACAAAGGCATTTTATTTGCATGAATATCGAGATTATCAATAAGTTCTCCTCAATTTTTTTTTTCCTTTTAATAAATTTGAATGTTCAGGACAATCACAGTAAGTGAAATTCTTGGACTTCTTTTTAATTGGTTTTAAAACACTAATTAATTAGTATTGATTTAATTTATAATAGAAAAAAATGCAGTTAGTTATCAGTGAACTCTTCATGGAGTTGAGGGTTAATTAAGTTTATCAAACGTGGATCAATTCCGACAATATAATCATTTTATTCAATTTTTTTTTTCAACCTTTAAACTTTTCTCAACATTTGTGTCATTATAGCTGTGAGTATTTATTAATTTACGTTAATTAATTTTTTTAACTTACTTATAGATTGTTAATTATTACCATATTTTCAAGTTTTGACTCGTCAAGACCTTTTGAAAGGACCAATCATTCATTAAAATCGGCCTTTACATCTGCTTGTTTAGATCCTTTTTATTCCCTATCCTTCTATGAATAAATCTTACATCATTGCGAATTAAGTAGTGAGGTTTCTTTGATTAGTGCTTCCAGTTTTATAAGGCAAATTATTTTTTTTTATTTAAGTAATAGTGCTGCTGCCCCTCTCCTTGTATATTTAAGTAGAGGTGAAGGGATAATTTATATGCAGAATAATATTTAATTTATTAAATAACCTCATTGATTATATATAACCTTATTGATTATGATAAACTAGTCGATTAAAAAATTCATTGTATATTAAATATAAGCTGGATACCACAGACTAAAACTGGACCCTGAAGTAATCCTGTTACTATTCTAAAAGCTGGGCATGACCTTCCAAAAAGTTTTCTTGAAAGTATTCTCCTTTTCACCAGTTCCTTTCTGTTACTCAGTTTATCTTTCATATTCTTCGTTTGGCTCGTATTTAAATTTTCAGTCTGCACTCGAGTTCTTTGTCTGGATATTTTACTTATTTTTAAGACGACGATACTTATTTTTCTTTTCAAAACTGGTCCATACTTTATGAAATATAGGACCAATTCCTTATTATTGTTTATGAAACATAATTTATTCTCCCGTATAGCATAGTCCGGAACTATTTCACTCGGCACTCCAAATAAGGGAGACATCTAAATTTTGTAAGAAATCCTTCCAGTTGTAAGTCCTCAAAACAATGGCCAACGCACCTTTTTCTATCTAACCATTAAAACTCTAAGCCACGACCTCATCCCGGTTGTTTTAAAACTAATCTCTGACACATTCTCCAAATTCCACCGCAACCTTATACATCATTCAAATCCTTTTGCACAATCCCTATCTACACTCAACTGGCGCACATTGATTTTTATAAATATCTTTTTTCTAAACTTCCCATTTTTCTCCAAGCAATCTATATACTATATATTTTTAAATAATTTATTTTTTGAAGAGAAAAGATTTGGCTCCGCCGGGAGTCGAACCCGGGTCTCCTGCGTTACATGCGAGGATGCTAACCACTACACCACAGAGCTCGGCTCAAGGCAGAGCAAATCCTTCCTCTTCACTGATACCTTTTTTTAGGATTTGCTCTGCCTTGAGCCGAGCTCTGTGGTGTAGTGGTTAGCATCCTCGCATGTAACGCAGGAGACCCGGGTTCGACTCCCGGCGGAGCCAAATCTTTTCTCTTCAAAAAATAAATTATTTAAAAATAATTTAAAAATGGTGGTCAGCCACGAACTAAGATTAGATTAATTATATACTATATACTTCGATGACACACTTCAAAAATGAAGAAAAAAAAAACATATCAAGAAAAAATGTAAAATAAAATCTTTTTTACAAAACAATTATTTCTTTAGATTGGTAACTTAATTTAACAAAAAATATTAATATTTTGTTTTACTACTAAGGCTAATCGGATGATGCTACCTACTAAACTTTCTCTATCCTGGTTTATCTTTAACGAGTCCCTGACTTTACACAGGGTATTTTATTCTCTTTAAAAATTCTTATGTCCACCTGGCGGGAGTGAACTCGAGACCTCTGTCATTTTAAGCTTTTATGCGACCCAGGACACCAAAAGTTACCTCAGAAACTTTTATTTCGATTTTTAAATTGGATATTTTTTTTTTTTAGTCATATTTTCTCAATAAATCAAATAATTACATAATCTCATCTAATGGTACTTTCTACCGTTATAAACTATCTACCCAAGTCATATATTTTGAATTCAACTAAAACAAAATACCGATCCATCGTATCAAGTATTAATCAGAGTCTCATTCGAAGTAGATCTACTTCATCCAAACAGTTGGAAAATATATCTTTATTTTTTTCTCTTCAGAAATATAAGAACCTGAGTAAATATCGTCGAGATGAAAGGATGGAATAACTGTGTTTGGTTAGCTCATTGGGTTAGCGGGGCAGGCTGGTAGGTACCGCAGTAGCCCGGATCAACAGTAAGAGGCTAATTACACTGGCGTGACTCGGTCCTCCTTCCCCTCCCGCCCTTCCTCCTCGCCTCCTCCTCACTCCCCGCCGCGGCCAATCCATCACGCGCCCCGCCCGCCCTAATCAATTTATACCCATCCTTCCTCACATTTAGCTCCCTCAAGATTGCCCCTACGTGGAATAGGCTAAGTAAGTCTCATGAGCAAGACAGTTTTAAACTTGTTGGACCCTTTATCCTGAAACGTCGAGAAAGTTGGCGAAACAATGGATATTTATTGAAATAATAGAGAGAATAATATAGCCAAATAATTATAAAATACATTTAAATTCTTTATTTTACGAAGTAAGAGTTTACTTTCAAAACTTATGTCACTTATGTATAATAGTTTGCAAAAAAAACAAACTACTGTATTATACTGTATCGTGAAACAAAACACAAAGGTTTAGAATAGTTCTTCACTTGGAACGAACTATCGGTTGGAACAAACTGTCATAGTACATGTTTGTGACTACGATGTTGGAGCACCATCTACGCTGGCCTAAAACCTTCCAGGCTGTTCTTCTTACGACTAAATATAAGGACTGGAGAGTTAGTCTTGTTCTGAATCTCAAGTCATATGGTTATTTTTGTGTTACAAAGTGACAATTTTTGTAACCTGTTTAATTATTTGTGTTGTCATTATTTGTGCGGCATTGGAAATTATTAATTTCTTTTAATAATTTTTTTTTAACTCACATAAGTGTTACAATATTATAATTAGGTAACTATTTTTTTTTTTTGTTCGGTACCCATACCTGGCCAGGTGTGGCATACGGGGGGTTACTCTAGAGGTGTAACCAACCTATTCTAACCATGGTAGGTCGAGATTTATTCCGTGGGGCCTCCACGAAATAAAAGTCAACCATCCCAGGGCGGATTCGAACCACTACTGTTCAGCTCGAACATGCTAAAGCGGGTCGCGCTCAAACACGCTCAGCTATCCCGGCCCTTATAATTAACTATTGTTATCTAATAGTTAATTGTAACTATTAAATATTATATTCTATTATAATTAACTAATTATATTTTACTCTACAAAATTTAATTCCCCAATGGACCAATAATCGTTGTCGGTTTCTGAAATAAAAAATAATGAATAGAAAAATAATAAGAACTTTCAAGTTTCGCAATAATTATAACACTCTATACTTTTTGGTGACATTCAAAAAGAATCAAATAACTATTTTCTGTGGAGATGCTAAATTGAGCTTACATATTTAACAAAACACTTTTCTAATAGGTTAGTAAGCGAAAGTTGTGTGTTGCGCACATAGCACCAGATTTTTAACATTGGTACAAATTTATGAACAGAGAATAATAATAATCATAAATAAAATTTTAACATTAAATTTTTTTAATGACTTATCATTAGGAAGAATAAAATTAAAAAAAAAAAAGTTCAAAACACTACGGAAATAAGTAGGTATCAACTCTATTCAAAACCTTCAGACAATTATATTTTTTTCTTTTTTAATCACTGAGAAGCAGTAGCCAAATTGTCATCCGTCCTAAATGCGATTATACATATCCAAGGACTACGCGACAAATTGTTTATCACTAACTAAATAAAAAAAGAAATGAGGGTAAAAAATAAAACGATCAACTTCGGGTTAGGAGGGAGGTATTACAAGGGAAAGTGTCCAAATGCATAACTCTAACATTTATTAATTTACCAAAGTAATACATATTTTAATTTTTTTAATCATGGTATAATTATGGTTACTTGATTTCTCTTTAACTTCATATAACTGCGTGATGGATATCATCAATAGCTCTAATGTTACCATTTAATTATCACCGCATGTTTAGCGAATTACAATATTACAATACAGTAGAAAGAGACGAAAATATCTCAAAATCCGATCATGAAGCAAGTACTGTGCGACTGTGGCCGTAGATATGTGTGGGCCAAGGCAGGCTGCGATAGGGATTCTATATTTAGTGCGAGGGGAACACGAGATCTCACAGCGCTCTAATTTATAGGGCCTCGTTTGTAAGTTAATATCCACCTCCCCGATCATTTAATGGTGGCATCGTACTTTTCTTCGGCAAAATAAATACATCTCTAGGTTTATATGGACTGTACATTGCAATTATTAACAAAACTAAATTGGAAATGGAAACTGATGATATGGAAAATATAGCTAAAAGCAAGCCCAGCTCGCATAGAAACTCTACTTTCTTATATTAACTCTCGTATGTTATGTTGTTTACATTAGGTAACTTTTTCTTTTAAAAAGAGCCACAGTCCTCCCACGGGATTATCTAAAAACAAATATTTTTAAGAAGTTGAAAAAATTCTTAGAAATGCTTTTTCTAATATCGAACATTTGCGATTCACTGGAAAAATAACTGTCCTAAAACATGCATGCAAAATCAGATAAACCAACCAAAAGGGAGCAAAAAATGAGAAAAAATTAGTTCCCCATGAATTGGATGAGAACAAAAAAAAACCATAGGTATGAAGTACTTGCAAAAACTACTGGGAGTTCGAATATGCGAATCTGACTTTTTCACCCTACTTTCTAGATCTCCCACGTGCCAACTAAGACCTTTTTTGCCCAAGACCACTTTTTCAAAGGTGAAAGAATGGCCGAGACCTCAAAGATTTTTAATTGAGAATCTATACCTTCAAAGAATAATCGTTGATGAATTAATTCTATTGAAATCTGAAAAAGCTTATTTCGATTCGTTGAAATAACATCATGCTTCTGTTTTGTTTTTTCTTCTACATTTTTACATTTGATTGAATCCAATAAAATTTTAATTTAAATAAATATTAGGGGGTCATCCCTGGTATAGTGGTTAGCATGGCAACCTACAATACTATATGTCGCAGTTTCGCGTCCCGCGGCGACCCCAGGATTTTTTAAAGAGGTATGCCGTCCCTCGGACAGGACGTAAAATGGAGGTGCCTTGCCTGTACGATGTCAGGTTAAAGATTCCTATCCTAATTATACCTTGATAGGGAAAATTTAGGACACCTACTGTAGCATCGTCCGATTAGCCTTAGTGGCATAAAGTGATGAAAGTGAGTTAAACTAACAAACAACAACAAATAAATAATAAAATAAGTCCCATTCAGTCCTAAAATCATCTATGAGACTTCCTGGAGTATTGTTGTTAGAACATTTATTTTTCTATACATATTTGCAGATGTTCAAATTTTGTTAAAAGCACATCCATCAAATTTCTCTGCTTGATTTTTATATTTTCACCCGCGAAAATACTTAAAGGAAGTACATTAATCATATAACAAGGGTATTAGTTAGAGAGTGTAATCAATATATATTATAAAGCAAAGTGTACAATGTGCGTGCCGAAAAGGCTCAAAAACGACTCCACGTAGGATTAAGGAAGTTATGTCTTCGTTTAGCCATATGACCCCTTACGGAGAAGAAGGTTTCCGTTATTCTCTTAAGAGTGTAAAATTGAAGAGAGAAGGACTGGAATTTTAAGGCTCTCGCACCATTTAATTAGCCTCTCTGAGATTGAGATACGAGTTTATGAATGAAAAATTTAGTTCGAGCTCCAAGCTACCAGGAAGCGCTAGGGTGCGTTCCACTCAATGTTTATTGTCCATTCATTCAGTATGTAATCGTTCTATATTTTTTCAGCTGTTCTTTTTAAATTACTAAACAAATAAGATAAAATAATTAGTTTGCGTTTCAAAATAAAATAAGTACTTTACATCTCAGCAATAAATTAGAAAACCAACTGGATTCCTTAAAAAAATAGTTTTCTCATAAGAAGGCTAATATATGATCAGCACATTACATTTAATCTATTTATAATATATACTTTAGTAAATTTAATGCAATATGAGTGAACATTTCTTAGTAATACATTAAGCGAATAAAGTTGGACATAAAAAAAGAGATTTTGGTTTTCACTTTGTAATAGTAGTAAGATTCGAGATATGCAGAAATCATTCAAATTACGGGGGATAGCTTAAGGGAGCTTGAAATGGAAGAAAGGTCTTAAAAAAAGTTTCTTTGAATCTTCGGTAGTTTCTATACTTCTGGTTCAAAAAGGACCATCATAGTAGTCAGTGCTTAAGTTTTACTCGACATATAATTTTTTTAACTGAGATACCAGATTTTTCAACAATAACCTAATAACTTATTATCTTCTGACTACTTGGAATGGGCTTATAGGATTCAGAATCACAGAAACCATCAAAACGATGCATAAAAATGCGACAAAGCTGCAGCAAAATTAATTGTTCATTTACCATTTTCAACCCCCTGTAAATTATACAGGGTTCCTTATTTGGGCGGACTCTGCAGATCTCAAGTCTGCAGAATATTGATATCAAGTTAAAACCGAATTTTCAAGAAGCTGCTAATTTTGTTCTATATTTCCTATAATTTTAAAGTTTTTCTGGTATTAAAACTACCACACAACTACCGGAGCGAAGCCGGGCACCCTAGCTAGTTGGAAATAAAATTGAGATTTGTTATTAAAATTACATCATCAGCTGTGTATTACTATAATTATTAAAAAATATAAATAAATTATAAGTACCTACTTCATTTTTTGCTCGTTGAATTTTTTAAAGTGTCAAAAGAATCATCTTTAATATTTATAGAATTTCATTTATATTTATGTTTATCAAAATATATAGTCTTATTTAGGATTCGGCCTCAAACGTTTCTTATATGAATTCTTATTAATCTAATTACATTTAAATAGTCTTTGCTGCAGCGGAAAGAGTGTTAAATCCAAATTAAAATATATTTTCAATTTGTTTGGACATGACTCATCAGATTTTGTAGCATTTCCCTGGCGCCACCTTGAGGTGTCGTTTGAAAAAATTCAAACATTCAGGATGTTGCTAACAATGTAAACTGATAAATAAACTAATAAATGTGCTAAAAATCTGTAAAGTCATGTACAAGCAAATTAAAATATTATTTTTAATATGGACTTAACACACTTTTCGCTGCAGCCACAGCTATAAGTTTGTAATGCCAGTCATGTCACGTTAACTTATCTAAGAATCGTCTTAACGTGTCAGGAGCAGCCAAGACAACTTTAATGCCTCCAGTGTTAGAGAGCGCTTCCGCAAGCCCATTACGGATGTTACCGACAGTGCGAGGAGAAAGTGCTCGGATTTGCACGGAGTGAGTGGCAACTGTGGCGGTGGAAGTCTTTAAGTACACAGCACTCAAGCTCATCATCTCAACTTGTTTGTTTTTCAAGCACTTTATTACTCTCTTTCTAGAGCTTAAATTTCTTCCCATGCTTATGTGGGTATTTATTAATTCAGGTGAAAAACACTCTCCAAGACATCTTCCCGAGGAGTTAGATTTTTGATTAGTTGTTTAATAACAAATTATAGTCTTTTCCGCAAACTATAATTAAAGGATAATGATATTCAAAATGTATATTGTTGTTAATTTAATTCATTCATAATTCAATACTTTAATTGGCTAACCTGGTGGAATCGGTTATTCGATATCTATTATTTGTAGAAACAAATAATGTAAATTGTCGCTTATTCCTTCAGAACACGTAAAAAATACTTAAGAATCTATAAAATCTATAAAATATCTATTTAATTTTTAATTGCTTTTCAAAGACTCTTTTACGCCGTATCTAATTAATTACATTATCAAAACCAACAATTAAGCGATTATTTTATTGAGAAAAAAAGCAGATTCCTCTGATAAAACTCAGAAATACTTATACAAAAATCAGCTATCTATTGTACTTCGTATTATGTACATGATTGAATGGTTACTCAAGTTCTTACAAATGATGAGGAGGGGACATGGAAATCGGACTTCTATAAGCGAAGTTACCACTATTTTTTTCGGTATTTTATTCGTACAGTGAAACGCCGATTACTATGGCCGGAGCCGACCCAATTAAAAAAAATCCGGGTCCTCCAAAGAATGAGGAAATACCTAATTAAAAAAAATAAAATGTACTTAGTAAACTTTTTACTTTCACTTACCTATATATGAAATATATAGTAAGTGGAAGTATTGCGATCGTGAAAAATTTCGACTTCCGGTTTTCAACGGAAATACACGTTTTGGGACCCCCTGAGTCGAAATAACCAAGTCCCGCAAAATGGTCTGTGTGTGTGTGTGTGTGTGTGTCTGTGTGTGTGTGTGTGTGTGTGTTTGTGTGTGAACAGACTAGCTCAAAAACTATAAACCGTGGGAACCTGAAATTGGGTATTTAGTGTAGGTATATGCCCGCGATGTGACAGCAAAAATTTGATCAAAATTGCTCAAAGGGAGGGGGTACTTTATTTAATAACTTTTTACGTTTTTTTCGATTTTCTCAAAAACGGCTCTAACGATTTTGATTAAACTGAGTATTTGATCTATTTATATGCCCGAGATATGACTGTAAAAATTTCATCAAAATTGATTAACCGGAGGGGGGACTTTACTTAACAAATTTTGTATCATTTTCACGTGTTTTTTTAATTTACTCAAAAACGGCTTTAACGATTTTGATCAAACTGGGTATATGATGTATGTATAAGCCCGAGATACGACTGTATAAATTTCATCAAAATTGATCAACCGGAGGGGGGACTTTACTTAATAAATTTTGTACCAATTTCACGTGTATATATTTTTTATTTACTCAAAAACGGCTTTAACGATTTTGAAGAAACTGGGTATTTGATGTATGTATATACCAAATATGTAAAAGCCAACATTTCATCAAAATTGGTCAAACTGAGGGGGCACTTTATTTTATGACTTTTTTCCCAATTTTTACCTTTTTATCGATTATCTAAAAACCGGCTTTAACGATTTTTATCAAATTCGTCATGTTTAATGAAAATTAGGTTTTCTTTAATATCAGGTGAGCTTTATCATTATTAAAATGTTCTGAGGGTTTTTTTTTTTTGGGAGGGGCCTTTTTTGTTTGTTTGTTTCTTTCTTATAAAGTACCTTTGTTTTTGTTTACATGGAGAAATTAATTGTCTCTCGTTACGCCTAAAAATAAGGAATGGCTAAATATGAGATATGATAAAAATAAAGAAAACATAAAGAGGAGAAAAAAAGAAAAATATTCAGTCAACTCATAAAACTCGTTGAGCCCACGCATGCGGAGTACGCCTTTAATGACAGACCATTGTTCATAATTAAAGCCGTTCTGTTCATTTGAGAAGTGGCAATTAACAAAACCATTAATTTCTAATTTAAGTAAGTTGGTAAGTGAAAGTTGTGTGTTGCGAGCACGCACCAGATTTTTTTAAATGAAATGCGGTTATAGATAAAAACACTTACGTGTTTATATTGTACATAATATACGTAAAAAACAGTCAACAGAGAAAAAGACTGAGTGCTTTTGCTGCCTCAGTTTTGTGTATCACTTACGACGAGCGCGATTTTACATCCGCTTACGCCTTTAATGACAGACCATTATTCATAATTAAAGCCTTCTGTTCATTTAATGTAAATTATTTGTTTCATGGTAAATGAAGTTATCAACAACTACATAGAGAATTATAAAATCAGAGGACTTGGAGTATTATGCTTGCGTTGCCGAATTATCACAAGTAAAATCTTTTATTTAATAATAAAAAAAATTTTTGTTTTTTATAGAGCAAATAAAAACAAAAATAAGAAATGAATATGGAAAAAATGAGTCTTTGAGAAGTGGCATTTAACAAAACACATAAATTTGTTGGTAAGTGAAAGTTGTGTGTTGCGCGCACGTACCAGATTTTTGGTTCTAAATACTGGCCCGGACTGATCTACTTTATTGGACTGCTAGGAAATTAGCAAAAACATAAATAGATTGGCAAAGATATATGTAGATAAATAGGAAATTGGCAAAAACATAAATATTTTCTCTATACAATTTATTTAATTTACTTATTTTAATTATGCATTACTATTTTGGCATAGGCTACGGGGCACTTTACTAAAATTAGTAATGTTAATTTCAAGAAACATCATAATGATTAATTCTATCGATTATAAATATAAGGATTAGGTTTATCCATTTTAATTTTAAAACGAACTATCATTAATTTACTGACAACGATGTTTCGTTTATCTGTATCTGATTATAAATTTCATTGTAATTTACAAACTCCCTAAATAAAGCAGTAAATGCTATTCAAATATTTACAACCTTTGACAGCGCTCTTGTATTTGTAACAGTTGAATCATGCATGCATTATTTTAGCTGAATGGGTGATATTCTAAATTCGTTCGAAACAACATGTGAAAATACAGTTTACACTGTCAGATTAATGCAAATATATAATTCAGGAATATATAGATAGATGGCTTCATTAAACTGCTAAATATATTATTAACAATAGCACAGAACAATATTTGATTAATTTAAAATCGCCGATCGTTAATCGCTTGAGATGTTTCATATTAAAAAAAAAATAAATGAAAGCGGAAAGAATTTTCCATCAGATGCCATATAAACATTTAAAAAGGAAATAATGCCCCTTTAAATATTTAAAGGATACCTACTATCTATTACCTCGGAGTAAACAACAAAAATCTTTATAATTTATTTTTACTTTCACTTACCTATATATGAAATATATAGTAAGTGGAAGTATTGCGATCGTGAAAATTTTCGACTTCCGGTTTTCAACGGAAATACACGTTTTGGGGTCCCCTGAGTCGAAATAACCAAGTCCCGCGAAATGGTCTGTGTGTGTGTGTGTGTGTGTGTCTGTGTGTCTGTGTGTGAACAGACTAGCTCAAAAACTATAAGCCGTGCGATCATGAAATTGGGTATTTAGTGTAGGTATATGCCCGCGATGTGACAGCATAAATTTCATCAAAATTACTTAAAGGGAGGGGGTACTTTACTTAATAACTTTTTAGGTTTTTTTCGATTTTCTCAAAAACGGCTCTAACGATTTTGATTAAACTAAGTATTTGATCGATTTATATGCCCGAAATATGACTGTAAAAATTTCATCAAAATTGATTAACCGGAGGGGGGACTTTACTTATTAAATTTTGTATCATTTTCACGTGTTTTTTTTATTTACTCAAAAACAGTTTTAACAATTTTGATCAAACTTGGTATTTGATGTATTTATATGCCCAAGATGTGACTGTAAAAATTTCATCAAAATTGATCTACGGGAGGGGGGACTTTACTTAATAAATTTTGTACCATTTTCACATGTTTTTTTTATTTACTCAAAAACGGTTTTAACGATTTTGATCAAACTTGGTATTTAATGTATTTATATGCCCGAGATATGACTGTAAAAATTTCATCAAAATTGATCTACGGGAGGGAGGACTTTACTTAATAAATTTTGTATCATTTTCACGGTTTTTTTTATTTACTTAAAACGGCTTTAACGATTAACAAAAATAAGATATGAATTTAGAAAAATCTGTGACTTTGGGAAATGATAATTAGCAAAACACGTCAATTTCTAATCTAAGTAAGTTGGTAAGTGAAAGTTGTGTGTTGCGCGCACGCACCAGATTTTTAATCTACCCATCGTTGAATAGAAGAATTTAAAAGTGCTTATCATTTCGCTATAAGAACGTTTCCCGCGTTTCTTTATATTTATTTACTCATATCCTTCATTTTCAATTCATTTGCACCCTTTGTATCTCATTTATTTGTAAATTCTATCCCGAAAATCTATATTTCATGTTTTCTAAAGACATTAACCGCATCCATCATAAAACTGTATAAGCTCAAGAGCGCTGTCTGTCATATTATACATTTTAGTTTGCTGTATACCAGTGCTTCAAATGAACTTTTTGCAACCAAAAGCCTTGTTAATAGCGATACACGGAAAACGTGTTACGAAACGCTGACGTCATAGCTTCGAGAATATGTGAACAACACAATACCATTTAAATCTTAAATGATCATTTTGTCATGATGAAAAATTTTTTATTCAAATTATGAATTATTTTCCTAAAAACATAATTAAAAGTGTCAAGTCATTTATGTTAATTTTTGTTATTATTTTTGAGCAAAGGAATTCAATTTATTTCAATCCGTTTCATTTTTATTAATTAAAAAATAAAAAACTACCTAATGATCGATTTAACATCGAACACTTAAACTTTAAATCATTTGTACATTACTTGATTTATTATTGATTATAAAATGTTGATAGAGGACCACCTTGGACAGCTTCGTCGTAAATATTGGCCCAGTTATTTTTTTTTTTTTAGGTTTGATTCTCATCAGGATGAGTAGCCATTTTAGCACTTCATAGAAAATAGACTATAAAAATAATGCTCATATATATATTAAGATAAAAGTTGATCCTTTCTTTCGTAATAATGTATATATAAATGATGAAATAACAGTTTATTAAATATTAATGATAAAGGGGAGAATATTATATTGCTCCATCTTTTAGTCATTGATGATAAATTATTGTTATTTTATTTTTTTAAGTGATTAAATATTTTTACCTAAATTTGTTTATTTGGACGATAAATCGGCTAATTCATTATTAGGGCAATGTGTATTATAATAATTACTTTCTCTTACTCTCTACAGTGAAAGTCTTCTCATTCTAGTGCTTGTGAAATACTTCTACTTACCATCCTAAGATACCCTATAATTTAAGAATTTAGTACGTAGAATTTAAAAGTATCAGACCTATTGAACAAAAATTATTATTCATGTATTATTAATTATTAACAAAATACGAACTCGCAGTTTTTGATTTACATGTTTTAATTTAGATTAGCTATCTACTTAAGTTTCTACATCTCTAGGCCTCCGCCAAATTTAACTTAATGAAAAAATAGTCGAAAAAATAGAGAATAACTATGTAAGAGTTGGCTGGAATATTTAGAGACAGGCAAAGACATGACGCGTGCCTCTTAGCAGTAGATACTTATAATTGATTTTATCTAACAGATGTAACGACGCTGCTTTTGAAATGGGAATCTTAAGTAGTTGTGAAGAAATCAATTATTTCAATATGAGGAGACCGTTAGGATTGTAAAAATACGTAGATGGGAAGATAATTCAGCTCCTATTTCGATCGATCTCAACTGATGATTAGCTCAGCTAAAAGATGTTGGTAGATATTTTATTTAGTTGTTATTGAGATTAACATTTTTGTCTAATTTCAGCATATAGGTTATTCTGGAATTAAAAACTCTCATTTCCTTGAAACCCCTCCAATACCGACATAATACAAAAATTTAATAAATTTGTTTCATATTGGAACAGTTTTAATTTTTAGGTTGACAAAATGCCTTCACAATCATGTCAAAAAAATTTCGTTATTATTACTCAGTACGTTCGTAGAAAAACTTCGTAGATCTTTTAGAACAAAAGATGGTCCATATAATATCCATATCAATACAACAGTCTTTATACTTTTTTTCAATACAATTATTTCATTATCATAGCTACGAAAAATTCCATAAAAAGGTCCACTAAGTGAGTGTCTATTTTTGCATGTCTCTATTTTTCCTTTGCTAATTCGAATTAGTGAACCAAAAGTAAATCAAAGGTCCGAGGAGAATGTCAAATTCGACAAACTACTTTATTTTAATATTTCTGTGAATTGATGTTGTAAGAGTTTTATCAAGTAATTTTTAATTTACTATGGTACATATTATTAAATGTAATTTCCCCTAAAAATAGATGATATTGGTGTTATGGTAAGTCTGTCAATTGAAAAGCTTATACACAACGTTTATATAAATATTTTTACCAAACAAAAGTTAAAAAGTTCCTCAATCTGCTATAAATGTAGGTATAAGTTCCTTAATAACCTGTCGAAATAGGCCACACCCAGAAGTAACATAGGGGAAGGTTTATCATATTTACTTTCTTGTTTTGGTAGAATTGGAGAAAGAAAGAAACATTCATTTTTTGATTCAGATGTCACTGAAAATAGGTAAATCATCTAATAGCCGTATAAATTATTAGTGGGTGATTCATTATTCATTCAGGAGTTCATTTGTAAAAAAAAATATAAATGAATGCTGGATGAAATATAAACATGTATATAATTTCCACCCATTAAACACGGCCAATTTTATCATATTACACTCTCGCTCAAGCTAAAAACATCTGAAAACAGGTTGCCTTCGGATTGTTGAGGGAGAAAACCGTGATCAATAGCGAACGTCCCTGCACTCTCAATGCAATATCATCCGCTATTCCCTTCTGGTTTTCTAAAATAGCGATTATCCTAACTCCTAACACTCACAGAATTATTTATTTTTTTTGTTCATTTTTCGTACAATAATGTAAGCGGGCATAGTATTATGAAAGTTTTTGTTTTGTTTTATGCACGATAAAGTTTTAGTGAGTAATGGAGAAGAAAAGTGAGAATAGAGTAGTGATAACACTGAAGGTATGCTGATAAGAGGACTAATTAAGATAAATTTATTAATTGGGGTCAATGATCTCAATAATTCGGATTCACTTGTCATAGTCTCTCTTATTATTATTTATGCATACTATCTATCATCCAGGTGAAATTTAGTGTAAAAATAATACCATTTTTTTAAAAATATTTAAACATCCTTATTTAAGTTCCTAAATAAGCTGCTGCAAAAAAACAGAGAATTCTTAAAGAATAAATCATACGAAAAATACATAAATCAATAATATCAGATGTAACTTGTTCAATATTTAAGACCTCCCTTATTAAAACATAATAAAATTAGAAATTCTTCAGGTGGAAGCAAGACTAATATTGGCAATAGCATTTCACAGGACTCAATATGGAAAATTGGAAAGAAAAGTAAAATGGAAATATTATATTATTGTATTGGAAATATTAAAACAAAATGTATAAAAAAAAAAAAAAATGGAAATAAACAAATGATTGAAAATACTGAATCTACTTTTTTCCGAAATCGTCAATATTGAAAATTCGGCAGAAAAAAAAATACATTAAAATGAAAAATTGATCCCTTATTAGTTCAGGAGAAAAGACTTATCTATGTAAAATTGTAAAAGAATGTATTATGCTCGTTGATACATACGTACTAGAGTTGGGAATTATAAGAATAGTTTTTTATTCGGATGACAGATGATTTTTGTTTTTGTTGTTTTCGTTATTCTAAAGAACCACTAAACCAAAATAACGGCATACTACTGATTTTAAGCTCACCAAAAGGCTTATAATTAAAATTATCAATGCATTTAAACGGTTTAAAAATCTCAAACATGAAATAATCTCAATTCTAATTGCAGATCGCACTGGATAGTCACCAAATATCTTGAAGCTTGCACGATCCTGGCTGCTAGTCAAAATACATAATTTCAACATCATTCAAGATAAAGAGTGTCACCACTCCAAATGTTCCTTTCTAGAAAACATCTTCACTCATCTTTACTCGTGCTGACGCTTAAACAATTTTCACAACTGTCTTAGGGCCGAATTTATATGAAAAAAAGGACTGGATTAAATCTAAAGATAGCAGTATAGCAATTTCTAATTTATGAGCAACATTTTGAATTGAATAAATAAATTATTTTAAAAAAATGCTTGAAAAAAAAAAAGCTAAAAGTACTTAATCCTATACTTTCCTTGTAACAAACTGTGTCATTTTAAATGTGCTAGGATTGGAACGTTGCCAGAAGTGTGATGCCAACTAAAATCTCACCTTTAGCTAGTGTTCTATCTGATCTGTACTTCCTTTATTATTTTATCACAATAGTCTAAATCACTATCATATTCATAATTTATTGATTTTGGGTGATAAATATTCAATTATTTTCTGTCCAATTAGAAAATTACCAAAAAAGTTATTTATTATTCTTAAGACTGGATTACACCTTCACCAGAGGAAACATCACATTCTTACTAGTAAAATTTATTATTCATTAATTATCACCCAACTTAAGTAGTTGTTTAATATATTTTTTTCAGTTTTAGGAAGGTATTTTTTAACTAGTAGTTTTTGGATTTGTTTTCCATTGGTTAGTTCTCGGGTTACATTGAATTCCTATACTTTTTTCTCAACCATGAGCCCCAAAGGTAAAAATATAAATTTAGTTGAAGCAGGCAAATAAAGAAAGATTTTAATAATATAACGATGCGCGAAATAAATTTATGTTAATTGGTTTAGCCCTTTAAACGTCAGAACGTAAAGATGAAAAAAACTTACTATGCAAAAAGAACAATGACACTCAAGGAGAAATATTCTATTACCCTGCCAACTCTATTTAAATATTTCTTTATTTAGAAAAAAGTCAGTCAAACTTAGAGTAATTAAATGGTTTTGAACTTCATTTTTCCTTATGGCCACTAAGAGAGTAATCGATTAAACTTCTTTGTCGAAAGACTTAAGCGCTGAGAACTTTTGAAGTATACCTCATTGAACGATGGGGCTTTTTCAGCTTTATTTTATTTTTAATACTTGGATACTCTTGCATCTTCAAAGTAAATCAAAAACCTGCAAGGAAAAGAGGAAGTTTGTTCAAACAGAAATTTTTAAGAAATATTAGATTCGATTATTAAGGTTTACTGAAAAAAAAATGTTTAAATGTTCTCAAAGAACATTTTTTAAAACTTATATAATTGAAGTATATTCCAATAATTTTCGAATAAAATATTTTTAAATGAAAGAGAAAGACATGTTCGAATAATTGTATAATATAATAATTATATTTTTGTTACTAAAGTTTTTCTATAATATATCGTTTATTGAAAAAAATAAACCTTGCCACTTTGCTGTTAACAAAGTAAAAAGGTAAACTTATCAATTTTTTTTTTTTTTTTTTTTTTTTACGGTATCTCTTTTTATTTGAATTAAATAAGAGCCAAAGAAAAATATTTTGTGGCTCAAAAGTCTTAGAAGTAAATATATTTTAAGTAAACCTATTTTACAACATTCAAATTTTCACTTCAGTTTGCTCAAAACATGAAGATGGCGCTTCACTTCGGCTGTATACCGACCATACATTACACTATCAAAAATAATATAAAATATACAACGCAACATTTTGGAGGCATTGAAAGATTCACCAAAAGCTGCGGATAGCATTATAAAGCTGTTTAGGGAGATTTCCTTATTTACAAAAATATAATAAATAGAGCATATTAATTAATGATAAATATTAAAAAATTATAATACTCGTCATAATACATATTAGAATAATATCTTGGGCAATATCATAGAGTAAAAAAGGGGCGTAATGACCAAGCAGTTGATCGCCCATAACAAACAACCTATAACCTAACCGACCATACATTAAAAAAATTATATTTTTTTTTTGTATTTTCATTCAATTTTCAGGACTTTTTTAAGAAGATGTGAAGTGTTGGGCATGCCCATTAAGAAACCGAGGTTTAAAAGAGACTCTTTTAGGGTGCACTTAGTTAAATAACTTAGTTAATAAAAATACGCCTCCTTGGATTTTATTTACAGCGCCAAAACTACGTAGAATTCTTATATAAGTATGTCAAAATTAATATGGTCTCATAGATTAGTCCATTAAGCTACGCTATCTTTAAAAAAATATTTTTAACTTTAATTTCGGAGGAAACCTAATTTTTTTATCTTAAAAAAACAAAAGCCGTATAAGGAGTAAGACTGTGTAGGTGGCCCAACTCATTGACGGGCTGTAACTCAATTGTGTTTTATTGTATTTATTTAATTATACAGCACCATGCATTTAATCGTTTAGCAGAATACTATTCATTTAACAAACTGTGTTTTTTTTTCAAGTTTCAACGTTACTGAATTGGCGTTCATGACATTTGCAAATTTTAAGAGATACTTCACTTTTCTGAGAAGAGTAATATGATGTAATTGTGTTGATGGTTGATGTGAACGGTATCGATGCCATTATCAAGATAACCTGGGATTACACTATCAAAGGATGCTTGGAAATTTTTTCAATTTCTTAAGAATTCTTTTCATGAAGACATTGCGGACCCTCTTCAAATTGTAAACCCAGATGTTTATCTTGATAATGGCGTGTATGCCGAAGCGTTGGACAAAAAATTGAGGTTTAAGGTATAAGGATAACAAAAAAACTTGACTAAAATCTGTCTAGCCTCAAATCACTATAAAATGATATAAATATTATTAAATCTTAAGAATGTCTTATTGTGGACAAACCACCCATTACCATTCCACACCTGAAGGCCAGAGGTCAAAAGCCAGGAGAAACTGAAGATGCGGCCAGTTTTAACTAAATACTTTCTCTATAGTGAATTTAGTTTCCTTATAATGATATATATATATATATATATATATATATATATATATACTGGAAGCAGTGAATTTCATTTGTTTATTGATAAATAAGTCTAATAATTTTGTTTATGATAACATTTTAATAGGTCTCGTAAATTTTTCATAGTTTGAATGAATTTTGATAAACTAATATTGATATAAATTAGGTTTTTCTTTTTTGAACTTTTTAGTATCATTAAGGAAAAAATATTCGGCTATCTTTATGATTTTCTCATACAAATAGATCTTTTTCTAGAAAATATTAATAATCTGCCTCTCCAAGATTTTTATCATTGATCATTTGGTATTTGGAATAGAGTTTGGAAGGAGAAATAAACATATCCTCGGACCAAAGACAAACCCTAGAGAGTATGTTTATTTTTGTTTTATTGAAGGGTCAAGTGGAAGAAGTAAATCCTTTCGAATGGTAAAAAAACTTATTTCAAACCACATATACCCCTCATGAGGCGGTTATGTATCTTTATTTGATACATTATAAACTCGAACAAAATATTCGACTTTTAGAAATGAGAGAAGGAAGTAATAACAATATATCTTCTGAATTTTCTCGGAAATCTTTCTGATGATTTAGTGAAAGCTCCGAAACAACAATTAATGTTTTCATTTTAACATGAAATTATAATGTTTAGATGCCACATAAATCAATTTTAAACATATAACAATTTACATTATCATCCTTGATATTTTTTACACTTTAAACTTTCACCCCCTTCATCTTCCGATGATTTTTGAATATATGTTGGGTCAAAAATAAAATTCAGAGATATCGAATATCCGAAATCATCAAAATCATTTACTTAAAGACTGGAATAATTTTCTCAAACTTTTCCAAATAATACAGAAAAATTGTTTATCCTTCTTTGCTCCATATAAATGAAAAGGGGACAATATTGACTTGAACAACAGGCATTTTTAAATTATTACTTAAGAATCCGACTTCTTTTTTTAAATTAGATGAAAAATAAAATTAAATCCTGACACCATTTTTGGCTAGAAAGTAACATGAAAAATTATAATAATAATCTCTTGTGGCTTGATACTAATACTTAACGTTAAGTATAATGAAAATGATGTAGGATATAATTCATAAGTACTATAAATAGATTTCAATTTATTACTTTAACCTAAGCAAGATTTTTATTTTATTTTTTATTATAATTAATCAAATTTATTAAAAATAATCAAGATTTTTATGATTTTTTTTTATTTATTTATTGTTTAGCCTCTACAACTAAGGGTTTACATTTTCTTTTTTATATTCTTTTGTAGTAATGTACCGTCTTTAAGAATTCGAATAAGTTTATGGCTTGAAATTCTTCATCTTTTATTATTTCTATAATAGTTTTTGCTAGTTGTAACTTTAACCGTATGTCTTTAGGTATATTTTGAAGAATCTAGCTACTAGTGTTTTACACTCAGAGTAGTATTGTTGCACATTTGGCAAGTGGGTGCTTCGAGACTTCTGAGTAGATATCCATGTGTAAATGCGCGGTGTCCTATTCGAATTCAACACAATACTATTTCTTTTCTCGATTTCCTATTGGATGTGACCCATTTCCTGCGCTCTGGTTTTAGGTACTTGTGCTAGTTTTGATGGCTTACTCATCCAGTTTATTTTCCAATTTCTTTTCATATTCTTTTTCAACTGGTGTAGCCAATCCTCGCAGGTGACATTGCTTATTTGAGTTATGTTTGTTTTTTCTCCTTTTCTTCCAATTTCATATTTTTTAAATAGTTTATTAATATATTTCACATTTCGTTTTTTATAAATGAAACTCTTTAATTGATCCGGAGTACATTCTGTCTCTCGCGAGACAATGGTAACATTGATTTATAGTGAGATATATTTTTTTAGATGAAAATATTTATTCGCAAATAACATGAAAAAGAATAGAAAAATGTTGTCACTGATATGCGTTTCCTTTAATTATTATAATTTTTTTTGAGTATATTACTATTAGATTTTTGTGTTTATTTCTGTTTTTGAATTAATGCATGAATTTATAAATTGTTTTTAAAATATCGAGAATTTTTGTCTTAAAAAATTTTAAATCAGCAATCATAGATGTGAAATTTGAAAAATCACTAAGATTTGAAAGATAACTAATTTATTGGTATTTCAAGAATATCATAACATTAGTGTTCAGGCAAAAGGACTTAAGTCATCGAATGTGAACCTTAAACAACGATTTACCAATTTTTAAGATTGAATAAAGATTAACCAAGCTTTTAAAAATCATTATAAATTCTGCCTGGTTGTATTTTTTATTCATGAATAAAAAATGAAACTATATTATTTAAACAGAGTGGTCTTTATTCCTTATGAATTTTAAGAAGACAAGACAAAAAAACTTTTTATGACTTAAGCCCTTTTGACCTAACACTTATGATATGAAAACATAAAAAAAAAAATGTTTCATGTCTAATCCTTATTCAAGAAACATAATTAAAAAAATTGATGCCAATTTATATTTTACTTTTGGAAGTTAATTTACTCAATAGGTGCGTTTCCAAAAAAAATTTGCTTTAGGGGCACTATATAATTTTTAAATTTACGATTCACACATTTTTGATATATGTTAATATAGAAATAGAAAGAAACAACAAAAATTCAAATTGTCTTTACCGGACGAAATCTGTAAACAATCCATAACTGTGCATAAAACGTATTAGGTTATAACTGCTGCAAATATCCATACCGACGATATATTTGGGGACTCCTGATACCTAATATACCTGCCACTTTCTTGTTTTTTTTTTCGTCGGTTTCACGAACAGAACTAGAGTAGTCCCATAGCACTAGAACCAAATTAAGATTTTAATGAATAGCCAAAAAAGTCCGTTTCCATGAACGGTACTGCCCGGTTTAAACGAAAAAGAAACCAGTAACTTCAGCTATCTCACTCGTCGGTACAGCAAAGCTAATTCAACGGAATTCCAGAAGAACGGGTTCGACGAACCCCGCACGAGAAAGGATATAACAGAAGGACTCATCCTCCCGCCTCAGAGGCATTTAAGAGAAATGAAGAAGAAGCGAGGAGTAGAGAGTTGCATTAAGTTTTATTGCAGTCCCTTAATGAGCCGAGTATCGGGGCAACACCCTTAGCCCTCCTGTTCTGTTCTCGAGTCAATCACTGCGATCGGTTGGTGATTCATGCGTTACTCGGCGACTTTCCCACTCAATTGGGAGGAAATTGAGGAAGTGAAGAAAGCTCATAAGCCCAAGTTTGAGTGAGAGTGCTGATCACCAACGAAATGAAAATGATGAATTTATTACGGTTAAAAAAATGCACAGTAAAAAAAATAATCAGGATCATTCATTAACCGGGTATTTCGTTAGTTTTTCTTCCAGTATTTATTTTATTATTATTTTTTTTTCCTCAATTCACAAAAATAACCTTAACCAACATGCAATAAACAAAGTACGAATTAGACAACTATGGACTTACGAGATATAACAATGGTTGAACAATGGAGCACTGCAAATTCCTCAAACATCCAAACAATCCAATCCTTTCAATCAAAAGTATTGAGATAGAGTAGATGCAGCATACTACGTGTCTAATGGCTGATTACACGAGGACCTCAACATCAGAACAGCCACACAATACTACAAAAACTTTCAACATGAGCCCATTAACACAGACACTTAAATCCACCACAATTTAATAATAATAATAAAGATGCGTTGTGCTGAAAAATCGCCATAGTAGGTATATGGAATTGGTTAACAAGTGCCCGGATAAATTGATAAAATAACTGATTAAATAAATAGATAGAAAACAGAAAAAGCGTGGAATGCGTTTTTCGGGGATATATATATCCTTAATATATTTTACGTTATTGTACATTGTTCTTTCTGATAATTTAAAAAAATTATTATTTTTAAACATTAATATTTTTCTTCTATCGTTATTTACCAGAAGTGGATAAAATCTCCTTCCCCGTTATTAACGCGGATAATCGAAGTTCTGCAGTATATATATGTGTATATATAATTTAGTGTATAATTATTTTATTTATATAATTTAAGACCGTAGTTTAATGGGGTACACGTTTTGGGGATTTATATCTCCTTCACTACTGGACCTTTGTTCCAGTTATTGGATATCATCTTTATTTTAATGACTTCCATTCCATTGTATATTAACCATAACATTCAATTGATTTCATCTAATAAATGACAGTAAGCAAAGAATATTTCCATGATGAATTCATAATCAGGAAAATTTATAATGTATGCTAACTCAAAGAAATAGGAAAATGTATTATTATACTCCTCTACAGTCTATTTCATCAAACGTCCCTTTTGTTTGAATTTTAACTGTTTTAATTTAGCTATGGGAAAAATAAAGAAAGTATGCAAATATAGCTTCTTTATTACTACGTCTAGTGTTCATTCAACAATTTCACAAATATTGAAAAGTTAAAAACTTAATAACTTCTCATAAAAAACAATTATAATAAAATTATTTATAAAAACAAGTATAAAATAATTTTTCCTCATCACCGAATAGTTTTCCTGGAAAGCACTGAAAATGGTGATGAGTAAAATGTTATGGTTCACATAGTTGATATAGCGTGACTGGAGTTTTTAGGGTAATTGCATTAAAGAATAAAGGTCGACCGTATTAAAAAATTAAAATTTCTAGGACTATTAATTTATAGATTTAATTAGTTTTAAATGATTTTATTTTAACATATATTTCAAAATTGTATTTACAATATAAAATATTAATTATAAATCTTATTTGTACTTTATTATCCTCTTTTTATTTTTTATAGGACTTAGTACCTATTTATAGTATTTACTTTTTTTTTTTTGGGTTCATATTTTAATTCGCGCCTGTCAACTAACTTTTCGCTATGAAAATTAAAAAAGGGTGAAGGGAATGATGGCACCCAGCGGTACTTCTTCCCTGGCTTATTTTAGTTAATCATGTTTGATGACCAGAGTTAAGAATATCACTCATCAAACGCCTTTTTAAACTGCTATCAGTTGGCTTATCACCTGTTGCCTTGTCTCTAATTAGTCGGTTGAAATGACCGGGTAAGTGAGTATGGAAACGTTTATGAAGTGTCTTTACATGCTGGTCTACTGTTTCTATTTGTAAGTCAGTATGTTGGGTTTTGTTAGGTAAGGTACCATGGTGCTTTTACTAAGAGTCTATACGGAATTGAAACCGAGCAGCCAAAAAGTACCCACTTGCAACTGCTTAGATGCTTGCGTATGTATGAAAATGAAGGTGAATTCCATAAGCTATAGTTTTTGATTAATACAATCTGATGTGCCGTCAGAGAGCTTGTGGGTACCTGTGGTACAGTCTTTTTTATGACAGTCTTTCTTGTTTTAATGGGATTTCGAGTACCTTTCTTCCCGTAGATCCCAGTTCCTCCCTTCTTTAAAAAAAGTATCTCCATATTCCCTCTCTAACCATCGGAAAAAAAATTACACTAAAAAATCCTTGTAACATTTTACTGAAACACATTCAAATAAATACGTAAAAGAGTTTTAGCCTTTTTCAACAGTCAATAAAGTCTAAACAAATGTACTAATTTACTGATATTTAAATCAATTTAAACGTTTAAATTTAATTTACAAAAAATGGGAAAAATTTCACCTTGAATCCTCGTTTTCCTAGGTGCATATACCTTGATTAATGTTAATATTTTGTGCATAAAAATTATTTTAATGATTTTACTTCGAGATTTAACTACAACCGTATATATGTTCCGAATAACGGTCTAGTAGTTGAACAATCAGTTGTGAACGAGGCGGCATCGATTGTTTGATTGCTCAATGATCTAACTAATTACTTTACTTTGATTGGCTATCAAACGAAGCGTGGCATGGCGGTATGGGATGATTTGTCAATTAACACGAATCTAGTTGGAGTTCTATTCTATCGCATTATCTAATCTCATTAAGACATCACTCATTGTTCGTCAAGCAAAAAATAAAAAAGGAAGAAGGAAATGTGTCTCTAGAAAATTCCTGTTGAATTGTGAAGGTTGACGTAAAAGAGCCTTGTTATATATACCAGGTCATTCAAAAAGTCCTGTCGTTTTTTTGGGGGAAATTATAAATAAATAAATATTTTCAAATAATCACCTTTATTCATCAAAATATCCACCGTTACAGTCGGTAACCTTCTCCCAACGAGATGGTAAAGCCCGAATTCCTTCCTTAAAAAACTGTTGATTTTTACTGCAAAAATAAGTGGTCAGTTCGTGAATTAGGTTGTCACGGTCTTGAAAACATTTCTGTCTCAGATTGTTGTCGAGATCTCTGAATAGGTGATAATCAGTGGGTGACAGGTCAGGGGAATATGGTGGGTGAGGCAAAACTTCCCAGCCTATTCAAGCGGGAAGTTAACGAAGATGCAGTTGTCAAGCGAACAAGCATATTGGCATCTGAAAGCTTATGAGGAATCCATTTATCCAGTTTTTTCACTTTTCCCAGTTCTTTAAGGTAATTCCAGGCAGTGGTGGCTGAGATATTAAGTTGAGAGGCTATCTCTGAACAACTTTGACGCGGATCCAACTCTACTACTCTTCGAACGTCCTCCTTATCAACTACAGTTGGTCGACCCGAGCGTGCCTCGTCTTCTAGTGTCTCGTCGCCTCCACGAAATTTTGAAAACCAAAATTGTGCCTTCCGCTCAGACAGTACATCTTCCCCAAACACGGAGCATATTTTTCTAGCAGTTTCGGCAGCTTTTGAGCCAAGTTTAAACTCATAGAGCAAAATCGACCGAATTTGAGTTTCAACTGGAATCATTTTAACTAGACAGTTGGATGATGACTGCATTAAATTAATCCTCCTTAGCCTCCTATTCATAAAGTATAAACATTTGTGTTTACATGGATAAAAGTTGTATTGAACGGAATTAATTAGCAAACACTCTAGAATCAAAATAAACAACGAACAAACGAAAAACGACAGGACTTTTTGAATGACCTGGTATATGTATATATACCACAAAAATAGTAAATGATAAGATGATGAGTGAGTTTATATATGTAGCTGTAAACATACATCAGGAACTTCTTAATTTAATAAATTAATATAAACTAAAAATAAATTGTATGATATATTTTATAGCAATATATAATCTGCAATATAAATTATTGATTTTATTAATACAATTATTAAGAGCTAGCTGACGCGTGAAGTTGTAGGCACTTAATGAGAAAATTTGCCTGCCTTACATCCTTCCAAATCGGTGCATTTCTTGCACTTCCTTTTCTTCATTTTCTTCCTGCAGTCCAATTCTTATTTTTACATATAAATCTCAATTCAACTAGAAACAACAAACAATAAATATATTTCCAGACCTAATTCTATGTTAACTGTTTGAGGTTATATTTAGAAATAAGAATTTCAGCTAGACGATTTAAAGGTAAAAGAATATGAAAATGAATGAACTGAAATAGCACTATTTAGAATAATTTCATATATCCTTGATTTCAATGACTCCTTGCTTGCGGTGGCCCTGATTAAGAGATTTAAATGTTTTTTCCTTGTAACAATCAGAATGCCCCCGAAATCTGGACCATATTTCCACAAGTACAAGTGTTCAAACTACCAAATACCAGCACTGGCACTTGTTTGGTTTTTTTATAGGAACGAATATTACGTACAAAATAAAAATAAATAAATAAAAACTACCACTTTCACGTTCAAATCCACCACTTTTTAACTTGACACCCTAGAAAGATTCAGGTTAGGCAGGCCATGATTCCATGCGCCTTGATCGGTTGTTGGTTATCGCCCATTGGTTGGTTATCTTTGGTACATGTACCTATATCCCTTTCAAACTTTCATTAACTGAGTGTGAAAACAGTGTTATGAGGTTAAATTTTAGGTGTTCTATTTTTCTTTACATTTCTGTTTTTCTTTATTATTCTTCTTTAAATAAAAAAAAACTTAAAACATCGATGTTAATCGACACAAACATCGATATTCACTAAATATCGACTGAATAACATCGATATTTTGGCAAAACATGTTTCAAAAACATCAACAGCAGGGGATTTAAAAACAAAAATAAGGTAAATTATTAGTATTAAACTGTAAATTTATCAAAACAAAACTGTAATAATTTATTAATAGGGTTTTGTGTAATCTATTATTATTTTTATTTAATTCTATAAATAAGTTATCTTATGTATGATTTCTGTTTTTTTTTTCACAGAAATTTTTTTAGAAGCTTTCAAATGTATGAAAGAATAATCAATTAAAATTTGAAATCGCAGATGTAGATTCTTAACGGTTCGATTGATTTGAAATTTTAATTGATTATTCATTGAATTATCGACATCGTTATATAATTATTGACATCCTTTAAAACGTTTTACTCAAAATTGCCCCATCTGCTTATGAGCTCTTGTTACAACGCACCCTCCCCAATTTATAGATATAAATAATACCAAAAGAATTTTATTTCTCTAATATAAATAAATAAAATAAATAATATTTTTTTAAATTAAATTTTTCCAAACTAGCCGTGATTAAATAAAAAAGTAAAATAAATAATTAAGGGAGTGAGGGTTATCGAGGGAGACAGAGGTGGCGGGGAGGAGGGAAGAAGAGAGGCGGGAGATGGTGATATTTAGGCGGGCTATATTAGGAGAGCAGGAGGTAGTAGGAGCTGAGCGCACCGCCCAGGACAGCAGCCGTCCTTCAAGCTAACAGCTCCTGCCCCTCCCTGCCCTCCTCATACCCCTCTGCTCCCCGCGTCATCTCTCCGCTCCTCTCCCTCTCTCCCTCCTCCCTCCACTCTCCTCACACTCCTTGACTGTCTTTCTTCGTGCTTAGTTAATTATTCATCCTTTTTTTTTTCTTTTCCCCTTGGACCTCTTCCCCCTCCAATCTTGGCTCAGTGATTAATTTTCTTAGCCGAACAAATTATCTTGGTACTTAATGAACGAGGATTTTATTTGATAACAGCCCTTTCTCCATCCGACAACCTATTTGAGGAGCTTCGCAGATTTTCAGATACATTATTTATACATTCAAAGAAGTTTTTTTTTAAACTATTTTTTTTTTAAATTAACAAGATTGGGTTATTTTTTCAGATAAATAAGGGTGTGTTTCAAGAAGGTGGATCAGTGATTGTTTTCAGCGACCTCACCTTTCATTAAGTCACCTTCACCTTCATATACACATATGTATATGAGTAAAAGTAAGAGTAAGAGAAAGTATTGTGGAGATGGTATCTGGTTTTTTAAAAAAAGGAAAGAATAAATTTATATTTTAATATTACAAGAACGATATATAATCTATTTATATATAACGAGATATGCTAAACTATACTCCATACACTCTCAAAATTGTTTGATAAGAAGCGTGCTTAAACCTTCGGGTTGCAATCTGATCCTCTATTGAACGTAAACCGACTCTTTCCGGTAAAATGAGCTTACACGTGAAAACCTGTTAGAGGGGATTGCTTTAGAGATTTCCTAGCACTGAAAATACAACTGGAATCCAATGAAAATAATTCATTATAGTTATTTCCATATTAAAGGTAAATATTCATTTTCCATAACTAATAATAATAATAATGACAAAAATATCTTTAACCTCCTCCGTATTTTCTTCGACTTTAACTTATTAAATAGATTATATGCCTTTATAAGAAATTAAATTAAAAAAATTTCTTCAAACGTTTCAGTTGTCAACTTTTGTCGTAATCGATTTTCGCGGGGCTGGTTTGGGTCATTTGTGAAGCTCTAAAAAATATCTGATCAGTTAAGAATGAATAGGAAGAACCGTGTTTTAGTTATCATAATGCTTGTGTTTTTAAAATCAAACAAATAGAAATATTCAGGTAGGTGCCGATTTTGAGTATTTTTTTTTCGATTAGGTATTACAAACAATGAACAAGTTTTATTCTTCTCTAAAAAATAATAGCATTCTACTGTTAAAATAAAGTAAGATTCGATGTATAAAATAAGATTTATTGCTTCTGTAAGTTTCTAAAGCATTTTTTGTGTGCATTTCACTCCATACATACATGTAAATAATGATTATAGTCGTTATTATTCCGATTAATAACGGAATAATAAGTTAATATTATTTCACAGCACCTCGAAAAATAAATTTGTGTAAAGATGTGACGATCGTTGGGTGATGTGTGATTATTTTTTTTTAATTATGTTTATATTCGTTTCGCACCCCATAGAACCCTCAGAAGAAAATTGTATGCAAGATAGAAAACAAAACGAGTTATTACAACTTATAAATACTACCTTTAGATTAAGTAATACATCCCAAAAGTAGCTATATGCTTGAAATGCCTACTAAAAACTGTAAAAATACTGTTTAGTGAGGTGTCTTTTTTATTTTTATAATCTTACTTCATTTAATCTTTATTTCAGATAAATTTAAGGTGAAATCTTGTTTACATTAATTATGCATGTAAACTATTTCTATGTGAATTAGTTGTTACCTATCTATAAATTACTAAAATGTATTATAATGTAGCCAAGCCAGGCTCTATTCGTATAGGGAACTACCACAAAGTGAAATAAATGTGAATGAAAATACATTTATCCATAAATTTAAATATTATTTCTTTCATAAAACGGAACCCAGGTTTAATTTTTGTTTTTGAAATATTTTCATGAAAATAGAGTGAAAAAACGGCAAAAATCAATAATCTCATTTTTACTGATTAGGATAACGGATCAGCATTATCTGTTTGTTGTTTGATAAACAGACTGTAAAGGGGGGAAAAAAAAGAATAAGATAATGAAAGTTAGATTTATAAATTGTTCTGTAAACTCTCTACTTATCCGTTGTTAGTATTCACATTATGTACAACTCCTATTACAGAAAGAAAGCTGGATCCAGACGGGAAGTGAGGCCACGGAGGTGGGGGAGTTGGAATCCGTCGTTGGCTCCCAGCTGGTGAAACTTACCTCGGCATTCTATCTAGAACAAGGACAAACAAAAATATTTAAATAAATTAAGTATAAATGTAACAAATAACTATATAAGTATTAATATAATGTGGAACTAAAACGCTGATACTCTTGACAGTTCCGCGGGGGAGTCAGTTGAGACAGGCTTCAATCCAACAATTGTATAACAAGTCTCACCAAGTGGGTCAGCCACGCTTTTTAGATTAGCCTGCGCCCAACCTTCTGGTTCGTTTATATATCACTAGCAATGATACAAATATTCATAGAATTTCTGGATAATTAACTACACATTAACTTATTACTAACTGGGTAATGCAAATACATCACCGTCAGCAATAGTATCTAAAAAATAATCTTTGGTAAATACTACTATTATACTAAGTATTTTTCTAATCTATCTTGATATCAGGTTGTGAATGAAAAAAAAATAATTAAAATTAATTATAATTAACCTAATTTATAAAAGTTTATTTATAAAAACCTAGCGACTCCAAAGCACTATATTTTTCAAAAGAGCCAACTAAAACAAACAAATAAATTTGATGTCAAGCTTGTGCTTTTCATGGAATAGTTAATTTTTATTTTCTGATGTATATCTATGAACTCCACTGAAGAGGGCCTGAAGAGGAGGAAGATTTTGGAGGTTTATTTATCTCAGAAGAGCGAGCGTAGCGATCGGGAGTCGAAAGCAGGGATTTAATACAAATAATCCAGGGCCTTTTTAACTGAAAAGGACGCGATGAGAGTCCCCTTATACCACTGTAACACAAGTCACACGAAATATGCCACGCCCGTAAGGAAAAAATATAAAGTTATAGAATATAAAATCTCTCAATATAGATTTTTTTTTTTTTTTTTCATGCTTCAATAGCTAGATATCATTGCTCGATAAAGTCATATCAACTATATTCAGTTTTTATTTATTTATTATAGTGATATTTATAAAAAGTGTTTTATTTTATCATACTCATAAAAGATTTTTTATTTTAAGGATTTATCCGTCATCCCAGTCAGTGAATAAGCAGTCGAATTTCCTTACTTTTCAGGGCCCGATTTATAAGTTTTTAAATACCTTTTCTATAAAATCAGGCTTTCACCTTTTCTATAAATTCATGTTACCAAGAACATAAATTTCGCCAAAAATACCAAAACAGTGGCTATTGATCACGGCCATTAAACCGAATAAATAATGAATCTATAATGAAATATTCCAGTTGACTAATTGTTCACCAACTCCTTAAAACGAAGAACGGCTGACTTATATATATTCACTTATTCATAATAAAGAAACCGACTACATTCTTCTTATTAGTTTTTTGGACTATATAAGGCTTAACATTATTTTATTTAGTGGGATGAAAGATTTATCGATTTATTTATTTATGGTGCAGGTATGGACATCCATGCAGAGGTTAAAATCAAACTTTATCCCATCTTTAATCACAAAATTCGATTCGAACTTACCTCATCAGTTTCTAACCTTGCTACCTATTCGGTTCACACGAATTTTCTGAATCTCCTGAAAAGGAGATGCATCGAGATCTACCACAGGACTCTCATTATAGTGATGTTTGTTCTGAAGCTGTTAAAGGAGGAGTTTCCGTTTATTTACACTATTGTCATGAATGTTTTTAGTTCATTCCTCTCCACTCTGCTTGATACAAACAATAAGACGCTGAAGTTAGTGATAAAGGGCCTGAAGTATATTTGTAGGGTTATTATACTAATGACGGAAAGAGAAGGGCCGGGTAAATATTTGCTAATTGGTGGCCCTATCGCCCTCCCCTCCTCGTGCCTACGTGACCGGGTCCCCATATCCAGCTCCCCTCCCTCGGCATACCTTGTCCTCAGAGCGCTGTACGCTCTTTTTTAGATTTATCTCAGCCTTCGTCAACCTATTTCTTTCAACAGATGTAATTTTAAAATCTATTAAAACCTTTAAAATATCGCACGAACCGGATTAATATTTTTGAGAATGTATAATCATACCATTCCTACATTACATAATAATCATAATCTTATCTATACAAATGTAAGAGTTATGTTTGTTACCACATAACTCGAAAAGTAGCGGTTGGATAAATCTGAAACTTTAACAGAACGTTGCTGATTAGGCAATTAACATTCATATCTACTCTTTATGTTAATATATCCAACGGAAAAAATTTTAAAAGAATAAAATTTTTTTTTTTATTTTATGTATTATATCCATTATTTTTGTACGAAATGGTTGCTTTAAATTTTCGTTACAAAATGAAAAAGAAGTCGTGGAAATATGAAAATTATTAACAGTTATTAAGAGTTACGGTCTATTTTATTTTTGTAAATCTTTTTCTCACAGTTTATCATATATATAAAATTGATATTATTTTCACAATCAGCACCCTAATTAACCTAAAAGTCGACCTCAATATTGTTAATATCGGGTAATTTTTCATAAATCGGAACAAAAATCGATATCTATTTCAAAATGAGCACCTCAATCAACCTATGAGCGGATCCCAATATCATTTATATAGGTTAAGTTGTAATAAATCGATATCCGAGCGCGTAGTCGAAAAATCTATATCATTTTCATAATCAGCACCCTAATTAACCGAGAAGTCGATCCTTAATATTGTTAATATCGAATACTTTTGTAATATAAAAATCGATATCTAAGCGATTTCATCAGCATCGTTGATAATCAAATAATCGATCCTCTGATCGATGTAAGATAATTGATCACCATATATGATATCCATAAAAGCGGATAACCCAATAATGTACCTATGCCAATATGAAGAAATCCGAAAATAAACTCTTAACAGTCATTCTTAAATCAATTCTCAAATCAAGCTTTGACTCTTATTTTAGATATCATTGTGATAAAGATCTTATCATGACTTTTTTTTTTTTCTGGTCCGAAATTAAAAGTCACGATGTGATTTTTATTTAATTATTAGAACTATAGAAGTCCGGATTTGTCTTTTATTTTCTTTCCGAGAAAATAAGAGTTTATTTCAATCCCTGTTATCAAGTAAAAAATATCACGGAACCACCCAAAATCAGCCATAAACAATAGAAGGGTTTAGTCGAATAACAGTCAGTTACATTAAACTTGTTTTTCGACTGAACTTTTCTCTACCTTAGACACATAAAAAACATGATTTTTCAGCGAATAGAAGGTTCAACAGTAAAATTAAAATTGTCTAGAGTAGATATTAAGCTTCCGATTGAACTTTCTAGTATGCAGTAGAACTTTTTTAGATTAGAACGAATTTTTTTCTTTAAAGAGAAACGCTGTTTTTTTCAAACAGCCCCTTTTGATTTGTGAGCTTCCAGAGAAAAAAGTTAACAGATGTTGCTTGGATTGAGTTAAAATTTTGAGGATCTAGCAATGGTTTTCCAACGTATTCAGAATACATTAATAGCTATGCTATATTAAAATAATTCAAAATTCAATAACAGAGCCAATTTTTGAGACAAGAAGTCGTTGAAAGGAGTGAGTGATACTTTCTATGGAAAAAGTCATGACAAACCTGCCTTAACAGAGTAAAGGAAAGATTTTCCAAGTTACTTTCAAGAAAATTTGGATTTTAGATTATGCTTTTTTTATATTTATTTAAATTTTTATATTTTGCTATGTTTCTTCAGTTAAATACAAAAAAAATACTCTATATCAACCGAGTAAATCAATATCACTTCCTCATATTTTATACTAATCATAGAAAAGATTTGATAAAAATAAAACTGTACATAACCCAAACAGTATAAAATTTATAGATCATATATCCAGATTTGAAAAATGTAATTACTTATTTTTTAAATATTAAGGATTATGAAAATTGAATTATGGGCTAATGCGCTTAAAAATCTATTTTAATCCATAAAATCTTGTGCTAATTTATTGTAATCTATCAATATATAACGTGATAATTGTAATCCTTAATTTATTAATGTAGAGTAAACGGAAACGGATCTACAACATTACTATAATAAGCATGTATGATTTTATCCATTATCATCTTTAATAGCCTCTCTGAGATTATATTTATTATTTTTTATTATTGACTTCTTCTCCGAGATAATGGTTTGGTCGATGGCTGGCTCATGTAATAGGGTAGGATTTAATAATACAAGGGCATTGTGAAGGAGAAGTGGGTAGCTCCCCTCATTGCCCTTAGATGAGCGAGGGTGACTGTCGTAGGGAACCAACAAGCAATACAAATAGGATCCGTTAATACCGTTGAATTGGGGGATATTCATTTTCCTTTTCAAATATTTTGTATGGCGATGTACTTAAGTTCTACATAAAATTGTGTCCAAAAGAGATAATATAGAAAAATAACCTAACTTCTATATTTAATAATGGAGTATTCTAGACTTTTGGAGTTTCAATCTCCGATTCTCTATAGCTCGTTGTTATAGAGTGTAACTACCTTTAACATACATCGTTGGGAGGGAAATTAAATGTCCAAACAGTTGTTTTAGGCGTTATTATTAAAGGTATTATATTAAGGTTAAGGTATTAATATTAAGGTTAAGGTTAAGGTATTGATATAAAGGTTATTATTTCAACTTTTAGCCTGCCAAATTTCTACCTACCCTTTCAAGGAGTGTACCCAATGAGGATCCGTTCCCCCCAATAATTTGGTGCTGGTGACGCCTAGAAATGAAACAATAATGATTCATGAATTCATACTTTTCCATCACAGCCATTTATGAAAGTCTGTGGTGGAAAAGTATTACTTAAGTATGGATGTATTGTTTCTTGAACCACGTTTGAACTGGATTTTTTTATGAATGAATAGAAAAAGCGACTTTATACTAGGACAAGGTCCTTATATGAGAGTACGCTCAGGTATACATTTACGTACAAATAGGTATATATACATAAAAATAAATATTTACATACAAAATAGGATTTTAACTGACAAATCTTAAAGCCAAAAAAAAAAAATATTTACATAGTTGCTAAAAGATCAAAGATAAAAAATAAAACACATAAATAAATTTTTAAGGATATAATATACTCAGAAAAAGTAAAACTTAATTGAATATTAAAAGTATATCTTAATATTTTATAAATTCTTTCATATTTTATATTTGACTCTTTCTTATTACGAGGCATTTACGACTGTAAATTACTCCGACAAATAAAATCAACGTACTGTAGTAGGAAGAAAGTTTCGTTCCCTATTTGAGCACCATCATGAAATTTATATGATGATAAAGCTTACCTCATATTAACGTGTTTATAATTCTCATTAAATAGGACGAGTTTAATTTATCCATTCATTAATGGAATAAAGGGTGACTTCCGGTAGCTTAATTTTGACGATAATGTTATAAGATATGCAAATGCCTACCTCAAATACCTAATATTTATTTTCATACAACTTATATAGTTTTTGTGCTTGTCTGGTAACATAGTCACGCAAAGACACAAACAGAACATTTTGCGTGACATGGTTATTTAGTCTCAGACGTTAAACAAACAATTTAATATTACGCCAAATGTTCTGCTTAATAACAGAAATATTCTAATCATTATAGTAGCGGTTATGGAATATGTTTTTCTACTTTTGAGACCCAAGGGGTGATCACCTTGGGGGGGGGGGGAGTTACTGATTACAATAGCTTCCAATCTTACTAATGTCATGGGGGGTGTTTGTGTGGTCCTGGCAGTGCTACAAAGAAAACTAAATAACCTTATTTAGCCTTATATAGTCAAGCGTGTTTGAGCGCGACCCGCTGAAGCACGCTCGAGCCGAACGGCGGCGTTCGAATCCGCCCTTGGATGGTTGACATTTATTTCGGTTACACCTCTAGAGTAACCCCCCCCCCCCCCCCCCCCGAGTGCCACATAAGGTCAGGTAGGGGTACGAAACAAAAAAAAAAGAAATAACCTTATTAGCCATTATACCATTTATGTTCGGTTAAGCAAAATACATACAATAATTTCTATTATGGCACTTAATTATTTTCTTTACGTAACTACTTCATTATTTACGCCCTTTAATCCTAACATAGTGAGACACATTTAGATATTGTGATATCAATCTACACCCACTGGGTTATTCAATTAAATTAAATTGCTAAACAACGAATAATTTAAAAACAAAACAAAACAACGAGGGTAGTTATAATGTTTTTAATAGTTTGTAACAAATTGGTTGATAACCAAGACTCTTGGTTATTAATATCAAATTACTCCTAAATAGGATTTAAATATTACTTTTCTAATATCTGCATTACTTTTTTTTATATTTTCGATCTACTTGATGTACAATTAGAGGGGGGATGGAAATTATTATTTTTATCTGAAGACAAAAAGTTGTGTTAACATTTATAATACCCTCATTAGAAGTAATCTTTCTTTTCCTTAAAAAACAAAAACAAAAAAAATTATGAGAGAATACTCTCTATTTGGGATTAAAGTCAAAAAGAATGCTAAATACTTCGCCTTTGTTAATCTACAGTTCTGTGGCAAACGGTTCCAAAGCAGCCCTTTCTCCTTAAGGAAGGAAAATACTTCCAACTCCAACTCCCTGCCACCGCCCTCCCCATCAATAATGCAATCCCCTCTTTCTTTCCTCTGTTTTAGTCAAAGTCATATTGTGTGATCCTTGGCTCCCTTTAGCCCAATATCATGGGAAAACTGTTCCTAATACAAAGAGGATTTCGATCAATCCATTTTCATCTTTTTAAGGGGAATAATAACAAATTCTGAGTACTTTTATTCTCTTTGAGCAGCGGTTCTAAAAATTTTTCTATCGGTTTATCTGTAATCTTCACCCCTTTGTAATTATCAGATTACAACAAGATTACATCATCCCTTTACATGTAAATAAAACCGTGCATTTATTGAAACAATCTCTCTTTAAATGGTAATTTCCAAATTACCTTTTTTACAATTCGTTACATACTTTGATACATCACTTTGAAGAACTAAATATAACTTCTGTTCATTTAATAGAAATTATTTGTTTCGTGGGAACTAAATGAAGTTTTCAACAACTACATAGAGAATTATAAAATTAGACGACTTGGAGTATTAGGCTCGCATTGCCGAATTATCACAAGTAACAACTTTTATTTAATAATGAAAAAATTGAGTGTACTTGAAGAGCAAATACAAACAAAAATAAGTAAATGAATGTGGAAAATCGCGTGACTTTGAGAAATGGCATTTAGCAAAACACGTCAATTTCTTCTAATCAAATTAAGTTGGTATGTGAAAGTTGTGTGTTTTATTAATTGGTTGGCATATTACAATATACATTTTTCCTTGTTTAGGCTAAGTACAAAGTTCCATTTGTTTGTTTTTTTAATCCGAAAATATGTTCTTTTCGGGAACTTTTACAGAATCCTCATTGAAAAAGTAATAAATATTATATTTGGAATTTAAGAAAATGTAAATAAATATTCATAAATGGCACACATTTACTAACTAAAATTTTGCCATATAAATATTGTTACAATATTCAGAATGATGTAGTATTTTCCATATTCTAATCATTGAGGGTGTTACGCACAATTACAAACAAAAAAATATCAGCAATTAGCTCTTACTATATATATAGTACTTACTGCTGTTCTGAACGGCATAAACTGAAAATTTCCATCTCCTTTTGCTTGAACTTATAGAAATTTTCAATAAAAAATTAAGTGAAAAATCACGAAACCCTGTTTAATCGAAATGAGAACTATATCTTATCAGAACTGTTAAGAAGTTTGTCCGGAACCCGTGATTAACAAGAACAACATGATTATTTGGTTTTCCTGATTATATCTCCGTATAATCAAGAAAACATGAACATTATATATGCATATTTTTTTTTAGAATAAGATATGGATTTTTTTTTTTTTAACTTTAATTGTAATTTAATTTACAAAAGGATAATGAAGTACATAGTTGTAACCCTCTAGTCTGTCAGGATATATACATTCCTTGTAAAATAATCACCTACAGTATTATATAATATATAATACTCTAAGTGATTATTTGACATCAGAGAAAATGCTGAACAAAAACCTTGTCGCAAATTGTGGGCAATTATTTGCTTCTGTGACCTGGATTAGGTTTAACACCGATTTTCTATTGCATTATGAAGTGTAAAATTTGTAACTAAGATAGCCATGTAATGTGATAAGAACATACTATTATTCTTGCAAAGTTAATGTCGACTTAACTCTATTAATTCCTTTCTTTTTTTTTTTGTTTTTCAATGAAAATGATTCAGTTCGTTAGTAGATGGAAATTAATAATCTTCTTTACATTGATTCTTAATAAGCCAAAACTTAGGGTATATCATTCTGAGTGCAAGGGTATGCATAACTCAAACTTGATATATCTCGAGTTATAACCATCTTCTTGCCGACTTGTGAAATCATTTATTTAAATCCACAATTAGAATTTAGGCGATTGCCCCATTATATACGAAATTAAGTTTCATTTTCTGAAAAATGAAATTTGAACCATGTCACTTGAATATCAAGGGACTTAATTTCGTATATCATAGGAAAAATCACCCGTTTACGTTTTTTGGACTGAAGTTCGGAGACGGCATTAATCAATAATATGCATATTCCAATGTAATGAAGAGGAATAAAATCACAATGTGAATTTTTCAAATATACCTGGCTTTTACCAAATTGGTATTTTTTTTTTTTTTTCGATTCAGAAAATATTATAATATAATAATAAATTTTTAATTAAATATTTTATTTAATAATATATAACATAATATATAAATTATTTGTAGCAATGGGTTTATTAAAAATAAACAAGCGATTTTATCGTTTGAAATAGGCCCGTACGACGTTGAATATGACCCGAGTAATCTATACTGCCTATTGTTTGCTTTTATTTGTTGCAAAAACATTTACCATGTCCCAGTGAACATGACCGCGCGCTAAAACATACAGTGATATTAATGCTTTAAAATAATTCTACTCCAAAATAATACTTTAGTGCTCACGAATTTAGAATAATCCTGTCCGTTTGTTAATAATTAAAAAAAAAAAAAAAAGAAGGGTGTTTGATTTATAACATCAACTTTACTTGGTCTGTTATAAACCTTATTGAATATGGGCTGGTGTGGTTTAAAGTGGACTGTATAAAGGTTAAGATAATTTTAAATTGAAATAAAATAAGGAAAGTAAATATATTCTTCTAAAGAAAACAATCTCTTGGGGCGGGCCTGAAGGTTTTACATTATTGTTAATGGTTAGTTTTAAAATTTTGAATGGTGACATAAAGATTTAAATGAAGATGAGATGATTGACGGCTGATTGTATGAAGGGTCGAAATTTGGCTGAATCTCATTCTGAGTTGGTTTGAAGGGATGAATTTGATGATATTATTTTTCTTTTTGAATAAATTATGTTACTCACAGTTTGTCTGCCGGCCAGCTCATACTCCCTACTCTCCCTCTTCCTGGGTTCACTGACTGGGTCTACTCCATAATTTGGTTGTTCTGCGAATAATAAGAAAAAAGGTTTTGCCCGCATGCGGTTCTTGGATAGCTTCAATAAAAGTTCCTCGCCTGCATATTCAAGTAGGCGTAGTTCCATTGAGGGCCGTAGGTAGGAGCAGCGGCGTACTTAGCGCGAGTAGGAACGAGCTGAGAATACGCAGCGTGAAATATGTCATACTGTTTCTACAATTGCATTTAGGTAAACGAAGATACAAATTTGTGTGGGATGGGATACGCTTCAGTTTACCTTAACAAAGGGTCTTCGGTTCAATACTGTGTAAGGAAGTACTCCTAATTGGTAAGCGGCCGTAAAAGGAGGTGATTCGACTGTGATCACGCTCAACCCCTATGATTTTTCACCTAGTTTTTCAATAAAGGTTGCCCACATTAAAGAGGCTGGAATTGACCCAGGAGGGTATCTCGGCCGCTGAGACAATCTATCAAAGAGAATTACAGATATCCTGCCTTGCCGGATTCGAACTTAGGATCTTGAACACAGAAGCTTTATGCCTACCATTGAGCTACCCCTCTACCAACGATTAAAGAGATAAATTATTAAAAGAAAAAATACTAATAACATATTACAGTACATTGGGTTTCCAGATATAAAAATCACTCACAACGTTTGTTACCGTTAAAAAAAAAAATATGAAACCGGAATCCTTTTATACTCGAGTAAGGAAAATTTAACCCCGAGCAATGTTTTTTCTGCCTGGAAAATGCTAGTTAAGATCCTTGAATATAAGACGAGGAAAACCCCACCAACTTTTCGTCGATATTAAGTTTTAGTCTTTAGAATTATCGGCAGTCACAATTCTAAAAATGATTAAGAAAAAATGATGAAATGAAAAATGATGAAAATGAAAAATTATGAAAATGAAAATGATGAAAATGAAAATGATGAAAATGAAAAACGGAAGTCGAAATTTTTCACGATCACAATACTTTCCCTTACTATATATCACATGTAGCTAAGTAAAAGTAAAAAAAAAAAAATTGTACCATTATGTTATTTATCTAGCTTTTTATGTGAAAAAATAAAAAAAAATTTGGCTTACTTATTGGACAAACCGAATAATCTTCATATTTATGAAAATTTATGCAACGATGTTAAAAATGAACTTCAGGTTATACTTTATTGCTGAAATAAATTATACAAAAATAAGTGAATACTAAAGTTTTTTTTTTTTTTTTTTAATACTGTAACATGAAACAAAACACAAAACATATGGTTTAGAATAGTTCTAGACTTGTTGTTAGAACAAACTGTCATAGTAGATGTCGTACGCTGGCCTAGAACCTTCGAGGCTGTTCTCTTTACAACTAAATATAAGGAGCGATGGACTGGAGAGATGTTCTGAAGCTCAGTTATTTCTGTGTAACAAAGTTATAATTTTAGTAACCTGTTTAAGTATTTATGTTTTCATGATTTGTGTAGCATTTAAATTGCTATTTTCGTTCTATAAAAATTGTTTTACCCACATAAGTGTTACAATACAATTCTGATTCATTATTAAATATAAAAAATTCATTTTATTCAGAAGGTGAAAATCTCCTTTTTCTATTCAAATATTATTGTTACAGCATCTTCGGATTCAGAGAGGTAAATCCCGAAATTTTTATATTTTTTTATTCATGGAAATGATATAAGAATTAGAAATTCAATGAAACTGAAAAAAGTCTCAGATGAAAATAAAATGTAAAAAAAAAAAGCATTGCTGTAAAATTACAATTACTCACTATTGATAATATTAATCAACAACAGGAAAAGGCATAAATGAACCACAGTTATTACAAGAGATGAAAGCTGACAGTGAAGCTTGCAGGTGGAGCCGGTCTAGTAAGCTATTACCAAACAAATTGATGAACAATTACATATAACTATTACAGGTGAGTCATGCAAGAAGCAGAGATATCAGAAGCAAAGACAGAATCTCGTTGTCCAACATGGGCAGCCAGGCTGCATTGATAAAGACAAGCTAAGAATCCTGGCAGGAGGTCAAGGCTCTCAGCCGGGATTGGGATGGATGGCGAAAATTTACTTCGGCCCTAAGCTCCCGCAGTGGTGGCAACAGGAAATAAGTCAAGTAAGTCAAGAAAGAGCTTGCAGACTGGAATTTAGCTGGGAGTGAAAGTCAAATTATACAAAACAGGTTGTAAAACCCAAATTCCTGGTTGGAAAAAAAGGACGTCTTCACTTTTACTTCCTTGCTCCAACGAAATCAGCTTTAGAATACGTATTCGCATAAAATAAAACTCGACGTGGTATTAACGGAACCTTTATAAGAGTTACTGTTATTTTCTAAAAAAATATGAATATAAAAATAATTTATAACTTTAAGGGAAGGAATAAGTTTACGGGGAATAAGTTTACGAAATGAGATATGGTAGCCATGTCTAAGAAATGTATGGTGATTATAGTTTTATTCATACTCCTGGGTGAATTCAATAGATTTCATCTTACTTGCACTACAATTTATCTATGAAGTACACCAGATAACTTGGAAATATTTCTCTAGATCAAGGATTAAGATAGTCTGTTAAAACGCTCTTTACAAACAACTACAAGAAGAGATTGTATTTCAATCGTATAGTACAAATTTCATAACGTACTATTAATCGAACAATGTTGAATAAGATACAAATATTTTTAAATTAAATCCTAATTATTAATAGAACATTTACTAATACCTCATTGATCTTATATCGCCGTTGATACTGCAAAAAAATCGTTAAACAAAAATTTTCGATTTTGGGGTTCCATTGGATTTTAAATCAGGCCGAATCATGCACTGTAAGTATGATTCGAATGTATGGATTGTCTTGGTGAATTAAACCTATACGACACCAGACTATAGGTTATAATGCGAATAATTACGTATAAATGAAAATAGTACCGATTTTAAAGTCCCTAACGATAATAAAAGACAAAAATAAATAAAAATTAAAATTAAAAAAAAAAAATTAAAATTTTTAAAAAAATAATTTTTCTGTTATTCTGGAATTCAGTTGTTATCTCAGGTTCCATTCAGTCATATTTACCTTAGTATATATTAAAAAAATGCCACTTTCAAATATCTTTCATCTTCAACAGCCCAATAGTTTTAGATTATTAAAATCACAACTGAATTAACTAAACTAGTAAATATGAACATGAAACCAGAATGACATGGTTAGGTTTGTAGAGAAAACATTTTCATGTAATAATATTTAGCAATATTGTCATTTCAAATCCAGCTGAACGAATCTCAAGTTTTGATGAAGACAAAAAGAAGATTAATTATTAATTATTAGTTAATACTATATCAATTATGTGGGTTAAACAATTCTTATTGAGCAAAAATAATAATTTTCAATTTCACACAAATTATGAAAACACAAATATTTAAACATGTTACAAAAATTATCACTTTGTAACACAGAAATGGACCTGCGTAGCTGGTACTCGAAAATGTACAATGACAGTTTGTTCCAACTGATAGTACAAAAAAGTCTGGTAGTAACAAAAAGTCTAAATTTATTCTTAACCATATGTTTTAAAACAAAAAGGTACAATACTTTCAATTAAACATATGATTTACCTAAATGATCCAAAAATCTTTCAGAGAGGGTAGGACTTAAGTAATTACAACTTGTAATCATAACAAATGAATGCTAAAACAAATTTGTTAGGAGAACCTACCGCCGACGTGCATGCAAATCCAACAAGGTCGATCACTCTTATTTTCTTTAGGAGATGAAATTATTATAAAAAGATATGAAGGTCGTACAAGGATATCGCTTACAATCTTTTGTACTGATAAAAGTAAACTTAATTCCAGATTTTACGGTTAGTTTTGACATTATCTAAAAAGAAAAAAATCAATTGCTAGTACTATTAAACTATTTTTAAGACACATTGAATGAAGCATTATGAAATAAAAATAAGAAGGAAATGTCAAAGATCAGGATCACACTGTGATTCAACATTATTTTTACATTTGAAAGGCCCGCTTACTTGCTCGAGTTTTTTGGAACGAAGTTTGGTTAACCTTTGAAACAGTAATAGTTAATCAATATATATTATAAAGCAAAGTGTACAATGTGCGTGCCTATAAGGCTCAAAAACCACTCAACGTATGTTTAATAAAGTTATGTCAGCGTGTTGCTATACAACCCCTAACGGAGAAGAAGGTTTCCGTTTTTCTCTTAAGGGTGTAAAATTGAAGAGAAAAGGACTGGAATTTTAAGCCTCTCGCACCATGTAATTAGCCTACCTGAGAATGACGTTCGAGTTTATGAATGAAAAGTTTAGTTCGAGCTGCAGACTACCAGGAAGCGCTAGGGTGCGTTTCACTCAATGTTTATTGTTCATTCATTCCGTTCAGAATGTAAAGGTTATATATTTTACAGCTGTTCTTTTTAAATTACTAAAACATCAAGCGAAAATAATTATTTTCACCTTTGCGTTCAAAATAAAAAAATGATTTTACATCTCTGCAATCAATTAGAAAACCGCCTGGATACCTTACAAAATTAATTTTCTTATAAGAAGGTTAATTGATTAACGCATTAAATTTAATCAATATATAACATATACTTAAGTAAATTTAATGCAATATGAGTGAACATTACATTCTTTTTGTATGTAATTATGAAAAAGAAGTTGATTATATTACTATGTATGATGAGGATTCCAGTTGACAAAATGACTAACTCCAATTACACCATTTTTTTCAATAAGATTTTATCACCCCTCATAGTTCAGGATAAAAAGAAATATGGTGAAAAAATTGTGACCTCATGAAATTTTGGTTTTCACTTTGTGATAGCAGTAAGATTCGACATCTGCAGAGTTCGCCCGAACTACGGGGGGGATAACTTAAGGGAGGTTTAAATGGAAGAAAGGTATTTAAAAAAAATTTCTATGAATCTTCGATAGTTTCTATACTTCTGGATATAATAGGACCATCACTGTAAACGGCGCTTAGGTTGTACTGGAAATATAATTTTTCAACTATTATCTAATAACTTATTATCTGCTGACTGCTTGGAATGGGCTTATAGGATTCAGAATCACAGAAACCATAAAAAACGATGCATAACTCGACTAAGTTGCAGCAAAATTGATTGTTCATTCACTATTTTCAATCTCCCTCTAAAGTATATATATATAGGGTTCCTTATTTGGGCGGACTCTGCAGATCTTGAATCTTAATATTGATACCAAGTTAAAACCGATGTTTCCAGAAATTGCTAATTTTGTTCAATATTTCCATTAATTTTAAAGTTTTTCTGTTATTAAAACTACCACACAACTACCGGAGCGAAGCCGGGCACCCTAGCTAGTTGTATATAATATAATATATAATAACTTTCAAAAAAATTTAATAGTTATAATCCAATATTTTATGCGCATATAAATAAATCATAAAATTACAAAAATGAATCTTCTATAATAAAATTTTATATTACCTTTTTACTTTCACTTACCTATATATGAAATATATAGTAAGTGGAAGTATTGCGATCGTGAAAAATTTCGACTTCCGGTTTTCAACGGAAATACACGTTTTGGGACCCCCTGAGTCGAAATAACCAAGTCCCGCGAAATGGTCTGTGTGTGTGTGTGTGTGTGTGTGTCTGTGTGTGTGTGTGTGTGTGTGTGTCTGTGTGTGTGTGTGTGTGTGTGTGTGTGTGAACAGACTAGCTCAAGAACTATAAACCGTGGGAACCTGAAATTGGGTATTTAGTGTAGGTATATGCCCGCGATGTGACAGCAAAAATTTCATCAAAATTGCTCAAAGGGAGGGGGTACTTTATTTAATAACGTTTTACGTTTTTTTCGATTTTCTCAAAAACGGCTCTAACGATTTTGATTAAACTGAGTATTTGATCTATTTATATGCCCGAGATATGACTGTAAAAATTTCATCAAAATTGATTAACCGGAGGGGGGACTTTACTTAATAAATTTTGTATCATTTTCACGATTTTTTTTTATTTACTCAAAAACGGTTTTAACGATTTTGATCAAACTGGGTATTTGATGTATGTATATGCCCGAGATACGACTGTAAAAATTTAGTCAATATTGATCAACCGGAGGGGGGACTTTACTTAATAAATTTTGTACCAATTTCACGTGTACATATTTTTTATTTACTCAAAAACGGCTTTAACGATTTTGAAGAAACTGGGTATTTGATGTATGTATATACCAAATATGTAAAAGCCAACATTTCATCAAAATTGGTCCAACTGAGGGGGCACTTGATTTTATGACTTTTTTTCCAATTTTTAACTTTTTTTCGATTATCTCAAAAACGGCTTTAACGATTTTTATCAAATTCGTCATGTTTAATGAAAATTTGGTTTTATTTAATATCAGGTAAGCTTTATCATTATTAAAATGTTCTTAGGGGGCTTTTTTTTGGGGGGGGGGGGGCTTTTTTGTTTGTTTGTTTCTTATAAAGTACCTTTGTTTTTGTTTACATGGAGAAATTAACTGTCTCTCGTTACGCCTAAAAATAAGTAATGGCTAAATATGAGATAAGATAAAAATAGATAAAACATAAAGAGGAGAAAAAAAGAAAAATATTCAGTCAACTCATAAAACTCGTTAAGCCCACGCATACGGCACTCGCCTTTAATGACAGGCCATTGTTCATAATTAAAGCCGTTCTGTTCTTTTGAGAAGTGGCAATAACAAAACGCATTAATTTCTAATCTAAGTAAGTTGGTAAGTGAAAGTTGTGTGTTGCGAGCACGCACCAGATTTTTATTTGTATAATCGTATACGATTATTATTTTTAAAAAATTATTTTTATATCCATATTAAACATACATTGTCATTCACAAAAAATATATATAATTGGTCTCGAGCTTATTTAATAATTGTAATATTATTAATAGTGAATATTAAAATATAATTATATCCATATTTGTATTGTCTATTTCACATTCTAAAATTTCTGAATTGTTTAGAATTTAAATTTCTACCTGAATTTCTGTTCTGTCGTTACTTCCTACTTAGATAATTTAATCACTGTCTTGAATAAAATATTTTTTGCCCGACTGTTGTAAACCAAAAAGGAGACGCTTTAGAATACGCGTTGCCCTTGACAACCGAATGGATAGCTTGAAGTAAGCGAGTTCGAGTGCGGGGGAGCTTTCTAAAACTCGGCATCTTTAGCCCCAAGGGTAGAAATAATATGAGTTTTGGTATTTAATTGTATTTTATTATTAGTATATTTCAAAAATATTAATGTTAATGGTGCGTAAATGCACCTCTGGAACAAAATGGGTTAACTACCGTATAGCTTAAAAGGTAAGGGAAGGGAGGGAAAAATGTTTGAATTTTTGTAGCATTTTAAAGTTTTGTAACGTTAAACAAGAAAAAAAACACAGATGGTTTAGAATAGTTATAGACCTTTTTATGTAACGACGAACTAACAGTTGAAACAAACTGTCATAATACATGTTTGTGACTACGATGTTGGAGTACCATCTACGCTGGGCTATAAGGTTCTGGATAGTTGACCTTACGACTATTTATAAGGAGCGTTGACTGGAGAGTTAGTCTTATTCTGAAGCTAAAGTCATATGGTCATCATAATTTCTTTTTTACTAACCCGTTTAAATACGTGTGTCTCATAATTTGTGTAGCATTGAAAATTTTTATTTTTATTTTTATAAAAATTGTTTGACCCACAGAAGGGTCACAGTAATTTGTCTTTTTGCTATCGCAATTCAGAACGATATAAGGACTCCGCGAATATTGATAAATGTTTAGATCATTGTAGCATTGTTCTTGCTTGTTCCTCTAGAGAATTTGCTTTCTTATTACTTATGTTATTATTTTACAATATAAATCATTGGCTTATTAGGTACGTTAAGAATAAAACAAACATACAATAAGGCTTAGAGGCCTTTAAGGTCTTGAGACGAGCAGCGTAAAAGTTGATGGCGCTAGTAGGTCGCTGTCCCACTTACAGTGTCAACACACATCCATTATAAAACTCCGCAGCAGCTCACGGCGTTGGCTCACCCGGCTGAGCTTTCCTCTCCGTCCTTCACCAGCTCTTGCCTCACATCCTCGGGCTTCTATTATTCCAGAGCTCTCTTATCCAATAGATCGAAGTTAACGGGGAATCCCATAAGGGCTATAACTAGAACGCTAGAAGTAGAAAAAAATAACAGCACGAACTTTAAACAAACCTTGTTTAGGTTCTGAAATCACCTCATTGATGTATTGAAAGTAAATCAAAAATACTCTGATTTTTAAACTTCATGGTATAGCTATTTTATGGCGTAGTTCTTAAAAATTACGAGTACACTTAGAAAAATAAATAAATAATCAATTCATTTGAGAAAAAAAAAGTGCAATTGAGGAGGTGAGGTGCAAAACTCGTTCGTTCCATTTTTTTGAAAAATTGAAATGGCACTGGATTCTAAAAGAGATCACTTCAGCAGTTTCTGTTACTCTTTCTGAACAGAAAGCTCCTTAAACTCGCGTGTTTTATGTCAGTTTATACTCGATTCTTCTTACGTAGCTATATTAAAAATTGATTTTCCAATGGCTCCAACAAGCTAAAAGACGGTGGTAATCTGCTGAAAAAGCATTTCGTCAGGAGTGTAGGACCAATGATTCATTGGAAGTATTAATGAAGTTCTCAATTTATCTGCCACAGCCACAGCCGAGGGAAAGAACGAACAAGATGATGACGAAGTCGCTATTATTGAAGAAGACGATGGCCTTAGGATCTAGTCTTTTTGTAGACAGATGTTTTATATCAGTAAGCTGATATTTTTTAAAAAAATCGTATACTAAAAAAAATGTTTAGTCAACTTTTTTAACCCACTGGGTGATATTATTTTGTTAAATGATACCAAATTTACTAATAAAATGGTTGTGAACCTAAATAAATATTACTTATTAAAAAAAACTTCGCTTTTGTTTTCTTTTCCTCGTATTACTGTCCTTATTGGAAGATCAACTTACGCTGTGTGAATTAAAACTCTTCGTTCCAATATTGTGTGCAGCAAAAGTCTTTCCTTTAAACATTTTGTTGCAAAACTTTCTCATTTCATACTATTACTTTTTTTTTTTTTTTTGTTACCTTGAAATCAGTAATTTTTTTTCATTCAAGCTCATTTCCACAGGGTAGCTGTACCTTTCGAAGGCAAAAAAAAAAAAAACATTTTTATCTGGCCACTGTATTGGACGTGGTAGGTTTTTTGAGTTTCCTGAAAAACGTGTACATGTGGAACGAACGAGTTTTGCACCACACCACCTCAATTTAAAGAAAAAAAAAAAATATTCGCTGATTGAAAATTAATAACAAGCGGAACGATATTTCATGTACTTAATGAAAAAAAAAAACTACCAATAAGCTAGCGTATCCTTTCAAAGTTTTTGTTCTTACAGTTTTTAAATCATTGATTCATCTTAAAAACAAACTTTGTAACAGTCCTTTTTTTTTTACCTATACGAGATTAATTTCATCAGAGCTCAATTTATTTTCTAGGTCTTTAATTTTTTGCATAAAAAAAAAATGCATTCAGAGTACTTCCTAAGCACAAGAGAGAAACCGTATGAAGCATAGGATTTTGTAAAAATATTTGATTTTCTTCCTTCAAGCACCGATTGAGCCTGGTTTGTAACAATAATAAGTTGGATCAGGGAACAATCTAATCCGAACCACAATACCAATGAGATCAGATGATTTTATTTTGGCAAATATCCAAAGATCTGCTGTTCCTAGAAGCTTGATTATTTTGAACTGCTTTTCAGTAAATTACATTTATTTTTTCATTACAACCGCTTTGATTACCTAAAGGAGAAATATTCTCGCAGATTGAGACGAAATTTTCATATATATATAGGGCTATTAGACATAAAAGATACAGTTAGAAAGAAAAATATATATATAATTCAATAAAATATAAAGAAAATTGTTCCTATGTACATTGTACATGGAAATCTCGATTACTAGGTCCATATAAATACAATATAAAAAAAAATTGTACCTTAAAGTAGTCTCGAATTTTTTAATCAGTCAAATTCATTTCATTTAATTTTCAAGCATGTTTCGCTTTCAAGCATTTTCAAAAACTACGCGAAGTAAAAATTACAGTTTCTTATTAAAAATATATGATATTAAATAAACTTTAAGTATCATTAAGGAAATACTCTTTCATAGTATTTAGTGTGACAATTTTGCACCAACCAATTAGCAAAGTATTTAGTTTTGAAAGAATCTTTGTCTGTATGTTTAAAAACAATCATTCAGATTCATTTTAAAATAAAAATAAAACATTATAGATAATATTCATCTTATCTAAAATAATAATTTATCCACGCGAACATATACAATTATTAAAAAAATATTAAAAAAAAAAATATATATACATATATATATATACATAGGATAAAATATATAACAACGAGAAGAAGCTAGCCCCTGACAGACAACATAAGCATGTAAATATATCATTTTTCCACACTGATTCCTGTGAAACGTACATGCAAACATCAGACATTTATTAAAGGGAGCAGACATATATATTCAGGATCTTATATTAAACTTGTATGTCGGAATTTTTCATTTACGCTTAGGTAGTAATTTTGTCGTCTTGAACTTTGATAAGAAAAAATAAATAAATAAAAAAAATAAAAAAAAAAAAAAATATATATATATATATACATATACATGGCATTATATATTGTAAGTATAGTATTGTATGTATATATGGATATTATTCTTAATATATATAATTAATAAAAATGCCTTCTGAACATGCAAAATTTAAAGATGCAATAAAATAGCTAATAAATTTATAAGACCATTCGGTTGGATTTGATGATTATAAAGCTAATGCAAATATAATACTCGGTCTATGAATGGAAAAACAGATTTGTATGACTCTACAAATTTTCTTTATTATAAATATTTAAAAAAAAAAAAGGTGTAGGGAATCTACATGATTAAATAAAATACCTACATGAAAATTTTGAAAAAATAAGAAACACTAAATAAAAACCAGTTTACTTAAAAAAATTCTAAGCGAAGAACAGTGCGAAACCAATTTTTCATGACGACAACAATATGAATTTTATCTTCACTAATTATGAAATATCCATTAAATACGGGATAAATTCATTTGTGTTATTCAACCTTATCATTTATACCTTTTATTTATTTTTAAGTTAAATTATTAGGTATGTTTAATGAGATCTCATTTGCTCTAATTGTACATCTATTATTTTGTATGGAAACCTTTAAAATATAATTCCATATCATTATCAAATATGGAAGAAGTATGATAAAAAACTTAATTTCAAATTCAAACCTAATTATCATCAATAAGTGTGAAATGGCTTTGTATTTGTAAATTAATCCAACAGACAAGAAAATGAGAAAATATTATAATTGGAAAGATTTTTTTTTAATCGAATGAATTCAAATAGGCCCTTCACAGTATATACAAAATTAATAAATTTTATGAAAAATTACTATTTACTCTTAATGATCTGAATTTTAATCAGCATAAATATTAAAGGCACTGATGAGTATCTCTTATACTAAATCTTTACCCGAAATAGGGTAAAGAAGAATTTTTAGATCGGCCTTTCTTTTTAGTAAAAATACACTCGAACATTATCATCAGATTCTACTAATAAATTAAAACTAATTGTGTATTAAAATAAATTGAAAGTAGCGGTGGATTCGCGCTATTATTCAACGGATGTTATCAGACTTGATGGTATATCAAATATATTATTTTTATTATATATTGTGTTGAAGAAAATTGCATTTTTACGCAAATAAACAAACAAAAAAACTTAAAGAAGGAAATATTTGAAATTATTAATTTTTATTAATTAAATTTTATGTGTTTGCTATGGCGTTTTATAGTCGTCACTGGTTTTTATCAGTAATGTAAAAAGGAAAAGAAAAATCATGCCATAATATCAACAAAGTAGGACCATAACTGGGTTCAAATATTTAATTTGTAATCAATCAAATGGATTCACATGTAAATGCGCCTAAACAAACTCATGATCCACTCTGCTATAGTTTAATATTTAGTAAGAAAATAATCTAACCCATAGCAGGTAATTGAACAAACTCGGAATTGTGAAAGATTTAAAAGCTTAAGAATATTAGTTGCATTGATCGCTAACCGAGATTGTAACAAACAAAATGAATTTTTAGATGCTTTAATAGATACATTTAGTTTTAATTAAAGATAAGTGTTTTAAAAAGTTAGTACATTGAAATCGATTGGGCTTAAAATTTAATCATAATTTAATTTTTTGCTTTCGTAGAATTGAAGGGGTCGGGGCAAATAGTGCCAAGCAACATTTTAAATAAAAATAAACTGTAGCTGTAGTCTGCTGTATATTACGTAGGACTATGTATCTATGATGGAAATGCCACCTAAATATGACTATATAGAGCCTCTATAGACATATTTAGGTGGCATTTCCTTCATAGACACATAGTACTTTAGCTGCAGAAGTTCATTTTTGTTTAAAATTTTGCCCCGACCCCTTCAATTATTCATTTAATTGACGAAAATTTCAATTTAATTTTAAATTAAACCTAGCTACAATTTTTTTTTTTTTTTTATAGATGATTCAAAATTTAGATGATCCTGTTATGTTAGCGGTCAATATAAAGTTTCTTGTATGATATAATTTTTAATTACATATGTACACAACAGTATATATATTCGAAATAAATCGAGCAATATTTAAACAAGAATGAAAATCAATTTCACTCATGAGCTTAGCAGAATGCGGTTAGGAATCAAAGGAGCTTACAGGATCAGAGGGTTTAGCCCTGACCCCAATCGAAAATATAGGGGAAAAAAGAATTTTCAATTTGGTTCCCTTTCTTTGAGTTTGGGAATAGTTAATCTGTTTTGTAGTGCCACCACTTTTCCATTCTCGGGAGGAGAGAGTGGTGACGGGATGTCTATATTTCCCTTGTGTTTTACTCTCTCGGTTTTTTTAAAGAGAAAGTTGGCCAATGCGATTCCGCCGGAGATTTCATCAGATTCCAGGGCCCTTGGTCGGCCTACACTCAGTAAACTGTTTATTTTTGTAGTATTTAATACTGTCCATTATTAAATTAGAGTATGGAGTGTGAAGTGAAACAAAAAGTGGCGATTATTTCTGTTAAGCTGAAATAATTATAGAATTTTCTGGAACCGTTAAATTCATGTATTAGTGCGTACTAACTTGTTTTGGAATGATCTGGGCCTTTCTGCATAAGTCCGTTTACTAGTCTGGCCTTCGACATCGAAGCATATAATAATTTTGATTCACTGTTGTGTCACCGATACTTAAAATCTTTTAATGCTGTTACTAATTTGAGTTGTAATTGTTTTTTACCATTTTATATTATAATTTTATTTTAATAAAATTATTTAGACCCACATTGGTTTTACAGTAGATTACACATGAATGAAATAGATTGCTCTAGAAACCATGAAAATTTTATAATTATTGGTATGAAAAAAAAAAAAAAAGGCTTTGCTAATTTTTAAATAATCTGCCGTCATGCATCTCATTCTTGAAATCTCCCCTTCTCTAGACTGATTTATACTTGCAAATTCGTCAAATTTTGATTTTTTTTTTTTTTTTTTTTTAGCATAACGTCATAAATCAAAAGTTTTTTTTTTGAAGAAAAAAAATTGTATTTATTCTTCATCAAAGATAGAGAAAAATACCAGTTATTATGTAATAATGCAATGTAAAAATTTGAATCGGAGTCATTATATTTATGCTGAATGCACTTGATTCTTTTTTTTAACTTATTTAAAAGAATTAAATTTACTTAGCACTATCCTTAACGATCCATGGCGTTGTTGAAAGGAGTGAGTGATTTGTAAAGACTCTCGGACATTATCGTATCCATCGATAACAAATAATGTTGATAAGTCTTGTGTATATTAATACGTATATAAAGAATAAATATGTACATAAAGAGTGTCCCCACTTCTGAGGCGGAAAGACCTCGCCTAAGGTCATATTCCTAGGCCATTGAGAATTAAGGGGGAGGAGTCTAAGAAAACAAGCGATGGCTATTATCTCACTTTTGAAGAAACCTTCGAGACATTTTCTCAGTATTATAATTATTTTAAGAGCATTACGTTTCGTTAAAAATCCTGATGATCACTATATAGTTATGATAGTAACATGCTTTGTAATGAAATTAGCAAAAAGTACTTTCCGGTTCCTTATACAGAATTATAGTTACGCCATTAACGTTCTCATTAGTTTTTAAAGTAATTATTACATAAATACTTCCAGATATTGACACCTTAAAGTTTTGAAATTGTTCACAGGACTAATGATCAAAATAATTAAACGTCCAAAATTTATTTCACCTTTTAACTAAGTTTATTCTTAAAATAATAGCAAGATTTATTTATGTATGGAATTCTAGTGTATTTTGATACTTCATAAATTATAAGAATAATTTTTTTTATTTGTGTTGTCGCCTCTACCTTAAAGGGTCATTGGCGTCTACTGGTAGTTTATATCCATCTATGAAATCCCGTATATTTGAGGAACAATAATACAGAATAATTTATAATGAGGATGAATAATTTAAAATGTTTTTAAAAAAAACATTTTTATTAACTTAGGTACTTCAAAAGAATAAAGAGAATTTATTGCAATTTTTTACTTTAACCTACTTATACGAGTATATGAAATATATAGTAGTGGAAAGTATTTCGATCGTGAAAAATTTTCGTTTTTGTTTTCAACGGAAAATATTCGTCTTGGGGTCCCCTGAATCAAAATAACCAAGTCCCGCGAAATGGTATGTGTGTGTGTGTGTGTGTGAGGGAGAGAGAGAGAGAGAGAGAGAGAGAACAGCATAGCTCAAAAACTATAAACGGTACGAACCTGAAATTGACCAAAATTTGTCAAACGCACAGGGCACTTTATTTGAATAAAGTTTGTCCTATTTTTTCGTTTTTTTCGATTTTCTCAAAACTGGATCTGACGTTTTTGAAAGTGCTAGTTAATATCAGGTAAGTTTTATCAGCATAAAAATGTTCTGGGGGGGTTTAAATGGGGAAGGGGGCTTTTTTCTTTTCCTCTAAAGTACCTTTTTTCTTTTCCTCTAAGTTGTTTTTGTTTATATGGAGAAATTAACTCCCTCTCATTATGCCTAAAAATATGAAATAGCTAAATATGAATTATTAAAAAAATCGAGTAAAAGTATACAGAAGAAAAATATTCCTACAACTCATAAAACACGTTTTGAGCCCACGCATGCGCAGTACGCTTTTAACGACAGACCATTGTTTATAATGAACGTTATGTTCATGGGAATGATTTGTCAACGTGTTTAGAAAGATACATATTTAATGAAAATTATTTATTTCCATGGTAACTAAATGAATGTTTCAACTAAATAGAGAATTATAAAATCAGACGCGGTGGAGTAATATGCTTGCATTGCAGAATTGTTACAAGAATGAAACTTTTATTTAACGTTAAAAGGAAATTATTGTACTTTAGAGAGAAAATACAAATAAAATTAATTAAATGGATGTGCTACACATGTCAATTTCTAGATCAAGTTGGTAAGTGAAAGTGTGTTGCGCGCATCGCGCCAGGCTTTTTTATTAATAATGATGTAACGTGAAACAAAATCTTATGATTTTGTCAAATTAAATTGAAAAGAGTTATAGACATTTTGTAATAGTACAACATAACTGTATTAGTACGTAATAACATGTTCTGAAGCTTATGAGAATTTTCTGAATGCCCTTCCCGAATGTTTGATTTCGGACTAAATATTTAGACCATGGGCTTGCTAGTTTTGCTCTGAGCATCTAAGCATATGGTTACTTTTGTGTCACTAGTAATTACTTTTTGTAACGCCGTTAAAAATTTGAGCTTTTATTGTTTGTCTGACGTTGTTAATTTTAATTTTTAGTAAATGGAAATTTATTTTAAACCCATGTCAGTGTTACAATAATATAATAAATATTAAAAAAAAAAAAAAGTAATGTTAATCATATACAATAAAATAAGCTAGTCACCAGTTAAACAATTCATAGAATTTAATATTTCGAATAAACTTCATGAAATGTCCCGAGGCGGAATGTGACATGATGAAAACAAAACAAGGACACGAAGTTAAAGCAGGAGATTAGAAAGTTTTATGTGGGAGAACTCCGCAGCGCTCTTCTACAACTTGAACCGTATTATTTTAGCTTATTTTTGAACGAATGGCAATGAATTTTATGCGTTATTTATCTTTTCAATATGAAAACCTTCGTAGAACTTTGTTATTTAAATATTTGCCAACATAAATATGCATCCTAATTTCGAAAACATTTATCTACTGCGGGTCATCGAATGTTTTTTGATGACACAAATACTGCCATTATTCACTCCCTAATTTGAATTCTATGATGTTTTAAAACTTTTTATTTATTTAACGAAATTCAGGATTGTGTTCCATTTTATAATGAATGTAAATAGGAATTTTGTAGCAGTTTTATCTACATTTTTCGATGATAGACATTATTAATTATGACAGATATTAATTTATTTACTACCTATATATTTATTGCAGAACTTTCTCTTAAAATAAAATTATTACAGACTTTGAAATAAGTTACTAATACATGGCACTAAAACTTTTCAGATACTAGAATTATCGATGTCGGTGAAAAAAAAATCACAGACGCCATGTGTGTAGAAAATATCAATTGGAAAAGTCGAAGCTGACTGCCGTTATCGTGGTCCTCACGATATCCGATTCGTTCTACCTTTGTGAAAGCCTTCACTCACTGGTTCGGCCAGACCGCAGATAAATAAAACAGGAAGAGCAGTTTATTTATAGGGCTTTTTTTTTTTTTTTTTTTTTTTTTTAGAGAGAAAATAACTTAATGCAAAATTTTAGCGTGAAAAAAAATTTATATTGTATACCTTATAGATATTAAAATATAAAACAAAAGCCTAAAGGGGCCCAGTGGTTCGTTTGCTAGAGTATCGGCAATCTTTCCTTTAAATCGCCTTCAAATGAATCTCATCGAAATAAAAATTCTAAAGATGGGAACAATCCGGTTTAGTTTTTTAATACATATCTGGTTAGCGCCGATTTGTATTTTAATAGTTCGATTGTATCTACACGTCTCAGATAGACATCGATAATGTTTCAGGGGACTTCACTTGGGGAAAATGATGCGAAACCTAAAACGGACTAGAAATTAAACAACTTAAAAACGATTATTAACGAAATTTTCGTTTACTAGTAAACTATACTAAGCTAGAGTGGAGATTGCAAAAACTTCAAACATCCAGAAAACTCAACCTATCAAATCAAAAACAACACGAACTATAGTAGACACTATTTTATTTCTGAGAAAAATAACTACCTGCGGATGACTTGTAAACGAGGTTAGATATAGCTAAAGAATCTAATGATTCAATTCGTTCTCTTGTTAAGATAACATTAAAATTCTTAATATAATTTTTAAATATTTTTTATAAAAATAGAAAAGATTGGCCTTGGCCGGGATTTGAACCCGGATTTCCGTATTACTAAATAAATTATGTTTGTTGAATATATTTTGTTTGGTCAAAAATGATCAATATTCGTATTTTATTTGCCTTAGTGGAAGTTAATGTACTTATTAAAAGCATTTTGTTTTAATTGAAGGAAATCAAGTTGTGACTTCAGTTTTCACAAAATATTTAATAATAAAACCACTATATAACAATACAAAATCCGGCTGGCCCCCATTGGCTGAGTGCCGCTCTCATCAGGCAAGATTCGGGTTGTTTAAAAAAATATCAATAAAATTTAAATACGTTATAATTAAAAATAAGATACTGAATTAAAATTTTATTTTCTACAGAAATTAACCTTTTCCTTAAATCCGTAACCTAAGGGCTATTACCTAGTTATAAGATAAAATATTATTATAAAATTATGGGCGTCCGCAGGAGGCCCCCTAAAAATTTTGAGAAACAAAAACTGAAAATTAAATAAAGTTATATTCATTTTTTAAGCATTATATAAATATTTTAACTTTAGAATATCAATAAGATTTATTTGGAGGAGTAATTGAGCCTTACAAGGTCTGAATATCTCAAACCCTTCCCACAGACATAGGAATTTTACCAGCCTGCCCCCATTGAGGAAATCCTGCGGACACCATTGTATAAAATTATTATTGAAAATAAAATTTGTGAACACACTAACGAATATTTAAGATACATTTTTATCAATTTTAAACCGGAAATATATATTTTAAGGAATAAAGCGAATGTCAGAGATCAGCTGTTTATTCAAGTTCAGTGGAATGTGTATTTTCTTTACTCATAAAAAAAAGAAAGAAAAAGTGGTTTCTAAAATATTGCAACAAACCTGTTGGAATCTGTTCCCTTCGCTTTGAATTGAACTAGGTCAATCTTTGGTTTTATTTCTTTTCTGTTAGTATGATTTTGTAAAAATGTGTTTTAAGACTTGTTTGGACAGTGAAACTAAGACGGAACTCTCATATAGGAACATTTTTGATGACCATGGTCAGATCCATCATTGACGCACGCTTCCGAATAATGAAGAACATCATTCTCGGTTTTCCCAATGGCGCTTATATGACACAAAGCAGTGTTTTAGAATTTCCTTTTGAAGCCAAATTAATGAGAAGTGACTGACGTTGGACCGCGCGCGACCTTGCCACAACTAATGGCGGATCCGAGTCAAGGGAACCTATTCTACTGCAGGAAGTCTAAGGAATGTATTCTCTTCCTGTATGCTACTTCCATAAATCCGGTAGAAGTGACGAAACAATCTGTTCAAGTAGCGTGCCATTTGAGAACAGAGCTACACCAATTATGCGGAATCAACCTGTGCAAGAACCTATTGGGTCGACGATTTTTCAAACAATGGTTGAAAAACGGTGGCATAATTATTGTCCTTGTTTATTTCTCCAGATCCATAGATAATGTTCGTAGTCCAGAAGGTGTCATAAAATAAATACCACAAAACTTAAAAAGTAAAGTGATAAAATATCGTAAAGGTTATAGGCAATGTTTTTGTAAAATTGAGAACAGGCATGATTTTGACGTCAGACTTTTTTTTTAGAATTTTTAATATGCGGCTTATTTCGTCAGTATTTATTGGGGCCACGATCTAAACTAAAAAAAAAATCTTCGGTGCTTATTTACTTGAGCGAGTAAAGAGAGAAAAAATGAAAGCTGGGATTAAATAAAGCTAATCTAGGTCCTTTGTAACTGTAAAGACCGCAATGGTTCACTAATATCACGGTCACATAACCTGTTGAAAAAGCCTCGCCCAGGAACAACTGTTCCAAAGTTTTGTCTAGAGTGTGTTTTATACTTTCTAAAAGGGAAATAAATGCGATCTACATAGTCTTAAATTAAGTGTGCAATGAATGTTTTGGATAGTGCAATGTGTTTTTAATTAATATATGTAATATAAACATTAGAATAAAATAAAAAAACATGAAGAAGATTTGCCAACAGAATTGGGCAGTAGTTAACTAACTACATTCGTAATTAATTACCCAGGCAACTGCTTGTGATTTTCCAACTGCCAGTTAAGTAGTTGTAGTTCCAAACTACAACTACAGTAGTTGGAAAAAAGTAGTTGTGAATGACGAATACAACTAGTACTTGCAACTGTATTTTTTTTTTGTAAATTTATGCTTCTTGAGGTAACCGAAATGTAACAGTCAAAGGCAAAAATTATTAACACTCGCTACTGAGTTAAATTAATCTTGATACATTTTTTTTTCTATGCGCGTCTTTTTTCTACATTACTGTTGAAAGTAGTTGTAGTTGCAGGTCTATAATTACAGCTACAACTACTAGTTGTAGTTATAAAAATGCCACTACTTTTTTCAAACTTCAGTAGTTGTAATTGTGGTCCACCAACTACAAATTACAAAAGCAGTTGTATTTGCAACTGCTTTCCAACTACTGTAGTTGTGGTTTTGTAATCTGTAGTAAAACTGGTTTTTGCACAACTCTATGTACCAAAATACAAATTTGAAAACCGTCAGCGAGAATCTGTGCACAGAATCAAAGGAAAAAATGTGACCCTGATCGCAGATGTGTAAATATCGCTATTATTACTATGATTAAAGGTTTTAAAAACTTAATTAAATGTAATACACAACAAACAAAACACAAGCATAAGTTAAACAAAAAATATATGAAAAGGTGATAATTTAAGAATACCAATAAAAATAAATAATTGGAAATTAATTAATCTTAAGTTATTCAGTAACTCCTTCTACACATTCAAATTCAAAACTACCAAATATCAATCAAACAGAATTAAGTCATTAACTTCAAACCGAGAATAAAAAATTACTATCAATGCTGGTTTAAAGATTTTTAATGTATTAAATTCTAAACTATATTCTTTTCAGCAGTGTTGCTATATTTTCTGTACACTATTAATTGTTATCAGTGTAAAGAAAATAATTGTTCAAGTTCTATTTACACACTTGCCCCATGTAAATAGAGGAAGTGCAAAAATCTTTTCTAAAAACCACTATAGAGAATTGATTATTCTTCGAAGTTAGTGCCAAAAAGTAAAGGACTCAAAAAAACCATTTAATTTTTTTAATTAAAAATTTAATTTAATTTTCTCCATTAATAAACGAAATCGAAAATAATTAACTTTAACTTTACACCAAACCTAATTAAACAAGTGTAACTATGAAGCATCCTAGTGAGACCTATTACATCTTGCAATTTAGTGCTATATTAAATTAAAGCTAGAATGTAGTTGATGCAATAAATTAAATAGTACGAAATAATAAGTTAAAAATATACGGATAATTATTAAAAGATTTATTAATCAAATAGAAAATTTTTATCACGAAGTAATTTGAAATTGATCATAATTGTGTTGCAGTGACCAACACAATTATGAACTATCATCAAGATTATAGCATATTATTAATTATAACTTGAAGGGGTATTAAAAATTCTTTCTCGATTGAACAATAGTTAAAAAGTCAATGTTAAGGAAGAGGTACACCCTTTCCGCGTGTCCATGATCTTTACAAATACAGAATTCTTTCTAGCATCTGTGTAATGCTATCCTTGACACTGCAGATCTCTGTAATTGATTGATTTAAAAGAAGTATGCAGTTTGATTTATAATAAAACTATAATAATCATTTTGAAAGGTTTATATCTATCATAATAATTAATCTCATATAATATGTAATGAGGCGATGTAACAAATCACGGAATCCCTTCTCCAGCTCGCTCGTCATAAATTTGCTTTCACTCATCGCCGTTTTTTTTTCAGAGGTGGGGAGCGATTTACCGCAACTGAGAACATCGTCGAGGTTAATTTCACGCAACGGTAATTGCTATCGGAGATAAAATATTTTATGATAAAAGCTCTCCTCTCCAAAAAATATACATACAATTAACACGATTGGTTAGACCATTGCTATAAATAAAATACTTATTAAAAAAATTCTTTTTTTTCTCTGCATTCCGTTGGTAGTTATGAAAAAAAAATTGTTTTCAGACAAAATGGAAATTAGCTAATGACTTTTTTCTTGCTGATACCTAAATTTTGGATTTCGTTACTAAGAATACATTATTAAGTGTATTAGCTAGTAAGCTATATGTAATTTAGCTAATAAATTTATCAGCTTATGATTTTCCCTAATAAAAAATATGAAAGTATACGTGAAAATTGCATTTTATATAAAACTCTATAAGAGATTTTTAATTTCAAAAACTACTACCAGTTGAAAAATGATAAAAGCTTCGGTTAGTCGAAAAGAGAAATCTTTAATCGAAAAACTCTTAGGTACGAAATATGATGTAGAATTGGTATACATTTTTAGACTGAATTTATCCGGAACACCCTGTATAAATAGGGTGGTTCAGTTCCCAATAGAGAAACTCTGGGTGATTCTAGAAACCATTCCCAACCAAAAGTGTCACTTGATGGATGGTTCGATTCCGAAGGCAAAAGGAGTAGGTGAAGTCCGATTTTCTGTTTTCTGAAGTTAGTCACGTTTTTTATTGAACTAGAAATGTTGAAAACTGTTCAAGCAATTTAAATTTCTGGTGCGCGATCATAAAGTGTTAATAATTATCTCATGAATAATTTTAATTACATTTCAAAATTAGAATGTTTAAATCATTTTTAGAATATTCAGATACTTTTTATATAATTAATAATGAACGGTAGTTTTCACTCAAGAAGAAGAATCTTTTTATTATCGTTTTGCTACTATAACAAGGTGTATATTGTAACAGTGTTCTAAATCTATGGGGATGCCATGATAATAAATATTATAGGTGTGTTTAACCATAGGTGGGGCACAATGCCCCTGAAGTACAGTTATTGTAGACAGTCATCAGCAAAGAGGGATATAATATATATTATTAACAGGAGGCCAGGAAACCCCCTCCCCTTCCAACCCTCAGGGCAGCCTCGATTGCATCCGAACCTGACCTTACGTGAGCCTGATATCTCTTGCACTAGCGATTTCTCATACTGGATTATATTAGCTGTTTCCAGATGGGCTTATGTGTAAGGATAGTTTTTCTCTTTAATTCATTTTTCAAGAGTCAGAAAGTAATCAAATTTATTCAGAGACCTAATGATCATATTGTCATAAATAATTTTAGGTTATACTCCTAATTTATGAAATTTGAGAAAAAATATTACTTATGACTGGAAATAAATCATTTTCCCATTTAATTACATATTATTTAGGTTTATAATAATAAACCAAAAGGAACTAGGGTGGCCGTGCCGGCTATGGTGCTTGCAACAGCACTAAACAAAGTTGAACCAGACTAACTACCAAGGAAAGGTTCAATTATTTAATTGAAAATAAGAATCATGCCTAAAAAGGAAAACAAAAATCTTTAATAATTCTGGAAAAGATAATTTACAAAACATAAAAGTGCATCTATGTTCAATGGTACAGTTATCCTTTAAATAAATAAAAACATAAAGCATATTGGCCAGAAATAAAAAAATTGGTGACTCATTTTCTTGGTGGATCTTATGCATAAATTATATGAGAAATTCAATCGGTTTCCATAGCAATATTCTCAAGATTTCCAACTTTATTTACATTTTAGCCTCTACCCGTAAGGGTCATTGGCTTTAATGTTTCCTGTTTATATTTTATTGTAGTAATTTGTTTCTTTTAAGAATTTGAATAACTTAAGGGCCGAAGACTCTTCATCTCCCAGTATTTGTTTAACAGTTTTCGGTAGCTTTACCTTTTTCCGTGTATCATTATGTTGTACACAATCTGGTAACAAGTGTTTTGTACTCTGAGTTATGTTGTTGCATATTTGGCAGGTGCAAATTTCCAACTTTACACTATTGTTAATGTATAATATATCAAATACTAGTTGGCCCTTAGGAATAATTCGCATAACATATTATTAAATGTCCTTATACTCTTAATTTGGGGCTAAATAAACATACCATAGCATAAAGAAGTGATTTTTTTTTTTTGATGCATTAACAGATTGATGCCCTATTCCACTTGCTTGAAAAAACGATTAATACCAAATGAGTAATGAAATGAGACCTGGAAAAAGTAACACCTTGCAACTACGTGATAATGTTATAAATATAATAATGCAATGGTTAACATTATGTAGAAAATCCATATGATGCGATATAATCGAAATAAATAAATTGAGAATTTTTTTATTATTTTTTAATTATACTAATCAAAGTAAGATCCTTAATTGGCCTAAATGTAATTAGTATGGTATTACTATGTTAGGTGTCTTATTGACAATGAGTTATCGATGGCAAACGCAGTGTATTTTATTTTCTTTCCGATCGGCAGATAAATGCAGAAAGTTAATAACAGGAGCGTTCTATCGTGAAACACGATAACCGGGACGATAAAAGGGAATAAAAAGATCAAAGGGGATTCAAGGAATAAAAGGCGATCAAAGGCTGATAAAGAATGCTCCCAAACCTTCCATTTAAAACAAAACAACACGGTGATAGGGGGCTAGCGGATTTTCATTCTATCTGCTGTCCTGGTTTTATGTAGGTCGGAACCTTTGTCGGGGACCGAACCCTAGAACGAATCACCGGCTCGTATTAATCTGGGATGAAGAATACAGGAGGCATTGGGAACATGGAAGGCCGCGTATGGGAAAGTAAGCGATCGAGGAGGCGAGTGAAAGTTGGCAGTGCCTGACGTCAGCAGGGTCTACATCAGGTGCCCGGCCTTGTCCAGGTCCTTCCTTATCTACACTGGTCACCAACATCACCTCTGTCAAGTCTCCCTCACTTGCTGTCTTTACGTACTTTTGATACCTTTTGATATACATATTTCATTTTATTCAAAAAGGCTTTCATGAAAATTGTTTTAAAAGGCGTGGGTTTATTTTAATGCGTTAATACCTTATAATGCTTTTATGAATACACATCTATTCACTTACGTGTACTCGTATTTCGTTAAAAATCTCCTTATGAAACAAAACCCTTCGAAAAACCTCCTGTAAATAAATAAACTTTCATTTATTATATTTGAGCTAATGTAGCAGTTCAAACTATCATGTGAAGAATAAAATTATGAGATGGTTTTCAACGGGCTTAGGATCTACTCCGGCTATCAAACCCTTAGCACCTGGGACTTAGTCTTAGTTATTCTTAGATCCAGAATACTTGAGCTTTTAAACCCTTATGTACAAAATTCCATCACTGCTACCCCTTTCTATTGGCAGGTCCTAATCCTAAAAATGGTTATTATAGTATAACGACGGTCATTGGTAAACAGTAGCAACAGACAATAAAATTTTAGAATTTTTCTTAACTGAAGCTTGATTTCCAGGGACATTCAGTCTGTGAATTTCATTACTCATTTCAATAGGGAATCCTTTATTTTTACAGATAAATTAGGCAATAACACTATATAAACTAGAGTAAAAATAAATTGTTATGATACATTTAAGGCGGGTTCACACGGGGTCGTGAATTGGGCGAGAGCACTACCTGCCGGTTAGTCAGTCGTGGTCACTACCACGTGTGAACTAGTGGTAGTAGGAATGTTGGTAGTGCACGACCTTGAAGTGACGGGTCGTGAAATCTAAGTGGAGTGAATAGGGCGAGAACACGACCAGTAATGCGCATGTCACACGACTTGCTTTTTCCCAGTAGGAGCTCATAACCTTATCTAGTTCACTTACGATCTTACTTAGATTAGAAATCAACGTGTTTCGATAATTTGTAAACGCCATTCACAAATTTTTCCACTTTTATATGCTTATTTGTATACCTCGATAAGTTATAGAGTATCTATATAGCGTAATTTGGAAGTTTTCAGTACTTTTCGATTCATTATTTCCTATTTATTTTTTTAAGGGACCTAATTTCATCAACAGTCAAGTTTCTTTTTACTGCTTGCTTATCTTTTACTACGAGTTGCTTTTTGTAAATGTATCGTGAAGGTGAATCGTCATGCATTACAACGCACAGTGGTCCCAATCCAGCATTCATGGTGCAAAAAATACTTAACGTTGACGGATTTCGTTCAAACTAGGTTTGATATTTATTGATGGGTTAAAAAGATGTTTAATATAAGTTACATCAAAATAGCGATGAGTAGGGGTGGGGGTAAGAGGGGGACCGGGGGTAACTTTTATATTTTTAATCACTTTTTGTCGATGGAATTCGTTCAAACTTGGTATGATGTTTATTGATGGGTTAAGAAGATGTTTAACATAAGGCACATACAAATAGCGAAGGGTAGGGGTGGGGATAAGAGGGATAGTGGGGGCTACATTCTATATTTATAATTATTTTTCGTTGACGATTTCGTTCAAACTTGATGTTATATTTATTGAAGGTTTGAGCAGATGTCTAACATTAGTTGGATGGCGGGATGGACGAGTGGGCAAGCGCGTTAGAAATTAGGCGTTGCCCATGGCAATTTGGAAATACGAAGATAGCAAGTCCAAAACCCGGAGCCAGGGGAAAATTTAAATAAACTCGGCATCAATCCCCCACCCTCTCCCCTGGCCCGGGGAACCCCGTATAACCTACAAGGCGAGAAAGGGGAGGATAAAAAAATAGTTACATAAAAATAGAACTAGCGAGAGCTAATAATATTATATATTATATTGTTAGTCTTGATTAATATACCCACAAGACAAATCCAGAGGATTACAATAACAAAAACTATTGATTAAATAGGTTCTAAAGAAAGATATTCAGTAATGTACTTAAAGTCTTGTTTCAAACTAGGTATTTCGGTTTAGTTATTTATTGGATTTCACGAAAAAATTATCTCTACTTTTATTATTTAAAATACCACATAAAAAACAAACAAGATAATATAGAAATATTAGCATGTATTACGTGAAAATATTATAGAAATACATGAAAATAAAATAGTTTTGAAATGAAAAATGCAGATTATTTTATGACGTCAATGCAAATATTTGAAAAATGACTATAAAAAATATATTTTAATTCTGTAAAATAAGTGGATTATATAATCTATATGAGATTATACAAATTAAATAAACAAAATTATAGAGAAACAGAAAAATAACCGCGACCGCGTTTAATATAATTATTTTATGCAGCAGTCTGTTACCTGGGAACCGGGGTTTTCCTGGAATTTCCTTTCTCATGACTCTGGATGCAAGTTGCTGCAGCAAAACTTTACATGGTTAGTTTTGTACTTAAATATGCTATGTCATGGTATAAATGCTTGCATGGAACTCGTTGGAACTTACATTTTAAAATCTTCATGAAGTTTTAGGTTTTAAGAAAAAAACATGGCGAGTTTGAAAAACTCCAAGTCTACTAAAAAAAATCGTTAGGTATTCTTTGATATGCCGTTTTATAGAGATTGTATTGTAGTTTGAGAGAAACATAATTATTTTGTAAAAAAAAATTTCTTAATATTGAAAATAACATACATATGTACACTACACTTTCCAATTGAAATAGCGTACTTAAGAATGGCAATGTTTGAAAAATCGCTGCGGCCAAACGAATCAAAATTATTCAAAAGCAATATTACCTATTAGTAGCAGATATCCTATATTTATATATATGTAAAATTATCAATTTTTTTTAAAAAAAGTTGATTTTTTGAATGTTTGCCCCATTATTGCTGGATTGGGACCATTGTGCAACGTCTCGTTTTAAAGTTGGTCTCTTATGCCTTTCCGGAAATTGAGAATGTGTTCGGATACAAGAGCCATTTGACCAAAAGTGATGAAAGCCATTTTCATAATAAGTTATTAATGAATTGCTGATCATCATTATTCCTTAAAAAGGAAAATCAAGCAAAAGACAAAAAAATGTATATATGAATACTTATATATTTAATGCACATGCACCTGCACAATTAATCACTGAATTTATTATATATTATATGAATATATATGGGCATATATATATACATAAATATATATATATATATATATATATATATATATATTTATGTATATATATATATATATATATATATATATATATATATATATATATATATATTCATGTGTCCTCAGGAGGGGAGGCAGGGAAGGGCAGCTGTCCCCCCTAGAAATTAAGAAATAAAAACTACCAATTAAATAAATTCGTATTCATTTACTACGTTTATCAAGGGACGCATACCTTATCAGAATACCCAACATTACTCCTTTATTTATGGTAATTGTAGCCGGGTATCTGAGGCCCCAGAAAGCGCCCCCTATTCGGTTGAGGCAGTTTAGAGTCAGAGCTACCCTATTTCTCAGGCACTCCAGCGACGATATACGACTGAAGCGGGCGTGCTCACTCCAACTGAATGGAGATTTCACGACCCGTCACTTCAAGGTCGTGCACTACCAACATTCCCACTACCACTAGTTCACACGAGGTAGTGATTACGACTGACTAGCCGGCAGGTAGTGCTCTCGCCCAATTCACGACCCCGTGTGAACCCGCCTTTAAGTTGGAGTGAGCACGCCCGCTTTAGTCGTATATCGTCGCTGGAGTGTTTGAGAAATAGGATAGCTCTGACTCTAAACTGCCTCAACCGAATAGGAAGCGCTTTCTGGGGCCTCAGATACCCGGCTACAATTACCATAAATAAGGGAGTAATATTGGGTATTCTGAGGTATACGTCCCTTAATAAACGTAGTAAATGAATACGAATTTATTTAATTGGTATCATATTATCATATTCGTTTCTTGCTTTTGAATTGCTGGTTTCACTTTATTAAGCAAAAACCAAAACAGGTTTGGTTCTATCCTAAAAAAGTTCCTGTAGCTGTTCGGATCTTCCAGATATAATTCTCTGCTAATACTCTGCCAGTCTCGAACTCACGCTTTTCTCTTCTTGTTTTGAACCTTTTTTCAAGCGAATCCTCAACTCTTGCACTAATAGTTCGCATACAACTTTTGCGCCATCATATTCTGCGAGAGAAGCACGACCAACAAAGGCACCGTGTGAACTAGATAAGGTCGTGAGCTCCTACTAGGAAAAAGCAAGTCGTGTGACATGCGCATTACTGGTCGTGTTCTCGCCCTATTCACGACCCCGTGTGAACCCGCCTTTAAAGACAATTTGGCTGAATTAAAACAGCTTTGCTAGCATATGTTTTTGATAATCATAGGCGTCGATTATGATGAAGTTATTACACTTACTACTTCTGGAGCGACTTTTTAACTATAAGAAAAATCTAAATTTGACCTCAGTAAACAATTGAGCACCGAGCTCAACGCTCCACTAAACTCTGGTGAAGAATATCGAGTTTCTCTTCAGGCTCTCATTTCTCAATCTTCGTAACCTATAAAAAATAACGCCAATTACAAAAATTCCATAAAATAAGTATTACTTTCTATTTATTTTGAGTTTTATTAGGTTACTTTGCGTGTTAATCCATAAAAACCACATAAGTGAAAATAGTTATTATTTTTAACCGACTTCGAACGAAAGAGGAGGTTACTCTATTCGATACGTATGTGACTTTTTTTTTTCTATGTTCACCGATTACTCAGAGATGGGTGGACCAATTGGAACGAAACCTTTTGCATCTTGTAGAGTATTTTCCCAAGGTGGTCCCATTGAAACCTTTTTTGGGTTCTTAATTTATTTAAGAATTTGTCGGGAAAAAACATGAAAATAATTATTTAATTGTCGCTCAAAATGTCAAAACTCAAAATGACAAGTACTGACAACAATATTTAGAAAAGGAAAAGCATTGTCATTGTGGAAAAACATTTTATTTGTTCCCTCCCCAATGGAACATTGATCTTTAAAAAAATAAAATACATTTTTAATTATAAAACGTAGTATGTTGAAAGTTGTATAATACACGCACCGCTTTTCCACTTTTTTGTGTGTATTCATAAAATTGAAAAGGTGACTGTTTATATATAGAGAGAAACACTTTATTCATCATAAAAAAGATGCTGCCAAACTACATTGGGTTGCTAATACACAGCATACTATATGTCTATCTGAGACTATTTGTAACATCTTATTGTAATAAATATATAATAATAAAAAGGCCCGGGAAAGACGAATGTGGTAAAGCGTAAGATTTCGAATTTTTTTTTTAAACCAACGTACATTTGTTATCTTCTCCAACTAACAAGTATGAAATAAAAAACATTTTATAAAAAAATTAAACCGACTTCGAAACCTAGGAACCAGTAAAACTAAATTCACTGAAATGTATGAAATAATTACCTTCTGATTTTTATGAATACACAGCAAAATTGAAAATGTTATAAAAAGTAGAAAAAATGCAATAAGACCAAAAATTTTATTTTGCTTTGTACAAATACACACTAATTGTTAATAAAAATTATTAAATTAAAATATTAAATACTATGTTCAATTAAAAACATATCTTTTCGGAGGCGGCGCAAAATTTAAAATTTTTAACACTAGACATTATGAAAATCTTTTGATGACGTCATGACGTAACATGTCATTTCTATTTTGCGCCGCCTCCGAAAAGATTGTGTTGTATTGAACATAGTATTTAATATTTTTTTATTAGCAATTAGTGTGTATTTGTACCAATCAAAATAAAATTATTCATCTTACTGCATTTTTCCACTTTTTATACCATTTTCAATATTGCTTTGTATTCATAAAAATCGGAAGGTAATTATTTCATACTTTTAATGGGATGAAATCTAACTTTTTATTATTTATGTAATATTTTGCCTCAAATCAAATGTTTTTTTTTTGTTGTTTTTTTTTCACTTTATTTTTTTTTTTAAACCTGATTTGTCTCCTCCATCATATAAGCACATTATAGTAGACACAAATATGTTTAAGTTTTTGCCATTGTTTTTTTGTTTGTTTTTTTTGTACTAATACCTCTAGGCGCCGCACAGTGGTTAAAAGGCGGAAAAAACCCATTTTTTGAAGGTATTGGAATATTCTTTTTCTTTTCAATATTAATTAATAGAATAATTACCTGACACATTCCATCAATTTATTCGGATATATTCTGATTTTTAAACTTATTAGGACCCTTTGAAAATCTATCATTGAAAAGTTTATTTTTCAACGGAAAATTTATAGCACTATAATAATTTTTACAACTCGCATTTTTGTTTGTTGGTGCGATTTTCCTACATAATCATGAAAAGCGATCTCACATATTATACTACCATAAAAATTATGCTATTTTGTCCATGTTTTAACCCAGAAATAAAATCCCGAATAAACGCAATAAAAATAAGACAATTTTTTTTTTTGTTAATCCATATTTTTCAAGCGCAGCCGAGCGCAGTTTTAAAATCCATTTTTTAAAGAAGAAAATACCTCCAAGGAAATATTAAAACCTATTCTAGCTGCGTCCACCTGCGTCTGACAATGTGTGATTTTTTTTTTAATTAAATTACCAATGCTATTTCTTGCAGTTTATTCACTAAGGAGCTTGTGCGTCGAATTAGGTTATTACTAATCGCTAAGCAAAACGTCATGCCTTACTTACTAGCTCTGTAGCATCATTTATGAAGTCATTCTGAATCGTTATTAGGTCGATGATAAAAAAAAACTTTTTCATCTACCGTGATTTTAGTATGTTTGAAAATTATTAATAATAAGTTTAAAATAAGACCTCGGATAACTTGGTGGAAATAAACCGATCTCATGAAAAATTTCCTGACTCGTTTTAACAGTAAGTGGCAGGAAGCTCATAAAAATAAAAACAAATTTATTTAAAAAAATGAAGAATGGCTTGCACAGAACCAAACTGATGACTCGGTATCACTTCACTACTTTCAAATAAAAGCTTAATTCGGTTCCAGAAAAGTTTTTCAAATACTTTCCCCTTTATAGTGCGATACTAGGTAGAGGTAGAGTGCGATAGGAGGGTAAGATGAAGGATTAGTTGTGAATTTAGAATCATTTTGAGTTTGGAGAGTTTCAAAAGAAGAGGTTAATAGGTTGTGTGTAAGAAAGATTTATTGATACAACAAGAAGAAACAAGACAGCTTTTCGAGGTAGGTGACGAGGGATAAAGAATGATTAGATCATAGCTCGGTGCTTTTCTGTTCGGAGGTCTCATGATTGCTTTGTGGATTATTTTTTGGGTGAAACACCGGAGGTGGATCATTAGATAGAAGTAGTTGAGCTGCCATTTTTTCTAATTCGGTGAGTGTGTCGTATAGTACAAAGTTCGTTCCAAAAACCAGGTCTATATATTGTGTGAATTCATTTAATTTAAAAAAAATGGTATTAAAAAAAAAGTTCAGCTGTTGTTTGGTATGAATTAGAGAACCGAGTTTTCACTGAAAGAGTTGTAGTTATAAAACCTGTATTGAACAGTCTATCCCACCATCTCCTATCAAAATTATATTAAAGCCGGATAACCCCAATCTAATATTTTAATATGATAATACATTTAATAGTTAAAAATAAAAATATAATGAAAAAAATATATCTGCTTTGACTATCTGCTGCGCTGTAGCTTCTCCTTAAAAGATTATGTCGCGATTATGTACTGTAGCTTTAGATGTTTTTAAAAAAACTACGTTGTTTGAACGTAGTGTCAAATTAAGTCCCCCCGTTGAGAAATTAAACTCTCTAGGATGATGATGATGAGACTCGATAAAAATAAATTAGAAGGACTGTGAGGCGTAGGCTGTGCAACAATTAACGGAGGGAACTGGTGGAGGGGAAGACAAAGAGAGTCCGCCATGGCCACTTTCCATCGCCCTCATTCCGAGAAATTTCAGCTCGTCGCTTCAAGAGTAATAGCAATAATACCGAGACCTCCGCATCGTTTAATTAAGGGTTGGCGACTTTATTCGGAATAATAGGAAATCGGTACGGGGAACGGGCTTTGAGCGTGTCGACTTTGGCAGGTACCTATTGGGCTAGAGCTTCCGATTTCTTTGAAGATTGGAAAAATAAAATAATGTAAGGGTGTCTTTCCAGGAAGGGTGGATCTCCGAGAAAGAAGCAGCCATCCGTATTTAATGAATATCAGTTACCGGCAAAATAAGTTTTTTGAAATTCTAAGAAATATGGCATCTAGCAATTTTTTACTAATTTAGAACTTACAATTGGGGAAACAATATGTTGCTGTGGAAGACAATGTCCTTATGTTTAATATATGAGTAGACAATGATTTATTTATAATACATAAATTACATCTCGCTATGATGTTGCAGAATAATGGTAAACAACTGTAAGGGCGTCTAACGCAAATTTAAAATACAAGCTGCATCGGATGTACAATAATGCAAAAAAAATTATTTATTTATTTAAACCCTACTCTTCCTCTTTAAGCTTTCGGTTTTCAGGCAGTTGGATGTTAGGCATGCGTGCATAGCATCCCACTGCTGCTATAAAAAATTACAAATTTTATTTTCTTCTTTTGTCTGCAGGTTTTGCACATTTTCTCCTCCGTCTGGTTGCATTGCAGTTACCAAAATTTGCATTTACTAATATTTATGTTCCTATCGAATCCATTTTCCTAAAGCAATTTAGTCCTTCGTTGCCGCAAAGGCGGCGCAGTCAGCACAGTCAACAAGGATGTGCCCGGCAGTCTCTCGGATACCGTAGGTATGACATAGGCTCGGAATCCCCAATGCCCTGTGAGAAATTGCGAGAGCAATTAAGTAATTTACTTAAAAGTAAATAAAAATTTACTTCCCTTTCAGGCTTGTCATCCAACACCAGTTCCACTCCTCTTCTGCTCCGTCCAGTAATATGCTCTTCTGTTTCCTGGGATTCTCGTTTTTTCTCAACTTGAGATTACCCGGCATAACTGCAGAGCCTTCCCTATTATATAGGTAAACCAATACCTCTCCCATAGAAGAAGGTCGAAAGGTACCCCTCCTGCTAATACTTTTACCGCCTCATGATACACACTCCGATGCGCCCGAGTTACTCGCAGCCGAGCTGCCCGCTGTATGGTAGCCATGGGTGAATCCAGCCGATCGTAAAGGGGGGGGGCTGCATTCCTAAAGGAGGGGCTGCAGCCACACGGCCCTTCATTTGGATCTGCTAATCAGCTTTTTTACCTTTATATTCCTTTCCCACAACTAAAATTCTACTTGTTCTGCACATTATTTGTTCTTTAACTTGCTTCCTTACATTAAGGAAGGTCAAATTCTATCTTTAAATGACGAAAAATTTTCCAAAGGGAGGGGCTACAGCCCCCCAGCCCCCCCTCCCTGGATCCGCCAATGATGGTAGCCTACTCTCTGTGGGCGTGTATGGTTCCGGTTCCTCAGAACTCACCACTTTGAAATTAGTTTTTTAGTTAGTTAGTTTGAATCTTTATGGTCTGAGCTGGGTATCTGAGGTCAGAACGGTCCCCACTCCATTGTGACAGCTTAAAGTCAGAGCCACTCCATTCCTCAAGATGTCCAAGTGGGGTCAGGGTTAAAGCTTCTTTCAAATTTTATACCAATTAAGTGATCTCACTTGGACGTATCCTTGCAACTTGGATGACCAGATTTATAGGATGGGCCCAATCAGTGGTTCTTCTCAGAAAGATCGCTTGGGATTTTTGCTGCGGTAATCTACAAACTCTTCCTTTCATACCATACCGCTATCAGGTTCCGCTTCTTGCATCTACTGTTAGAGAATACGACTGCGGCCAAGTCATCCATGTAGGCAGTTGCAGAGAACCAATACAATAACAATGAAAATTGCATAAAAATATAATATTATGTTTACATTTAATATTTATTTTCTATTATGTTAGAAATGTAATATATACCATACTTTAACCCCCCATTAGGCACATACATAGTTTATCAAACAATCAACATCCGTCACCCTTCCTACAACTTAAATCTCCAGTTAAAGACCTCCTTACAATCCCTTCTACAAGATGGGGTTGTAATGTCTCATCGTTCTAAAATTTAAACCTTTTTTTTACAAATCTGTTTTTATTATTTAACAATCCTTGTAGGTCGCTCCACAACTTACTAATTTCTGGAATCCCCTCCCTCCTAAGATCAGACACGCCACCTCCAATTAATATGGAACATGTAATATAGGTTTATTTTCCTCTATCCAATTCGTATCTTTATATACATAATTTATCTTTTAAATTAAACAAATTTTTCGTATCATTTATATAATTATTAAATGAGGGAGTTATGTATTCATAAGAATATCAATATGCCCAGCAATTACTTTTTCCACGATATTTACATTCTGTAACGTGAAACAAAAAAATCTGGTGCGTGCGCGCAACACACAACTTTCACTTACCAACTTACTTAGATTAGAAATTATTGCGTTTTGTTAATTGCCACTTCTCAAATGAACAGAACGGCTTTAATTATGAACAATGGTATGTCACTAAAGGCGTACTCCGCGTGGTTGCGTGGGCTCAACGAGTTTTATGAGTTGACTAAATATTTTTCTTTTTTTCTCCTCTTTATGTTTTCTTTATTTTTATCATATCTCATATTAAGCCATTTCTTATTATTAGGCGTAACGAGAGACGAGAGAGTAATTTCTCCATATAAACAAAAACAAAGCGACTTTATAGGAAACAAAAAAACAAACAAATAGGCCCCTACCCCCCAAAAAAAGCCCACTCAGAATATTTTAATAATGATAAGGCTTACCTGATATTAAATAACACCTAATTTTCATTAAACATGACGAATTTGAAAAAAATCGTTAAAGCCGTTTTTGAGATCATCGAAAAAAAGGTAAAAATTTATGAAATAAAGTGCCCCCTCCGTTTGATCAATTTTGATGAAATCTTGGCTATCACATCTTTGGCATATACATACATCAAATACCCAGTTTGATCAAAATCGTTAAAACCGTTTTTGAGTATATAAAAAAAAACACGTGAAAATGATACAAAATTGATTATGTAAAGTCCCCCCTCCGGTTGATAAATTTTGATGAAATTTTTACAGTCATATCTGGGGCATAGAAATAGATCAAATACGCAGTTTAATCAAAATCGTTAGAGCCGTTTTTGAAAAAATCGAAAAAGACTTAAAAAGTTATTAAATAAAGTACCCTCTCCCTTTAAGCAATTTTGATGAAATTTTTGCTGTCACATCGCGGGCATATATATACACTAAATACCCAATTTCATGTTCGCCCGGTTTATAGTTTTTGAGCTAGTCTGTTCATCACACACACACACACACACACACACACACACACACACACACACACACACACACACACACACAAACACACACACACACACATACACACAGGCCATTTTGTGGAACTTGGTTATTTGGACTCAGGGGACCCCAAAACGTGTATTTCCGATGAAAACCGGAAGTCGAAATTTTTCACGATCGCAATACTTCCACTTAGCATATATTTCATATATAGGTAAGTGAAAGTAAAAACAGAACAAACTAAACAAAAGAGTTCAAGACTTGTTGTTGGAACAGTTGTAAAAAACTGTTCATGTTTGTAACTGTTCGAGAATAATCTACGCTTGTCTGGAACCGTAGAGACCGTTCTGATTCAGACCAAATATATGAAGCGATGGATTGGAGAGTTGGTCTTGCTCTGAAGATCGATCATATGGTTAGGTTTGTGTTACTGTGTCGTTACAAGCTTATGCTTTTTGTAACCTTGTTAATTATTCGAGTTTATTATTGTTTTTCTGCCATTGTGAATTATCTTTTTTCGTAAATAAACATTATTTAAACACCCATGAACTATTTACAGATTAGAGAAGAGTTTTACAATACTTATCACATATAATTTGCAACTTAACGCACATTTTATTTTTTTACCCATCTTGGTTTTCGGTATTAAATTACTAAATTTCTTTTATTTTTTTACGAGTTAACAACCATCTGTTTTTAGTTTAATATATTGTAATATCTGTCGTAGTAAGTTATTACTGTAACTCGTTATTTACTATTTGTTTTTTTCTTCTAACTTATGTTTATTTCTTCCTCTTATTTATTTATATTGCTTATATTATACATTATTAGAACCATATTTAGTATTTTCTATGTATATATTGGTTATGTCTAGCATTTAAAGCTTATAGGCCAAATAAAATTTAATTTGCAAATAATTACCGCAATCATTCGATTCTGCTTCCAAAAACTTTAGAAACCGCAATGCCTATGATATAAGTTTAGGTTACAGAACTGATCATATTATATAAATAGCACTTATTTCTCTAGGTCATATACTTCATATCACTAATCTTAAATATTAATAAATCGTGAACTACTGGGAAACCTCGAGAGAACTCTACAACCTTCAAACTGAGGACGTTGGAAGTGTTGCTGACACTGAGGCGGAAATGTTCTGGCATTGCCACTTCATCGCGGAATAAAGTTCGGATTTCCTTGTAAGGAAACTAACGGTTCTGTTAAAGGGATTAAATGCCTGAGCACCATCGGCAAAATGTTTAAATTGAAATCAGAAAATACTGCATGATTTTTTTTTATTCTAGAATATTTCTTTGCCCTTCAATAAAATAAAAAATATATCTTAAATATAATAACAAAACCTCCCAACAGTTTTATTAAAATCAAATTTTAATGGGCCTTTAAATTTAATTTGCTATTTATCTTTTTAAAGTTTTAAAAACCAGAAAAGTGTTCAATACGGTTTCTTCGAACCTACCATCAGAAAATAAATTCATCAAATTACAAGAGTAGTTCACTCAATAGTGCTATTTGATGTTCCCCAATTTTTTTCAGAAGAATTGAAAAATACTCACATGCCCAAAATCAACTTGAAAGGCACTGCATCTACATTCAACTTCAGAAAATGATGTAGGAAATTGGTATAAATAGTTATTAATTTTAATTTTAGTAATATTTGAATACTAATTAAATTAATAATTTTATAATACTTAATTCCGATATAAATCATATACAGAATACACGTTCTACATCCATTTCTGAACTCTTCATTAAATTAATGAATATAACTTTAGAAAGTATTACTCAGGATTTGTGCAAGTACACTAATACTCAAACACCTGGTGAAACTAGGACAAGTGACGACCCGGTCTGAACTCTGCGGCCTCCTTGAAAGCGGCAGGACGAAGCTGTTTGTTATTCCCTCATGCTATGCACATCTGCACTGCACAACTCTTCAATCTACATTTGTCAGTGATTTGCATAAGATTGTGTCACTCAGGAATGCTTAAGGGGACAGGCAGTGATTAACGTCCGCTCTTAGGTCTCATTAAATGAGCATAAACATTCGTAACCGACTTAGAGCGGTTTGAAGGAAAGTTGAGTTATATGAACGATTTTTTTTTTGATAAGAATAAAAGTTAACGGATGAGGATCGTAGGAAACAACATTATCTAGAACCATTATAATTATTATCGCTGCAGATATGAGGGTAGGGTGCTGGGTTGGCAAACTGTTCTGATCAAATTAAGCGATTGTGTTCAGCTATGTTTGCACCTTCAAGTAATTTATTTAAATATATACAGTTATTTTTAGAAGTATACTATATTTTTTCTTGAGGGGATTTGAGAATTAAATCCGTCCAGGACCAAATAATAATGTACACAAGGATCCATGTACGCTATTAATCTGTTTGGTTTCACTTCACCTTCTCTCATATAAGTACTCTAATTGTTATTCTTTTTTTTCCCATTCTAAAACGTGGAAAAAAAAAAAAAGGTTTTTGATGGTTTAAATTGTTTAAAACTATTAAGCTTCTTTTACGCGGTCTTGTTTTTTATCTAAAGGTTGAGAAAATCCTTTTTTAACAAAACTGTCAACCATGTTATATTAAAAACTCCTTATATATTAAAATATCCTTATCTTATATATATATATATATATATATATATATATATATATATATATATATATATATATATATATATATATATATTAACTTTAAATTGGTATAGGCCTTTATTATTTATTTATAAATTCAATTTATTTTATTTGTAGATAAGTGTATATATGCATATATTATATGCTGCACACACTTAGTTATTTTCATTTTAAGTCAATAAGGATATTATTCATTTTTTTTTTTTTCATCACAAGAAGATTAATTTATTATTTATTTTTTTCTAAGCTTTTTTTCTCATATTAATTTGCTTCTTTTTTTTATAATACTCTAAGGCACTGAAGCCTATTATTTGTGCTTGTATAATTTGTTTCTAAGTAACTAGTTCCTGGGACAATTAAATAAAGAGTTTATTATTATTATTATTATATATATATATACACACACAGGCGCGTATATTTCAATTTGTATCACTACAGTGCCATCCGCTACCAGGAAACTTTTCAACAGATTTTTCCGTTTCAGAGGCCCAGTCCAATAAAGCTTTTTCATCCATTAGTCTGTTAGTGGCAGGATTATCTCTTGAACTGTTGAAGCTATTTTTTTTTAATCGAGTACACAATATGCAGCAGACGAAACACGTTTTTCAACCAATTGGAGCACCAAATACCATTAAAAAATCATACTTGTCAATGTGATTATTTTAAAAATGACTTATTAGTGCTAATATTCTTTTAAGGACCGGCCACATATCGATGCTCATGAACTGTAATGGAACAACTACGAGTATTGAAATTTTATTGTACAAACAAGAGAAAAATTAAATCCATCATGGCAGAATAGAAAATGCATTTTCGAGCCCACCAACATATTAATTTTTACTCAATAACTATATATAGTAAGGAAAAGTATTGCGATTGTGAAAAATTTTTAATTGCGGTTTCTAAAGGAAAAACACGTTTTGGGGTCCCCTGAGTCCTAAATAACCATATATAAGTCCCGCATATATATTCCAAATAATAAGTCCCGCAAGTCTGTATGAACAGACTAGCTCAGAAATGATTTGTCATGCGAAACTGAAATTAAATATTTGGTGTACACACAGGTATGTGTATGCAGCTTATGACAGCAAAGCTTTCTTCTAAATCGAGTGAACTATTTCTCAAAAACGGCTCAAACTATTTCGATTAAACTTATCAAGTTTAATCCTAATGAAGCATTTTTTAGTAAAGAAGCTATTAACATATGTTCTATCGTCATAGAACAGGTCTGGTAGGTCTTAAATGGCCAAGGAAAAAATCTCCCTTTGGAGTTCCTTTAATTTTGTTTATTTCGAGTAAATAACCCCTTGTTATTTATTGTTGTTATCCCTAGTAACAATAAATGAATAAATATAAAATTCCAAATGATTTGACAATTAATTAAAATAAAAACAATATATATGGTTGTAACAAAACAAAAATTTCAATCTCCGGTAATATGAATACCTTATATATATGTATAATATATCGTTGTAAAGCATAGAATTTAAGAAGTAATAATATTGAGTTGATAATATGGCAGAAGGCCTCTGAAACGAAATAATGGAGTATCATTAAATTAATAATTTCTATTTCAGATTATTTAATAGAAATTCTAGGTTTCTACGGTGTTAATCGCAACTCTCTTATACCGAATTCCAAGCTTAAACAATTACAAACAAAATTTAGTTCCAATTTATTATCTTCTGTTGTTATGAAAGGTTTTTTTTTTTTGTTTTTCAAAAAATTGTCTAATTTTAGTCAAAAAAGAAGGGTGGTAAGTGAAAGTGTGTGTTACGCGCATAAATAAATAATAATAAAATAAATAAAGAAGGAAAGAAAAAAAACATCAAACTAAGTCAAATTCTAACCGTGGTATTTAAATCCATTTTGTTAAATTCAATGCAATAAAAAATGGACAAGCTGTTGTTTATATCTGGGGTACATATTTTTAATAATAGTAGTGATAAAGATTCAATAAAATAAAATAAGAAAAAATTGAATAATAACTGTAAGAACAATAACAATTGTACATTGCAACACGTTACGACTTCATTTCAAGTCTGGTTCAATCGATAAGAAATGAATATTACTTAAACAAAGCGTGGTTATGATTGATTAAACGTGATTATAAACGGGTAATCATTTGCATAATAAATTAACAAATGTTTTAATCAATATGATCCTGCATTTATAAGAACACGTTAAAATATAAGGTATTTTTAGTGAAATCCAATTATTGCATAATGAAGAGATACATTTCATTAAGCCTTGCCCGTTCGATACTGTTCCTATCTCTCTTATAATTAATACACCTGTAATTGCCTTTAGACGATAAAACCACCTGTTAGCAGAGTTAACTGTTATACATTTTACCATCCTAACAGTGGGAAAATGTATTTATTTGAAATTCTATTAAAAATAAATAAATAAATAAAATAAAATAATAGTAATATTAATAATAAAATAAATAAAAACATTAAATAAAATAAAATAAGGAAATTAAGAGAAAGAAAAAAAATCAAACTAACAAAGTCAAGTTTTTATTGCCAGGTTTAAAAAAAAAAAATCCATCAAACACCACCAGTTTTTTATTACAAGAAAGAATGAGTATTAATTAAACAGCAACAGTACCAGTAATCATCAGCCAATGCAAATTAAGCTTATTTTCTATTTTTTTTTTTTTTTTAATAAAATCACTATCATTATTCCCTAAAAGGTTTCTTTTATTTTTTTAAAAAAGCAGATTGTAACCCAATAAATATACTACGATGAACAACATAGTCAATTTAATTCATCAAATAGTATTTTCTGAATATTTATATTTGCAAAATAAATGTTCCATACTCTACTTGCTGGTACGTTTTTCAAAGGAAATGAAAATAAAAATAAATCAAATAATTTTCCCGCTTCTGTTTTAATTTTTTATTTTTTAAATGGTGATAGGTAAATATTGTTGTTATGACTCTTAGCGTCCTCATAATTTCAATGGAGTAAATTCATAAAAACAAATTTGCTATCTCTATTGTTTAGTTCCATAAGTTGATGAATACTTATCTCCATCCTTACATATAGCAGGTCGCTAAGAATACATGTCGAAATTTCTACCATTAAAATTTATTAAAAGAAAGATTTAAAAGATTTTTAATTGTTGTTGAACAAAATTACATTAAACCTGACTTAACCTTGATATCTAAAACAAATAACACAAATGAATTTTTAATTTTAAGGAATAATATCTATTCCATTTCTAAATGGCCGAAAAGCTTCTCTCTCCTATCTTTGGTAAGAAGGAAGAAAGGAATAAATCTAGAAATTTTAAGATGTTCATAATATAAATTTGTTATTATACAATAAAATAACTAAAAACTTCAAAACGGTTCAAAAAATCCGCTACTAGTAATCAGATTTCTTTTTTAACATTAGCTACTTTCCCTAATCATTCTTAATATTGTGATAATTTATCATTTTCTGTTAGAGAAGCCAAGCTGCTTTTCAATGTTTTAAATTAACTTGAGAACTTGAGAAAAGAAAAAACTAACAATTTGAATCGTAGGTGTGTCGTCATCCATGTATACCATCCATATTAAATAATAAATTTAAACAAAACCTCTTATTTGGTATTGCTAACGTGTTATTATTTATATCATTTTACAATATAATTTTATACTTATTGTCGTATTTACTATTTTATTTAACTAAAATAGTAATTTTCAATCTTTTTAATAGACCATGACCAGTGAAATTATTATTTAAGTGGTAAGAATCACTTAATGGACTATTGCATGGAGCCTGGTATTAGTAAGAATTGTTATTAGTTTGTTGAATGAGTAAAGCATACGCGCATATTTTTGTTTATTTTAATTTAAATAAATTAATAAAGATATTTTATATACATTTAATAATTATATATTCATGTAATGACCTTTTACACTTACCGAATAAGAGCTATTCATCGTCAAAGAGTTTCTCTATTTCTTAAAGTTTTTTAATAGGATCCCGATTTAGAATTTTCATGAAATTATTTACAATAATGTTCATTGATATTATCTTAATTTCATAAAAACACTATTTATGAATTCAGAAATCCCTGTATTCATACCCTTTTGATTAAAACAAGAATTGCATAAATCAGTACAATAACGATGGATTTATTATTGTCCATACACAAAAAGATAAATAAATCCAATTTGAAAAATCGGTTAATGATATAACATATAATTAAATTAATGATAACAACAGACAACTGATATAATTATATTTAGGATATTACTTTAAAAAATTATTGTGAAAGAAAAAAACAACTGTAGGCGCATCTAAACTCCATGAAAGAGCTTGGGCACAAGTAGGTACTTGATAAATATTCTTGAGCAACAGTTGTAACAGAAGTGATGTGTTCAACATCACGCTTAGCCTCCAGGTTTTTCCACCAATCATTGAAAGGTCAGGTACCCACTTTATAACAGCTGAGAGTGCTCAAGGACGGTCACCCGAAAGTAAATATCGATCCATGGCTGATAGGCAACAAATAATTATATTTAAAAAAATAAATTAATCCGTGCAATACCAAATAAGCTTACCAATCTATAAAAATCAATCCTAAATTATAAAAAAAAAAAAAATTGATGTAAATTCTCTGCTTGTGTATTCTGTTTTGAAGATTTTGATTAACAACAACTTAAACTAGCAAACATTAGGATAGTTTACCTAGTTAATGTTTTTTATAACTATTACCCGTGATTCATAACATGGAGTTGTCAATACGGCATGGAGTTGTATTTTGTTTAAATAAATGTTCTCATGAATGGAAATAAAACTCAGAAACTTCACTAACAAATAAACTTGTTTAATTATATTCAAAATATTAAAAAACAAACCAAAATTTACTTGCATATTGTACTGATCATAAGTAACTAACATTATTGATGTTTGTTTGTTTGTTTAACGTCCATTTTTATGCTACTAAGGCTAATCGGACGATGCTACAGTGGGAGTCCTAAATTTTGCATATCCAGGTATAATTAGGATAGGGATCTTTAATGAGTAGGGATCTTTAATCGTACAGGCTCGGGACCTCCATTTTACGTCCTATCCGAGGGACGGCATAGCTAAGGATTTTTTACTCCCATTAAAAAATCCTAGGGCCACCGCTGGAATTGAATCCGCGATCTTTAGTATTGTAGGTTGCCATGCTAACCACAACACCACAGGTGACCCCCTAACATTATTGATTTTAAATTTTTTAACAGTTATTTATTTTAAATTTTTTAAGCAGTATATAGCCTTTTAAAACCAATTGCTTAAAATGAAATATTTAATTGCTGTAGCGAACATATAAATCTTTTCTCAAACAGATTCCAAATTTCTGATTACATATTTGCTACTCCCAGCTAAGTTTAAATATACTAGGTTGCTAATGCGGTTCCGACTTTCAGGTAAATAGAGTATAAAACTTCCTGTGAACAACAAAATTGCTAAAAGAGTTCTAAATGTGCATTATGAAAAATAATGAAACACTCTATCATATATTGATTGTATGCCCTATTAATTCCAATATGAGGAAAAGTTTTACTAAGGGATGGAAAATGTTAATGGTATTCAAATTTTAAGCCACAAAACGTAACAGATTTACAAATTTCGTTTTAAATGTTTACCAATATTTTAAACTAAAGAGACATGGTACGAAATTTTTTTATAACCATAGCCATAGTACATGTCATTAGTTATAGAAATTGTTAATTTATTATTTACCTATTACAATGTTTGAATTTTTTAAATCTATGACTCATTTTTGAGTGTTAAATTTTAACTAAATTTTAGATTTTATACTTTTGCATTTTTGTATTTTTTTACTTATATTATCGTATTGCGATCGTGAAAAATTTCGACTTCCGGTTTTCAACGGAAATACACGTTTTGGGGTCCCCTGAGTCGAAATGACCAAGTCCCGCGAAATGGTCAGTGTGTGTCTGTTTTTTTTTTTTTTTTATTTATTTATTTTTTTTTTTTTTATTTTTTTTTTTTTGGGGGGGAAAAATCTTTCATTAGACGAAGTGGGGGATAAACCCACAACAGTGGCAGGCATTACTTTGCGGTGGGCAGGATGGCTAGGCGCCTTCTTCTCTACCGTACCCTTCCTGGTACTTGACCCCTTCTCTCTCACTCCTGTGCTCTCAATTTTCCTCCGACTCTCGCGGCATAATCTAAAATAGCATTCCAGTTTTCTTGGCTGGTCAACATGAGCTGTACCAGATTTTCCGGTGTGGATTTTTTACCCAGTACCATATCTAGTTCTTCCTTCTCCCCTGTAAATTTCTTGCATGCGAAGAAAGCATGTTCCACTGTTTCATCTAATGGAGCGCAGCATGATGCATGATGATCCTTCTTCCAGCTTGAAATGGTAGAGATATGCCCTGAAGCAGCCATGTCCAGAGAGCAGTTGAGTAAGGAAATAATCAACCTCTCCATGTGTGCGGGTCACCCACGATGCGATATCTGGTATCAGTCGGTTTGTCCACCTTCCATATGATGATGAGTCCCAGCGTCTTTGCTATCTGTGAAGAGTTTCCTTTCACTCGTCTTTGGCTAGCGTCAGCCAGTGTGCTTCTGGCGCTTCCCGTTTTCTGCGGTAGATTCTGCCACGCTCTTCTGCCAGTAAGTCTATCGGAGTCATATCGGCGATGATGCACTCGGCATCATACGACACCGTGCGAAATGCTCTCGCGACGCGTAAGGCATTTCTTCGATGCGCACTAATCGCCTTACGAGAATATGTCCTCGCTTGGAAGGCATGCAACCAAATTGGAGCAGCGTACAAAAGCACCGAGTTCGTAACATTAGCAAGGAGCCTTCTCCGGCTTTGCGCGGGCCCACCAATATTTGGCATAATTCCAGTCAGTGCGTTCGCAACTTTCACTGCTTTCATGCTGACTATCTGCAGGTGTTCATCAAACCGCATCCTGGCATCAATCTGCATGCACTCCTAGGTATTTAATGGAGGGCTTTGAGAGGATGTCAATCTCTCCAACGGTCAAATTGATTCTTTCCCTCACTTTCCTGCTGGTAATAAGTACAGCCTCAGTCTTGTGATCAGCAAGTTGTAGACCCACGGATGAGAGCCACTGGCGAATATTAAATATTGCGCTGTTGGCCTTGTACGTTATGTCTTCCAAAAGCTTTCCACGAACAATTATTGCAAGATCGTCTGCGAATCCCAGCGTGTAATATCATACGGTAGTATTCTTATAGTACGGCATGTGTGTGTGTCTGTGTGTCTGTGTGAACAGACTAGCTCAAAAACTATAAACCGTGCGATCCTGAAATATGCCCGCGATGTGACAGCAAAAATTTCATCAAAATTACTTAAAGGGAGGGGGTACTTTACTTAATAAATTTCGTATCATTTTCACGTGATTTTTTTATTTACTTAAAAACGGCTTTAACGATTTTGATTAAACTGAGTATTTGATGTATTCATATGCCCGAGAAATGACTGTAAAAATTTCATTAAAATTGATTAACCGGAGGGGGGACTTTACTCAATAAATTTTGTATCATTTTCACGTGTTTTTTTTATATACTCAAAAACGGCTTTAAAGATTTTGATCAAACTGGGTATTTGATGTATGTATATGCCAAATATGTGATAGCCAACATTTCATCAAAATTGATCAACCGAAGGGGGGACTTTACTTAATAAATTTTGTATCATTTTCACGGGTTTTTTTATTTACTCAAAAACGGCTTTAACGATTAACAAAAATAAGATATGGATGTAGAAAAATGTGTGACTTTGGGAAATGATATTTAGCAAAACACGTCAATTTCTAATCTAAGTAAGTTGGTATGTGAAAGTTGTGTGTTGCGCGCACGCACCAGATTTTTTTTTTATATTCATGTATATTAAAAATTAATAATGCATTGATCTATAAGTTTGTATAGTCGAAAGACAGTATTACAATTCGCAGAAAGCGAATTATGATTAAATAAATATTTAATTGCGTCCAGCAGTATGTTAAAATTTATTTCTTTATTTTTTGCACTCGGTGTTTTATTTTTTATTTTACTGTTATAATTAAAAATATTTCTTTAGTGTGAAACCTTTACACTTACCCTAAGGCAGTAACTATTAAGCGAGGACCTGATACAAGGAGGTGCCTGTTGGACGGGTGATAAATAAACCTTGGACAGAGTTTGGTGTAATAGATCGCGGCGCGACTGAACATCCCAAGGCTCAGTCAAGGATCAATACGTCACTGGCTCCCTTTAAGCTGCAGCTTTAATAAAAAGCAAAATAAAACACGACGGAGAATTCGTAGCTTTAAATTTCTTTTTAAAAAGAATTTGATTTGCTTACTATGACGATATGATATTAGCAAATGTTCTATAAAACTTATAAAAAAGTACTCATTTTTAATATTCTATTTTTAAAGCCAGTAAAATATTTTAAATGCTTTCAACAAATTCCCATATTTCTATACCGATCTACATTAAATTACTACATTTTAATGTTTGTGCTTAAGATTTTGTTTAAAATTAGATTAGGAAAAAATATTTTTTACAAATTTTAAAGCATGGATGATTCGACAGAACTATAGTTTAAATTTATTTTAGGTGTTTTTCCATTTCATTCTCGGGAATATATAAATATTCACTAAAATATTATTATCATTTACCTGTCAATTTTTAATCTCTTGTTGACAGTATAGTTTCAGAACACTGACTTGAGTTAATTTAATATGAACTACAGCGAATTCTGTTGTTTTCAATCAGTATGCATATTACATCAGAGGAAATTTTGTTTTTCAACAACTGACTGTATTATATTATCTATTATAAGTCCTGAGTGTAAAGTCCGACATGCTAAATGCTTGGACATCTTTTTTTTTTCCAATTCTTTAAAAATTATCTACGAGGTTATATGTTTTACTTTAGTGTGGAACAGTGGTTTGTTCTAGGATTTCTTTGATGAAGGAATCTCTTCCATGTGTTGTATTATAGTTAAGTGTCCAAACGTTTCGGGCTGTTAGGCCATCTTCTGGGGTTATCTATTATACAAATGTTTAGTTCCATCGCCAATTGTCCTTATTAAAAGTTGTTGTATGTGATCAAATTGTCTCTTGTCGGAACTAAGGGTGTGCTTCTATATTCACTAAAATATTATTATCATTTACCTGTGAATTTTTAATATGTTGTTGACAGTATAGTTTCAGAACACTGACTTGAGGTCATTGAAATACCTGCTTCTAGGTGTTTCAATCTCATATGAAGATCCCAAGAAGACCTCTTCTATCGATGAATTAGTTTGCTAAACTGTTTAAAGGGGATGGAATATTATTATTCAAATGACGCCTCTAAAAAATATATCGCTAACTACTTTAAAAAAACATCTGCTAGTCTTTGTCTGTTCAGAAAGAGTAATTTAAATTTTAAATCCAAAATATTTTATTCAATGAAATATTTCATAATATCGATATTAATAAATTAAAACGTACTGTTTAAGACTTGATAAATTTATATTTCTTCTTTGGTATAAAGAGAGATGAGGTCAGTTATTGTCTAAACGTATCTGCTGCATGAATAAAAGTTGAATCAGAGACTTGGTATCTAATTTGAATACATTTCATTCAACTTTTAAACTAAAAATTCACGTTTTTTTGAGATATGGCCTTCTTGAAAGGAGTGATTGATATATAATTCATCAATATCGGTTAATTTACACGCTATAGAAAATTATAAATGCCCTTGACTGTGGCAGAATATATTATTTCTTTCAATAAAAAAAAAAAAAAAAAAAAAAATAGTTTAAAATATTCAAGTCCTGAAATTGGTTAGGTTTAAGTGAAGTCTTGTATGTCAGGCATCTGCGTAAAACCAAATTCTTTAAATTTTAATTTGTGCACCCTCTCTTCTCTGAGCTATTAGCTCGATGAGAACTGATACATGCAGATAAAATGTTGTAATGAATTATTTCATTCAGCTATATTGATACGAGTACATTCCATATGATATCTCCATCGCCAGTTGACTAGGTTATGTATGATAAGGGAGATCCGGTTAGATAGTGAGAACGGCTGGCTGTATGTTCTACATGCACATTATTACGAAGGTAGCCATTACAAGGCTGAGTAGAAAGTTCCCTCAAGATGCTTGTTCCGGCCTTCTCTTTCGTGTTTTTCAACAGTTCCCGGCGTTATGATAACTTTATTTTGCAGTTTGTGTATAATTTTATAGTTGGTACGGGTAATAACTTACCTTTTATCACGAATAATACTACTTATGCAAAATACAAAAACGACTAACCGCCGAAATGGAACGAATTCCCTTCAGCTTTGATCTTTCGAGATGTTCATCTTTCGAATTCTTCACGCTATAACCGCCTCGCAAACCCTATTACTTCACTAATTGAACACTTGAGCTGAGGTGCAATAAAAATTAATAGCATTCCATTTCATCGATTGAAATTTATATTTTATTGCAACTTTTTCATTACGTCGCTACAAATTTGATTTTTTTAATTAGTTTTTACGTAGATGAATTATACCCAGGTTCATCAGGCTATAGCCAAGATTTTGTATTATTATATTATATTATTATTGTTCTTATACTAGACTAGAGCAAGAGTAACTACCTGAGAGAGGTCAATTGTGGTGTAATGGTTAATATGAAAACCTCCTCGACCCAAGGTCGTGGGTTCGTAGCTTGGTAGGTGGCCCTAGGATTTTCCAAGTGGAGTAATAACTCATTCGTTATGCTGAGGCGGCGTAAAATGGCGCATAGGCAAAATTTAGGTCTCCCATTGTAGCATTAATAGGTTAAAGTGACGTAAATTAAACGAACAAGTAATAAAATTCTAGTAACAAAAAAAAAAAAAAAAATTGGATCAAATCATGTCTAATATCAAGCCTATCAGAACTTAATGAATTTGAGGTTTAAATAACTATTTCTTTCTCTACCACACCATAATAATTTTCATTTTAAAAAATAATTTATTGGAACTTAAAACTGTATTCACAGCAATACGTACTAATTTACTAACTAAAAGTGCTTGACACAATTTTTAAAGCTTCCTTAATAGAATAACTTGAAATACTTAAAATGAGAAAATCATTGACCAAGGTATTCGAGTTTATGAGTTAAATCTAATAAGCAAAATCGTCATTAATTGGAGGTGGGGGGGGGAAGGAGGTTGACTTAATATTTGTTATAAAATCTGGAATTTGTAGTTTAAAGATGTCCCCCCCCACCTCTGTAGGGACTAACATTTTGTTAGGCTCAAACAACCAACATGAATAAAAAATGTTTAGAAACACGTAATAATTACATAACTGCAATTGGATTTAAGGAAAAAAATCTGCTAAGATAAACTACAAGATAAAGCGTTCACATCTGTGATGTAAGTCTTTAATATAAAATTATTTTTGAATTCCTCAAAAGATTAGATAAAGAAGCTAAAAAACAAAAAAAGGATTATGATGGAGAGTTGTCTCTTAAAATATTTTCTTATTTAAGATAGAGCATGCAAGTTTTACAAGATGGGATTCCAAGCCGTTCCCTGGAAAGCGAACGAAAGGTCTTCATCCCACACGTTTTCTTGTTCCTCAGATTAGTAACAAATGATCCTCTCCGTTAAACAAGAACTTGGCCTGTGGGAACAAGCGTAGAATAGCGATCTCTTCTGCCCGCACCTGTTGGATCTTTATTTCACCAATTATTTGAATTGTCGGAGGATAAATCAAGACGATATTATATGACTCGGTTTCTAATACAATAATTTATATATAAACTTAATGGAATCCTATCATTACGTAACATATGTTTTCTTAAAGATTTCTTAAGATTGCAATGAGATATGTAACTTAGTATTTAGTCTTATACTTAAGCATATTTAATAAAATACATCCATTTACAAAATCGATGATGTTATCCTATTTGACATTTCAGATAGAAGGAGGTTAACATTCTTTTTTTATGTTCAATTGTTTTCTAGTTATTTTAATGCTATGAAAAGAAACTTTTGATTTCTATTCTAAAAAAATTTCATGTAACGAAATGTTAGCACAAATTGTCTGAATAAAAACCACTCATTTTAATAAAATGAGTTATTTCAAATGTTTAAATAATTCAACGAGTTTTAGTTTCATATTTTGCTTACCTATTTACTTGAAGAGACATAAATTTATATTCAATCGTACTATATTTTCCATTAAAAAATAAATCAGTCCGTTTTTTGCTTATTCTATTCAACAAAACATTTTTTACACAGATTATTGGGTCATTAGTACAAAAACTATAAGACACTGTTTTATTTTAGGATGTCGCCCAGGAGCTCAAAAAAGTCTGGCAGCAGGTCTTACTTTCACATCATAACTATTCGACTTATTTCGACAAATTCTCAGTGTAACAGGGATCTGAATTTCTTCAGTTCGTCCAGTCTTGGCGGGATAACCTCAAGGTTCAATGCTGGCTTCACTGCACTAAATTATTGCAAGTAATTATTAAATAAAGGACCACTCCTTAAGGTCTGGCCACACATGTCCGCACCGGATCCGCACCGTAGCAATAATATAGGTTATGTTCAGAATATTTTTAATTTAACTTACATATTACCTTTACTTATGCCTAAAGTGGCCTGTGTCTGACATATGCGGCCTGACCTTTATGCATAACTAAAGGTAATATGTAAGTTAAATTAAAAATATTCTGAACATAACCTATATTATTGCTACGGTGCGGATCCGGTGCGGACATGTGAGGCCAGACCCTTATGCTGACGAAATGAAAATTCAAGAAATCAAAACACATAACGCTTACTCTTCGATATAGACTTCCCTTCCCTACATTTTTTTCCCTTCCCTACATTGTCAAACTGACTGCACACTTCCCTTTGACAGAAGGAAGGAAACGACACAACCTTCTTTAATTACCTTTTCTTAATCCTCAAAAATCGTAATATCTAAAGTCTATGTGGACATACTCCTAACAGATATAATTTTCAATAATAAAACTCCATATAGAAATAATATCAATGATGGATAGAGTTAAAAATTTATTGTGATGACATGAAAGTTTAAATTTTTGCTACCAATATACTTATTTTAATTTATACAACAATGCTTATTACCTTTGTAAAAATTTGACAAGGTACATGATACAATATCTGAATAGGTGCATTATCTGATCGATATCATATACAGTATATGCATGATAATTTATATTGGAAATGCCTCATTAACATGTATATGTGTATTAATATACATTGAAACCTGCCAATACTCTATGAATAGTCAATATATCAATATCCATACGTTTGAGCCGTTAAGTTAAGTCATCGCCAAGTGAGCGGTTTTCCGATTTTCTTTGTTCATCGTTATTTTAGCTTGCTCACAAATGTCTCATTATATATTTAAGAAAGAATTCAGCTAACTGTATCAGAAGGAACTCTAAACACTTGAGAAATTTACCCCACGACTCGGATCTAGAAACGTTCGATTTGCGGAATCCTTCGGATCGCTGGGTGGACTGTGGGAACTGCCAGCCTCATGCCAATTATCCGTTAGATCGCTTCTGCTATGCTGTTGTTTACATTCATGCAAAGCACATCGCCAATAGTGTGCGTGAAGGATGCTCGTCGCATTCCCTGATAAGCCTTTCAGGTCCAATTCAAACATTCATTCATTCTCCAATTGATTTTGAATTAAATTAATTCAAAATGGTGTCGGTCCCTCTTTTCATTCTACACAAATCACAAGTCATTGATGAGGAGATAGCAATCTGCCTTTGGTCATTAGTTCATAAATAATATCAAAAGTCACTTTGCCTAGAAAAATATACTACCACTGGTCTTATGCTAGTGCATGCCTACTTCATTTGTACTCAACATTTCAATTCAGTCTTCTTTAGGGCTAAAAGAACAAGCTACAGGTAATGTGGAAAGCTTAAAATGACAAATAAAAGATAAGTAATTAAAGATACAAAATCTTGAGAGATATACTCTGTTAAAAACTATATAAAGAAACGTAATAAGAAACTAAAAAAAATAATAAGAACACACGATACTCCTGTAACATATAATCTTTTTTGTATTGTTGTAGTTTTCTTCTAGTTTTCGTTTTCGTAGTTTAGTAGTTTAGAGCTGTATATACCCCCCCCCCAGATAATCGTTCGATTCTTTCTACACACATATGATTTTTTTTTAATGTTTTTTTAAACGCAAAATGTGTAAGAAATGTCAAATCAGTATTAGTATATTTTATTCGTTCCTTCAATTTAACTCTATCAATAAATAATTATTGTTTGCAAAAGCTTTTTTTAAAAAAGTAAATGTATAAATCATGATAATTTATCAAGAATATAAAATCGCTCGCTATTCGTATAAGATGGTTTCGATCGAAATTTCTTTTGTTTATTGAACTAATAAAAATGTGTATGAATATTTAATTATCAGATCAATATAAATTACAAAATGTCAATTTCCTTTTAACAAAATTCTCAAATTGTTGGTGATGTTTTCAAGTGGAATGGTCACAAATACGGATAACTGTAAAGGAAGATATAGGTAGCGAAGAGGGAGGCCCAACAGGGAACTGGGCTATCTAATAAAATATTTAGAGGATAATACACGCAAGTCCCGCGTTAGCTCCCGACCCAACCAGCTAGTAGCATTGATCTAAACCTCCTCAGCCGATCAACCCAATTCAGCCCCCCTTTATACCGCATATTAAACCTTTTACCATTAATAATAAATGTATCCACTGATATTTCAATATGTACATAATTATATTTATAAATAAATGTTTGTTTGTTTAACGTCACTTCATGCCACTAAGGCTAATCGGACGATGCTACAATGGGAGTCCTATATTTTACTTATCCAGGTGTAATTGGGATAGTGGGTCAATAAATAAGTTTATTTAATAAATAACAATGGTTATAGGACTTATGTCAAAATAGAAAGGTATTTGTGAATATACGAAAAATACCTGGGTTAGTAAAAAAAGGTTTTAAAAATAAAAGAGAAAAACAAAAATTTTAATCAAATCTTTAAAATTTATAGATAAGTCCTTCGAATGAATATTTCTTCTCAACTCTTTTCACGTTCAGAAGCAAAATAAAATTATTTCCAGACAATTTAATAATTTATTTGCTTATGATTTAATTCAACGAGCCCTTTGTATAACGAAAATGCGGGAAAAAAAGTTGTATCAATATTTCTATATATACTCGTATCAATATTGAATCAATATCCTCATAAAAATGGTTAAAATGGTCTATATAATTTAAAGATTTGACTAATATTTTTGTTTTTCTCTTTTCTTTTTAAAAACTCGTTTTACTATAACTCGACTTACTTAGACTTCCAGCGAAGTGACATGTTTTCAGTGTTTTTATGATTTATTCGGGATGGTTTGGCACAGCTTTTAAAAACCTCAAGAATCAAAAGCTATAGTGCGACTCAATGTCTTTACTATCAGGGGATAACTGATAAAAAAGAGAAGCTTTTAAATAAAAATTCAAATATTCTCTGAGAAATATTTTACATTGTTTATTTATAAATTCATAAATATTAGTTGCCCGAGTGAATAAATATCAATGACCATTCAATGAACAACCTTAATTTGAGTATATGATTAGGATTCAAAAGGCCCTAACTTTCATTTCATGATTCTTTTTTCATTTTGTAGGAATGCAGAGGTATATCACTTACACAATCGGCAAAAATTTTTTGAGTTAAACACGAATAAAATATTCTTTTATGCATAGCTCTTTTTATGGCGTTATCTGGGGGATCTGACCAGGAGGGTAATATTTAAAATGATTCCTCAATCATCGAATATGATAAAGTTTCAAGAAACTTATGGCCTATCGACAAAAAATAACCCATTGTAAATTAATTTATATAAATACACCTATTATAAATATATATAGAAGATTGTTCATTGAAATGAAAGAGAAGAATTATCTAGGTTATTATAAAGGTTCACCAAGCCATACCTCAAATTATTTAATGTCGATAATCAAGGAAGAGCATAAACACCATTATATCTATTTAGTTGACTTTTTATATTAATGAGAACTTTTTTTACTTTTAATTTAAAATTATTACCTTCAATCCCTGTTTGTTTGAAAGAAATAAAGCCTTCCGAAAGGTTGACGCCTTGTTGGTAGTAGGCGTCAAGTTATACGTCTGGGCTACGTCACAACCTTAATTCCAAACTGGAATCTATCTTCTTTTTCTAAGAATGAACTAAGGTTTCTTTACACAATTGATTCCACCCCATTTGATTCCTTATATCCAATTGTACAACTTTAATAAAGTACTTTACATGCATTGGAAGTGTTCTAAAATATGATTAAAATCATCCTAACGTATGCATACTTTCAACATTAGTTAAGTCTAGTTCAGTGATACAAACTGTATATTTGCTCCCTGAACAAGCATTCGAATATCTCTGACCCACCGTTGTCTAAAACTGTTATTTTGGCACTAATGAAGAATTAGTCTAAGGATAGAAATAAAACTGAGCGTAGCAAACTATAAATACGCGGATGTATATAGAGACATTGTATTCTGAAATAACTACGGTGAGCAATTGTTTTATGACCTCATTCAGATTCCCGTTTACATAGCTCACCAACTCCTGAATAAACGACTTGGTTGAAATACCAAGAGTTAGCCTTGTATGCGCAAGATCCTGCGCGTTGCGGAAGTTAAATCTGTTAATAACTGATTAGCAAGCCTTATAATGGATATGAAAATTTATTATTCCTTAATTACGGGTTTTCTTACAAACTTTCATGCTTATGATATTTTCATGCGATGATTACAGCATTGCTCAAGCACCCTTTCTATATCAGAGGAGATTCCGTTTTGAGAAATGACTAACTACATGCAATTACAATCGTCCAATGCGAATTTATGAAATCCATAAAAATAAAGGCCCATTTCTATAAACATTCCTGAGGCCTTCAATGCAAATTTTTATGACACCTTTCTGATTAATAAAACATTTTGGGAACGTTCATAAATGGTTTCCTAAAAGTATGCATTGAAATTCAATCTTTACTGAGATTAAAATAGGGTTTATAACCCTTAGGTACTAAAGAGACTTCCTTACGAACCTTTGTTACGAAGCTACTTACCTTGTTTATTGCGAACGTTACCAAGTTTTCTCAGGAAATTTCCTACTTTTTAAGAACACATCATTAAGTAAATATTTAATATAATTAAACAAATTAAACTTATATGTTTGTTTGATTGGATAGGTTGCAAATAGAATTCATTTATTCAATAAAAGAAAAGAAAATAACTTTTTGTGTGTTAAATTCTCCTTAAAGCCTCCTTGACACCCGCTAATTTAGTTCGTTATTTATTTAATTACATTTTAGGTGTAATTAAATAAATAATGAACTAAATCTAAGAAAATAAGCGGGTCTCAAGGAGGCTTATTTGCATATATAGGCATATATTAGCAATTATAGGCCTAAATCTATGTAGTGATTGAACGTAGATTTAGTTCATAAATAATAAACGCTCAGTAAATTCACAACAGATTATTTTGTTAATAGAAAATTTTTTTGAGAGGAGAAAAATGTGGACATTTAAACGAAACGCTAATCAATGACTACTATCCCTTTTGAGATCGTTGATTTAAATATATTTTTAACACATTTGCCAATAGCTCTTTGAATGTATTTATAACTAAATAAAATATTAAATTGTCTAAAAATATTCTGCTCAGCTTCTGAATGTGACCTCAATTGTGTTCAAGAAGTCATATGAAGTCCTTATATTTTATAAAGTTTTGAGTAATATTTTTTTTTCCTTTGTCTTTAAAAACGTCTTTAAGCAAATTAAAACCGGTATTTTTTTATATAACCACATAAATAATGAACTAAATAATGTATGTCTAATGATATAAAATATGATTCGATTACCTTTAATTGTTCCCCTTTGGGAACTTTTCAATTCTGTTTTTATGTAAGGTACAATACAATCAACTGGAGAGCGGCAGCACAAAATCGGGCCGAATGGCGGCGGCTCATTGAGGAGGCCAAGACCCACCAAGGGTTGTAGTGCCACGTAGAAGAAGAAGAACAATAAAATCTATGCATAATTTTTTTTTCCATGTTTCGGAGTATTTTCTCATTTCAAATTTATGAAACATTTCAATATTGTTGATTTTTATTTATGTTTAAATCTATTTTTTTCATTTAATCTTCTCTAAACTGGATTTAAAATAATGGAATATTCAAATTATTTTGACAAAGCGGAAAAATTACTCAAAACTCTTCGGTGACAAGTAACATGTCAAATAATAAAAATGAATTAGTATAAGTCTCAATAGAGTTATTGTCATACGAGAAAATCATTGATCCTTGTCATATTGTAACAAAAAAAAACATTAACAATGGACTCATAAATGTGCCGAAGAAATACGCTTTCCGCTCTTACTCCATCGATATTTTTTTCCACTATGTATATGTCTGTATATTTGGAATGGCTAGCATTATAAATTTTAGTTGTCTTGAATCTTCGTATTAGTTGGAATCTAAAAACTGATAATTTAATTTTTGTTCTAATTGGTAGAAGATAGCTGATTCAGTAGCATTTATTATCTATAAAGAACAAATGGCAAAGAATGTTCTAGAATTTTGGATTCCAGAAAAATAAATTGTTATGAACTTGCTAAGGAAAGTTATTTGTTGAAAATGAGTGAAATGGTGATGACCACTATTTTGTGTCAGCAACCAATGAAGTTTGATCTAAGGAATCTTCCAGATAAATTTTATTGGGAGTGTATATAAATGATGCGCATAAATGAGAGCTGATTTTCGCTTTAACTCATTATAAGGTGTTTCTGACGGATACTTTTTTAAGAGGTTCATGATAATCAATCTAAACATTATTAAACATTCAAAGAAGGATTTTATAACATTTATTCATTTTCTTAATAATACAATCCCAGAAAGCTATGCATTATTTCTTCCATGCTTATTCAGTTTTTTATTTCAAATTTATGCTGCATTATAATATTTCTCCTTTGTTCTTTGTTTTAATTTATATTTGAATCTAATGTTTTCAAGTATTTTTCTAAAATTGAAGAAGATTGTTATACTCAGGGTGTTATTATCCCCCTGGATTATTTTGTCCAATATTAATTTTATGTGCCTTTGTAAAAACCGTCTTAACAGATTAACTGTTAATTCAATTAATTATTTACCGTTGCACTATTTGTAATTCGTATTGCTGGGTTATCTCCAAGGCAAAGGAACATAGAGGTTAATTAAATTAAACAAGGTGGATGAAGATTAGATACTGACCATAGAAAGGTTAGCACTACTGACCTAGATGTCGCTTCATCCGCGCTAGGCTTTAATACATCTAGGTTAAAATCTTTTGTGGACTTTACAAAATATAATAACTCATTGACAAGATCCGAATTTTCATAAACGATTAAAACAATTAGCTGAATCGAAGTAAGGGGAAGTTTTGGAGGAAGCAGTTGTAATGAAGTTCTAATGGCTTACGCAAGCCCTTGTTGAGGTCTGCTATGTCACTCCAACTTCCGCGCGGTCTTGTAGGAAGTGTTAGGTGCGGTTTCGATACACCGGTCGCTACGCTATCACACAGGAAATACCACCTAATACATCGATATTTGTATGCTATTAATTGGAAATTAAATTTTGACTAAGTTTCTTTAGTTAAATATAATTAATTCCATTTTTCAAGTAAATGGTAAAATAAAATTCTGGTAAATAAGCACCTTATTTGGTCATGGAACACGACAAGAAGAATGTAGGATAAACCGATTTATAAACTACGGAATCCTTGAAACGATAAGAGATGAAGCACTGTGTTAGCCATAAAAGATTCGATAAATTCTTTCCATTACCGTCTGTGATTGAAACGTTGAAACTAATGTGGGAATATTGAAATTATCTCATACCAAAACTGAACGTGTTTAATGTGCAATGTATTCAAGGAATATGTGAGAAATGGATTAAAACAATCATGACGAGGAATTGAACTACCAACTTTAGAAATATTTGGTGCTCAATACTGAATTATAAAATAATTTTTATAATTATTTATTTGTATTGAAATATTTTTCAACGTCAGCCCTGTTTTTTTTTTTGTTTTTTTTGTGATTTTCCTTCACTTTATTACCTTATCAACTCTTCACCAAAGTTCAGGGGTTCCCAAATTTTCTTATCCACACCCAGATGAAATGAAAACCTCTCACCGCCCCTCACACAACTATAAATCTAACTGAGATTTTTTTTTTTTTAATTTCAGCTGTTATCGCTTCCCTCTGACCAGCCTTCACGCCCCTCCACCTGGTGGGTCGCGCTCCTCAGTTTGGAAACTAATGCTACAGTTCGAGATATTCCCTTGTTCGACGCTAGTGGAAATCTACCTTAATAGAGTTCAAAGTATAGCCAAGGGACTGATATATATATAAGGAAGACTCGTAACTACAACAGCGCCTGGTTTCTGTTGTTTGCCTCCGGTAGACTGACCGTCCCAAATACCAAGGGTTAGGAGTAAGCAAATTAATTAAAATATGAAAATGTTTATTTAAAATTGATTATTGCTTTTGAAATTCTGAGACCATTATACGCACCCACAACCTTTGGGTTGGTATACTGCACATTTGCAGCTCTTTAACCACCCCTCTCCCCACCCACATGACCACCATCTTGTATGAAACAAGATCACCGTGTCGACCCTTCTTCAAGCATCTCAGAAGATTATCGGATGTTGTGTGGGAAGTAAGGTTAGTAACGGTTTTGTGTGGTTATGATGTTCATTGAGATAGAACTGATATCTATTTTATATTGAATATACTCGAATAGTAAGAAAAAAACAATCTCAATCAATAAGTCAATTTGTGATTGATATAATGGAAAAATTATATTCTTGAAAAGTAATTATTGGTTGAAACAAAAAACATTGATGTTATTGGAATCCCTGTGAGTCACATTTACATTTCAGGAGATTATGTTTTTATAACGGTACTCTGGTATATATATATATATATATATATATATATATATATATATATATATATATATATATATATATATATATATGCCAAGATGTGAAAATAATTAAATTTGTATCAATCGCTCAGATTTGCAACTAATCTAGAAGTAAATCGTGAAATATTCTTATAAAGTGACCTGCATCAGCAGATTAGAATATAAAATACGTGACTTCAGACAGATCTAATAATCTCCAAGAATTTCTCCTGGTTGAATAGCCTATTGTCACCATTAGGGAAATTAACAAGCTCTTACAGACACGATTATGAGATTAAACAATGTAAATTTAATACGTTTTTAATACAATTTAATTTTAATCCTCGGTTTTACCCCTTGAATTAGGCTTTAGAAAGAGAAGAGGGAAAAGTTTATAGCGGCAAAAATGGCTAATATTTAGATATCAAGTTTTATTGTTTCTTTTATGTAATATTTTTTTAAGTTACAATATTTTTTCCCAATCCTTTTTTTTTTTTGTAAAAATATTTAATTTTTTCTCGATTTTTATTTGGCAAATAAAAAGTTTTTTTAATAGTCTTTTCCCGTAACTATTCTCATACTTCATAAAATCTTACTACATCAACCAATATATATATATATATATATATATATTGGTTGATGTAGTATAAAGAACAAAGGAGTAAATAGTGAATGAGTGAGTAAATAGCGCGGGGGGCGCCCCCCCTGGGAGGTGAGGACACCAATTAATTATTACAATTTCGTATAAAAGAGGCTATCTTTAATCATTTTTTAAACTCCTTAAATAAAAAATGGATGGTGTTTAAACCTTTAATAAAATTTTACTGCTTAAATGTGTACTAATATTTTAAATTAGGTCCTTTATGAGGCATAAATTTAAAAACTAAAAAAGTGTGCCCCCCCTCAGAAATTTCTGGATCCGCTACTCTGGGTCTGGCTTGACTTAGTATAAATACAAAAAATAAAAATAAATTAGATTCAACAAGAAAGCAAAATCAAACATAATCTGGAAAGATAAAATTAAAAGAAATTGAAAATAGGAACAATAGTTTGTAAACATATAAGTAGTAGTATATTAATACAAAAGAGAAAGTTTCTGGCCCATGAATTGTCAGGTTTACAAAGAGGAGTCTTTGTTTGTTAGTAACTTAGTATCTTTCGTGTTTATTAGCAGAGTGTATTGTCACTTGTCTGTAGGTTGCGCAGATGTGTAGTTAAAGAGTCCTGCTTCAGTTTTTTATAAGCTTCCGAAGTCTGTTAGTAAGAGTTTAAAAGTATTTTGTCACTAGTGAGATCTTTTCCACTGGTTCAGGTAACTTCGTTTTTCAACATTAAGTGAATGTAAATGCAGAGGTAAGTGCCTAATGTTTGTGTCTTTCTGTCTCACATATTTGTGCTGATTGCCAAGCGGCAGCTACAGTACAGTACAGTAGCTACTAGTGAGCGTCTCTGAAGCATTGTTAACATCACTTCCGGCTTTAAGTTTGTAGCAAGATTAATTTTATTGTTCATAATATTTTAAAATTTACTAAGTAATACTGAACCAGGAGTTAGAGTAGGCATGTGATTGGTGGTAAATATGTGTCTAAAGAGAGACAAAACAGCTGCTGAGTGGTAGTTACTAACAGAGATGTTATGAGGAAGCGGGTTTATGTCATAAAAAATCAAGTAGTACTGGTTGTAGGTTTAAGTCAGTTGGTTATGTGGGTTCAGAAGGTAGTAAACAGAGTTACGATCGAAACATTTATTAAAATTTTATAGTTCGAATATTTAGAATGTTTCAATTTAAAAAAAAAAAAAAAAACAGCGTTTTCTATTTAATTTTAATATGGAGCGCCAAATTGTTTCATCTTTAAATAATATTTTTTTAAAATCAGAAAAATGTTATGATTTATCGAATTAATAACATTTCTCGATTGATCGATCATATCAAATTGATGTAATTCTGACAATCGGTGGTAACTGACTACAGGAACTATTGCAATGTACCAAACTTTGATTTTTAGCTTTTAATTGAATGCACGTACCGTTAAGTTAGCCACGTCGAACCTGCACTACAGTGATATTGAGGTCGCAAGGATAAATATTTGTTGAGTGGAAATATTTTCAACTCCGCATTATCTCTTTCCTCGGCTGTTTTCGCACTGGGGAATGAAAACCAATATAAGAAGACAGCACATGTTGGAAACATGAGTTATTTTCCAGCGGGTGGCCGATGTACAAACCAATTTGCACCTCCCAGGGTTGAAGTGACAGGTCGACTGGTTCAACAAACAGGTTCCTCGCTGATGTATCGTCCAAATGAGCGTCTACCTCCAGTGGGATCCCTGATGTGGCACAAACGGCACTGCTTGCTGACCTTACTGTCAACAGCCGCTATGGCGGGTGAATAATATGATATGTAGCATATATCATGTATAATATATAAACAATTATTTTAATAGGGCATTTATACACACACAGATATATATATAATTTGAATAGTAGCTACTAGCTCTAAATCCTAGCTTTCTCTACTAATTATAAAATCATAATAAAAATAAAAAAGTATATTTTTCATCTCAGAGAGTAAGTGCTTAAGTCGAATTTCCCGAGTTTGAACATTATTGCTATAGTATCAGGTTTTCATTATCAAGTATTGAAATTTCGTCAAAAATACTAAAATAGTCGCTACCGATTAGGGCCATCAAATCAACTAAATAGAACTTATCAGTAATGAGGTATTAGAGTTGAATAATTGTTTACCGATCAACTACAACAAATTTAAGGAAAATTATAATAATTGCAATTTAATTGAACGCTGACTTATACACTTCTTCTCTATGCTGTTTTAGCCTCTTCTTTTTAGTCTTTTTCTTGAAGAACGTAGTCACTTGGAAGACATTTGTAGTCATATGTGTGTGTGTGTGTGTGTGTGTGTGTGTGTATTTACATTTTTTTAACTTTTTATTTGAAATGTATTACATTCTCTCTCATTTAAGGACAATGGTACTAAGCACATTCACAGTGCATTACAGTCATGGGCAAATCCAGCCGGTTGTAAAGGGGGCTGCAGTCCTAAAGGGGGGCGGCTGCAGCCCCACTGCCCTTGATTTGGATCTGTCAATCAGCTTTATTACCTTTATGTTTCATTCCCACAACTAAAATTCTACTTATTTTCACATTAGTTGTTCTTTAACTTGCTCCCTTACTTTAAGGAAAGACCAATGCTATCTTTAAGTGATGAAAATGTTTCCAAAGGGAGGGGCTGCAGCCCCCACAGCCCCCCTCCCTGGATCCGCCCATGATTACAGCATGTAATCTGTATGTAACTAGAGCATAATCTGGTCTAATAAGTCATAAACTCTGGAATTATTATTGGGAAAAGCGCTTATATTGAATAACGAGAAGAGTCGTTCAATCAATATTTTCATAATAAAGACTAATTAAAAATAAATAATTAGTAATCCTTTAAAAAAAAAATTTTTTTTCTTTATAGTTTAATTTGCGAGTGTATATAAACCTTCGACTATCAGCAAATGATTTGGATTGTATATTAATTTAATAAGAAATGTCAGGCATGATAAAGAATGGCACTTAGCAGAACCCCTTCCCTGGCTTTTGTCAGTTACCCTAGTTTATCAACAAAGGAGATCTCTTGTCCAACGCCTTTTTTTTTTACCTCTCTTATCCAATCTCCAATTCATAGGCATGTCAACGGTTGCCAGTCATTAAAACGTACTGTAAATGTTGATAAACTTCGGAATGTGTGAGTCAGTATGTAGGATTTTTTTAGTCACGTACTAATTTCATTAATAATATCGTCATAACATTTTTCATTGAAAGATTTGAATTTCTTGTTAGTGAGTTTTTTTTTTGGCTCTATCTTATGTCTGTGAAAATTATGTCTGTATACGTTTTAGTAGGTGCGTATATGTAGATATTAAGTATTTGTCTCATTATAAAAGTTAACTAATTAATTCAAATAAGAAATGGCATGTTAACCACAAAAGCATATTCTATCATTTAGTGAAATAAATTTAAAATGGATACAAATGGAAGATTCCACAAACATTGGAAAATGCTCGTCCAAATAAAAGGAATGCCTATATTTGAACATGTAAAAATCAACATTTGGTAAAGATTTTTACATCACACCATGCCATCCAAACACTGATAGGGAACAAATGATAAAAAGAAAAGAAAGTTACGTTAAGTTAAGGCGTTCACAAACCTTATCTAAAACAGGAGAGAGAAAAATAAAATATTACACAAAGCAAAGGACTTTAATACATTGATAGCTGAATAACACATCTTCCAGTAATTTATTTTATTAAAAGGTTACCCAATTAAAAATGGCCATATACCTACGTTTCGGACATTACACGTCCATCTTCAGGGCATTTTTCTAGTATGAAATAAAAAATCCAGTATCCATAAAAAACGTTGGTATTAGGTAGTTCTCTAATGTATTAGAGACATCATTAATCTTACTTTTTAACAAATACAGACTTCTTCATATAACAAAGGACTTAAAAATTCTAACAAGATTTCTATGACAATAAAAAAAAAAAAATCATAATGGCTTAGAAATCTTTCTAAATTCCAATATTCTATGATTATTTTATTTATGAAATATCCTACTATATTATAAAAAAATCAGATAAATTTTTAATTCAATATTCGACCTCATTCGGTATTTTTCGTAATAAAAAGGAAATTTAAAAATATACTTGTAGAGGTTTGTCTTAGTTAGGAGGTCTCATGTAAAAGATTATAAATACTCTAGTTAGGGATATAAATATTTTACGTAAGTGGGAACGTGTAATATTTTAATTTCTTAATTCATTGCAATGTTCTTTACCTTTATTTGCTTAGCGTAGTTATGGCATAACTTTGTTTGATTAATATCCTTAAATGTGATGCATTGTCAATATTTCAGAACGACACAGTTAAAACATAGATATATATTGATTATTACTTATAATAAGAACATTCCAAAAATATAATCAACAAAGGATATTTTTATTGAAATCGAGAATCGAACTTTTTATACAAGAACAAGGTAATAATAATTATAATATCCTTAGTTCATAAATGAATGTTGCCGTGTTCGTGCTAATTGGCAAATTTTATACATTGAAAACAGGTTATCATATCATTTCCATTAGGTGATTAGATGTTGGTGATAAGTCAGGCAATTATTTCTAGAGAATGGTTAACCTCTCCTAAAAATTTCATTCATTCGATTAGCGTTGAGTCAGTTTTTTATATGCTAAAGGGTTTATTCTTAGTATTATATGTTTTTAACTAACTCAAGTTTCGATCTATGCATATGGGCTTAGGAACATAGGCTTGTTAAATAAAAAAATGACCGACTGAAATTCCTGAGTAGTTATTATTGCAAATAGATATTCAATAGAAAATTCGATCCATTCCCAGCTGTATATTACACCTATTATTGTAAAACTACAGCCTATTTCAGTATAAAACTCAATTTTTCATTTTTTAATTATTAATGCCAGCCATGATTTGCGAGTGGACAAATTTGTGGTAAATTTATCTGGATTTCAAGAATTACATAAATAAAAAAAAAAAATAAAAAAACAGGTCAACTTGCTGATGGCGTAATGAATTTGAAATATTTAATGTCAGAAATGAACTTCTTTAAAGTTTATCTAAGTCCGTTAATTCTACACCGTTTTCTCTCGGCCCCCGGTCTGCATGAAAGTTCAACCAGACTAGATAGAGGACGAAACATTATCCACATTATTTACTACATACAAGGGCAGGTGTTGAAATTTTCCAACAAATCTTAATAGCTGTCCGACATGAAAAAATATATTTTTTTTTTTAAATTTGGTCTCTCCTAGTACTTTTAACATTTATGTATTTACTTATTTAATATTCCGCAATTATCGCTATATCATTAGCGACATAAATAGTGATTACGTTATCTTGTGTTGAGTTTGTCTAAATAAATTTATAAATTTTGGTATCATTAATAAATTCTGTTTTCTGCACGTTTTCTTCTTCAGTTGCAAGTACTTCGTGTGTGGAATCTATACCATGTTAGGTTCTGCTCTCAGGTATGGTGTTACATTTTTTTTTAGTGGAAGTAGTGTGTAGCATTTATCTCAATATGGAGATTCCAGGCCCCCCATTCTATTTAATACTGTGTTAATATTGAGTGTGTGAATCCGTTTATGCCGATATGAAAAAAAATCTAATGAAAATAAAATAAATTTATTGTAATGAGGTTTTATTCTAAAGGGTGAATAATTTAAATAGATATACCTACGAGGCAAATTATAATTGAAAATATTAATGTTTAAACAAGAATTATCATGAACACGTTGATAGAGATTGTCTTGATACGTCTGTCCTTGAACCCTGCTTCATTAAATTTTCCTACATAAATTGCTATCTTATCGCGGTTCGTTAAATACAGATCATCTGCAGTCTAAAACAGGTTTTTTAAAAAAATATTATATTTAGCATATTTATTTCATATTCAAATTTTACATGTGGCATAAAATAATTAAAAATAAGTTCTTCTAAATTGACTTTTAGTGTGGGTAATTATGTCAACTGTGTATTGTCTTCGAAAGTAATAACCCGCTAAGCAAACAGATCGTTAAAAACTGTAGACATAAACATTCCCTTATCTAGCCTTTCTCCTTGGAGCTGTTTGTAGAAAAAAATGTGATCCGTCAACGCTATCAACAGATTGCTTTAACTCTAATTTTTTTTTAATAGACCCTACCAGTCTATTAGAAAATGAATAATATCTCACAGACTGGGTTTAGATTTAATATGCACTTTTTATGTACTTTATAACAAATTGTTTAATTTTCTCTTAACATAGGTACATCAGTTTTCAATACAGATTTATTCAATTTTATCGTAATTCTATTCAATTTTGGTTGTGCATAAATGATTTCAGTAAAGAATAGTTGTAAGAGAGAGAAAACAAATATTTGGGAGGAGAGTGAATTCTATAAAGCTGAGTAACGAAAAAATTCATTTTTACATAAATATATCTCAAGTAATTATTATTTATAATTATTAAATTATTATTATTTTCTTACAAGCTCTCACTTCTTCCCGAATTACTAATTTATTGTGTTTGGAAGTCCGTAGTTGATTTATTCGATGGTTAATGTTAGACATAAATCCTGCTAACGGCTTATTGAATATCTTTAATATGAATATATATTTTACAGTATTAATTGGCAGTAGTAATTAAATATTTATTTAGATAGAAGTGTATCTGTTATATAATCACCTGGTAATTAAAATCAAATTATGTTATAGATCGACAACATAAGAAATTTACATGGCAATCGCAAGCGCCAACTGTGACGTTACTTTGGTGGCCAATAGAATGGCTTTATAACAGTCGCCGTACCTTAATATGTTGCTAGTTTATGCTTTGGCTTTATTTCAAAGCGTTTGTTGTTAATATAAGTGTTTTTTCGTTTTTGTTAGTCTGATTTTTGCGACCTAAATAGCAGATAATGTCAACAATTTCGTGCATTTTGGAGATTCCTTAAAAGAAAGTGCCAGGAAAATTCACTAAAATGATCAATAGGCTTGTTACACTAGATTATAATTTTGTATCTAGATGTTTGTTAAATATCGTTGTATTTCCATTCATTTAATTTCCAGAAAGAAAAAAAAAACTTTTATATAATATTATTAAAATGGTACTTTTGTATTCTATTTTGTCATAATTATATTCTTTTTAAGTTTTTCATTGTATTGTGATTAAATTCGTGAGTGTATTGTATAGCATTCACTTTGAGAATAATTCTGTGTATATGTAAGAGTGTATTTGTAAATAAATCTTTTGTTTTTTTCATTTCAATTTTCTTTTTATTATTTCAATTAAATATTTATTATTAGAAAATCATTTTTTTGTATTAATAATTTAAATATTGATAGTAAATTTAAAGCTGAACCAATGTTTTTATGTACTAGGTTTTACCACTAAATATATATATACACAGTAATCTATATGGAACTTCTATTCTTTTATATAAAACATTTAAAATTGCATTCATTGGATATCTCATTATTATGGTTTGTTTTTATATTGCAATTGATAACTATTTCATGAAATATAGTTTCCTTGTATTGATTTTAATGTCCTCTTCATCTGTCATCACACTTCAAATTTAGCGCCAAATCAAGAGTAGGCGTGGCTTATTTAAGCTCCGCCCTGAAGTAATTTTCTTATGTTGTCAAGCTATATACTATCTTTTAGATCATTTTGAAAACCTACATTTCGCCATGTACGTTTGAAGTTTGAAGTTTCGATTACCATACAATGTCACATTCCTGTTATTAACACAAATAAATTAATCTCTCTTTAAACCAGTATCTTTAAATGTATAAGAAAAAATATACATGGTTTAAAATAGAAAGGAATCTATTTTCGTTGCTACAGAAATAAAATCTGCTTTTAGTTATTTTTATAAAATAGAATGTCTTTAAGGATGAAGACTAACTATATGCCGATAAAATAAATAAATAAGGTGCATTCATCTACATACGCTATGCATGCCAGCAACTAAATACAAGGCTAAACATTAATTTACACATTTTATTGTAATAAAGACACTTAATAGACACTCATGTAATGAACACAATTAATGCAAAGATGAAGACATCAAATTTCTGGTTTAAGTTTAAAAACCATCTTTAAATCAGAGGGGGGAAATGACCTAGTTATTTCTGTGCAGTTTAGTGATTCCCAATTTGTATGCTTTCGCTCGCTCGTTACGGTTGCAGAGGTGCAGGAAAAATTCATCCAAGGCTTTAACAAGGAAATTACATTTTTCTTTTTAACTTCATAAATTGCATTATGTTTATTATACATTGGTGAACAGATCAATCGACTGAGGCGAAAATGAGCTGTGAAATTCGGATAAGGTGTGATTTTTTTTTTTATTATTTATCCTTGTTTTAGAAATATACAAAGCCTTCTTTTTAATTTATTAGCTTAACAAAAATTATTAGTTAAAAAGCCTAGAGCTATCTTTTAATAATAAACTTTAATTAAACTTGTTAGATTCTGCGAAATAGCTTCATAATGGTTCTGATTTCTAAATAATACAAAGGATCACTTCACGGAAGGTTTCATACATTATTCCCTTGGTATTTCCCTGTATTATTAATTAAAATTAACTTAGACGAATTTTTAAATTATTATTACTTCCTCATAATATACTTAAAGTATCATAATTTCCTCTCTGAACAATAATTCCTAAAATACAGTTATCTATTAATGTGAAATTAAAATTGCGAAGCAAGGATATATCACTTTCAGCTTTTATATCACTTTTTGTATATGCTCGAGAAATTGATCCTAGATTCTTTCGAGAGTTAAACTATACTTGTTCTCCCTGTAAATAGTCAAATCACGTAATATGTAAAATAATGAAGAGTATGTGGATTCAGGTGGCACCAGTCAAATATTTTCTCATACGACAAATATTAATAATATCTCAGAATACAAAAGGTTCCATGCACCAGCTGTATATTGAATTAGAAAAAATATTGGATTCACTATGATGGAGAAATCACAAAAGCTATCAATGCTATAAGATAATTCCTTGAATAAAACATAAACATTTGAATTAAGATTGATAAAAATCGATTCTCTAACCTAGCTTTATTTTAGCACTGCATTAGCGCATTAACAGTACTTATCGAGAAAGTTTACGATAAAATACACCATAAGTATAGTATGCCGATGGATTTTATAATGTAATTATTATGCGGAACAACGAGAATAACGAAGAATCCAATTTCAAAGTAAATACGGATTGAATTTCTTGATATCACCAAATAAAGAATCTTCTGCTTGACATCTTATTTAAATATGTTCTAATTATAAAATTATTTACATAAAAATATTCATTTATGAATATAGTTTTTAGTTCTTTCTCTTTTAATGATTCCATCAAATAAAATTATCATTCTAATTATCCAGATAAATGACTTGCATTTCCCTCTATTATTTTTTTTTCTTTTTTTTTTGCATGTATAGTTTTATAAACATGTAAATATCATGATTTTTTTTTTAAATATTTAGAGTTAAATACCAATAAAAGGAATCTAGGGGTTCGTAAAGTCCCCCGTTGGTGAAACTAAGAAGTCAGATACCCCTCAGAAATCCTAGGGTTAAAATTTGAACATAAAAAAATTAAAATAAATAAATATAACGTTTCCGAAAATATATTGCATTAAAAATTTATCCAGAATAAAGATGAGACAATTGGAGAATCCATGGAGCTGTTACACAAAGAGGAATAGCGTGACTTGCACAGAGTAAATATAATCCTTTATAGCCTGCCTTTTTTTCAGGTTCCAAAAAATAAATATACGCGTCTCTATCATACTCGAGGCGAGGCCTTCAAAATAGACGACATATTCTTCGATTATAAAAGATTATTTATTAAATAAGCAGGATTATAAGAAAGAGTAGAGAAGTATCCAAAAAGTAAACAAAGGCAAAAAGGTGCTGTAGCTCTAGGAAGAAACTGGCAAGAGGCACGAGAGGCGTAGCTTTTTTGTTCACCTTGTAACGTTTTAGCCGGGATAAAGGCCAGGGATCAGCCTTGGCGGTTCTGATAGATCAGGCTACAATCACTTTAGTCCCATTCCTATTTCTCTCCTTCTTCCTCTTTCCGATTTTTCTCTTATTCTCTCCTTTCATCCCACGCAACCTTTTATTATGTTTTCCTTTTCGTTTATATTTTCCGCTTCAGAGATTCTTACGTTCCAAATGGTAAGCGTTTACCTCAACCTTAGGTTTCTCTCTAGTCGGAAAATGTTATACAAAAGAAAATCTATTTTTTTAATTTTTATAGATTTTTCCTTGTATGCGCCTCTGGTATAAGCGACTTATGGTGTTTTAATAGTTACAGTGTGGGTTATGAAGGTTGCACCATAACTTGTTTTTGAGAGGGATTGACATTGTTTTAATAATAAACTTTAAAGTCGTTATTTTTCTTTCAGGTATGATTTGTATAAAGTTATGTAAAATGTAGAAATACCTATTATTGTAAATTCTATTCGTATAAAGAACTATAAATGTTTTCTTTTATTTCAGAGAAAAACAGTATTGTTCATTTTAAGGTGTTGATCCCCTGGTTCACTACGGGGGGTAGACAAAAATTCGCAAAACATGCGACATCGGTGGGGGGGAGGGGAGGATCAGTGAAGAGGAGAGATTGGCTCGGCCTGGAAGCGAGCTCGGTGGCGCAGTGGATAGTGTACCGCCCCGACCCGGGTTCGACTTCCGGTTGTAACGAAAAATAAATAAACAAAAAAAAAATTTTTTTACTTAATAAAACTCATTAAGTAATAATCGAAGAGGGCTTAATATATTTTTGTATATAATTAAAATATGTGTTGTTTTAAAAGCTTTGTATTAGTTTTTTTATTGATATAATATTTTTTTATTTAGCTATAAAAATAATTATGTTTTTTTTTAAAAGAAGAGACGGTACCGAAGTAATTAATTGAAAAACAGCTGTTATTCAGGCATTTGTTTTTTTAAGAAACAACGAAGGAAAATACAGGAGATGTTCGCTAGCGTTCGACGAGTGATGATAAAATGAGACTGTTTTAGTGATTAACGTAGTTGTGGTCTATATCGCTAAACATCAGAGAATTGAAGAATAGTGGCGTTCACGGAAGAGATTCCGGTGACGAGAATCGCCAAGCCGAGTTGCTACTGGCAACAAAGCTACGAGAAGACAGGCGAGTTAAGAGAACAGACTGGAGATATTTTTCTTTTAATTTCTTTGTTAAACCTTGTTTTTTTTATTGTATAGTTATAAGTTTAAATTGTTTCTAGTTGTGTGAATAGAGTTAGATTTTGATCAGGCCTGACTACAGAAATTGTGAGTAAATTTTATTTTTAATATCGTAGTGTAAATATAGTGTTAATTAAAAGTTTTTTATTTGAGTTTAATTTGTTTTGTTCAATTTCTTTTTAATTTACCATTAAGTAGTTCATAAGTGTAAATTGCAAATTGTATTTTATTTTTTTGTATTTACAGCCCTCTCCGAGATTTTAAGGTAATCTTCACTTATCAAATTTAAATTATTTTTTTTTATTCAGATTGCTTTAGGTTTTCGCTATTTCCTTAAAATAAATAGCGTGGCGCCCCTTAATTTACTTCAATTTTTTTAATCACTAGTCATTTAAGAACCCGCCCGTCTCCACTGAGCTACCACCTTTTTTGTTACGATTGTTTTATTTATTTATAACCAATTAATATTTTTTTTAACGTAACAAAATGGCGCCCGAACAGGGACTATAAGTGATTAGATAGATGCTTAATTTAATATTGATTTAGTGATTTTTAAATAAAATTATTTTTTTGTCCTAATATTGAATTTTTTTTATTTTATCTGCTAAGAAAAGGTAGTATAATTACTATTTGGTTCTTTTGAAATCATAAAGATGAAGGTCGATAGATTGTTAAAGGACGAGCTTGGATACGAATTAAGGATTCGGGGGATAGTTGGAATATCTACTGTAGAAGATATGAGGAAAAGACTTCGGACCGTCTTTAAACTAGAGAGTGCAGGAAAATATGTTGCTCCGGTAGTTGACCTTTCTCCTAAGGAAGAATTAAGCGTGTGTGAAGAGAAAATTGCCACTGTTGAGAACAAGATTTCTGTTCTCCCACCCTCTAGTTCTACCGGGGATATAGATAAAATCGATACAGGTCTTCAACATTTGATTAATAGACTAAACCGGATAACAACGAAAGACACCATCGAAATGGAGAGGAAGTCAGAAGCAATTTCAAAATGCCTTCTATTATTTGAGGAACTAGAAGAAAAATTGAGTGGGCAACCTCCTGTTTCAGAATCCCACTTTGAAAACCAGAATCCCGGAAAGTCTCAGGAGGGTAAAGTACAATCAGTGATTACCGAATCAACTGAAGATACAAAGGAGACTGTAACGACCGTTGAGTCGGAGTCAGACGTTGCTGGAACTAAGTACGTGATCAGAAGAACTGAAACTCCCATAAGAGATTGGGGAATTCACTTCACAGGCGATGGGGAGGGTCTCAGTGTCCATGCGTTTTTAGAGACTGTAGAGGAGTTAAGCTTGGCAAGGAATACTACTCATGAAGAACTTTTTAGGGCTGCGTACGACTTGTTTAAAGGACCAGCACTGATTTGGTTTCGAGCTGTACGGAAAGAAGTAACAACGTGGGCTGAACTTATCTCAGAATTGAAAGCCGAGTTTACACCTTTGGACTATGAGGATCGCCTTTGGGAAGAAATAAAGAGAAGAACTCAAGGACATGCAGAGTCGATGGGTACATTCGTGGCAGTTATGAAGAATTATTTTAACCGTTTACCAACTATGCCTACGGAAGACCAAATGTTGAATATCATTAAGAAGAATTTGAACCCCCTCTACTTAGAAAGAATGGCTTTGCACCAAGTAACAACATTGAAGGAGTTAGTAATAATCGGTCGGCAGATTGAAGAAGTAAGGTGGAGAATGAACGAATATCGACCGCCACCAGATAGTAAAGGATTACTCGAACCCGACTTGGCCTATCGCCCGCCAACGAGGAAACAACTCAATCAAGACGACACAGTAGCAGCATCGAAGATGGTTGTAGAAGCCGTGGCTAAACCCAACTACACATTTCGCTGTTGGAACTGTGGAGGGACCAATCCTCAAAGGCTTGAAGAATCATTCGTTCAAAACATGTCGCTCGGTAAAAACCAAATTCTGTATAGGTTGTGGCCTAAGGGATGCGGATAGAAAGACATGTAAACGTTGTAATAACACCGACCAGGGAAACGATCAAGGGGGTCTGGCCTAAGTGGAAGGGAGCCTGGACAAAACCCGAATTCCACGACGAAAGCTGAGTGGGTAGAGTGGTTGTCGATTGTGGAAGAAGTTTTCGCTGGAAAGAAATGGAAAATTCTTAGACATCCAGCAAATGAACAGGATCGAAGGCCGTATTTAACAGTCAACATTTTGGGAAGACAAGAAACGGGATTGCTGGATTCTGGGGCTTCAAGGTCATTGATAAGTGAGGAATGCTGGAAACGTTTTTCACGGCTGGGTGTAAAGCTACACAAAAAACCCAAAATTCAAATAAATGCTGCTGGAGGCACCGCGCTCAACGTTTTTGGAAGCGTAAACGTGCCAGTGGAGTTGGAAGGTAAAATGAGAATTATCCAATTTTTGGTAGTTTCCAACTTGGTGGATGAACTTATATTGGGCATCGACTTCTGGAATAAATTTAGATTGGTTCCAGACATATCGAAAAATATGTGGCACTTTGCTTCAACAGAAGAATGTTTAGCTGTGTCACAGAATGGCCCTGCTGTCCTAACTAGACCGAATCTTACGCAGGAACAGGAAGAAACCTTAAATCGGCTTATCGGACATTGGCGAAATATCCGACCATCAAAGTTAGGATGTACAAGCAGGGTAGAGCACGAAATAAATACCGGTGATAGTAAGCCAGTCAAACAGCGTTACTACCCTGTTTCACCAAAGATCCAAGATATCTTAGATAAGGAGCTCGATGAAATGCTCGAAGAAGGAATTGTAGAGCCGTCACAGAGTGCTTGGTCGTCACCTGTTGTTTTAGTGAAGAAACCCGATGGATCCTACCGTTTTTGCGTGGATTATCGTCAGTTAAATGCCGTGACTAAAAGAGACGCCTACCCGCTGCCCTACATTTCGAATATATTGGATAGATTACGTGATGCCAAGATACTTTCTTCCATCGACATAAAGAGCGCATACTGGCAGATACCAATGGCCGCAGAAAGCAAGGAAAAGACAGCTTTTACTGTTCTCAACCGCGGCCTCTTCCATTTTTGTAGGATGCCTTTTGGACTGCATAATGCACCAGCGACATGGCAAAGACTGATTGACGATGTCTTGAGAGCAGATTTAGAACCAAATATCTTTGTTTACTTGGATGACATCATTGTGGTTTCATCAGACTTCGATTCCCACATAGAAACATTGGAGAAAGTTTTAGAAAGATTGAGCTCAGCCAACTTAACGGTGAATTGGGAGAAAAGTAAGTTTTGCAGAGAGGAGCTAAAGTTTCTGGGATATGTGGTAAATGAGAACGGCCTGCAAGTTGATCCGGGAAAGATTGAGGCGATATTAAACTACCCAGCACCTAAGAACGTAAAACAAGTGAGGCAGTTTATAGGGCTTTCTTCCTGGTATCGCCGCTTTGTCCCTAATTTCTCGACTCTAACTTCACCGCTATCGGATCTATTGAAGAAAAACAAGAGATGGAAATGGGGACAAGAACAAGAAGAAGCGTTCAGATTACTGAAGGAGAAGCTTGTCACAGCACCTGTGTTAGCATGTCCTGACTTCAGTAAGCGATTCTTCCTACAAACCGATGCCTCTAAAACAGGATTAGGGGCTATTCTTTACCAAGAATACCCAGAAGGAGATCGGGTCATAGCTTATGCGAGCCGAAGTTTGACCACAGCCGAGAGAAAATACAGTGTAACTGAGCAAGAGTGCCTAGCAGTTCTCTGGGCAATAGAGAAGTTTCGGCCTTATTTGGAAGGGATGGATTTTACAGTTATTACTGATCACATTGCCTTAAAATGGTTGAATAATCTTCGCGACCCTCAAGGTCGACTGGCTAGGTGGGCACTAAAACTGCAGCAACACCAATTCACTATCGTACACCGTCCCGGCAAACAAAACGCTGCAGCCGATGCTTTGTCACGGACTTACGAATTCCCGATAGCCAGAATTGATATTGGAGAACCAATAGAGGACGCGTGGTATCAGCGGATGATTAAACAAGTAGAAGAGAATCCTTCGAAATATGCGGATTGGAGGATTGTTATCCAAACTCTATGGAAGCTTGTTAATAATAACCGGAAAATGGTAGGAGATAGCAACCAGTGGAAATTAGTAGTTCCTAAACAAAAACGTAGGGAATGTCATGATAAAGAAATTGCAGGACATTTGGGATGTTTCAAAACCTTGCAGCGGGTAAAGGAGTACTACTATTGGCCTGGCATGGCAACAGATGTAACCAGGTACGTACGGAAATGTGAAGTGTGCTTGGCGAATAAGCCATTACAGACTAAGCCTGCGGGCCTAATGGGGAAACAGCGAGTAGTTACCCAACCTTGGCAAATGGTTTCGGCAGATATAATGGGGCCGTTTCCTATGTCTTCAAACCGGAAAAGGTTCATATTAGCGTTTACCGACTGCTTCACTAAATACAGCATCATAGTACCAATTTCAAAATCGACAGCCGAAGTGGTGGCCAAAACTTTAGAAAGAGAGGTCTTTCTTAAGTTCGGGGTTCCCCAAATTATTATATGTGATAACGGCCCTCAATTCAGGAGCAATATTTTAAAAAAGAAAGCCCGAGAATATGCTGTTAAATTGTGGTTCACCCCAGTCTATCATCCACAGGCTAATCCAATGGAGCGTCCAAATCGAGTGATAAAGACACTCCTAGCTTCCTATGTGAAAGACAATCATAAGCACTGGGATAAGGATCTACACAAGTTGGCTTTTGCTATGCAGACTGCGGTACATGAGGTTACCGGTTATTCGCCAGCTTATTTGAATTTTGGACGAGAGTTACCACGTTCAGGCGACGAGTATGAGCATTCCATTGCTTCAGATAATGTTCCGGAAATGGGAGATCGAAAGGCTTACGCACAGAAGTTCAACATGATGCCAGTAATATATGAAGAAGTGGTTGAGCGTCTACGGCAATCATACGAGAGGCAAAGCAGGCACCATTATAATCTTAGGAGAAGGAACGTGGATCTACAAGCTGGAGATTTAGTGTGGAAGAAGACCCAAACCCTTTTGGATGCTTCAAAGAACTTTTCTAATAAATTGGCACCTCTATATGAGAAATGTAGAATAAGAGCAAAACAAGGAAATTTATTATACGTGCTAGAAGATCTACAGGGTCATCCCTTAGGAACTTGGCATGTCAAAGATCTAAAACCTCATCCGACCTAAGACTTAAGATTCAAGCATTAGAAAAAAAAAAAAAAAAAAAAATTTTTGGTAGGGAGGGGGAGAGTTTGTAACGAAAAATAAATAAACAAAAAAAAAATTTTTTTACTTAATAAAACTCATTAAGTAATAATCGAAGAGGGCTTAATATATTTTTGTATATAATTAAAATATGTGTGTTTTAAAAGCTTTGTATTAGTTTTTTTATTGATATAATATGTTTTTATTTAGCTATAAAAATAATTATGTTTTTTTTTAAAAGAAGAGACGGTACCGAAGTAATTAATTGAAAAACAGCTGTTATTCAGGCATTTGTTTTTTTAAGAAACAACGAAGGAAAATACAGGAGATGTTCGCTAGCGTTCGACGAGTGATGATAAAATGAGACTGTTTTAGTGATTAACGTAGTTGTGGTCTATATCGCTAAACATCAGAGAATTGAAGAATAGTGGCGTTCACGGAAGAGATTCCGGTGACGAGAATCGCCAAGCCGAGTTGCTACTGGCAACAAAGCTACGAGAAGACAGGCGAGTTAAGAGAACAGACTGGAGATATTTTTCTTTTAATTTCTTTGTTAAACCTTGTTTTTTTATTGTATAGTTATAAGTTTAAATTGTTTCTAGTTGTGTGAATAGAGTTAGATTTTGATCAGGCCTGACTACAGAAATTGTGAGTAAATTTTATTTTTAATATCGTAGTGTAAATATAGTGTTAATTAAAAGTTTTTTATTTGAGTTTAATTTGTTTTGTTCAATTTCTTTTTAATTTACCATTAAGTAGTTCATAAGTGTAAATTGCAAATTGTATTTTATTTTTTTGTATTTACAGCCCTCTCCGAGATTTTAAGGTAATCTTCACTTATCAAATTTAAATTATTTTTTTTTATTCAGATTGCTTTAGGTTTTCGCTATTTCCTTAAAATAAATAGCGTGGCGCCCCTTAATTTACTTCAATTTTTTTAATCACTAGTCATTTAAGAACCCGCCCGTCTCCACTGAGCTACCACCTTTTTTGTTACGATTGTTTTATTTATTTATAACCAATTAATATTTTTTTTAACGTAACACGGTCGAGGCCAATCTCTTCAAAAATATAATATTTAAAATTAACATTAACGTTTATAAAATGTGTAAATGTAATGTAAAATAATGTAATTTATATGTTAAATAGCAATAAATATTTACGTTAAAGTAAAATAATATAACAAAAAATGTAAATGTTACGAGCTATACAAGCAAAATTCAATGTCGATATGGCAATGACGGTAGGTTGATATGAGCAACCATGTAATCATTATTTATTTATCTTAGAGAAAATCCTTCATAAAAATAGAGATGACCTCAAAAAAAATAAAAAAATAAAATAAATAAATAAAAGTGCACTGTACAACTAATATATAGGAATAAAAAAAATAAATAAACAATTATATATATATATATATATATATATATATATATATATATATATATATATATACATATTAATTATTTTAAAATAAGGTAGGATGTAACATTAAAAGTGAGAAAAACAGTAAACCATACGCACATAAACTGCTTTTGTATACATGGTTATTGTTTTAATTCATGAGAATAAGATTAAGGTTCTTCTACTATATACTTACTTTTCTTTTTTTAATACTACTCGTAATTAGTTTTTTTTATCTCAGAATGTAGCCCACTATAAAGGCAGAAATACTTATAGCAATTCATCATGGAAATATAAGGTTTATTTATAATAATTGCGATTAACATGATTCTACGATAAAGGACCTTTTACTTGAATTTTCATCTAGGAACTTAAATATTTTTGCGGACTAAGGGTTTAAATAACAAATAAATACTAATTCTTAAAAAATAAAATTTATATAATCTAATATTTACAATAAATGGTCTAAAATTTAATATATACTGCCTAATAAATAGAAAACTGAAAATAGCAGTAATTATAAATTACGCTAATTAAACTAAATTAAAATTCTTATAAATAAAGCTCTCTAATTATTAATCATCAACTTATCGCACTGTCACAAGAAAGGCTGTCGATTGACTCATCCTAAGACTAGCCGGTTCACTGTTTATATAGATCATGATTATTCTAGAAGGTTCCAGAAAGATCTACCAAAACTGCTTTGCATGTTGTCGACATGGCGACTTAAACTAAAGCTCGTTTTGCCTCTGTAATTCCCTCAATCTTCTTTTGATGTCCCAATATCTATTTTATACTTTTTTAACAGATAAATTTCTAAAGGAACATTTGACATAGCAACACGATAATTTTTATCCAAGAGCAATCACTCGTACAATAACCTAAACATTAATTATATGAGAGAATTATTTGATTAATAGACGATTTATATTTTTCTTATCAACCGAAAAAAACTCTTAAAGCTACACTCGAATAAGAAGTGGATAACACTAAATCGAGAAATGATATGAAATAGATTAACTACATATTACCTTTATTTTAAGTTTAACAAAAGTTATAATCGATTAAGTAATGAGCCAACATTTTTTAATATTTCAAAATTAATGGCGGAACGTCAAATTTCTAACATTTGTCCATAATTATTTTAACGTGAATACTTCTAGTTTTTAATAACTCTTCACAGGCTTAACAAATAATTTGAAAGAAAGCTTCAGTGCTTGCATTTTAAATTCCATTTTCAACTCAAAATTAGGTCACTTGTGGTGTAATGATTAGCATAGCCAAGTATTATACAGAAGGTCGCAGGTTCGTAGCCCGCCAGGTGGCCCTAGGATTATTAAAGGGAGTAAAAAATCCTTGGCTATCCCGTCCTTCGGAGAGTATGTATAATGGAGGTCCCGAGACTGTAGGATGTGAGGTATTCGTTAATGATCCATATCCTAATTATACATACATAGGCAAAATTTATGACTTGGTACCATCAAGGGACGTTACATCAACTATATAAACTCTAAAAGTATTAAACTGAATATCTCATATTATTTTCTATGTTTTATGGAGTAATAACTTTAAATGAATATCAAAAGAATCGTTAGTGAGTAGCAGTAACAGTAAAAGTAAATAAAAGTAAAAGTAACTTTCTTTAGTCATTCTACTTTTCCAATAAGTAAAATTTTCACGTTTCTTTAACCTTTTTTTTTTCTTCTATTTCACTAGAATCAATTTATATTTTTCTTCTAACGGCAATATTTTAATTTAATTTTAAAGGTTACCTAGACTTTTATTGATATTTCACGCATAAAACCTTAAATCTAGTAGGTAGGTTGGCTTCTCTTCACATCTATATGCTACTGTATCAGTATACTGTATACTAGCATATCATAAGAATAAAAGTTTTTTTTTTTCAATTCATTTAATTAATGAATTTAATTTATACGTATTTATTACAGCTTTGAACATTGCTTAAAACTTTAAAATAATTTCTTTTTAATTTTTAACTCTTTTCTATGCAGAAATGCATTGTTCTTCTATTGCAAGATAAAGCTCCTGACATCTACAACCTTGCGTCACCTCAGGCAGCCAGATTACATCACTCCCGTTGCAACCATTATACTCTCGACTTGTTGAAATGTTCGTTTCGAACCAGCAAAAGGAAATTCATCAGCTGTTCATAGACTGCTCATCAGGAGACAAGACCTTAGCGGGATCCGAGCCGACCGCTAGGCTGCCCCTTGCAGAGGAGTTACTTCTCAGCTTTCTCTCCAACTTGCTCCTAATGAAGATCTCATTCTCTGGCCCATTCCATCCTCTCCCTTTCGCTTTCAACTACTATCCTCTTGATATCAATTGTGGTCAGCAAATGGTAACTTTCATTCCATACGAAGATACATAAACGAAGAATGTTGAACCGGGGAGACCCTCTGTCTCGAATTACTGGGAATCGATATTGAATCACATCTTATTCGTAAATCAAGGAATGTAATGTGGATTTACGAAAAGATTTTTTTTTTTTTTTTTTAATCGCTATTTATTATACCGCTTCATTTATACTTTTAAATTTTAACTTCTTATGAGCGTCTAGGGAGAGTAAATGAATCAGTTTGGGAGGTGTACCACCCTACCCCACCCGCTAGTCGTCTTCAACAACACAATACTCGAAGCTCAATTTTTATAAAGCAGTTTACAGCGTGAAAAAAAAAATGGTATAAGATAGTCTTTAAAAATTACATTTTACTTAACGAACTTTAGATCCATAATAGATTAATAAATGAAGGTGGTTTTAGTGGAACAGTAATCTTTTCGGTAACTGGAAAGGCATTGTGCCAAAAATTTGGAAATTAATTTCTAATTTACATAGATCAACTTCTCCGTATCGAATCTCCTTCACGGTATTTTTACAAAAAGCGTTAAAAAAAATCAACTATTAATGAAATTAGGATTTTTCAGTCCCCTTGGTAAAATAATAATAATACTATTGGTAAAATAATGAACAGAAAAAAACTAAAGACATTCAAGTTTTCAATAATTATAATACTCTATACCTTATAGAGACAAATAAAAGAAATAAGTAATGTGAAAAAAGGTATTTTCTGTGAATATGCTAAATGGGGTTCACATATTCAATAAAACACGTGGATTCCTACTCTAATTAGGTTGGTAAGTGATAGTTGTTGGTTGGGCGCATCGCACCAGATTTTTCAATATTCACACCATGACGAATCTTATTACCACCTTCTCAGAAAAGGAAATTCCCACTTCTGATTAGTCATTACCCTAAAGATAGTAAGGTATGAGAAATGGGTTTTTTTTCCTTAACAATCACTTTTTTCAAATATTTTTTATTTCTAAAAAATGTCTTAAATCCCCTTAAAATATATTCTTTTTTTTTTTTTTGTTCCTATATTATTTGAATTTCATAACGAAATAGTGTATACATAGTGACCATGTCCAGCTCCTGATTACTTCGCTGCAATGTGGCGCTATCAGCCGATTCTTGGAATCATTGTTGAGAGATCCTTGGGATCCTTGGTAGATAGAGCGCTGCAACGGTAATGTAAAAATTCGGTTTCGAATCCCAGCCATGGCCAAACTTTTCTCTTCAGATAAAATTATTTGAAATAATGCTAAGTACATTCATTCCAATAGTGGTGAGTTTTGATACATTTTTATATATATTAAGATTAACTTCAAGATTTAGCGATTATGCATTTTTTTTGCAGCAATATGTATTTAATATTATCGATAAGAAATTTAGTATAAAAGATATGTACATAAAATTAATTATTGTAATATTTTACCTATTTAAAAATAAAAAAATAAAATTATAATTGGCATTTGTAACAGTTACATTGTAAACCCAACCGTCAAACTTATCAAACCTTCCATGTAATATTAATTCACTGAATTAGCCGAAATTCCAAAAACCCGATTTATAGATCCGACTTCTAGTATACATCGAGAAAGATAGTTTTTACGTAATACATGTTATACACGTTATATTGAACTACTCCTAATTGACACCGATCATAAGAAAATTGCTTTCCCATTTACTGCAAAATTGAAGAGAGCACTTCTAATATACTAGCATAAACCGCGTTCTTTTTGTACGTGAGTGAACAGGATTTATCTATTTTTTGCGTCAAGCGAGTAAGTTATTCCTATAGTTTTGAAGTAATTAAAACATATATGAAAATACTTTCTTCACGGATATAATGAGAGCTGTATATAAATTATATATATATATATATATATATATAATAAAACAGAATATAGTTTATTTGCATTTGTGGTTTTTTCCCATACAAATAGAGTTGGTCATTATTGAATTGTATTATTATTGAATATTATATATTTGATAAAGAACACTAAATCAAACAAAATTTCAACATTTACATTCGATTTTAATATCCAGTTAAAGATAAAGTATTCACAAGAGACTTATTAAATTTGGGGGAAAAATGTATCAAATCATATGTTTGTATTTTTTATATTTAGTTTGTAAATATTTTCATATTTTCAATGATTATATTATATATCAAAATAAAACTCAAAATAGGCTAGTCATATTAATGAAAGAATAGTATTCATGCACCCGATTAAATATCCTCTTTCATCTGCTTACTTCTACAGATACAAAGGTAATCAATTTTACCTTAGATTCGCTGCAAGGTCAGCCGATTCAACGCGACTGCTGTTCAACCTTGTTGACAAAACTATTCAAACATGCCAAATATGCGTGGAGTTTTAAAAATAGGATCTGGTAAAATCTTATTATTATTTTAAATATTTAGAGAAACGGTCGTAAGGTTTCGTTAAATAATTTCGGTTAACAATATTCCGATTTTAAAAACCATAAAATATTTCAATGAATCTCTTTTGGAATCACTATAAGATATTTCTTGGCGGATTAAAACTGAAACATCCTAAAAATGAGTCAAGCCTCTGGATCAGCATATCATTAATGAAAATTTTCCTATTAAGAAATCAGAAATGCAAATAAAAGGTCATCTAGTAATCAGAGCCCCAAAACAAGAAGCTTTACTATCTTTCTAATTATCGACAAATTATTGTTTTGACATAGTTTGTCTTAGGGAGCCATGAAATGAATATCTCCTTTCTCAAATAATAAATAACAGTTACTTATTTTTTTAGCTTATATGTTCCAGTAAACATTTCCATGGCATCTTGATATGATGTAGTTTGTTTGTTAATGTTCCTAATTATTTCCAGACTGAATTAAAATTTGTTGAAATAAGCATGCTGCAATGGGCAAAAAAAAAAAAAAAACCACGAGCAATTAAAAACCTATTATTAATTATAACTTAGTTAAGATGATTTTGCTACATCGGAAAGGAATAGATTTTTTGTCTAAAGCGAGATAAGTTGGATCAATTTAAATCACGATAACCGGTTATCTCGGCGAGATAAACGCCATCAACGATACTGACAATTAAAAATCAGTGAAATAATATTTTTCTTTAGTGTTGAATAACCTTGGTTTGAAATGTACATTTTCGGTAAACTGAGACTGAAATAACTAATGAGCATTTTTGCTTAGAAATATTTCAAAACATACTTTCCATTATTTTTGTCTTTTTAATATTCAAAATTAGTTTTACTATTGCCATAAAAAATTTAAGTAATTAAACAGCATTGGTCTAATATTTGATTTTATTATAGTTTTATAATATTAAAAGGTTTTAGTGAAAATACTGTCGTGTTGACGTGTTGACTTGTGTCATGTTCTTACCCAGGTCTAGCTGCCTTACATATTCCACTCTTTTTAAAAAGATGTAGAACTCGAAACCCAGGATTATTCTCTGCTGCACCAAAATTGGTCTAAGCGTTTATAAACACTACCTGGTTAGGATTAGTTAATTGATAGGTGAGTTATCATTGCTGAAATGGTGAAATGAAGGAATATTATACAGTGATGGAATTCAAAACCTTTATTAATTAAACTTTAACGCAATCATAGTTATAAAGATTCTATAAACGTGTGCACTCATTATATTTTCTCGATAATACTATCTTCTTTATAGGGATTACGAATCGAGATAAAGAAGAAGAAATAAATTATGTTTTCCTTATATCGTATTTAGGATAAGTGCGAGATATCTAGCTAGAGAATTCTCGCTTGTGTAATTTTGTACATATTCAATATTCTTTTTAGTTTTGCATGGGATGGTTGATAGCGTGGAATTCGTCAATTTTTTTCTTTATTTTAAAAACCTAAGTTTCGACCGAAACATATTGGTCTCTCAAGGCTAAAATGAAACCAATATATATATGATTAATATCTATAATCTGTAATAATAGAAAATTATAAATGTCTCTGTATTTATAGATTATAGACGATAGGTTCCACACACACACATATATTTGCTTTATTTTAGCTGTAATAAAGACTTACATTTTCGGGTCGAAAGTTACTGTTAAAATAAAGAAAATGTTTTTTTACTGAAATTTTTATCAATAATAGCAGAAGAATCTTAAAGAAAACAGTTCATCCCAGTCCACCTCTAAATTCTTCCTAAATTTAATGTTCCAATCATATTTTTTGAAGTTTCCCCATATCTTATTTAAGATGACAATCATGTCTCAAGGAACGAAGCATTATTTATAGTATACATTTTTTTTTTCCTGTGAAGATGAGCAATTATTTCATTGCAATTTCAAATCAACAGCAGCATATTACCGTGTTTTTAAGTGATTTTTTTTTCTAAGATGCTATTATATCAACTCATTTATTTAATTTATGGAAATGATATTTAATTATCTTTATTAATGAATGTTGAATAAGGTTCACTCATATATGTACTTTCTTAACCTTTTTTTTTTTTTTTAAACCGATATAATAATTATGTATTGGATTAGCTTGTCAGATTACCTCTATTTTATTTTTATTTTATATCTATTCTATTTATTTATTTTCTGAGATTGGTCTAATAATTTTTTTTTTTTCTATACGCATTCATCATTCTAGACAGACTATGTGTCCCAGATTAAAGCAGCTTTCACTGTTCTATTCATTTCTATCGACCATTGCAATCTCAGAATTATTTAAATAACAGCGAAAATATCGATTATACTTTATTTTTCAACGAATGATAGATAAGGCCATCTGATAGGACTCTTTTTTTTTATAATTTTTTCCAGATAAACATTGTATGGATATTTTCCTGTTGATGGTAATACGGTTGACAGTGGGCAGTGATAGATAGTAGGGAGACTAAGTTTGGACAGTCAGACTAATTTAGAGGAGAAGTGAACTGTGTTCCTATCTAAACGATAACATAAGAGATAAGGAGAGGTTAAGAAACCGTCACAATGAGCTTATCGCAGGGAGACTCAGGCCCCGAAACAGCTGGTACCTCTCTCACAATGCCAACAACAAAAGTCACCTCCTCCTCAAACCCTCTTCTACTTCCCTTTTTGCTAGGTACTCTGCTGTAGGGAGTGACTACCTCAACACCAGTCTTTTAAATAAAAGAATATATAAAATATAACTGCTGTAAGTAAAGCAGGGAGAACTTAAATTTTTGGTACAGACTTCGAATTCCGATTGCAACTACCACTGCTTTCTATCTGCCGTAACGGGTAATAGGTCAACAGGACACATTGGGAGACACAATTTGGAATACAATAATAGATCGGACGTAATAGATATTGACTAACTTGCGACATGTTGATAAAATTTAACTTTCTGTCACATTTTGTTTTGTTTTTCAGTTAAAGAATGAAACGTAAATATTTACTACTACAGTATAATAATCTATTGAGTTCTTTGCAGTGAATTAATGCAGATGGGCAGGGTATCCTTGGTCTATAGTTCAGCTAGTTAGTATAGTTCTCTCAAAGGAGGATTGGGAACAAGTGACAGGATTTCGAACTTCTTTTTTTTTTATTGAAAAACAAAAATTTTTAATACTTCTTATTGTTATACATTTATATAATGGGATGATATCCATTTCAAATGAAATGGATTCGAATTGAGTGCCAAAGTAACAATGAACTAATGGAGAGGTCCTTCCCTGGCTGTCATCAAGGATATACATCCTGAAGTAAAAGCGACATCTTGGGTATATACAGCTTGGAAAAATAAACCATATTTATTTTTTATTATTTATATTTTAATAAATAGTTGATACTACTTGGACGAGCTATGGGGGGCTGTGTTTATGGTTATAAAAATAACACCAATGTTTCTAAATATTTAACTTTCAGGGAATTGTCAAATTTTTATGTTCTAGAGATAAAACAAGGAATTAAATCTGCGTTTTTGTTGCCTGTATATTTAAACTGTAACAATTGGGTTTTTGATTTTTCTGCACTCAATGATTTGTTTGCTGATTACCCCAGTGAATATTTTGTATTGCTAGGAGATCTCAATAGTAGAACATCAAATTGTCAATTAATTACTAATGATATTATTATTAATAATTGGAAAATTCAAAAAGAAAGGTTATCAAAAGATAAGATACTAAATAGTAATGGAAAGAAATTATTAGATTTTCTCAACGACTATGACCTCATTATATTAAACGGGAGGTCAGAATTGGATCCTGAGGGTGAATATTCATATATAGGTTCGCGAGGGTGCTCTGTAGATGATTATTGTTGTGTTTCCAGAGAGATACTGGACAGAATTGTGTCATTTAAAGTAGATGAGCAAACTTTTTCGGACCATTTACCGATATTAGTGGAATATTGTGTTGTGGGTGAATCAAAAACAGAAACAGTGATACCAATTTTGCCTAAACTTAACTGGGGTATGCAGGATAAAAATAAATACCATGAAAAAATAGAAGTTAATTTAAAAAATTATAATTTTGATTCCGATCCTGATGCATTAAAAGAGGTTGTTTGTAGGTCGTCTAATAAAGGTAGTCTAATGAAAAGTAACAAAGTAATGAACAATAATAAGTGGTTTAATAGGGAATGTTTTAGGGCAAGACAAAACTCTTTTAAAGCATTGAATATTTTTAGGAAAGTCAACACAGTACTAGCCAGAGAACAGTATATTAAAATTAATAAGGAATATAAACTAATATGTATTAATGCAAAGAAGCTTATTTTTTTAATAAAGTAAAGGAAATAAAGGAATGTAGGAATAGTAAAGAATTCTGGTCAGCAGTTAGGAGCATAACACCTAGTAATATTCAGGGGACAGCTGGAGGAGGGATTAAGATGAGTGAGTGGGTGCATTACTTTAGTCGGCTATATAACCCAACACTTAACGCAGTCAGGCCGCTTTATGCCGAACCCTTTGTTACCGATTGTTTTCTTGATGAGCCATTTACTTTACAGGAGTTACATAGGGTGTTAGGGAATGCTAAAAATAATAAAGCTGCGGGGATTGACCGCATTCCGTATGAATTTTTGAAAAATGCTCCAGAGAAGTTCCATGACATTATGATACAGTCTTATAATAATTTTTTTGACACTGGTAGAGTCCCTAGTAGTTTTAACAAATCAATTATATTCCCCCTGCATAAGAAAGGAGATTCTAATGCTTTGAATAATTATAGAGGTATTGCATTTGAAAACACCATTTCTAAAATTTTTGCTGGGCTCATATTGAATAGACTGTCGGCATGGGTTGAAAACAAAGGTTTACTTAAGGAATTCCAAGCTGGTTTTCGAAAAGGATATTCAACCATCGACAATATATTTGTGTTGATGAGCATAGTTCATTCTAAACTTAGAAATAGGGGAAACAAGGTATACGCTTTCTTTGTTGATCTTTCAGCTGCTTTTGACAGCTTAGACCGATATGCCCTAATCTATAAGTTGTCAGAAATGGGAATATCTTCAAAGATAATTAAGATTATTCGTGCATTACATGAGAATAAATATGGTTTTGTTTGGGTAAAAGAAGGTTTATCTGAAGGATTCGAAATAAATATGGGTTTAAAACAAGGAGGAATATTATCACTACTGCTATTTTCCCTTTTTTTAAATGATATCGAAGAGTATTTAGATGGGGGTATAATAATAAATGGGGTAAGGATAAAGCTTTTAGCATATGCGGATGATTTGGTATTGTTTTCCTCTGACCCGTTAACGCTTCAAATGGTGATTAACCAAATAGAGTTTTACTTAAGAAAATGGAATCTGACGATAAACCTTTCAAAGTCTCAAATAATGATATTTAGAAATGGAGGGAAACTGTCAAAATTAGAAAGATGGAAATTAGGGGGAGATAATGTTGAGATTGTAAATAGTTACAAGTACCTGGGTATCACACTAACGCCTGGCTTATCCTTGGAATCACATTTCAAACAAAAATTACATTCTGCTAAGACAGGAATAAATTTGACCCGGAAAACCATCTTAAATAATAGCTGTATTTCTTTTAGTAATAAAATGCATATTTTCAATACAGTTTCGCGTAACATATTATGCTATGGTGCGCAAGTATGGGGTGGTCAGATGTTTGCTTCGGTAGAAAAATTACTGACGTTTTTTATTAAAAAAATATTCAGGCTTCCAGTTAACTCACCTAATTACGTATTGTATTTAGAAACTAATATCAAACCACTTTACATCCATACATTGAAATTACACCTTAAGTTCATTTTAAAGGTTATAAATTCCGAGAATAGGCTTACATACGTACTAGCTAAGGAATCACTTATAAAAAACGTATTCTGGTTCCATAACTTTAATTCTCTGCTGGTAAAATATCAAATAACTCCTTTACTTACCCAATATAATATACATAATTGGAATGAAATATTTCAAAAACTTTTAATAACGGTTGAGTCATAATTAATCCTAGACCATAAAACACGTTGCCAATCCTCCTTAAAAACTGTTTTATACAAAGAAACAAATCAAGAAATGCTCCCATTGTACATAAATGAAAAACTTTGTATCACACATATGAGTTGGATTTTTAAAATAAGAGGGGAACTATTATATCTGAATTATATCAGATATAAAGAACAAGCCAATGGACTTTGTACTCTATGCAACATGAAAGAGAGGGAGGATATAGTGCATTTTTTGGCTATCAGTCCGGTCTTAAGTGAGTTCAGAGTAAGTTGGTTTGGACTAAACAAATTAAGCAGATCACAGGTTTTACAGTATTTAAATGGGAAGAATTGGACTGTTCTGGTTGGCTATACCAAACAAGCGTGGCATTATAGGTACCAATAAACTAAAGAATTTAACGGTTGAAAAGGAAGAGAGTGGAAATAATGAATAAGTAAAAAAAAAAAAAAAAAAAAAAAGATATTTATTTATTAGATAGAGAGAGATTTATGTCTTAGATGGAATCTTATTGTTTATATTTTGTGTGTTTGTCTTTTTTTTATAATATGCTTTTAAATTGATTATTTATTTATTTATTTATATATATATGGCTATGTGTGTATATATATATTTATGTTTGTTTCTATATCATTATATTGTTGATTATCTAGTATTCAGCGATTAAGATAATAAGTATAAAGATATTATTACATATTATTGAAAATTAATTATTATTAATTGTTTTTATTTTCTTGTTTTTTATATTGTTGGTTTTTATAATGTGCGGAATGAACTAAATTTGTTTGTTCTCCCGGTCGATGAGTACTGCCTGCTGTTGGACTTCCTCTGATGGTCTTTGACCAAGAGTAAATGCATATTCTATAACATTGTATAACATTTTGATGTGATTTTTCATTTAATAAATGCATTCTATTATTATTATTTATTATTATTACTATTGTCAAATAATGATAGTAATAAATTGTGTCATCTGTCAACAATTTTATTAGTTTATGACCTTTTTTCCTATTTTGATGAATTTTTTAAACTTCCTGAATGTGATAAATTTGGTATCACATAATAAATACATTTATATATACCTAGTTTAAAACCTTTGAGTAAATTATAATGTCCCATTGAATTTTAATCGGGAGGGAAGTGGGATTTAAAATAAGAGGCCTCAAAATTTGATTTATCCAGATTCATGCGGGTAAAATAACTACATTAAATTTTAAAACAGAAAAATTAAATTAATGTGTTTTTTATTATTTAAAATGTCAAAAAATTTCGTTGTAAATTATCTAGGGCTCCAGCTCAATGCGATCCAATAAGTTTTTAATTTGCCGCAATGGACCAAAAGCGTAACGATTTTTTTTTTTTTCATTTTTAAAAGCAACAATAATTTGTGATGAAAATCCCAAGGCAGCTGGGTTAAAAAATAAAATAAATTTTTTTTAATCAAGTTTTGTTATGATCCTTTTATTAACCTCAACTTTTTCAATATTTTGTTCAACGTTTCGGCAATTCAGGCCATTATCAAGATGAACTTCTGTGACCACAAAATAAAATAGGCTGAATGTCATAAATTTAAGAATTGTTATTAGTTAAAAAAAACTGTAGTCCTTTTCTCTTATATGCAAACTTTGTAGTATGTAGCTTGAAAAGAAAAGGAGTACAGTTTTTTTTAATAAGTAACAATTGTTAAATTTATGACAAGGGCATTCAGCCTATTTTATTTTGTGGTCACAGAGGTTCATCTTGTTAATGGCCTGAATTGCCGAAACGTTGAACAAAATATTGTAAAAGTTGAGGTTAATATAAGGATCATAACAAAACTTGACTAATATCTGCTTAGCATCAAATCAGTAAAGAATTATCATACAATTTTTACTTTCACTTACCTATATATGAAATATATAGTAAGTGGAAGTATTGCGATCGTGAAAAATTTCGACTTCCTGTTTTCAACGGAAATACACGTTTTGGGGTCCCCTGAGTACAAATGACCAAGTCCCGCGAAATGGTCTGTGTGTGTGTGTGTGTGTGTGTGTGTGTGTTTGTGTGTGTGTGTGTGAACAGACTAGCTCAAAAACTATAAACCGTGCGATCATAAAATTTGGTATTTAGTGTAAGTATATTCCCGCGATGTGACAGCATAAATTTCATCAAAATTACTTAAAGGGAGGGGGTACTTTACTTAATAACTTTTTAGGTTTTTTTCGATTTTCTCAAAAACGGCTCTAACGATTTTGATTAAACTGAGTATTTCATCTATTTATATGCCCGAGATATGACTGTAAAAAATTCATCAAAATTGATTAACCGGAGGGGGGACTTTACTTAATAAATTTTGTAACATTTTCACGTGTTTTTTTATTTACTCTAAATCGGCTCTAACGATTTTGATCAAACTGGGTATTTGATGTATGTATATGCCCGAGATATAACTGTTAAAATTTCATTAAAATTTATTAACCGGAGGGGGGACTTTACTTAATAAATTTTGTATTTTTTTTTTATTTACTAAAAAACGGCTTTAACGATTAACAAAAATAAGATATGGATGTAGAAAAATGTGTGACTTTGGGAAATTATATTTAACAAAACACGTCAATTTCTTATCTAAGTAAGTTGGTAAGTGAAAGTTGTGTGTTGCGCGCACGCACCAGATTTTTTCTATGATAATTTTAAGAAGCATCTCTCTTATTTAGCCAGTAAAAAAAAGTATTATTGAAAATCATTTCAAAAACCTTTTTTAAAAAGCGGTATTATTATATTAACACTATATATATTATATTATACCCAATATTACTTTACCTAAATAAAAGCATAGGCTCTCCAACTAAAGAAATTTGACTGAAAATCCTGATAAACCGTAATATATGATAAATCTTAAAGAAAACCGTTGCCCAAAACACCCCTTTTTAAAAAAAACTTTTTAGTGATATACTTCATTTTCTATATCTTTTTCATTCTATATCTTTACCATTTTCTATAAATTCTTCAAATTGATCAATTTTTAAAGATGGGTTCCATGATATGTAACCGTTTTATTTATACTTTCATCACATGATTTCTTAATAATGTATCGGGGACAGGCCAAACAGATAAATATAGTTTAGATTTTTAGACATAATCACATTAGTGATTTGTTCATTGGCCACAGCTACGATGACTCATGAATCTGCCTTTGCAAAGCAAATATTTCCGTTAACGGACCGGATTCTAGATGAGATTGTAGATGACTCACCAATGCGGGACAATTTAAATGGTCTTTTAAGTACCTGCTTGATGTCAAAAGGATCGTAAATTAAGATCATTGTCCAATGTCCACAGAAAAATAGGATAACTATAATTTCAAACTTCTAAAACCTACTAGGAAAATATAATAGGCATTGAAATAAAAAAAAAAATGTTTTTTCCCTTTTTCTATAACAGAAATACGCGAACAAGACATAACAGTTTTTTAAATATATATTTTATATATCTTAAATGGAAAACAAAAAATATTTTTAAAAATCATTAGATACTGGTATATACTTTGTGTACTTAGTAATCCATGGGCAGGCATTGCTTAATTATCTAATTTCATGATATAATAATCAAATAAGTAAATTTTGTATCGTTTGAAAAATGATGCAATACTTATATTATTAGATATAAATATTAATATAATTAATATAAATATTAATAATAATATTACAATATTACTATTATAGAAAACCCGGCTATGATATATATTTAAAATAAACGGTCCAGATGTAGAACTTACATTTACAAATCAACAAATAAACAAAACAAAGTAAATAAAATATTTGTTTGGTTTTTTATGTTATTTTGTTTATTCTCTAGAACCATTAATTATTTATTACTTCTTTTTATTTTTATTTTATCAATCAGCATTTATTGTCACATCATAACTCTCAATATTTAAAGGTTCTTAAATTTTTTTTCCCCAATCGTTCAGTCCATAAATACCGACCGTTTTTCTGATCACATTGTTTCATTTTGTAAAGTCCTTATATTATTTTAGTGTATAACTGTGTTTAAACATCTAAAAGTTTGAGTGTTATAAGGAAAACTGTTAGGTATAAAATATCTCCATTCATCAGATGTAGAGAAATCACAATGAATATTTTATCGCACGGATGTTATGTTACTAACTCTATGACATGATTGGGAAATTGTTTAGATTCGTATTTTCCAAACAGGAAGTAAAACCCTATAGAAAATGAAACGAACATGCCATAATTAGTAGCATGATCACAATAAGTAATAATAGAAATACTATTTATTTCCCGAGATTCCCCATTCATTTTTTCCCGTCGATGTGATTCATCGATTGACGCAATCAGCGGAAAACGCACGACATGAATAGTGGCTTATAACGCAATTACTCTCTTTAGCACGTCACCAAGCAAGAAAATACAATATTTCAACCATTGCTCCTAACAATGCAATTAAATTAATTAATGAATATTTTATAGGTTAAATGTAATAACCCAAAGAGTGAAATTTTGTTGTTAATTCCTCCATTGCGAATTGCAAGAGCTGAGTCTATTATCGAAAAGAAGGCTTACTTTCCCCAAGGCTGTTGAGTTACGCCACTCTTGGTATTACGTTTTGCCCCGATGGAAAAAGAGCAAACCTTTGCAATACATCGCTAGAAAATCTTACAACTTATCCCCCAGTGTTATGGGTGTTCTGTGTTTCCCCAAATCTTAACCGTAAGTATTATGCTTTTGAATTCACAGCTCTATAAGGTAAAACAGTGCTTCCTCTCTGATGAGGAAATAGAAAATATTATTCACTGTTTCGACGGAATCAATATTCCTCTTGCCGCAATCTTACACAACGATTTACATACATGTTTTAATTACATTAAGCACATATTAAGTGGGTTTTTTTCATATTCAGATTGGTTTTACATCGGTAGATATTATAAGCGACATCGGGATGTTCTAAAGTGGCCTTGAGTATGTACTTTTCTTCTTTATCATGTAAATAACAAGAGTTACCAGTAAATTACGTAAGAGGGATCACACTAAAGCTACGTGAAGCGTCACTTCTGAGAAGTCATTTAAAATTCCTAAAAAATATATATAGATCTGAAATCAATGTTTCTTAGGACTTGTAGGGTATAAGCAGAAGACAGTTAACAATGTTCATAAACATTCACTAAAATCAACTATTGTTAACATATGGTCGCGACTACGTCAAAATCGTGGATTTGAAAATCTCTTCTTTATAGTAAAATGAAAATACAAAACAAACACCGTATTTCTAAAAGAACAAGTGTTTAATTTTCTTTAAGACGATATCAACATTTATCAGTTTCTTTTTATGCATTATGCAATTGAAAAATCTCGAATCTAAAAAAACAAAAAACAAAAAAAAAACATGTTTGTTATTAGACAGTTTCAGTTGGTATAGACACTATGTAGAAAATTTAGAAACATAAAAATTTAAATTTATTAGATGATTTGGTCGGTGCAACGGCAAAGTGGACTGTCAGTATATTTAGTGAAAACTGAAGTTGAAGTTGAATTGTTTAATTCTATCTATTTAAAGTACAAAATATTTCACTTTGTCTTTTATTTAATTCAAATATAAAGAAGCATCATTAAAAAAAAAATAATCACAAATTTATAAAAGTCGTTTGGCACTCAGTTCACTACGGATTTATACCGAATGTTTAGAATCTCCGTTGCACATACATTTCTTTAGATACTTTTGCTGTAGACAGATTTCCTACTTAAAATTGATATTGTAATAATACAGATTTACCTTACTCATAAATTTACTGTATTTACCTATAATACAGATTTACCTTACTCATAAATTTACTGATGAAAGTAATAATTATTATTCATGTGAAGATTTATAAAATAGTCTGCGGTCGTTTTTAGACCTGATGCTAAATTTACAAACAATTTTAACACAATGCGTTTTCATTAAATTTAAATCGATTTCAAATTAACGTGTTAAAATCTCTTTTATTTTTTATCAGTAATAAAATCAAAGCATATACCTACATTGGATAAGCTTTTATAAACAGGTTTAATCTACAAAAAAAAAAGTTTACAATATTTTTTAGAAAAATTAAATAAATACATTTCATTTACATGACTTTCTATTATATTTATGTATTTATTTATTCATTTACAACAAGATGGGCTCTTCAACCACTTAGGTCATTTTAGCCCCATAGAACATTTGCATAAATAGGAAGAGAAATATCAGAGTGAAAAATAAAATAATACAATAGTAACGTAAAGATTATGGGTGACAGAAAACAATAAAGAAGGTATTGTCGCTATTAAGAATTTAGAAGCTGCTTAGAAAGGGAGAATACTGTAAAGGATAATAATATAAATGAATTTAAGTGAAAAAAGGAAGAAGAATGATGTAATAAGAAAATACATTAAAGTTTAGCAAAAAGATTAATTTTCCGTAGAAACACGAACAACTTTTCGGCCATCTTCGACGTGTTATTGAGTATCTCGCCTAAGTCGGTTCCAAGTCCCAATTCTCTCCGCTCTACTTCGTAAGCATAACATTCTGTGAGGATATGCGACACCGTCAGAGGCACACCGCAGGTGATGCATTGAGGCGGGGACCTCCTTGCCATGAGGTACTCATGGGTGATCCTGGTATGTCCTATTCGTAGGCGGCTGAGAAGTACTTCCTCTCTTCTATTTAACTGCAGTTGTCTTTGATTTGGGACTACGCTGGGTTCTACCACTCTTAATTTGTTGTCCCTCAGTCCGAACCAATCGCCTTGCCATTTCTCTCGCGCCTTTTGTTTTACTAAGGCAATTACTTCTGTGGCGAGTGCATGTGTTACTGGTTCTCCTTCTTTAATCTCTTTTTTCGCCATAGTATCAGCTAGCTCATCTCCTCTGATACCACAGTGACCTGGTAACCACAAAAATTTTACCTTATACCCGACCACTTCCAATGATTTCAAGTGTATGAGGGTATCGGTTACTAGTGTGTTTTTCGAAAAAGGATTTTTTATTGTTTTAAGAGCAGATTCTGAATCGGAACATATGTATACTCTTTTGTTTACCGTATTTAATTTGTTCAATGCACGATTGATCGCTAAAAGTTCCGCGTGGTATGATGAGCAAATTGGTGGTAACGAATAAGTGAATATTTCCTTTGAGACAGTGGCCGCGCCTACTCCATCCTTTGTTTTGGAGCCATCGGTATAAACATATCCCAGTCGGGTTGGTTTTGTTGAAATTCAGCGAACTCCAACATTCCCAGCTTTGATCCAAGGCCCTTATCATGTTTTATCTTATGGATCTTTGGAATAGGTAACAACCAGGGAGCTATCTGCGTTTTTCGACATTCCAAAATTGAGGGGAAGGGTTCGAGATCGAGGCTTTTAATGTGTATTGAGCATCTCTCCGGTAGTGAAAGTTTTATTTTTGTATTTATGCTTACGGGGTTTATTGCGGGTAAACGGAAAATTTCTTTTAAAGGGTGATCCGGCCACGATATTACCTTAATGTAGTAAGCCAAGTCTAAAATCTTCCTTCGTATTTCCAATGGCATTACACCAGCCCCTACTTGGAGACTCGCTATGGGGCTTGAACGAAATGCTCCTACAGCAACTCGGAGAGCTGTATTTTGGACCGTATCTAGCATCTCCAAAGTTTTGTTATTCGCGGAACCGTATGCTATACATGCATAATCTAGTTTCTATTATAGACTTTCTATTATAAAATGATGAAATAGACGGTTTTTCCATGTATCGTTCTGTTAATTCCTTTTGAGAAATCTTTTTCTTTTAGTACTTTGATTTCTTATTTTAAGTATATTACTTTGTGTTATGTAAGTGGTACATTTTCGTCGACTCAAGACTAATGGAATGGTGCTTTGACTAAATAGGATTTGCACAATTGATAGTCTTGAAGCCAATAAAAAAAAAACAAAAAGAAAAACACGTAGGTATAGCTATTACTTATGTACACATTACTTTTATAGGTTCATGTTCATTTTTAATTTTGGTATTTTTTTCTTTCAGAACATTTAAGACATTTAAAATAAATAAATATAGGCATATTAAATTAAAAAATTATTTTTCATCTGTACAGACTATTTTTTAAACTATTAAACACATTTTTTAAACTCAGCATTAAGGAATTAATTTTTCGGAAGACATGTATTTTTTTTAGGAGACATTTCGACTAAATTAAATTTATTTGATATATTTTTTTTTAATTTAAAAACATCGTTCATCACATATGTTTTTATTTGTTTAAAATGAACGTCAACAAATTTACAGTATCGAATACTCTTTATCATGATAAAACAGAAACACAATATTAGAATGACCTAGACTCATAATACAACGCATTTTGAACTATTTCCATTCCATTCTAGGATTCCCTTACAAAGAATAGCCAATGAAAGAAAGACAAGTCAACAACCCCTGAGCCTTACTCAGACTACCTGGGTCCATTTTTAGTTGCACCCAAAAAACCTCAGCTATGATTCATGCATTTGTCAAGTATATCTGTGCGTTAATGTTCGAGATTAGATAAACGGAAGAGATAGGTGGATATTAGTCACACCACCAATCACTTCCTACGTCATTAAAATGAAATCAGAATAGTTACATATTATTTTTTTAAAATCACTTTTAATCAATAGCAAAAACCACGTCATAATTTAGTTGGTGGAATAAAAATCTTGTTCGGGGATAATTATGCATTTTCGATATACTCACATCAATGATGTATAATTTGATTATTCGATTGGTAATATTTGATATAAATAATTAGAATAAATTCTATTAAATGACTAAATTCATAAAAAGTAATGAGGTTAATAAGATTCGCTGACCAAAGAACTTGCCGTTGAAAAACTTTTTAGAGTATGCCGTCAGTATGGTGAAACTCAAAAAATCATTTATGTTTATTAGCTTTAACGTTACCTCTTGGCACTGCATAAGAGGACTTGTGAATGACGGAGTTCCCTTTATGAATGTGGATTCAACCCGATAGAAACCAACAAGCTCAAAATCAAAGTCGACCAAGACACATTCTTGGGTCAGGTCACGAACTTAGGTGTGTTGACAACCTGCTACTGTCGTAATACCTGCATTACTACCACCTATTTAGATAATGCTAGATTCATCAAGGATTACTAGAAACTGGTAATCCTTCTTTATTATATGATAACTGAAAAGAACCCTTCACAGCTGGTGTATAATGTAATATTTTTATAAGTAATAAATGGAATAAATTATACCTTATAATCATAAATAAGTAGAACTATAAATATTTAGATTTGTACCTTGTAAAAAGTCTACAAGCTAGATAACAGTCTATAAGCATAGGTTAATTATTGCTCAAACCCAAGAATTTTAATTAGATTAAATTAATAACACAATTTCGGTCAAAATTGAAATTAAATAAATAATTGGAATAAAATGAATGAATACCAATTATTTATTTATTTACATTTTAGCCTCTACCCCTAAGGGTCATTGGCTTTAATTTTTCCTTTTTATATTTTGCTGCCTCTAAGAATTGGAATAAGTTTAGGGCTGAAGATTCTTCATCTTTAAGTATTTCTTTCATAGTTTTAACTTGTTTCGTACATCATTATATTGTGTACAATTTAGCAATAAGTGTTTTACACTCTGAGTTGTATTGTTGCACATTGGGCAGGTGTGTGCTTCGAGACCTCTGAGTAGATATCCATGCGTAAATGCGCAGTGTCCTATCCGCATTCTGCACACTACTTCTCTTCTCGATTTTCTATTGGATGTGACCCATTTGCTGCCATTCACTCGTTTGACTTGCGCTAGTTTTGATGGCTTACTCATCCAGTTTATTTCCCAACTTTTTTCATATTCTTTTTCAACAGGTGTATCCAATATCGTAGGATTATTTGACCTATGTTGGGTTTTCTTCTTTCCTTGCCAAATTTGCAGCCTGTTATGCTCTTTCGTTCCCTGTTATCCCGGAGTTATATGGTAACCAGACTAATATTATGATTTTTTACTTTCACTTACCTATATATGAAATATATAGTAAGTGGAAGTATTGCGATCGTGAAAAATTTCGACTTCCGGTTTTCAACGGAAATACACGTTTTGGGACCCCCTGAGTCGAAATAACCAAGTCCCGCGAAATGGTCTGTGTGTGTGTGTGTCTGTGTGTGTGTGTGTGTGTGTGTGTGTGTGTGTGTGTGTGTGTGTGTGAACAGACTAGCTCAAAAACTATAAATCGTGGGAACCTGAAATTGGGTATTTAGTGTAGGTATATGCCCGCGATGTGACAGCAAAAATTTCATCAAAACTGCTCAAAGGGAGGGGGTACTTTATTTAATAACTTTTCACGTGTTTTTTTTATTTACTCAAAAACGGCTCTAACGATTTTGATTAAACTGAGTATTTGATCTATTTATATGCCCGAGATATGCCTGTAAAAATTTCATCAAAATCGATTAACCGGAGGGGGGACTTTACTTAATAAATTTTGTATCATTTTCACGTGTTTTTTTTAATTACTCAAAAACGGCTTTAACGATTTTGATCAAACTGGGTATATGATGTATGTATATGCCCGAGATACGACTGTAAAAATTTCATCAAAATTGATCAACCGGAGGGGGGACTTTACTTAATAAATTTTGTACCAATTTCACGTGTACATATTTTTTATTTACTCAAAAACGGCTTTAACGATTTTGAAAAAAATGGGTATTTGATGTATGTATATACCAAATATGTAAAAGCCAACATTTCATCAAAATTGGTCCAATTGAGGGGGCACTTTATTTCATGACTTTTTTCCAATTTTTACCTTTTTTTCGATTATCTCAAAAACGGCTTTAACGATTTTTATCAAATTCGTCATGTTTAATGAAAATTAGGTTTTCTTTAATATTCGGTAAGCTTTATCATTATTAAAATGTTCCGAGGGTGATTTTTTTTTTGGGGGGGCCTTTTTTGTTTGTTTGTTTCTTTCTTGTAAAGTACCTTTGTTTTTGTTTACATGGAGAAATTAACTGTCTCTCGTTACGCCTAAAAATAAGAAATGGCTAAATATGAGATATGATAAAAATAAAGAAAACATAAAGAGGAGAAAAAAAGAAAAATATTCAGTCAACTCATAAAACTCGTTGAGCCCACGCATGCGGAGTACGCCTTTAATGACAGACCATTGTTCATAATTAAAACCGTTCTGTTCATTTGAGAAGTGGCAATTAACAAAACGCATTAATTTCTAATCTAAGTAAATTGGTAAGTGAAAGTTGTGTGTTGCGAGCACGCACCAGATTTTTTACTATTTCCAAGAGAGTTTATAATATATAATTATAATAAATAATACAATATAAGAGATTGTTGGTATAAATATTTTTCTCAAACACTAACAATGCCTGAGTAACCAGAATTTTGACTCCAGCTTTTTTTTTATTCTCAGTCGTACACAGGATTTGATAACATTCCTCGGTGTTAAGATCGGTTTAGAACTCAGAACGAGCACTCGTTTTTTAGAGTAAATTTTGTTTATGTCTCTTAGATGGATATTTTTTTGAATAGTTGAAACAAAATAATATAATTTATATCCATTCAATTTTTCTTTAAGAGAAAGTTAAATAAAACCTAATTGAAACAAAAAATTGTGTACATGTTGACGATTCTTCAAAAAGGTTTTATAAATTTTACCAATTACTTCTTTTTTTATCAACCGTCGATAATAAATGCATCCAATCGTTCTGAAAACTATTATTTTAATATAATAAACACCATTTTTATGGTAAATACCACAATTATTTTAGGCAAGGGGCGTACTTCATACCTTTTCTTCACTTCATAATTAAAATAATAAAATAATTCGACCAATGACGGTTTCGATTAGATATATTTTATAATGCGAAACGGATATTGATTACTATTAGTTTTTTTAATCTGCAGGTGTTTTAAGTGGTCTAAAATGAGCCATTTTGTCTATCAGGGGATAGTAATAATATTGATAGATTATAATTGTTGTAATTTAAACTGTTCCTAATTGTTCTCATCTTTACTATTTGTGCTTTAATTTTTAAAAGACAGTGTTGTTCACTCCAGTCAGCTGAGGCCACTTGACAATAGGCCCCCCTTACCTGCTCTTCAGGTACCCAGATTTAAAGGTACGCCACATGACAATTGAATGGCCCAGCTGTCCCTTTGTGCCGGCTATTTACGTCAATGAATGTTACAGTCAAGAAGAAACGTACCAGACTTAAGTTATCAATGATTTACCGAATTGGCATTATCATATATAGAGAACAGTATCTCGTCGCGTATCCTGACATAAAAACGATACAAACTTATTTATATTATACTGCATCTGAAAGTATTTCTGTCTAGACTGTTAGCTAGCCTAGAAAGTGATCCATTACACTACTAGTAGTGTAAAGGAAACATCTGTTTTCTTTACTGTACTAGTACAGTAATGAAAACACATGTTAATAAAACTCTTAAAAAGTTTACTAACATTTCTATCACTTTAATTTAAATATATCTGAAATTAGTTCTGTCAATATTCCCAAAACTATATTTGATCAATGAATTGAAAGTACCGAAGAACTTCCTTCAAAATCACGACACAGATACGAATTTGAATATAATTAACTATAGGAATAAAGAAAAGTTGATGATCTATTGAGAGACGAACCATTATATAATATGAATTATAAAAAATATACCAGCTCCAAACGTGACATTCAATTACCATTTGAAGGATTCAATATTAATAATAATACTAATTGTACATTTAATATAAATATAAATATATAGATTTTTTACGATTCATCAATAGCTCTTACCATATGATTTTAATTCATTATTTTTTAACCTTACACGTTTTATTAAATGTTACCCAAAATATAACTCTTATGATATATTTTATTTTATTTTTCAGTACAATATAAAATAAATTACATCACTTGTACAGAAAGTCGGTACTCGGCTGCGCTCCGCTCGTCAATCCAGACCTCGTACTGTAAAAAGCCACTTTCTGTACTAGTGATGTAAATAACTATTAATAGTATGAAAAATGTTCCTCCATTATAGTGTGGGAGCTAAGCAACTAAAAAGTGTCTGATTCGAAGAAAGTTTATGATCTTATAGGCCTCAAGTACTCATTTCATAGACAAAAAATATGAACGTCTGCCACCTCAGATCGGTTGCCATCAAATTTTATAGGCAAACTAAATCGAAGTTTTCGAACTTTTTTCAATTCTTTGCTCACCACTCGAAAACAATTTATCGCAGAGAAAATTGTATTCTCTTCAAAATTAATGGGCATAAAATTTCGCGCTCCTCAAAGTTAAAATCAGTTTAGTCTTTTCGCCAAAAAACCGATTATCAATTATCCGCTAATAACGATTATAAATAAATAAAAACAATTAATTAATTAACATGCAATCTTGTTGATCGGAATTTATTATAGTTAATTAATCTAATGGACTCCCATCAAATCTTCTGCTCCAAAATATAACGTTTTTAAAACTTAGTGTTTCAAAAACTCCCGAAACAATAGTTTGCTTATGCTCTTGAATGCTTTCTGAGATTAAAAGCAAGACTTTTAAGTAAAAGAAATAATTAATAATAAAACGGATAAAATTCTCATTTTATTTTCATTTTTTCCCCTTGGGTATTTTCTTAACTTACTAAATTTGATTCACCTTGTTTTATAATCGAAACAATGTTTTATTAAATTCCCCCTCTTCATTTTCCTTAATGGTTAAACGAGCTTTAAGCCGAGTAAAGAAGCGACCAGTGAAGTTTTTCAACACCTGCTGCCGTGGAAAACGTCTTTCCCTGAAGAGAATTTCCCTCGTGCTATTTCCAGAAGAGAAAGTTTGACCGGGGCTTCGCCTGTAGTGAAACAGAGCGCGACCTCATCACGCTGATCTCTAACAACCAAAAATATGGTGACCAAGCTATCTTACTTGCCAATTTATTTGCGAATGTATGTCAATATTAGTTAATCCTTTATGAATAATTCAAACATCTGCGATTATATTCATGTACTGAAATTAATGCTGACTAAAATAAAATTTTGCAACAGAGAATTAATTTTTTCTCAAATAAATATCAAAGACCACTTCAATCTTGAAATTAACATACATAGCACGTCGGCAAGAAGATGGTTACGACTAAAAATATATAAATTCTGAGCTATTTATACCGTAGAAATCAGAATACAGTATTATATTATACAAACCTGCATTGCCAGATTATAGTCACAATTACATTAATAATTCCGTTGGCGGTTACCACACTATTTTATGGAGGTGATTATCGTGGTACTAAACAGTGGTACTAAGGTGGTAACAGTGGTACTAACTGCCCCAATGGAAGACTATTTGCGACCAAAGACTATTTTCCTCTAATCCCTGTTTGTAGGTACATAGTAAAATAAAGAATTCAGTTGAATCTTCAAATGCGATTACCCAAGAAAACAGTTTTTTGAGTTATAACTATCTTCTTGCCGACGTGTGATATAATCGTTTTACTGTCATTTGATAAGTGACTGTGGTTGATGTGATCATGGATTCCTTTTACGTTATTTCTCTCTTGTTCGAGGATGTTCTAAGAAATCTGAATTCTGTATTTACATTATAATAATATTCCTCATAAATTTATATTTCTCTATTATATTTAATCTAAGAAAGCTAAATAAAACTGTCCAATAATATACACTTAATTATTTATCAAATTCATCGAGTTTCATATTAATAATTATTCAGATGAGTTAGACATTGTCGAAAAGTCCAATAATTTTATAAATATAATAAAAATATATCTTATAATGTATTATGGGAATATATGTAAATTTTAAACATACATTGCATTGAAATAAAAGAATTAAATCCATGTAAGAGAACATTTGTTAGTCTAATTCTAAATAGAACTGACAAACAATGAAGAACGGAATTTGAATGTTTCCACTTTCACCTTCATGACATTTTTTGCGTGTTGTAATAGTCTGTTTTTATAATACCGATGTAATAATTACTCTTTGATTTTAAACTAAAAAACCTTTTTTTTGTGCAATTCAAAACAAAACCAAATGTTTTTTCTTCATTGAATTGGCCATGTTTTTATATTATGAAATTATGAGGAGGTAATTACAAACATTTGATAACATATTCCTGTCTTTTTAAAATAGAAAATACGATAAAATTGAGTTATAGCATTGCAGCTTACGTACCGCTCCAGCTTAATTTAAAAGATTGTAAGATAAAAATAAGTTCTCGGTAAAAAGGGCACAAAGGTTCCAATATATATTTTTCAATCTTCTGCCTTTATTTTTTATAACGACCAATGCCATCTCGAAATATTATTTCAGGAATCGGGAAATTCTTTGACGGCCTCCGTGTATTTTAAACATATGAAATCTGCCTTATCGTCCGATTCTGAACCTTATTAAATTAATATAAAATTATATTAATGCGGATAAATCAGTGTTGGTAGTTTTCCTTAGTTGCGCAAGGAGTCGGAATTCATACAAATATCGAAAAAATAGGTAGTCGAATAGCTAATGCAACTAATTATTATAGATCATTATGCAAGCGATCCAAATTTAAATTAATTTGAATCTATATGATGTCTCAATTAAAGTTTCATATCAATATAATATACCGCTCATACAATTGCAATCTATAGCTTTCGATAAGATTAAAGACTGAAATGAAGGGTTGAATTTCATAAGCCACATTAATTAAATCGATGAGAATGATAGCATTACACGCCCAAATTAGCTTTTTGAATTATTTGCTGTCAAAGTATTGGTTACCAATGGACTCGTACTATTTTTTCCCCCTTATTCATTTTTACCATGCTCAGTTAAGGGTCTAAGAGAGTTGTTTGGGTACACTACTCAACGCCAATAGTAATATATATTTAACATATATAGTATATTTAATATAATGTATTAAATAAAATATATATGTACATGTTATATTAAAAATAATATTATAAATTAAAATATAAAAATATTTTTTATTTAGGTTTCAAAGTTAATCATTTTACAATCAGGTTATTACGGCTAATCATATCATTTACTTATTTTTATCTCAAAAATAAAAAATAAAAGTAAGTAATTTGTTTTTTTTAATGCTAACCCTAGGAAAGTGAATATCTATGTTTCTCTTTACCTATTTTTTTTTTTAAGAGTACATAAATCGGATTTATCAAAATTTATCTGTATTACCACACCACACTTTTCGTGACAGATGGATTTTTCTGTGATATTCTTACATCAACTTTGCTAATATTCGCGAAGCTGCTAACAGGTTGGAATGATAGCATTACATGAAGAAGGAAAAATTTTAAAAACACTCTCAAAAATTTTTCATAAATTAAATAGCTTTTCGTCATCTTAATACGATTAAAATTCTTATTCTTAAACGCTCTCAAATGGTCTGTCATTGCCAGTCACGCAGATAAGAGAGATTAGAGGCGACGTCACAAAATGTTGCCAGTTGAGTAAATATATTTCCATCTTCACTAGTACTCCGACAGATGATATCATACGTTCGAGAACTGGGTCAAAAGTCAATCTTTCCCGAGGAGCCTTAAGTTGTCCTGGCGTATTTCGTCACTGGAGTGCTCAATGATTGTTTTAAGTTCGAGAAGTCTAGGAAAACTTTGCCCCATGTCCTCAAATCGCTTATCCAAGATTTCCCTTGGTTCTCCGATTTCATATACTTGAGAATAATGTAAATAATTTGTTGAAAAAGTTCTATATAAAACGAAATAATTTCTTATCACCGTAAATTAATTTTATGTATAATGTAATAAGACTCCCATTACAGATTCTCAGTAAAGCTGGATTTTAACAAACAAGGTGTCAAATGCTGGGAATGTTTATAGAGAAGTCTCCAATGATAAATTCTTAGAACCTTGTTAAAAGTAATTGAAAAATACATGTTGTTAGAAACCTCCAAGGCTGTATAAAAGCCTGATAATGAACATTTCAATGTTATAATTTTAAAAAAAGTTGAAATAAAAATATTTTTATATATATTAATTATTATAATTATAATTTCTTCAAAATGAAACTTTTTTTTTTATTGTGAGAATCAAACTATTAAAATTACTACCATTTCCTGACTTCAACTAGGCCAGTAAGCTCAAAGTTTACTATGCTATTATTACAGCATATTTTTTTATTAAACAAAACTATATCTCCTTTTATAAGAAACGCGACTGTTTCTTATAAAAGGAGATACCTATAGGAATATTTTATACAATAACTAAATTGAAAAGTTATCCTTATAATCTTAATTATTCTCCGACAATATTCTCAAATTTAATGTGAATCCTTGAATTAAAAAAAATGGTGTAATGCAAAGAATAATATCAAAATGTTTCAGTTAGGAGTGTTATTTTAGTTATTTATTTTTATATTTGTTGATCGCTTGTTTGCTGGTTATAAATGCTAGATAGTATCTTTCATTTCTTATTTATTAATCGTTACTTTGGTATTTAACCTAAACTTTTTTCGTTAGTAAAATTAAATTGGTTACATTATACATATTGAGACATATACCACCTTAAAAGAGTCTTTAAGAGTAGAATCTTAAACCCCTTTACAAACAATAAGGAACCAATCCTAAACCATGCCAGCCTAAAAAAGTACTAACAAGATTAGGACTAATATTTAATAACAATATTAAAGCAAAAAATAATAAATAAATAAAAATCGAATCCTAAAAGGATTGAAAATTTGGTAATAAAAAAATAAAGGAATAAATATAAATTTGATTTATGATAGAATATTAATCCCCTTTATAAAACAGAAAATAAGTGTATCCAATTTCTAAAATATAATATAAAACTTTATTTATTATTATTAGTGGGTGCTATCCATGTTGGGACGTTTTCTTTTCATTCCGCAAAGGTTATCTGCTCATAAGTGAATGCTGATATAGATCAGGAAGAGAAACGTACTTAGCGTGCGGCCCTGCATTACGCCGCAATCTATCTCATGTCGTAATCATCATCTAATTCGATGAGGACCGTTTCATGGTAGGTGGAAGGAGTAACAGGAATGCCAACCCTTCACTTCCTAAATTGATCGATCAGACCCGATAAATGCCACTGTAATAATCAACTGAATCGTAATATATTTTATTGATATTATTTAATATACATATATCTTCCAGATAGGTCCGCTAAACATTAACCATTAAAATCATTTGGGTATCATCCCATTTTCCAGAATCTTCCTCTGCTTTAATTTTTAAATTTCATCACATGCAATTTTTTTTTAAGTCATCGAAATGGGTTGTATTTACTGTATTAGCCATTCGTTCCTGGAGTTCTTACTAAACAAGCTGCTCGATCAGTTTGGTCTTTCGGATAACGATGAATCCAAATTATTTATATGGCTCCAAATTATTTAAATAATTTATAGGTAAAAAAGGTCTACCTAAATAACACGATTTTCTCTATGAAAATCGCTATAACATCAGTTCCATGTTTGGATAACTAACATGTTATCCATCGAATAAAGATTCGGTAGGGGTATTTTTCTTAGCACCCTAGCAGCTTGTTGCGCGGGGTGAATGAGGAGACGTGCCGTTCTCATGACTGGCCCCGAGGGGTTGCGATGGGGGAAGGGTTCATCAGGGCCAGGTGACAAGGAGCATCCTCCCGAATCAAAACAGAAAATTACAGTCAAAGCTTGCGGAAAAGTAGAATCTTACGTTCGCCAAATGCTTTATATCATAAAATCCACAACCTTTTCCACTTGCTAATGTGGACACAAAGGTTTTAGAATTGATTTTTTTTCTTGAAAAAATCTCAAGAAACTATAAAAAATAACTCCCTAATGGGAGTAAAAAATCCTCGGCTATGCCGTCCCTCGCATAGGACGCAAAATGGAGGTCCCGAGCCTTTACGATGTCAGTTACTCGTTAAAGATCCCTATTCTAATTATACCTGAATAGGCAAAATTTAGGACTCCCACAGTAGCATTGTCCAATTAGCCTTAGTAGCATAAAGTGACGTTAAACACTAAAAATATATTAATGAAAATAATTCAGACATTTTTATTTAAATTATATTAAATATAAAAATTACATTTACCATTATATGTAAAATAATTATATAATATCATTTAATAGTAATATATAAAGTCTATAAAATATATTACGGGGAAGAAGAGTGACAAATATAAAATGATAAACATTAAAAATAGGTTAAATTAAAAAAATCAAAAGGACAATTGAATTTCACTATCCATTAAATGAGTCTTGCAACATGTGCGTCCGGATACCTAACACAGCTTGACTGTGTGAAGGTTTCTGAACACAATTATTTTAAAACAGATGTTGCGATGCTGCTACAGACGCAATCACCCCGCCGTTGACCATCCAAATAATATCTTAATCTAATCTAATAATTTCAAGAAACTATACAAGAATAATTTAAAGCTTAGGTGTTATGCGGATGCACTTCTCAAATTTTGAATTTTTCGATCTCATTAAACAACATCCTTCAGATCAATATTTTAAGTGATTGAATAAAACCTAGGTATTTTACTTCTCTAAGCAAACTGCTATTTTTCACTAAAACCCTAACAGACCCTTCAGGTACAAAATAACTTCTTTAGGTTGCCAATATATTTCTATACATATACATATATATATACATATATATATATATATATATATATATATATATATATATAGAGAGAGAGAGAGAGAGAGAGACAGAGTGGGAATAATTTTTCCTTCACAAGATTCCCGCCGGTTAATTACCTCTACAAGATTGTTTCCTGTTCTCAGTAATAATTTTCCACTCGGACGAAATGATCGGACATATGTCGTATGAATGGAGACCGCAAGAACATCGGTTGAGTGCCTAGCAGGTGGAAACTAGAGGGGAAAAAACTTGGGATCTTAGTAATGACCGGGCAAACTTCTGCTTCGATCTAACACTCACGTTCAAGGTTCGAGTATCATAAGCCCCACGTATGTATTCGATAGAAATCTGTTTGTATCCTTTTAATAATCAATAATTATTAAGCTATTAATAATACTGGCACTTATAATAAACGTTACATCTATATTAATTTTAATTGAATATTTTTCTTTGAAGTCTATAAAATTTGAGTTAAATGCTAATCATAACGTTCAACCTACTATTTAATTAGTTTTTAAAATAAATTAGATTTTTTTTCTCCAAAAAATAGACATTTTCTTCGAAAGAAGAAGGAAAGGGGGAGTGGACGTAAATGATCGTTCTCCAGAAACTGCTTAATCCATTATGTACCACTAAACTAATAATTATTTTAAGAGAAATTTAATTCATAAATAAATGGATTGAAACAGAGAAAGAAATCATTGATGTCGAAGAAGCACTGAATGATAAATATTAAACCTGACGTTTGAGATATCTTCTAATGGGACAGCAATAGATAACAACATTACAAAGATAGTCCCTCGAACAGATAATGAGATATTTCAATGTTATATTATGTTAATAATTTAAAAAACTTTAAATATTAAGTTTTTCTTAATGATCATGTCTGCAAATGTAAACAAGTATTGCTTATCTCTTGTTTTTATGTACAATGCAAGGTAATAAAAATTCCTTTTTGGTATCCTTACTTCATTGGTCCGAAATTTCTTAGTACATAAGGATCTTTATAATTACCCCGTTCTCATGGGATCAGAAATCCGTGTTATATAACATCCTCCAAGCGCATAAGAACAGATATATTTTATTGATTTCAATTACTTTTTTTTTAATGCCACTAATTATTTCAGTCATCACACTTAAAGAAATTGAACTCTACCTGCTTATAAACGTTGGAAGTGAATAGGATTGTTTTCATTAATACTTTTGCAATGAACATAAACAAATTTATTTATTTTAATTACCAAGTAATTTCTTTACAATATGAACAAGTAATTTCTTTACAATATGAACAAATAGATTGAATAGCGGTCTTGTATTAAGATTTTTAAATCTGTCAAATTGTTTGCACTCGCCACCTACAGGGACTTAAACCATCTGCTCCTTTTGTACTTTGTTACAAAAGGCCCTACGTTCTGTATACAATGAATATTTCAAGTTCATTGTTTTTTGCCCTGTGGCCGTTATGCGTTTATTTATAGCGATGATGTAACAGGCTCATCGTAGAACTTTGTGAAACACCGGCTAATATGAGGATTTAACTCGGCCGGATCTACAGTGGAGCTTTAACGAGTAATTTTCCCGGCTGCTCTGAGTAATTTGGAGGGTCAATAAGATGGAAGGGGTTTCGGAGTTGGCATCGCGTGAGAACGGGCCGCCCTTGTAGGGGTGTCAGGGGGACAAAGGGCTTCGACCAATTTTGAGGGAGGGCCCTTCGCAACGAAAACCTATCTCTTGAATGAAGATTAAAAAAATATACATATAATACAATGATTTATTAGATTTTTAAGAAATAATAAATTTAAATTAATCCTTGAATGGAAATCGTACAATTAGAAACTTATGACTATGTAGCCGCCTAATTATATTCGTAAACTCCAAACATCAATAATCTTTTATAATAATAAACAATAAAATTATTCAACATGTTCGTATTGGAGAAAGTCCTGTAACAGATAAACTAGTTTTTAACATGTGTGAACCAATCTTATCGACAGTTGACGGCTAACCTCCGACTGGAACGGTCACAGTGAACGCTATCTAGGATTGGTGAAACGATAAGTCTTGCATGATATTTTTTTTTTCTTTTTTATAGATATAACTTAATTTTATTTTGTATAAAGTTGATTTTCTTTTAATTTTACTTTAAATTCTTTTCAAACAGAAGTTGTTTTTTTGTTGTTTTTTTTTATTCTGCATGTACCATCAATACAGGTTTGTTCGTTTTTTTTTTTTTTATTATCTCAATTACTTATAATCATTAACAATCAGTTTTTTTTTTTGTGTGTAATCTTTATCTTATTTCATTATAAAGAAGCATATAGTCATATTATATAACTCGTAAAAAGATGGGTGAACCCTCTGAGCCACCTGAACTATCTAGTCCCTTAAGTAAAAAAAGAAAATGGTCTAGAAGTAAAATTAAATTTCCGCCGGACAAAACTAATTCTCGAGAAGTTGAAAATATTTCTCCCACCTACCTGGTCATGAAGAGACTTGACCAGGACGATTTCAAAAAAACTTCACCCTTTTTTATTCAAAAGGCCATTACAGGCTTAGTGGGAAATGTTAAAAACGTCAAAAAATTAAGAGACGGTACGCTTTTAATTCAAACATTGAACGGTCAACAATCTAACAAATTGTTATCTTGTAAAGACTTCGGAGGTCAATATCCAGTTCAGGTATTAGAGCACAATACACTCAACTATTCTAAAGGAATAATACGCTATTATGATTTTCAATATATGGAAATAGACGAAATAAAAAAAGAAATGTCTCAGATAATTAAAGATATTATTAGAATAAAGAGAAAAGTCAATGGAAATGAAATTTTTACTCACAATTATATTGTTACCTTCCCGACTCCAAAACCCCCGGAAACAATAAAAATTGGCTATGAAACAATTAGAGTTCAACCATACATCCCTAACCCATTACGTTGTTTTAAATGCCTAGGTTTCTCCCACCCTACCACCCACTGCAAAAAAGAGCCGGTGTGTGTACAGTGCGGTCAGGCTAAACACGGAGAAAATATTAGGTGTGATCTTCCAGCCAGGTGCATTAACTGTAATGGTACTCACCATGCCCTAGACCGATCCTGCCCTATTTTCAAATTACAAAAAGAGATCAAAGCGATCCAAGTTAACAATAAAGTTTCTCTGGGTGAGGCAAAAAAAATGTATAAAGAAAAATACCCAACAAATTTCACTAAAACCTTTGCTGAAATAACAAAAAATAAAAATAATGAAACCAAAAAAGATGTTGCCATCCAGGCGAATATTTTTTATTACTTTTCTGAAAATTCGCAAAAAATAGAGATAAACAAATCTAGCGCAGCTATAGAAAAACAGAACACATTAACTGAAAACAAAACTCTCATTAGCCAAGATCAGGCTATCCCTCTCGATCGGGCTCGCGCTCGGTCACCTTCGGGCCCAGCCGCCAGCGCTCGGCCATCTTCGGGCCCTGCAGCCGGCGCTCTCGGCCTCCCAACCCCTCCTCCCCACTCTTCCCTCCCTCCTCCCCCTCCCGCCAACGCTTCCTTCCCTTTACCTCCACAAGCAGCGGCTTCTTCTTCAATCCCTTCTACTTCTGATGACCCTCCTTCACCTCCTGTTGAAATGAGGGCTAATAAGGAAATAGATGACGAAGGATTTGAAGTTCAAAAATCTAAAAGAGGTCGACCTCCGAAAAAATCTAATAAAACAAACTAAAATATACTAACACGAATATTCTTCCTTATTATTTATATCCAGATTATTCATTTACTTTAAATAATTCTGTCACGTATTATTTCACTTTACTTTATTACAATTGTCCAATAGTCCTTATAAAATGTCAATAGTCCAATGGAACTGTAATGGTCTAAAAACTCATTTTAATGACTTAAAAATACTTATACGTGACATAGATCCATTTTGCATTGCTCTCCAGGAAACCCATCTAACAACCAGAGATAAAATTAACATTAAAAATTTCGAAATTTACCGGAAAGATAGCCCTAATCCAAATCACAGCCACCACGGAGTCTTAATAGCTATACACGAATCGGTATATTCCGAACCAATTACAATAGCCTCTCATCTTCAAACCGTTGCAGTAAAAGTCCATCGAAATTTCACGTTTTCCGTATGCTCTATCTATTTGCCTCAAGACCGAAATATAGAAACTCAACACCTCCTGGATATCTATAATCAATTGCCCCACCCTGTCCTTTTCCTTGGAGACCTCAATGGACACCATCTTCTATGGGGGTCGCAAGACACCAACACGCGGGGTAAAATTATAGAGAATTTTTTGGATATCACTAATCTCCTCCTATTAAACACCGGAGAGTCAACTTATCTCAGCTCTTCGTATCACAGCTTTTCTGCACTAGATCTCTCTCTATGCAGTCCATCCCTCTATAATAAACTATGTTGGTCCGTTCTCCCTGACCTATACAGTAGTGATCACTTCCCATTGCTTATTAAATTTACCAATTCAATCACGTCACGCGCAACGCCTAAATGGGTGCTCAATAAAGCCGATTGGCCTCTTTTCACCTCTTTGGCCTCACCTCCTCCAACATCACCTTCTGATATGAACATAGTCGATGGTTGTCAAGCCCTTACAGATACGATAATAAATGCAGCCAAATCATCCATTCCAAGGACATCCGGCTTTCCACGCCGCCCCCTAGTTCCATGGTTCAACGACTCCTGTAAAAAAGCCATTAAAATTCGTCGGAGGGCCTATAGGAAATTTAAGAAGTCCATGACCACTGAAAACATGATTGAATATAAAAAGCAAAGAGCTATTTGCAGGAGAATATTCAATCAATGTAAGGCTGAATCATGGAAAAAATTCGTAAGTTCCATAAGTTCATCAACCCCATTAACTGAGGTATGGAATAAAGTTCGCAAACTCAATAAACATTCTCCACAATCTAGGTACACCATCCTACTTAATGGCCAATTATCAGACGATCAAGGTCAAATAGCAAATGAATTTGCCAAATTCTATTACCAAATATATTTAAGTAGAAAAGATAATCCAAATCCCGAAGAACCCACATTCAATAGTTCACATACCTCCGAGAGCTTGCATTACAACCTCCCTTTCTCTATGTGGGAATTAAAATATGCATTGAATTCGGTCAAAGGTTCATCACCGGGTCCTGACCAAATTCATTATGATATGATTAAAAACCTACCGGATGACACCAAATGTTGGCTGCTTGATTATTATAATCACATTTGGACCACTGGGTATTTCCCGGATTCCTGGCGTGACTCAATAGTTATCCCAATATATAAAAAAGGAAAAGAGAAACGAGACATAAATAGCTATCGCCCCATATTTTTAACAAGCTGTCTAAGCAAAATTATGGAGCGCATGATTAATAAAAGACTGATGTGGATAATAGAGAATAATGGCTTATTGCAGCCATTTCAGAGTGGATTCCGCAAAGGACGTAGCACTATAGACCACCTAGCAATATTGGAAGCCGAGGCCGAGTATACCTTTTTAAATTCACAGCACATGATTTCCATATTCTTTGATATGAATAAGGCTTTTGACAGCATAGAACACTCATTAATCCTAAAAAAACTATCATCCGTGGGGATCAGAGGGAATATGTTCAATTATATAAGGCAATTTCTCTCCAACCGCCACTTTAAGGTAAGAATAGGATGTGAAATATCTGAGGAGTATGAACAGGTGAGCGGTGTACCTCAGGGATGTGTATTGAGCCCCACCTTATTTTGTCTTACGATTAATGAATTGGCACTAAATTTACCAAAAGGGGTCAAGCCACTATTGTTTGCCGACGATCTAGCCATTCTATGCCGATCAGAAAACACCGATATCCTTAAATACAAATTACAAGAAGCCACAAACCGAATAAATAACTGGTCACTAAATAAAGGTCTCCAATTTTCACCCACAAAAACTAAATGTCTTTATTTCCACCGTAAAAGAAATATCCACTCCGCTCCCGTTTTTTACCTGGGAAACTCCCCCATACCATATACCGATAGCCACAAATTCTTGGGCCTGATATTCGATGGAAGACTTTCATGGGAAAAACACATCAATACATTGAAAACTCAGGCGACAAAAAGGTTAAATATTCTAAAATATCTTTCTGGTACCTCCTGGGGCTCTGATAGAAAAACGCTGATAAATTTATATCGCACATTAGTCTGTTCCAAATTGGACTACGGCAGTTTTGTTTATGGATCTGCCCGACTCCGGGTACTTAACAAACTTGACCCCATACACCATGCCGGGATCCGTATTGCAACAGGAGCATTTCGCACTAGTCCTATTCTTAGTCTGTGTTCAGAATCAGGAATACCCCCTCTTTTATTCAGAAGACATAAACTGGCAATAAATTATATTTCAAAACTACTACCACAATCCGAACACCCAACACATAAATATATTTTCAAACCGAAATTTTCAAAAACATTCGAAAGAAAACCAAAATCTACGCTTCCGTTATCTGAAAGGTTTAAATCAGCAATATCATTTCTCAAAGGAATACCCATACTCAAACAAGATGTTTACACACCTCCATGGACACACAAACCACCTAATACAATACTCCGGTTAAACAGGTTTCCAAAAAATAATACCTCTCCCTCCGATTACAAATACGAATTCTCACTACTACTTCAAAACATCCGAGAACCGTTCATCATTTATACTGATGGATCTAAATCCGATTATTCTACCGCTTGCTCCTTTGTCACCCACAATTCCACTCACAAACTAAAATTACACAAGTTATGCAGCGTATATACTGCTGAGCTACATGCAATAGCCTCGGCACTCCATTTCTCCATGTCAATAGAACAAAACAATATTGCAATAGTTACCGACTCATTGAGCTCTCTAAAGGGATTAAATAGTATGTACCCCAATCATCCAATTACGCTTAAAATACATTCCTACCTACAGATGTTAAATGATATGGAAAAAAATATTTTCTTTATTTGGGTGCCAAGCCATATGGGGATTAAAGGAAACGAACTCGCGGACATAGCAGCGAAACAGGCACTTAACCTCCCAGGACGGGGCCCGGCCATTTTAACACCCCAAGAAACGAGTTCTCCCCTAAAACAAAATATAATAGAAAACTGGCAAGCCATGTGGAACGAGAGCCCACCGAGCAAATTAAAAACCATAAAAAATTCAGTGACCCCGTGGAATACCTCAAACCGCTCAAATCGAAGAGAGGAGGTTGCTATAACCAGACTAAGAATAGGGCATACCAACCTTACCCACATACATGTTATAGTAAAACAGCCACCCCCAAAGTGTCAGTATTGCGACGACATTCTTACGGTAAAACATATTTTTCAAGAGTGCTTTTTCTACACCACCAGGTTAGCCAAGTTCGATGTGACAAGCAATATTTCGGATGCACTTGGTAACAATGAGGATAAGGTCGCAGCGGTTGTGAAATTCTTAAAGGAAACAGATTTATTGAAAAAAATTTAATGTTTTATTTTATTTTATTTTATTTATTTATTTATTTTTTTTTTTTTTTATTTTTTTTTTTTTTTTTTTTTTTTTTTTTTTTTTTTTTTTTTTTTTTTTTTTTTTTTTTTTTTCATATTACAAATAATTAATAATACAGAATAACAAAAAGAAGTTAGAACGCAATAGTATAAATAGTCTAAATTAAATATTTAATTCCCTTTAATTTATAATATAGATAGTGCCAAGAATTTAAATTATTAAACAGTACGAGAAAAAATATGTGATGGAGAAATTAATATTAATAACAACATTAGTAAACAAGATTTGGGTATCAGTTAGTAAAGAAAAACAAATAGACAAAGGCATTGATGACCTTAGGGTTTTATGCCTTTAAACCCCAATAAACAAACAAACCAATCTTATCGAATTTTTTTTTCTCAATAAGATGTTAATCATTGCTAAATATCAATAAAATATAAAACTGTGTACACACTATATATTTTAAGGGCATGTACTAGTTTTTTGGCACTAATTTATTCTTTATTATAATGGTTCATTATAATGAGCAATTAGCCAAATTCTGTGGGCTTTAACTTTGCTATTAAGGATGCACATTTTTATTTATTTTTTATAAAATTAGAAAAACCTGCAAGCTTTGTACTACATCATTTATTATAAATTAAATAAATAGTTATATTATAGTGTGTAAATAAAGCTTTATTTTTTTATAACATTTAAATCCTGCTTTTTTTGTAATTATTTTATCGGCCCCCGAGTAGAACCTAAATTTCTAAATAGCTCGATCATTCATTGTATTCGATAAAAAAATTTAAAAATGGCGTACTTAAAACAAATCACCCGTAATATTTACGATAATATTTAAATACTATTTATCTATTTTATGTTGTAGTTTTATTTGTTATCTAAAATAATATGTTCATTAATATTGTTCTCAGTTAAAATAAGTATTTGTGCGAACCATTTAAAGCACCACAACAGACTAGAGAATGCTGAAAATAACAGGTATTGTTTTCTTTTTAAAGCCCTTCAGTTCATTAACCAAGCCTTGGTAGGTTTCTCCCCTCACTAAGCTTCCAGCGTTCTGCCTTTTAAGAGTGTAATTCGCCCAAGAAGGATATTTCGATTAGTGTAAGTTCTTTCATTTGTATATTACATACAACTTTCACTTGTTAAATAAATTTTTTAATTTTTGAAGAATATTATTTTAAAATGTAGACATATTATTAAAATTCAAAACAAATTTCTATATTTTAGAATATATTTTGTTTTTGTTTTTTAATGCATTTCCTCATAGGAACTATTTGAAAAATTTATTTCGACAGGATATTAATTTTCTGAACCCTCTTTATAACCTCAGGGCCCCAAAGCAGTGGAGCTGAAAACATTTAGAGATAATATGAAAAAAATTTATGAATAATACAAAAAATAAACAATTAAAAATGTTACTTTAGTGCTTTAGTCTTGCGGTTTTTGATTTACGTATATTCAAAAAAGACACCTATAACCATAATTACAAGCGGATATAACTAAGCGCTTAAACTGGTGAAAATTAAAATAAATTATTTTATGAAAAGATATTTGTGACCCATTGTCAAATCATAAATTGAACTGATTTCAATAGAATGTTCGGCCATGACGGCAGAGTTTAACACAGACGGCCCCACAGCGTAGTCCGCTAGGACCCATGGGTTAAATCTCGACCTTCCCACTCAACCAAATATCATCTTTGCAGTTTGTTGGGGGATATCTTAGGACGGAGTTTATATAAGTGTATAAACGGGATATATTTGCTAATAGATTATATATAGCTGCTGATAAACAATGCAGTAAGCACTCCTATCCTGTTCCTAAAGGAGAGACTATACTTGCGTAAAACAGGAGCTACTGATTTCAGACTTGTGCAACATACACAAAGGCACCGCAATTACCTTCTCCTAGTTATCACAATGAATATGGACCAGTGAGATCCAGCTTTGGGAAGGGAATGTAGGCTAAGTGACCTATACGTGTAATATACTGTATACTGTTGAATTGTGTATATCGAAGGGAAAAGCATTCGAATAAGGTAATGAATGTTGACTGTATCTGGATATGGAGGTAGGATTGTGAACTGGCATCGTATTATCAGTAAAATAATAACCATCATGAATTGTAACGCTTGTGATCGGGGTACCTAATTAGCTTACCGTGTGACGCAATCATATTAATCCGGACTAGTTCTTAGAGATATGATAATTTTCAAGAAAAGTTTTATTATTTGTTAATATAGAAAACTCGAATAGCCATCAAATATTTAACTAATATATCACTATTGACTAGACTTTGACTTTTTATGCAACAGTATAGCTTTAGCATATAACAGAAAAACTATTGTTATGCTACCTTCACAATAAAAAAAATCACAAACATACGACCGCTTTTAACTAAAGTATTGAAAATAAGGTACAGTGTGAGCATATGAATTAAATATAAATTTGTTGGTAGGAATAGTGGACACATGATTAAAAAATGGATATCTTTCTCTTTCCATTATAAATTAATACTATTTTCATATTTTTTTTAATCTTTTAACTATTCCGAAAATTATTCTCATCAAATTTAAACCAGAATTCCAAAACTGAATCCAAATTCAAGTAATCTTTCCTAAAGATTGTATAATAATCAACTCAATAATTTTTTTTTACCGTCTCTCTCTATGATCTCGTTTTATTTAACAACTATTTCCTAGATAAACAATTTTAACAAAAATCTATTCATACTAATAGGTAGTCAATGTTATACTCGAGCTTTCCAGTAGACAGAATAACTAACCCCAATTTCAACTTTTTTCAGGAAAGCACTTTTCATGATATTTCTCTTCGTAATATTCGTGTTTACATATATATTTGTATATATGTTTTATGAGAACTGTTCACTGATGTTTATGTTTACTGATTTAAGTAGTTATAAATAAATAATTATATAATATATAAGTAATTACATAACTGCTTAATAAGTAAACATATTTTGAAATTCTCTACAAATTTACAAAATAATACCTACATTGAATAAATTTAATTATAAATAAATACTAATAGATTTTCTACAATCGGATTATACTCATTAGGAATCTATTCTTAAATAAAACGAGATAAGAGTGTAGGTAGATGATATTCTTAGAGCAAATCTAAGTATGTACAGTTATCTTTTCTGTCTGAGGCGTTCACAGGAGAAACCGTGTCGCCTTCCTAGAAATCCCTTTGTTGAAAGAATGGTGCAGACAGACATCTATGAGCCACAGTGTTTTCTAGCCTAGAGCTTGTATAACAGACCATTCATTCAACGATTTAATACATTCATGATTCGATACAGCCACAATCTAAAGGAACGGGATGCCTTAATTAATCAGGGCAATAGTAGAAGTTTAATGTTTTTGAATGAAAATAAATACAGTACTACTTCGTTTATCCGGAATAACTGGAACTAAAGGCGATCCGCATAATCGAAAATCCGGAAATGTGGTCAATTAAAACAAATCAAATCCTCAAATGAGCGAATTAGAATTTACTACAATAAAAAAATGTTTATATAAAAATTACATTGACTTGTTTAAAAAAATAAATACTTTATTTCATTTTAAAGAATCGACATAAAGCCCTATGACTTGCTTGACTCAGTTTCGATTCCTAAATTAAAATAAATGGGAATTTTCGGTGTGGTTTTAATTACATAATTGCTATATGTGTTAAAATGTATTTATTAATTTGAAAATAATATGGGCTCTACAACAAATTGGGCTCTATCACACACAAAAAAAAAAAAACAATATCTATTTCTACCAGTTGGAGTGGTGAACTCAGAGCCGTGACCCAATCAGCCGTGGTCACCTCTGCCTGGTAATTACTGGTTGGGAAGTCCAAGCAAATCTCTTCTAGTGGTTAATGTGTGCATCGGCTTCTGAACTAGTTCCCATTATGTAATTGATACTTGCACATCATAATGAATATTTATTTACTTCTTAATGTCATTAGAGTCATAAATTATTCTTCTTTCACTAGTAAGAAATTATTGTTTTCTTTTTTTAATTTATCTGTTTACTAACACAAAAGCAAAGCTATCAGAAAACAATTCAATGCGAAAATTTTCACACGTTATCGTGAGAACCTAGTAGGTAGAAATTCTTGTAATTTATGCAAAACTCAAAGTGTCATTATTTATTTTATATTCGTTTTTTTAGTGGATATGGTTTCTCAAGGTATTCCAATTAAATTTTGAAATTTATATTACTTAGACATATTATTGGCAACTAATTTAAAAACCATTTACCCTCAGATAATTTTTTTAGATCTCATGGTTTTTAAATGTTTTATTTATATTTTCTGTTTATATTGTTTAATATTTAAATAACAGTTTTTAACGGAAGAAACCAAAACCAATATTTATTTCTGTAGCTTCGTAAAAACCGTTCTAAAACTGTCTGGAACGGTTAAAATTATAACAACGTGGTCATATGTATGAAATTATCTCAAATTTTAATGCAGGATTTGGGCACCAGTTATTTTCCAATAGTATCTAGTTAAAATTAATTTAGTTCAAGAGTGCTTAGCATGTGAATAATCTGTAAATTAGAATGAGAGAAAAAAAAAAACATATATTATAACATTTACATTGGAGGTATGAAATCTATCATGACTTTCCAAATCTTATTAAATAGATCTTCGTCACTTTTTCCTTACTGAGCTGTGAAATTCCCATCTTGATAAACACTGAACTATAGTTGCGAATATTCAAAGGTTAAGTAGCATCAAATTTAAATAGGAACAAACAAAGTCATATGATTAGGTAATTGCGGTAGCCTGTAAAGTAACTACCTATTTAAAATCAATGGTTGTCTAGATTCTCCATAAGACCACTCAAATTTTCTACAATATTCGACAGCAGAACAAATAAAAGGCCACTACTAGGGAGCTAGTCTAACCTTGATCGGTGAAGTATTCAGTTACTTCTCAGTCGCTGTTACATTTAATTTTTTCGAGTTGATATTATTTTTTGTTCTAATTGTTTGCTTGACATTGTAATTGTTGTATGGTAAAATAGTTATAGCTTTACATCTATAAGTAATCGTCCAAACCCGAATAATGGTTAAGGCTCAAAATATATTAAAAGTTATCATTTAAACAATATTTGTCGTTTGAAGTTTTAACTGCACCTGTGCAAGGGCAATCCCCTTCTAATTCTTACAAAAAGTCTAGTATATTTGTATTTTTTTTTTTTTTTTTTTTTTTTTGGATAGGAATTTAATGAAGTTCCGATTCTTTTTATTATAAATAAGTGTACTGTGTTTTTGATTTATGCATTTATTTATTTTAACCGGCTATTCTGCTCCCAATTTTTTTGTTTACTGCTCCCGTGCCATTCATAGAAAATATCCCTTGCTGCTAATCGAGGAAATAATACTTATAGGGTATAAGTATGATCATGAGTTTAATAACTCTTATAAATCTTCAATTGTCTCAAAAATGGCTTTCATTTAGTTTCGTGAAGAAAGCGCACGCGCCACATGATCCACCGATCGGAGTGACAACACACAATTTTCACTAATCCAAATAGGGTCCCACCCAATAAAGAAGCCCCCCTCCCTTTGTAGACGAAATTAGCCGCTTCGCTAAGACAAGACATTTCAGGCTGAGAGAAAACAATGAGTGAGTTAATGATGAGATGCTTACAGGTAATTTCCCCTCCAAGGCCGTTCCGAGAGGCGCCTTATTGATGTCTTATCGTGTCAACCTTTTCAAACTCTTTTTGTCCTTATTTACATGTTAGTGGCTCTAAAAACATCTATTACAGGGGTTTAAAACGATTCCTTAATGTAAATATTGCCTTGGAATTTATTATCAAATTATTTTAATGGATATTTCGTCTTTAAAAAATTAAAATTAAAAGACATAATTAATTAAACTCGTTCATTTTTCATATTAATCGCGTAGGAACTGTACCGATTTTTAATTTCTAAAAATCAGTTTTGAAAAAATGAGGGTTATATAGACATGAGTGACCTAAACTATTTATGTACATAGGCCATGCTGAGCTTTTTTAATATTAGTTACGCACTATTTTAGACTAAGCTAAGCTAATTATTACGAGTAATTTGTCTGGAATGATTAATGGTCAGGATTTTCAGTCCAAAAACTTTTTTATTTATTTCAATTATAAGGGTTGGCGCGTATTGCCTGTTCTCATGACATTTTTTAAAAAATTACAACATTTTTATAATGTATATCCTTAAAATCATTATATAAAATCCTTATTACAATTAAATTGAGTTTTTGTTAAAACTTTTTTAATTACATTGATATATTATATTCTAATTATCTAGTTGAAATAAACGTCCTAATCGTTTCTACAGGTTTTTGTTTTTATCTGTTCTAAAAAAAAAGCTATATTTGAAAGGCAAAAGGTATAAATTTTTGTGTTAATAATTAAGAAATAAATAATGTATTAATTCTATCTAATAGGGCAATTCTCTCACCTATCTCTTTACTCACCTTTACTCTGGCATTATTATTATTTACTTCCCAAATCTTTTAATATGATTTTTAAAAGATCATTACATGAATATGCTTATTCATTTATGTAATTATTTATTGTTTATAAAACCTCATCATTTAAAAAAATAATCTGCAATTAATGGGAAAGATAGAAGGAGTTCACGGCTCAATTCTTAACCCACTCTCAGCACAAGCTTGAACAAAGCAAGTTCAATTTCAGACTCTCTTGTGCAAGCTTCCAGATTCCTACCGCAGTGCCGAGAAATAGGTCAGGTAAAATAGAAGGTGAATTGGAAAATATTTATACATCTCTATATTTATATAAATATAAATGTATATAAGTATATGCATATAACATATTTACAGACATAAGAATCAAGATTTTAGTCAATGAATGAGGACTGATTTTTATTTTGTTCCTTATAATGTCATATTGTAATAATGACTAAAATATTTCCTATATTGTAATCATTATAATAGTAGTTATACTATAATCAATCGCAAAAACATTCAGAACGATCACTAAAGCACCATGGTATGTTAGCAACATAACTTTATGTATAACTAATCATAATAGTTATACTATACCTATATCTTAGTTATCATAAAAGTAGCAAAAAAACACGGAATAACATCCATGCCCAATGTTGCCCAAATATATTTTTTTTTCTAAATATTATCCATGATATTAAACTTCTAAAATTTCATAATTGGACATTTGATATAAAAATGCACATTGGCGAATTTGAAGAAACTTGGTATTTGGTGGATTTAAATGCACGCGATGCGACAGTAAAAATTTCATCAAAATTGATCAATTAGAGGGTGCATTTAAATCAATACATGTTGTCCCATTTTCACGTGTATTTTTTTATTTACTGAAAAACGGCTTCTACGATTTTGATCAAACTTGGTATTTGGTGTATTTATATGCCCGCAATGTGACAGTAAAAATTTCAATAAAATTTATCAATTTGAGGGGGCACCTTACTCAATAAATGTTGTCCCATTTTCACGTGTTTTTTTTTTTTTCAAAAACGGCTGTAACTATTTCGATCAAACTGGGTATTTGATGTATGTATATGGAACAGCCAAAATTTTGTTGACTGTATTATGAAAATAAAAACTTTTATTTATTAATAAAAAGATTTATTTTACTCAGGAGGGTAAATACGTGGTGCTCAAAATTAGGTGTGTAAAAATATGGTTAAGATAATAGTCCATGGGCGTACCCAGCGGTAGGCAGGGGGGGGGGGCAGCTGCCCCCCCTGGAAGGCTGGAAGCAATAATTGTTTAGGCTTTTAAGACTGGAAGCAATAATAGTATACATTTTTTTCAAGCAAATAATTGTAATAACTTAGTTGATAAAGCACTCCTATAATTAGACATAATTTTGGTTTCATTCACCTTTTCCACGGTAAGGTGTTACAACCTGAACGACCATAGATTGCCCCCCCCCCTAGTTTTGATCCTGTGTACGCCCTTGTAATAGTCTATGATTAATTATATTTTAGTCTAGAAACTTTTGTTCCATAATAAATTTTTGAAAGCAATCTAATGCGATTTTATAGGAACAGTAATCTTGTTCGATTTTGCATAAGGCATAAGGGACAAACTTTACAACGAGACTTAAATACACCTATCGATTCATCTTCACGATATATTTACAAAACGCAAATCGAATAGTTCTGGGAACTTCCAAATTTTGCTATACAGTAGTATAAGTAAATAAATGTGGAAAAATGTGTGAAGTTGAGGAATGGCGTTTACATATTATCGAAACACGTCGATTTCTAATCTAAATAAGTTCGTAAGTGAAAGTTGTGTGTTGCGCGCATCGCACCAGATTTTTTTTTTTAATCTTACGTTCGATTTGCATGAACTTTTACAGAACTGTCAATGGATGTTGTAATTTATAGTCAGTTTAGATTTATAGCATGCTAAAACAGTATCGTTTTTATTTAAAAATATTTGAGTTACTTATATAAATTACAGCAAAACTTATCTTTTAAAGGCACAAAGAATATGGAACGCCTAATAATAATTCAGTACTGATAAAGGTAAACATACCTGTATCACACAAAGATAAAGGTGTTTTCAAATATCTGAGATTAAAATATTGTAAATTTTTATCAACTTTTTTCCCCCACTTTTATTGACTTGTTTGTATTTAGGAAACTCCGTGGTTTATTTACATAGCTTGTCTAGACTCATCTTATCATAGAAATATAATTAATATGGCTTGTTCTCCTTGTTATATATATATATATATATATATATATATATATATATATATATATATATATATATATATATATCAATATGTGTGGGTGTGTGTGTGTGTGTGTGTGTGTGTGTGTGTGTGTGTGGGTGTGTGTGTGTGTGTGTGTGTGTGTGTGTCACAAGACAGGCGTTATATCGAAAATTAGAGATAAGGCGTACTAACTCTTTCAACTAATTTTTTTTTTTTTTTTTTTTCAATGCTCTAGATAACATCGTATCAATCTATCAAATCTTTCATTTGTTCTTAGCGTCTTAGTGTTAACCCAAAAATATGAGTGACATACGTCAGAACAAAAAAATATTTTAGGTCTTTATAGATAAAAATACAATTTTAAATACTATTCCGTTCTAAGGAATGTTCATTGAAGGCGAAGAAAAGTTTTTTAATCCACTAATTTTATAATAGTAATTTATGGATTTTTTTACGAAGTCGTAAATCGAGTCATCTCTGAACTAAGACAAGGTGGGTTTACACTATCTGTGCCCGTTCCCTTCATTTGTCCCCCTTATTTGTTTTTCTTTTTGGTAGCATACTTGCTTAACAGCTGATTATATTTCTTATTTTATAAAAAATTTTATTTTTATAATTAGTATAAATCACTCATAAATTAATAAAAGTATCGCATGAAAAATCGACTCATCGCAGCCTAAGCTTGTAATTATTTTATACTTATTATTTTTTTTTCAATTTAAATTTCAGAAAATTGATAACTTATGCACATATTACTGCGCTTATTATGATACATAAATGAAACACTAATAGTCTCACGTTGTTAGGCCAATATCAGTGCACCGCTGTCATATCAGTAATCAAGCACATAGTATCTGGCGATCGCTGTACCAATTAATCACAAGATAAACATCGGTAGGATGTTATTAATCTAGTATTTAAATATTAGCTTCAAGTAAACCATAGATCAGCGCAAACATGGAACGTTTCAACAGCTGAGGCACGTTGAATTTGTTCAGCCCCACCGTCATGAGTCTAATAGGAAGTGCCTCTTATCTACCTGTAGATAGGATCACCTCATTAAAACCCAATCATTTATCTTACAGTATCCATCGGATTAATATATAAATTAGATCTGATATTCGTAAATCTATAATTGTACTTTTAATTTTCATTGTGTAGGGAATTTAAACGGTGCCATTTATGTCTAAGTTAAAGAACATAAAAAAAAAAAAAGAAAGAAAGAGAAGACAGAAATCATACAAAGTAAAATAATATAAACACCGTTGAAAAGAAAAGCCTACTGGAAAAAGCTTTTGGCATCTAACTTTTCAACTGTTCGAGCCAAAGTTGGAAGGTAGTTTGTAACTACTTTGATCTCTTCGGAGTCGAATAGGGGAAAACTTAATAAAAAAAAACCTTGAAATTTATATTTACATTTGTTCCGTCGTGCCAAATTAAATTGAAATGTTATTAATAAGGTGTATCATTTTTAACTAATGTTTGTATATTTATATAATGTAACTAATGTTACATAACTGATGGTCGTATATTTATATAATACAATTTCTTCAATAATTATTTTATAATTCCAATATAATTAATGTTTCATAAATGCCTTTTTTTAACCATTTAATTTTTTTTTTGAGACCATAAATAATAATAATATTGTTCATCGAATCAACAGCAACTTTGCATGATCATGCATAGTTATTAACTTATCTAACTATTATAATTGATGTCCATAAGTTTTAAGTGACGTTAACCAATAAAATAAATATTTAAATAATTACCGATCTTAAATGAATTTTGTGCATAATTGTTTGAGAAATTTTTTATCACAATTTATTTATTCCTCACTGAAAGGGTGTATTATTTTCTAGCTGGTCATAGACGTTTTCCTGATCTCATATGGCCTTAAAATTAATTCAAATAGCTAAGCGTTGGGCGGGTCAGTGAAACAAATCATTTCTTCCACAAAATTAAATGTTTTTGGTTCAATAAAAAAAAACATTTTTTTTAAAGTTTAAATATGTATTTAATTTTTTTTAGTAGTACTCCGAACCTACCAAGGGTAACTAAAGCATGCTTTCGATAAATATACCTTCTAAAAAGTACCTTCCATACATATTTATGGCTGTAGTATTTTTTTATTTATTTTTTTAAATAAAAATAATTAATTGACATTTTTAATATTTTGGTAAAAATCGGAGTTTTTAGCGATGTGAATGTTAGGGCATAGGAACTTTAGAATATTATAAACATATCAAATAATATAAACTTATATATTTTATTAGAACTTCATCATTGTGCACAGACTCCTTAACTTGATCCTTCTAGTTTCTAGCATAACTGCATAGGTACTCTGAACTGAAAATACGGTACCTGTTGGACCCTCCCGGTAAGTCATAAAACCATCAAGCTCCTGCGTCTTGTAAGGTATCATGGTAGTTTTCAAGAGTTAAACAAACTGCAAGGCTCTATAATGTTCCTTGTCTCTTGTAGGAAAGGTTAGTAGTGGCCAATTTATAACATAAGTCAGAAAACCCATCTCTCTTTTATGTTAAGACCCGTAGTAGTTACATTGAACTTGAACCTTTATTAAATAATTATTAAATTGAGTCTTTTTTAAGTTAGATACATGAATATATGAAAATAATTTGATATTTAATTTATATTAGCAAGTAAATTATCATTTAAGTATCTTATTATATTGTAAAGTGAAAAAAACAACACAAAACATATGATTTAAAAGAGTTCTAGACTTGTTATTGGTACAGTTGAAACAAACTATTCTAGTACAAGTTCGTGATTGTTCGAGAACCTTCCACGCTTCTTGAGAACGTTCTGGACTTTTCTGATATAGTCTAAATATGAGGAGCGACGGACTGTAGAGTTAGACTTACTCAGAAGATCAAATCATATGGTTACGTTTGTATTATTGTCTGGTTCCATGTTTATACTTTTAGTAACACTGTTACGTATTTGTGTTTTTAGATTAGTCTGACATTTTGAACTGTTGTTTTCGTTTAATAAAAAATATTTAAAACGCACGTACATACAATGCTACAATATTTACTATTTTCAATAATAATATAATCTATCAGCATTCATATTGAAATGAATTGTTACTGATTATTATTTGTTTTGTTGCAGGATTGCAAAGTCAGTGATTAAATTAGTGAAATCCAGGACGCACTTGTTGTTTCCACAACTTTTTCACGGGTTACTGAAGTTTTATCTCATTGGGCAGTGTCATGCTTTAAAATATGTCATTATAATGCTGTAGTTTTTATTGAAGAGCTTAACAAAACAAGTAACGTCGATTATATCAGCTTTAAGATTTAATTGCTTGTTTACTATTTGTTTTTGCTTCACTTAGCAGTATTTTTAATTTTTTTGTATTATTTACGTTAGTTATTTAAAATTAAAGATGCTTACACATCGGAAGTCGGAAAGCCATTAATGTATGGGTCACAAGTGGGTCCCCAGGATATCGTTTAGGGGAGTGAATTACTGGTAAAATTGTAGTCTAGGGGTGCAGGCCGGTAGAATTCTAATTGTTATATCGAGTTATTTTGACCTTGTAAGGATTTATTAATTTGTTATATAAAACTTGTGAAATATTTGTTTATTATTTTTTTTTTTTATTAAGGATTTCTTTATGTTTGAAGTTTCCCCTCAACCAAACTCTTTTTCCAGTCTCATCTTCCACACCTCCCTGTCTTTCGTTTCCTCTTCCCTCAATCCATGACCGGCCATACTTTCCTTTTCTTTATTTATCCACTGTATACGTGGTCTTCCCCTTTTTCTTCTTCCTTCTGCCTCATATGTATAGATTCGCAATTGACTTCACCAGCACCCTGCTTAAGTATATGTCATTAAGAGGTTAATACATATCTACAGTTATTTTGTATGTGTTTGCAATTGTTTTCGAACTTCTCTTGTTCTGACTGAATGGTGATGTCAGGTCAATATTTGCTGTAGTAGCGTCTCGTGCTTAAGATATATATTTTTTGTTTTGTTTATTTATTTGTTTAACGTCACTACGGCTGATCGGACCATGCCACAGTGGGAGTCCTTGCATGTCCGGTTATAATTATAATAGGAATCTTTACGAGTAATTGACACGGTACAAGTTGGGACAGCCATTTTACGTCCCCTCCGAAGGACGGCATGGCCAAGGATCTTACTCCATGAGCGTTTGCAAGGGGGGGGGGGAAGAGGGGGCAGCTGACCCACATAGAAATTTTGAGAAGAAAAATTACCAATTGAATAAATTCGTATTCATTTCCTACATTCCTACATCCTACATAATTTAGCTTTTGAAGATAGATAAGTTTTATTTTAACAATTAATTGAGCCTTAATTAATTATCCTCGACCCCTTCGAGATTTCCTACAGTCTGCCCCCCCCCTAGTCGAAATTCTGCGGACGCCATTGTTTTACTCCCTTTAAAACCTCCTTTAAAGGATGTTATTTCCCTTAAAATATCCTAGAGATGTCTACGATCATGGGTTTAGTAGTTTGCATTACATTTGACACTATATCACATATGACCCCAATGTTTTTTTATTTTATTAATATATAATAGTGTTTTCAACAGCCGATCTGATCAGCAGATCTATTAGATATATTTTTCCTCTTTTCTTTTAATTTTTTTTTTATTTTATTTTTATGAAAATGTTAATATAATAATCAAGGATAGTGAATTAACAGTAATAACTTAAGCTCTGAATAGTGATTTAAGATATACAAAAGTCATTTTTGTAGAAAGTAGAACTTATTAAACATCACATGAATTTGTCACTTAGTGATTGTCATTATAGGGAAATTTTATTATCAACGTAGCTGTTTACTTTCATGTTAGTATGCTATCTTATATCTGTTTGACATGAAAGCGAATGTACGTACACCTTGTGGTGTACCTTGGGGTGGGAGGCAGTACGTCATGAGTCCTACTTACTGAAGGTGCCTCCCAACAGGTATTCATCTTTTTTTCTCAACGATAACTTCATTGCTGAGAAAATTAAATGTGTCATCCTTTAATCGAACGAGATGTCGTAGGCATGATTAAGTAAAGAATATGAATTAGAGAAATATCGCGGTTAAATATGAGTGTCGAAATTTTGCACATTCAATGTAGTTCCAATTTTCCAAAAACGATTGTTGTGAACAGTGCCGCGAGGTACAAATGGGACTGTAATGAGAGTGTAATGGGAGTTTAAGGGGAGTTAATGGGAGATGTAATAGAAGTATACTTAAGGATATACTTAAGGAATGGAGAGCTCAAATAATAACATAAAAGTTATTTTTTATTAATAAACAACAAACAAATTATACCTTCGATATATATCGCCTGCTTTAGATAACACCAATATATCCCCCGGTCTATAGGCCGACTTGCTCACAGATAATAAAGGAAAACTGGAAGCTATTCTAAAAAAAATATGCGATTGTTTTTTTTTAACTTTCAGAGAAGTCTTCATGTTATATTTATTTGCAGTTGGTTAATTATACAGCTAAAATTAATTGCTTGGAAGAAGAGTGCGACGATACGAAAACTTTTTTATTTACTTAAAATACATAAATTAATTTGAAAAAAAAAATAGAATATCTTTAAATCTAACATATAACGATGTTAACACATAACAGAACATTCAAGGCAGCCTTTCATACAGAATAAAAACTGCACAAATTATCACAAGAAATGTTTCACCTCTAAAATTTCAGGTTTTTGGATTGTGCTATTCTTCCTCTAAGCGAGCGATATGATAACAGAATTGGGTTAACATGAACTAAATATTATATAAAATTAAAAAAAAATTCAAGGTAAAATAATAATATTCATACGAAAAATTCACTCATGCCTTTAGGCATATATTGTGAATGTGATGGTCATCGCTTAACCTCTCTTTAAAAAATTGGTGATTATATTCATTATTATATACTGAACAGGAGAGGGGGTCCCTATAAATAAATCTAGCTCCTTAGTGACAATTCTCGAGTCTAGTAGATGATTTTTTTTTTTTATTAAAGGAATGAAAACAACTCAAACCTTCCAAACGGTCTGGTACGCCACTGTGAGTGCCCACTTTACAAGCGGAATGGATGTTCAGAAGAAGACCGAGACCATTCGACCTACAAAGACGAGCAGGTAGCAGGTTTTGAAGAAGAAATATGACGGCATGGTCTATAAAACTAAGGTTGCAATTCGTCTTAACAAGCGTACGCCAAGGAGTTTTTCATCTGTTCTTGGATGTAGATCTTTGTTTGACAAGATGCAAGTCCGTATATTTCAAATATAATAACCGTCATAAAAACATTCACGTGCATATTGAGAAAATCTGTAAATATCTCGTCTTCATTGATTTGGGAATAAAATAAAACAATAATTCAGATTAAATATAATTCATGTTCAGATAATTAATGATTATCCCTTCCTCATGCTCATAAATGCTTGTTATTATATATCTCTTAATTTTACGACACTGTCTGAATATAGCTAGCTATATGGTGACTAGTGTGAAGGAAATTAGGAAGAGAAAAAGAAATGATCAGAGGTTTTTTTGTTTGTTTTTTAATATTTCTATTGGACGTCTCACGTTCGACTCCCGGCCGAGCCCGATCCTGAATTAATTAAAGCAAATTTATAAGGAACATAAGCTGAAAATAAAGAAAACGGTTTTGACTGCAATTCCTGATTATCGATCTTACTAGAGAAATATATAAGTAAACTTCACACAGCTCCATGGTTGGTACTGGATCTTAGTTCAATTCGATTTGATTCAGAGATAAAGAGGATGCTTGGTATTAAGTGATGCAGTTACAAAATTGCACACATTTAAAAAATAAAGTTCGATTTCAATGAAATATAGTACCTTTTGAAAAAGTTTTTCATTAAACTTGTCTTACATCAAATAATATTGTCAATCTTTAAGGAGTATTTTGAAAAAAAAAAATACTTTTTTTCATTTTTTATATTTTTCAAGCTTATCTTTTATATTAGAAGAGAAATTAGAGTACACATGTTCCAAAAATACATAAGATAATGTGATTTTTTGTCTTCTTGCTGACAAGAAGATATTTCTCGTTCTATACTGGGTGGTAAAAATCAAAGTACAAAAGTTTTTAGGTATATTATGAAAAGAACTCTACCTGCTTCTGCTAAGGGCTGTTCTTTTCTGGTAAAGCCTTGCCACTTCAATGAGGGCGTTGAACCACTAATTAGATTTTCAATTTACAAGCAATATGCAAGGAAGTTGAAATAATGTTACGTTAAACAGACCAAGTGACAGAGCAAAAACTTAGTTAGGCCCATAAAGAAAGCTTAATTTTCTTAATTTTTTTTCCAATGCCTAACATGCTATGTACACGATATACACCATATTTGCTTATTTCTTTACGGACAGGTAGAATAAAAAAAAATCAATTACCAGTTATTAAATAAGTAGATAGTAAATGATAAATAATGAAAACTTCGTTAGGAACTAAAATTTGAGGTATTTTATATTTAAGGCAATGATATTACATTTTTAATGAATTGTATAATGACCAAATACTTATCTTTCCACTTTAATTAGTTATAAGATAAATTGTGTAATTTTATCATCATTAATTAATAATAATCTAATCTTATGCCATGCGCTTTAATAGATCCTTAATAATAATTTAATACATTTCCATAAATTGGCCATTTCGGTCCTGAAACGAGTCATTAAAATTCATTAATCCCAAATCCTTATGGTCCCATTAACTGTTAATTTGTTTACATAATGTTGATGGCAAGCTAAACTAAAAGTGCCTTTTGTATGGAACCCTCTACCCACGTAGGGAATACCTGATGTGAAAAGCAGACCGTTAGAGCTTTATACGGTTTAGCCTCTATGGCCTCCTTGTTGCCGGTAATTCACCCAAATCACTATCCATTATTTCAAGCCTATTTGGATATTTAAGTAAGTTTTATTGTATTATGCTCAATTTTTTTATTGGTCCTTGTATTTCCTGGGTTTATATATTTAATCTTGAGTTTAACAACGTTGGTTGAAGCAAATACTCCAGGATAACATTATTCGTTAATAACAAATAGACATCATTTCAACTAAGTTCCATTTTCAAGTGTCAATCTGACTTCTTCATATTTTATGTCATTAATCTAGCAATAATATCAATATCTATGCTTTCATTAAAATTTTTGAAATTATAACCACCATTCCTTGATATCATATCTATCAAGACGTAGTCAAAATTAAATAACCCATCATTGTCCAAACATTAAGCATCAATAAAAAAAATAAAATATTTATTTTGGATAACTAATGTAGTACTTCGATGAATACATTTTAAAATTCAAATCGAAATAGACTTTCAAAAATTGTTTTATTTGGGTTGTCAAATCTGGATTTATTTGTTGCGATCCTACTGCCAGAAAATATGGCCTCAACTAAGATTAGATAAAATGAAAATAGATAACACTTCATTGTTTAGAATATTGTTATCGAAATATTAGTTCGAAAAAAGAATTGTAAATATTTTAAGAGTGAACACAATATCTATTTTGATACTAATGGACACCATCTGTAGCCTAACCTGTAACTCCGGTTACCTTGTGCAATGTATTTCTGCTTATTACTGCTATCACGTCTATGGCTTGATTTTATTGGCTTTGAAGTTATTGTCTTTTAGTGTTTTTTATTTATTGTTTGTTGTGTTTTGGTTAATTACTTCATTAATTGCGTTTATAAGTTTTTTTTTTTTATTGAGATATATTTTGGAAATGTAAATTCGAACAGTTTTCCGCTGAAAAGAGACCGCTTGAGTCAACATTGGGGGTCTGTTATTCCTTTTGAGCGAGCGCAACGGGTGGAAAACTAAGTTCTAATGAAGGCCTTTTTTGACAGGAAAGTATGCGATGGGGGTTCGCATTGTTTTCACCATCGCACAATACGAACTATTGTGTGCAGTGTTAGGTTAGAAAATGGTGGATACCTGTCGGTGGTACCCAAACTTACACAAGTACCTGTATTTTTTTCAACAAATGTCTACTCCATTCAGGTTTCTTTAACTAAATTATATATATATATATTTTTTTTTTTTATATTTCGTCTAACAGTTAGGTACTAAAAATATTGTCTCCGAAAATAATATCCTACTCTTTTACTTTATATTTATACTTAGTTATCTTGCAAGCCTTTGACATCAAATTTCTTGTATTTTCACAAACTATCGATATAACTTGTCAAATGAACCTCCAACTCTTCCATAGTTTGGAAATCCAAATATTTGTAATTTGGAAATTAAGGAAAGAAAAAAAGGCTCTGGTATCGGTAGGAAATCTTTACATACTTACATAATCTGCGAAAATGTTAGTAAAAAAAATAAGCTAAAAGAGTTATTAAAAATGTAAAACCAATAACAGTAATTTGCGTTTAACAATATTGCTTTTGCTTACGAAATAAAAATATTTTAACACGTTCAACCGACATGTACCACCGGTGGCCCGCACTAGACTGTCGCATCCGACACTTTATTCAACCACAAAACCTTCCACGACGATCTATAACGAGATAGGATTTTATTGTTTATTTTATTACCGTTGAATTGTCAATGCTGCATAATGTCATTGAATAAATGCCGTCCGAAGGAGCGAAAATCCAAACAAAAGAAAAGTGTTGCAAAATTAAAATATTTCAATTCTTACAACATACTTTATCCTTTTGAATGTCTTGAAGGTAGTTGTTCAATCGCACAAAATAAATTAACTATATCATTGAATGCAAATATTTATTGCTGCAAAAAATAAATTAATTGTATAAAGACAAATTTAGAAATTATATAAACTTCAATTTGCCGAAAGTGAACGAAATAATGGGTCGGAGAATGTATGAACTATTCCTTGTACGTAAGAGATCCGATGCCATTATATTTCCAAGACTTTCTCTTGCCCCATTTTTACATATTCCTTCTCAATTCTGAGTAATTATATGGAGGAAAACATAGTACGTATTAAGAATAGGAAAAACTCATGCCACTACACTGATTACTGACTGACGTAATATAACATTTGTATTAAAAAGTATTTAAAATAGAAAACATATTTATTCAAGATTATATTCTATTTATAATATAATGTCGATTTTACTTCAGTATATTTCCAGATGAAGTTTTTTTTTTCTGCTGTGAAGGAGAAGCTAACTCTAAAGACGATGTTTCATTTGCAGTATCCAGTATCAAGAATTAAGCAATATACGTAGTACGATATCAATTACTAGTCATCCTCATTTTCATTTCATTTCATTCTGTGTGATTTATACTTTTCCTGGTGATTTAACAACGAATGAGCAAAACTAATTACGGTTCCCAAGCAAATTACGGTTTCCTAACAACAATTTCAAACTAAAAAAAAGTTAATTGTATAAGAAAAAACGTAAACTTTAGGTTTACCATTCATCTAGTAGTTTTAATCTCGGTTAAGTATTACTGTGAAAGTTTTTTTATCGCAACACCATCTTTTATCCGGGCGTGACAATTTTCTATACATCAATTAAGAAGAAATAACGACCAGAAATTAGTATCAGAAAATAATTACCATTGAAATTAATTCTATAACGCTAAAGCCCTAAAGATAATTTTAGATTTCCAAGCCTGCAAGTTTGGAAGCTTAAGAGGGCCACAGGTAAGTAGGGGAGGATTGTCATGCACCTGGCAGCTGCTGGTGGAAGTGGGGTGGATTCAGGGGGTAATAAAATTGTTCCCTCACACAGTTCTCTAAGTAGGAATTTCGGAGAAAATTATCCCTGTGAAAAAAATTACAACCACATCATCTTTCTGAGAAACTAACGCCTATTTAATAGAAATAGAATTAATTAACATGAAAAAACAAATACGGAATGTTGAAATTAAGAGCGAAAAAAAAAATAGGTACAGTAAAAGTGAAATATTAAAAAAGTGGAATACCACTACATGTTATAACAGGGAGAGAGTGGGAAAGGTAATGCAGGTATATTTTGAAATGCTTGGAGTGAAGTATTTATTATCTTTATTGAACACTATGTGAACATTTTTTAAAAAATTGAATAAATATTCACTTTGATTTTTTTTTAAATATATAAACTATCAATATATAAATATAATTTCAAAATATAACACATGTTGTGTACGGTTTCGTTTCCGCTTGGGGAGAGACCATCATTATACATATACATATACATAAAGTGTATAAATTTAATTAATGGAATAAACCTGATGTTTGAGCATAATCATAGCTACATCATTGTGTACAACATCCCGCTTCATCATTAATTATTTGTTTCTTAGGAATTTATTTACACTTTTCATCAACTAGTTATGAAATGCAAGACTAAATTATACAATTATATTTCGGTAGACTAATATATTTTAATGAGTTTGTCGATTTGGGTTGAAAAACCTCAATTAGCCTTATCTACATTCTACGAAAGGATTTTCTGCAACACGAAATTCACAGAAAAAAATTTACATTATTCCTATCAAATATATCTAAACTAAAGGCTAAGCAGAGAAAATGTAACCTGTGAAACACAGAGGCCTTGGGGTAATTGAGATTGTACTGTGAACTCCCCGCTGGGAGAAGCGGGTGACGTCGAAGTTCGCGGGAAACACAACAAGATAAGATTACGTAGGTGAGGGGGCCAACAAATAAATAGTAATAGTGAGCTATAAATAGCTCCCTCGGGCAAGTCGTCGAGGAAAATACGCTGTGGCGTCACACTGGCGTAATATGAGGCAGCTTCCTCGCGCCCCACTCAACGTTTCATTTAGTTGCCGCTGGCTTCAGCGCTCCATGACGCCCCTCTTCTTCTGTGAGAAAAATAATTATTTCAAGACGTCTTCTTGGCCTAATAAGGAAAAATGAAAATTTTTTTTTAGGGAAATTTCCATATGAGGCAAGGATGGATTATTGAAAATATTCCATGCAGCTTGAATTTAAAATAAAACTCTCTGGCTTCATGAAAAGGTTGCAATGAATTCAACATTCAAATGCTGTATGTAAACCCTCATTTTATCATGGTGTTATGAAAGATAAATAATAATATTAAAACTTGTCTTGCTTCATATCGCTTCCTAAAACATTTAAGTAGTGTATCTACGGGAATAAAGCGAGAAAATTTTATTTATTAATTCTTTCTTCGATCTGGGTTAAACTACTTTTAAAACAAAAAAAATCTGTATATTTCGCATTTCTGAAAAAATAAATCCATTATTTCCATTGGTTCATTCTATTAGATGAAAATACAAAATCTCACTAGACAAATGCTTCATTTGCGATGTTTTGTAATTCAGTTCAATCAAAACCTTAAAAAAACAACTCCAATTAACCGAATAGAAACATTTATGTACACACACATATGTAGGAAATTTTTGTTTTCTCTTTATAAATAGTTTCATTTACACCAGTAAAAAAATCCAGAAATCCCAGAATGCGATGGGAAAAAGAAAATTGATATACATTTCACGCATTAGGAAAATATTCTCACAGTCAGGTTTAACTTAAAACTTGAATTCGATATTATATATGTATATGCTGGTAAAATTCAAGTTTGTTTATTTATTAGTTTTATTCAAAATAAGTAGATACTTAAGGTTAATTTCATTTCATTTTTTCCCTGCTTGGAGAAGCATGGGGTAATTTTTACTGAAACAAAAACAGGCAAAGCATATAAATTATAAAATTTACAAAAAAAAAAAAAAAAAAAAATGAAGAAATAGAATATCCTCCGGAATCTATTCGGTAAAATAATGATTTTTTTAAAATGTGTGATCAACAATACCATTTTCATTAAAAATTTATGAAATATAATATTATTTGTATGGCGATAAAAATTATAATAATAAAATTAAAATATTAAATATCAAATTAACATGAAATATCTATTTGAATCTATAGAAATTAATTCTAACCTAGAAAATTCAAATATACTGTTCACGTTTATGTCTTAACTGCATTAGTTAATGTACTCATGGAGTAATACATTATCTCTACCAGGGAACTGAATTGTAAAAATAATATATAAGCATGTCTATGTATGTGAGGTTAATTTACTTTATTAAACTAACAATTTTTTTACTCCCCCTAATTAATTTGTAATTAAGGCATTTATATATGCTTTATAAATTTGATTTGAATGAGCCCATACTCACATCCAATTGTTGTTGATGATAATCAACAATATTTGCAAGCATACTATTTTTTTCAATTAAGGAAATAGATAATTAAATAAAAATAATATCGTGGGTTATAGGTTTGATTGATTAAATTATCATCTGGCTCCATAGTAAAAAATCTTAAAAATGATTCGAACAATGCTTTGTATACTACAGTTCAGGTTCACGTTTGAGTGAAAACGTGAGGTAAAAAAAATTAATATGATTGCATAACAGTCAAAAAGAGGGGTTATTCCAATTAAATGGATCACTATTTACTTCCTATAGAGAAGTGAAAGTTTACAAAGATAAGTTGGTAATAAGTCAGTTCACGCCGTTATATATACATAGTTAAATGTATATTTTAAATATCTTTACCAATGAATTGAAACTACTCTATTATGAAAAACATATATTTTTATAAGATTGAAATTTTTGACTTACGTTAAGTCAGGAAATGAAATCCTTTTCGATTAATTGAAACTGAATTGTAATGAGAAATAGATAAACTAATCAAGAAGCTGCTACAATAGAGGGCAATAAATTATCTAAAAGCTGAAATGAGACCAGAGAAGATGAGATTTATTTGATAATAATCAAGCCCTTGTGATTTCCACAGTTGGATCACATAATAGAATTTCTAAGCTGCCTTAAATATGTCGAAGCAGTCGTGTCGTAAGGAAGGCAATTGGTTGTGTTGCAACAAATCCTTTGTTTCCCAGCACCCGGGGGATAAAAATCTCAGTCCAACTAACTTCGCTGCGCAGTTTTCATCCACTTGAAGCAAAATAATATTTGTTTACTTCAATACGATTGAAATATCCTTATACGTAAAAAACAAATATTCCGAAATTTTTTATTAATACCTACTGTAACTTGAAACACGAAACATATGATTTGAAAGAGTTCTAGACTTGCTATCGGAACAGTTGGAACAAATTGTTCCAGTACATGTTCATGACTGTTAGAGTACCTTCTACGCTTGTCTGGAACGTTCTAGAATGTTCTGATTCAGACTAAATAAAAGTAGCGACGGAATGGAGAGTTAGTCTGGCTCTCTGAAGATCGAAACATATGGTTACTTTTGTGTAACTGTGTGGTTAAAAGTTGATACTTTTAGTAAAAATGTTAATTATTTGTGTTTTTATGTTTGTCTAAAAAAAACGTATCTAATAACATAACGTAAATGACATAATTTACGTAAATACATAAAACATAAAAAACGTATATCTAAAAAAACATACAAGGTTTTAGATGGAAAAGAAAACATTCCATACTGGATTGAGTATGATAAGGAAACATAAATATTATAAAAACAGTAAACATCATTCAGTATAAGAGAATTAAAAACCAATCTAGTCATGAGGATGGGCAATCTAAAAATTGACATATGTATAAATAATATTTAAAAAAATAGTGTAATACTCAAATAAGAAAATAAAATAAAAAATAAACCATTTTATTGCTTTTTTGGAAAATTCATTCAATTATAAATAATTTGAAAAATTATTATAACATGATAAATTACTTCAACGAAAAATGTTTAAAATGAAAAACATGATTGTAGCAATGCTTCAATATATTCAATAAATATATGTGACTAATTTTGGAGATGATTCAGAAAGAATATAATGAGGAATGTTGATTTTCCTGGGTTGAAATATAAAATAATTATGTTTCTTTCGCTTTTTATTCCCTCAGTAGAAGTGTAAGTTCCCACGAGCATCAGAAAAACGTAAGCCGATAATAAGTGATAAGTCTGTTCACTCTGCTATTTATACATAAAAATAAGAGATCGCGTATATAAGTATAATAATATAACCTAAAATTATTCTACGAATGGTTCAAAATCGGAAGTATAAGTCTAATTTGGGGTATGCTCGAGATAATTCGGAAATCTATCTCCTGTGTACTCTTGGAGTAGCGATTCGTACTGTAGCTTTTTTTTTTCTTTTTGGTTACAATAGAGAAAAAATTATTCAATATTATAAATTAATTAAATACATTATTATATCCATATTTATAAAAGTTAAAAATCTAATTTATACATAAAATCTGTGTTATACATAAAATGTCATAATCAGTAAGCTAAACAGCAAACCGATTAACAATACCCTAAATATTAAACCTTAGATATTAGTAAATATATACAATATTTATTCGTTCACTCGATGGTTTTAAAAGAAAATTACTCAATTCCTGAACGCCATTTTCATTATACTTCACTTCTATTACTGGGAAATGGATTAACGTGTCTGGCCAAACAAATGAAAGACAAAGCAAACATTTCAAAAGCCGAACTTTTTGCCATTGCCCGTTGTTTCGTATTTTTTCAGTGTTTTTTCTTTTATTCAGTTTTAATTTTTTTTTTTAGGTGACTTATGAATGTTCCTTCTTTTTTATACTTTTTTCAATTACCTCTAATACTTAGTATGATTTTAGTCAAATATAACTCATTAAAATTTAAAAGCTTAAGATGTAGAAACTATGATTCAAGAACTGAGTTATCTTTTAATACCAACGATTGAACTAATAAATATTTTATTTAGTTACTAATGTGTAGAGCTAAATATTTAGGGTATTGTTAGTTGATTAGCTTTTTAGCTTACTGCTTATTACAATAGTCTATATATTTTTTTATTCAATTTCAATTTTATCTATAAATTTTATTTTTGTCTTTTACAGATACGGATGTTTTAATAAAAAAAAAAAAAAAGTTGCTGTATTGAAACTATTACAACCAAAAAAGTTTGCTCAAGTTCCGAATCGCTACTCCAAGAGTAAAACACGATAGATGGATTTCCGAATTATCTCGAGCTTATTAGACGAATAACGCCGATTTTACTTACATCCATTCGAAGCATAATGTTATTGTTTGGTTAGGTTATATTTATAAGTTATATATACTTATCGCCATCTCTTATTATATATATATATATATATATATATATATATATATATATATATATATATATATATATATATATATATATATATAGCAGCATGAACAGACTTATCACTTATTAGCAGCTTACGTTTTTCTGCTTCTCGTGGAAACTTTCACTTCTAATGAGGAAATAAAAAGCGAAAGAATCATAATTATTTTATATATAAAATGTAATAATATATATATATATATATATATATATATATATATATATATATACATTATATATTTATTAGTTTATTTTATAAACTATGTTGATCGATAAAAAACAAACCTAATAAATTAAACTTTCTCGGCCTCTTAAACTCAACCTATCAAGCGAATAATAATATTCGTAATCCGTATTATTTATTAATATTGGTATTGATAATATTGGTGAACTGTAATATTTATTAAATTATTGTAAAATATCATTGAGAAGATGACACTAAAGAAGAACTTTATTTTCATTTAGCCCAGTTTTAGTGAACAAAACAGGATTAGATAAGAACAGAACGTGCTAGATTACAACATTTGAAGAAATAATCTAATTCTAGAACTGTTTACAAAAAGATACTATTCTTTTATTTCCAATTTATAAGAAGGCAGTTTGTTCTTGAACCGAAGTAATTTTTTTATTTTTCTCTTTGTAATTTTTTTCCCTTGAAATATTGAGGAGCATAAAGAAATGGACAAAGATAGGGAAGTAATTACATTATTAAATTATAAAGCTGTTTTTTAAATTTAATGCATTTTCCTAAACAAGTTAATAACTAACTGCTATAAATAAATATTAAACAAATATTTTCATACTAAATTATGATTATAAAAATCCTGATCTCCTTAATGACATTTTGTTTGTTGATTTGATTGTTTATAGCAGTGGGAAGGTAAATAATTAAAAGTTGTTTTCTTGTGTTTTTTTCTTTTTTAGAACTAAAGTTTATACGGTTTTTTTAATTGAAATAAGAACATACCTAAATCATAAAGAATAATATTAATTTGTAATAAATCTTAAGAATCCATTCAGTAAAATAAAGATGTTTTTATTTTTACAGTACAGAATCATTAAAAAATAAGTTATTTAAATCCATGTTAAAAAAAAAAAAAAATAATAATAATAATTTAGGTAATTGATTTTTCTGGGTGTAAGTAGAAGCATTATAAATAACCCTTAACATGATATTCGCAAAGTAAATAATGATTATAAAAATACTGATCTTAATGATATATAATTTTTGTTATAATTTTTTTACTTAATCAATATGAAGTAGTCTCAACACATTTTGTTACTTCATTAATCATGATTTTTAGCCTTCTCATTTCGAACCATCTAGGTACCACTTTCAGTAATTATTAGGACGAAATAACAAAAATAATCCGAATAGGTTGACCATGGCACATCTTGGATCAATTGTTATCAAATGAATTAGATAACCAGTTGATATTAATATTCAAACAATTATTTAGTCATTACCAATTATATTAGTAGAACTCCATCACGTGCGCCTTCTTCTTTTCGAAATGACATTCAATGCTACTACGGCATTTAAGGCGTAGAAAAGGAAACAAATATAACAAACGGATATGGATAGGTCTTTGTCTAACAATCACTAAAAGCAAATAAAGTACCCCCTCCCTTTGACCAATTTTGATGAACTTTTTGCTGTCACATCGCGGGCATACACATACACTAAATATCCAATTTCAGGTTCGCACGGTTTATGGTTTTTGAGCTAGTCTGTTCACACACAGACCATTTCGCGGGACTTGGTTATTTGGACTCAGGAGACCCCAAAACTTGTATTTCCGTTGAAAACCGGAAGTCGAAATTTTTCACGATCGCAATACTTTCCCTTACTATATATGTCATATATAGGTAAGCGAAAGTAAAAAATGTTAACACGCCATTAAAAATATATGTATATAAATAATTAGCCATTAACAGGCCTTAAATTAACATATTTGTATCAACAACCAGGAGTGGCTTATAAAACAAATGTTATGCTAGTTTATATAATAACCGATCTATTCGAGAATTTTCTGTGGTGTAGTGGTTAGCATAGCCAACTGCTGTATAGAAGATCACTGGATACGTAGCCCGCCAGGTGCCCCTAGGATTTTGAAGGGGAGTAAACTATCATTGGCTATGCCGTCCAACGGTTGGGACGTACAATGGACTTACGGAGTCTGTACCATGTCAGGTACTAATTAAAGATCGCAATCCTGAATATATGCAAAATTAGCACGCCTAATGTAGCATCGTCCGATCAGCCAAAGCAGCATGAAGTGACGTTAAACACTCTTTTCTCTCCTCCTAAGCTTTAAAAATTTCGGAGCCCATCTAAAAGTTTACTTTTTATTTATTATTTGTTTGATAATTGAATGGAGTTTATCAATTATTAATATTTTAACGTTCGCTGTCATTTTCAAAATCTTTCAGTAGTTGAAAATCAGGAACATTCTGCTTTCCTCTTATCCTTCCATGATAATGCTGATGACAAATATCGATTGATCGGTAGAAATAATCGATTACCTCATATCACTAACAGTATCTGCGATTAGGCATCTTTCATGGTAGTTGTAATAGACTTGATTCAAAACCTACCATGAGAAGAGAGAGATAAAATATTCCCTATTGGAGAAACAGCAGAAAGGGAACACTTTTTCAAATAAAGCATCAATTTCTTATGGGAGAAGATGAAGGAGGTTGGATGTAGACAAAGACTGCGGTTCCATAATCCAGGGGAGAACATCTGGCTGCGGCTACACAACTGTTAGCTCTGCTACACAAAACCTGGGGCCTGAGGCCTTGTGTAACTGGCACCGCTCCGTCATGCTATTCCTTCTTCACGTCTTGTAATATAAACTCTCTCATTCACAAACATAATTTATATTACAAACATAGAAAAATAAAAATCTGCGTACTTATATTGTTCTGCCATTCTGGATTATTTTTGTTAAAAATCTATCATCCAAAATAAAATCTCTGCTTATGTTATGACTGAAGATTAAGTGATTTGCAAAACTATTTTTGTTTCCCATTCTTATTTCCATTCCCTTCAAATATAAATCTCCCAACATTTTCTTATGAAAAATCTTGGGCTTCCTTGATTTTTAATACTTAAAGACTAAGGTGAGCCCACAATACCTTGAAATTTTTACAATATTTTATATAATGAACATTATATTTTATTAGTAGTAACAATAAGAAGTATTCAACATACCATCAAAATATAGAGTTAAATGAATGAATGGAAGAGAAAATAGACAACTAAAAGAAGAAATTAGAGAAGGATCGGTATTGCTTTCTGCTGAGGTATTTAGTGTATATATTAACATCATTTGCCTTTTAGATTAATCATGACCAACAGAAAAAATTTTTTTGAAAACTTTTTTAACTTTAATAGCTGATCTTTATAGATTTTTATGTGCTGAATCTAAATCTGGCATTAGTTTTTTTTTTTTTTTATCACCCTTAGTTTCCCAGCAATATGCTTTGTAATAACCACATCAATATACAACCACAGCAATATGCTTTGTAATAACCATACATCATAAGCATGGTTTGTATTTCAGTCCAACATGGTCCATCTTCAGGCAAAGCCTTTACATATTGTTTCATTAGGCCTAACTTTATGTGTAGAGGTGGCAGAAGCACGTTTTTTGGATCTAAGAGGTTTTTGCGTAGAATGTTCTTCTCACCAGGTTTTGAAGACTTCCTCACAGGCCAGTTCTTTCTGCACCGATGTTGATCCCTAGCCCTACTGTCTCATTCACACAAGAAACATGGATATTTGGTAAAACCACCTTGCTGACCAAGGAGCATGCATGTTCAATTCTTTAAAAATCGCTTAATTTAATAAATTTAACTATGAAATGTAAAGAAATTGTGGGTGATACAGCTTTTTTAATATCATATTTGGATTCAGCACCCTAAAAACTATAGGAACAAGGTATTTTTAGTAAAAAAGTTTTTTCATCGTTGGCCTGTGCTATCTATATAAATCTATCTATATATTTATATATATAAAGATGAAATTCTGTTTGTTTGTTCTTTATAGAAATCCATACTATTTGTCCTAAATTCTCCAAATTTCGCTCAGTGGTTCTTTGATACCATGTGCGAGCACATGTCCATATTAAAATTGCATAACTTCAGCCAATCTCTGGGTTTATTCTTTATTGTTATAAAAATCGTTATGATCTCGCTTTACATCGGAGACGAGTCGAAATTCCCTGTGTGAAACCGGGATATACAGCTAGTATACTATAAACTAAAAAAAAAAAAAATGAAACATAACCTTTCTTGTCAAATTTATTTCTTACATTTATTAAAAATTATGCTTATTCGCTAACAAATTTTAATAAAAATATCAATTCATTCAAAATATATTGCTAAAAACATTTATTTCAATTCAGGATTTTAACAATTTATATATACCTATTTGCAAACTTTATTTAAATGAATAACTTAATATACTATTTTTTTTATTTTTTTTAGCTCTGCCGAGGTGACAATGATTTATATTTTAAAAATTCAGTGATTATAATCATCAAATTATGAAAATATTTTAGATTAATTAAGTTTAAGAAACGGCTTAGAGTAGTCTCCATTTATAAAAAATGGAATAAGAATAACATTATTCTGTCAAATTAACGAGAGTCTTTTCACTAACATCCCGACGGATCGTGCCCTCCAAATCGTTGAAGAAAAATGGAACTTGTTAGAATCCCATAGTAAACTCAATAAATCTGCCTACATTGACTCCCTTGCTTTATGCTGTAATTCTGGATATTTTTGTTTTCAAAATAAATATTTTCTCCAAACTTCTGGCCTTGCAATGGGTAGCTGTCTAGCTCCCGACCTCTCCGGTATTGTCCTCAACGACCTCCTTGATTATGTTATACCTAAATTCCCCAACGATATTTTTTTTCATTAAAAAATATGTAGACGACCTCCTATTGATTCTCAATCCTAACTCTATCACTGATATTCTCGCCGCCTTTAACTCCTACCATCCACGTCTCCGTTTCACTATAGAATTGGGAACCAATTGTACCCTTCCATTCCTAGATATTTCCATTACCAGAAACCCGGACCATTCTATATCCACTAATTGGTACACCAAACCCACTTATTCTGGCCGACTCCTTAACTATTTTTCCCAACATCCACATCACCAAAAGATCAACGTCGCAAAAAACTTTCATTGTCATAACCAAAAACCGCCTGAAAAATATCTTACAATCTAACGATTTTCCTGAGCACTTAATAAAAACACTTATCAATAACAATGCTAAAACTCAAAATCTCTCTAACAACTCTTCACAACCTCCGATTTCTACTTTCCAATACCCCCCCATATATCCCCATTCTCTCAAACAAAATTAAAGAATCCTTCTCATCGAGTTTCCCACACATGCGCCTAGTATTAAAAAATAACAATAAATTAAAATATCTTTATACAAAACTCAAAGACCCTGTACCTCTCCTAGACAAGTGTAATGTAGTTTATCGTATCCAGTGCCCCACGCTTAATTGCAACAGTTGCTATATAGGTGAAACCAAAAATTATTTTAAAAAACGTATTTATCAACATAAATACAGTATTTCCACGCGTAATTCGTCTACATCTAAATTAGCAGAACATGCCATTGCCCACAACCATTCCTTCGACTTTGAGAACCCCTCCATATTAGCAACTGTATCTAACCACGACAAACGTCTCCTCTCAGAATCCATTTTCATCCATCTAGAAACAAATAACCCGGTAAATCACAAAACAGATAAAGAGATAATTTCATCCAATTATTCTAACATCTTCCGCATCCTCAAATCCTAGTTTTGATTTCATAGGTACCTGCAATTATCTCTGTACCTCTTGTGCTATTATTATTTTTTGTATTGTATGCTTCTTTCTGTATATTTTCCAAATTTGTATGAATTGTTACATTACGTATTATCTCATTTTTATGTTATTATTCAGTCCAGACACAACTATTTGTATACAGTACCATATATTTTGTGAGTTTTTAAATATTTTTGTTCACTCAGTTGTCATGTGCCTTCACTTCAAAAGCGTTGGATTTCCCCGCCATAAATCTTTGAAGTCGGCAAACTAACCCCCTACCACTACCTCTCACCTTATTTTTACCTTTAGTCTTAGTATCCACCTGGACTCAGTAGGTAAATATCAGATTCTATTTTATCTTGTTAACCAGCCCCTTATTTTAATATTCATGTATACACCATCTTTTATATTATTATCAGTTCTGTAATGTATCCATTTATTGTCACCCTCTAGCATAGATACTCATATATTTGTTTTCTTTTAGCCCTGATGAAGATCCACAAGCTGGATCGAAACGTTGGCTTACCATAATAAATATCATTGTAACTGAAAATCCTGACCATTATTTAACCTATCGTAATTGAAGAACAGTTGACCATCTCTCATCTCTAACAGAGTAAAAGTTTTTACTCTAAGCTATTTTTACACATAATTAAAAAAATTAATCAATTAAATCTAAATCTAAATTTTAATTAATCAATTAAAATGATTTTGTTAAAAGTTTTCTATATTCTTAGTTTTTATTTATTCCCTTCTTTGAAATATTCACGCACCCTCCCCTAGCGCTTCTCTTTACAGTAATTTTATATGTGCATGAATGAATATACTTTATTTGTTTTCGGGGAATACCCTACACAAATAGAGTTGGCTTATCTAGATAAATACGTGTTATGACTACCAACAGTAATATTCAAGAGATAATAAACTACAATAAGAGGATATGGCAACTTCTTCTACAGATAGCTATTCAAAAAACACACACATAATATATATTATAATAATTATTATAACAAATAATTTAAAAAATAGTTATTAAATATAATCTAATAATAATAATAATATAAGAAATTGGTAACTATATAAATATAAATATTATATACATAAAAACCCATAAACTAAATATTATTCAATCTATCTATAATTTAAATAATTACTAATCTAAAATCTGAATATAATTCATGAGTTTATAAATTTAAATACGATAATATACAATATAAACAAATACAACTACAAATAATTAATAAATAATAACATAAAAAGTTTAAAAATAAATGGTTAGTGTTGTCATTTAGCGGTTCCTACGCCCTACCAGTTTACTAGTTATTCATTAACAATGAATGATTTTAGCTTAAAACATTGCCTCATAAAATAAAATATATTTTTGAGGCATGTAGTTACATTTAGGCAATGAATGCTATCGATTTTGAGCAATTCGACCTGTTCACATCGATTGAGTAAGGCAGATAGTGATGGCGGTAAGCATAAAAATAGGGCAACGGACCAAAATATGAAAAACATCTTCTAGTTCATTTAAGTTGCAGATAGTGCAGTTTTCCTTGGGCTTTAAATAATAAAATATATTATTGAAAGTTAAATGATTAAATAATAATGTAATTACCGGAGAGCCTAAGTTGCGCTAGTGTTTGGGTCATAGGAAAGGGAGCATTTAGTGCAAAATATGGCTGGACCTGATCACTGTCTATGTACACAACGGGGTAGAGTGGACTGTACCTTGTAGGGCTAATCCGTTTTTGTTTATCGCCCTCTTCCGTGTAGCTTTTAAATAGTAATTTTATATGTAGACTTAGAAGCCTTATAACCTAGATCCTCCTACAAAATAAACATTTTTCTCACATTTAATCATTTAACGTGCTTGAAGATTCCAATAGATAGAAGGAGTTGGTTAGAAAAAAAAGTGCGCCTCCCCACTTAAATATATTATATATATAGATAATTAAACTATATTTAAGAGGAATTATTCCGAATTTAAAAACCTCGTGATGTGCGGTTGAAGGCTGGATAAAAAGACAAGTACGCGCGTTATCAGTTGTTTTCGAATCGGAGCCAGAGCGATAGTGGCTGACCTGATAAGAGAGACGACTTTCTGTATTTGGCGAGAACTATCCCGGCTATTCCAGGCCGCCCTGGGTCCACTGGAAAAGATTCTTCCCCGGACTTTCTCTTTCTTCCATCAACTCCCTCTCATCGGCCGCCATCATGAATGATGGCCTGTCTATGTCGCATCAAATTCGAAAATAAACATACACTCCAACAATTCAGAAGATGTTAATTCGGGTAACGATCCAAACCTTAGTTTACCAATACCAATATTTATAGTAAGGTAGCCAATTTCTCGTCCGAATCAGAAAAAATATTAAGTAGGCAATGCAACCCTCTAACCCAGGAATCAATACGTGAATCTTACTAGCAGTTAAAGTATTAAATATAAATTAGGGAAACTTTAACTGCGAATTCAACAGCGAGTAAGATTTACGTATTGATTCCTGGGTTAGAGGGTTGCATTGCCTATTTAATATTTTTACTTTCACTTACCTATATATGAAATATATAGTAAGTGGAAGTATTGCGATCGTGAAAAATTTCGACTTCCGGTTTTCAACGGAAACAACCGTTTTGGGGTCCCCTGAATCCAAATAACCAAGTCCCGCGAAATGGTCTGTGTGAACAGACTAGCTAAAAAACTATAAACCGTGCGAACCTGAAATTAGGTATTTAGTGTATGTATATGCCCGCGATGTGACAGCAAAAATTTCATCAAAATTGCTCAAAGGGAGGGGGTACTTTATTTCATCACTTTTTACGCTTTTTTCGATTTTCCTCAAAAACAGCTCTAACGATTTTGATTAAACTTAGTATTTGATGTAATAATATGCCCGAGAAATGACTATAGAAATTTCATCAAAATTGATCAATCGCAGGGGGCACTTTAGTTAAAAAATTTTGTATCATTTTCACGTGTTTTTTTCATTTATTCAAAAACGGCTTTAAAGATTTTGATCAAACTAGGTATTTGATGTATGTGTATGCCAAAGATGTGACAGCCAACATTTCATCAAAATTGGTCAAACGGAGGGGGATTTTATTTCAAAACTTTTTTTCCAATTCATACCTTTTTTTCGATTATCTCAAAAACGGCTGTAGTGATTTTGATCAAATTCGCCATGTTTAATGATAATAAGGTGTTCTTTAATATCAGGTAAGCTTTATCGTTATTAAAATGTTCTGAGGGGGCTTAAATGGGGAAGTGGCTTTTTTTGTTTTCCTGTAAAGTATCCTTGTTTTTGTTTATATGGAGAAATTATCTGTCTCTCATTACGCCTAAAAATAAGAAATGGCTAAATATGAAATATGAAAAAAATCAAGTAAACATATAGAGGAGAAAAAAAGAAAAATATTCCGTCAACTCATAAAATACGTTGAGCACACGCATGCTTCGGAGTACGCCTTTAATGACAGACCATTGTTCATAATTAAAGCCGTTTTGTTCATTTAATGGAAATTATTTGTTTCATGGTAAATGAAGTTTTCAACAACTACATAGAGAATTATAAAATCAGACGACTTAATGTATTATGCTTGCATTGCCAAATTATCACAAGAAAAACTTTTATTTAATAATAAAAAAAAATAGTGTTTTTTACAGAGCAAATAAAAACAAAAATAAAAAATGAATGTGGAAAAATGTGTCTTTGAGAAGTGGCAATTAACAAAACACATTAATTTCTAATTTAAGTAAGTTGGTAAGTGAAAGTTGTGTGTTGCGCGACCTCACCAGATCTTTCTGATTCGGACGAGAAATTGGCTACCTTACTATTTGCCTGTTTGAATCTAGATTTCATTGCTATTTGATCATAAACATTATTAGGCTATTTAAAAATTACTGGGTTCTTATCATGTATTTTCTGTGTTTAGATGACGTGTTAAAGTGATTTGGCTATAAGTTAAATGATAATTTATTTTATTGCATTTGAGAGAGTAAGTTGTAAGTTGAGTAAGTTCTTTGGTATGCTAAAATTAATTGTTCATTTAATTATTACTATTGTGGTCCAAGGTAAATTCATTGGCAACGAAATGTTAAATCTAGCAGCAGTTGTACCAGGATTACAAGAGTGATTGAGCAAGATTGGGAAATCATCGCTGTTTAGAGTTATAAAATATATCTATGAAACGCATAGCAGATTTTATCTATTCAAGTCTTAAAACTCTTGAAAATCGTACATAGCTTCGTTGCCTGATTCCAGATATCAAGAAGTAGCTAATTTTTTCCCTAAACTCCTTCCCTTACTTGACCTAATTTAAAATTTGAGGTATCCAGTGCATTCTTGCTTCGTAATCCTTCGAGTTTCCTCTCATTTTCAAACTGTAACGGTGTATTTCAGTAAACTACGTTATTCGGTTCCGAACAAAGTTGATACAGTTTTCGTTCTTAGGTGAAACTATATAATTATTAGAATTATAAGAAAAATATATCGATGGTGATATTACCAATGAAAATGGTCGAGGACATAAGGTTCACATCTACCGAGCGTTTATTAACGGCCACTTTTTTTTTTTATGTTTGCACTTACTATTCAAATTAATAAATGCTTTAACCACATCTTTTACATTATTAAACCTGTTTCTTAGTCATTCAAAATCTAATTTAGAGAGGATCAAGTGTCATTTTAGTAAAGAAGGGAAAAGAGAACAAAAAAAAAAAATAATAATAATAATCCTAAGCTTTTCTTCTTTCGACTTTTTCTACAACGTTTAACGGTTAAAAGATTTAAAATATATGTATTAACAATAGTTGAGCAAAATAGTAATCTCACGCCCATTAATTTTACGTTTCAATACAATGTACTTTATTTGGTGATAAGATTTCAAACATACTAATTGATTCAAGTTCAATACTAAATAAATTGCAGTCTTCATTTAATATGTTGAATTAGTTTCATTAGGTAATTACTTTTACAACATTATTAAATTTTTGTTTCCTCGACAAGTACCTACTTGTTTAGGCATTAGGAACCTTTAGGTTCAGAGATTGTTGAATGTGTGATTGAAACCAAATCTTCCCAATGTGTAAATTTGATTATGATTCCAAAGAACTAATAATTACTTACGAATGTACTTTCAATGCAAATAATATTGGGATATTTGATTAATTTATAATTAGAAATAAATGAGAAAGTATAATAAATACTTTGGAAATAATAAAAATATAAAAAAAACTTAAACGCGACGTTTCGGAAAGAAAAAATGTTAACAACAAACAAACGAATTTGATAAGGAATCGTAGCGACTAGCATTATCTTCGATTACTGTTAAAAGATAAAATTATTACGTAATTATAGTTATCTTGTTCTATAATTATACTAAATGAAATTTTGTGGCTGTTGGTCATAGGATAATTATTTTTCAAAATTACTTCTACTCGAATATGTAAACAATTTATTTACTTTAATAGAATTACAATTTTAATCAATTATTATTCATTTTTATTCCTATAATGATTCCAGTACATGATAGCAGTGTTTTTACTAGAGCTGCATCAGTGTTTCTGGTGATTAAGTTTTCTACATCCGTCAGTTTTCTTGATTCTGCATTCATCAAAAGGTGTCGAACGTGAATTTCCTTTAAAATTACTAAAGCTCAATTTTTACTTTCACTTACCTATATATGAAATATATAGTAAGTGGAAGTATTGCGATCGTGAAAAAATTCGACTTCCGGTTTTCAACGGAAATACACGTTTTGGGATTCCCTGAGTCGAAATGACCAAGTCCCGCGAAATGGTCTGTGTGTGTGTGTGTCTGTGTGTGTGTGTGTGTGTGTGTATGTGAACAGACTAGTTCAAAAACTATAAACCGTGCGATCCTGAAATTGGGTATTTATTGTAGGTATATGCCCGCGATGTGACAGAATAAATTTCATCAAAATTACTTAAAGGGAGGGGGTACTTTACTTAATAACTTTTTAGGTTTTTTTCGATTTTCTCAAAAACGGCTCTAACGATTTTGATTAAACTTAGTATTTGATCTATTTATATGCCCGAGATATGTCTGTAAAAATTTCATCAAAATTGATTAACCGGAGGGGGGACTTTACTTAATAAATTTTGTAACATTTTCACGTGTTTTTTTTTATTTTCTCAAAAACGGCTCTAACGATTTTGATTAAACTTAGTATTTGATCTATTTATATGCCCGAGATATGTCTGTAAAAATTTCATCAAAATTGATCAACCGCAGGGGGCACTTTACTTAATAAATTTTGTATCATTTTTACGTGCTTTTTTTATTTACTCAAAAACGGCTTTCACGATTGTGACCAAACTGGGTATTTGATGTATGTATATGCCAAATATGTGATAGCCAACATTTCATCAAAATTGATCAACCGACGGGGGGATTTTACTTGATAAATTTTGTATCATTTTCACGGGGTTTTTTATTTACCCAAAAACGGCTTTAACGATTAATAAAAATAAGATATGAATGTAGAAAAATGTGTGACTTTGGGAAATGATATTTAACAAAACACGTCAATTTCTTATCTAAGTAAGTTGGTAAGTGAAAGTTGTGTGTTGCGCGCACGCACCAGATTTTTTTTATCTGTTTTTATTTTATTAATATTTATTGAAACATTATAAATGCTGCTACAATCAAGGGCATTTTGCATTAGTGCTCATTCACCACATAAGTACATACATACTGTAACAATTTGTGGGTTGAAATAATTTTTGTTCTACAATGCCCAATTCTACAATACAATACAATACAATTCTACAATGCCCCACAAACTATGAAACTACAGATAACTAAACAGGTTACAAAGAGTATCACTTTGTACAATATCTACATATTAATATAAAAATAACCATATGACTTGAACTTTAGAACAAGCCTAACACTGCTGTCCATCACTCCTTATATCTAGTCTGAAGAAAACTGTCTGGAAGGTTCTAGGCCAGCGTAGGTGGTGAGCGAACATTTACAAACAAGTACTAGAACAATTTGTTCCAACAACAAGCCTAGAAATATTTCAAATCATGTTTTGTGTTGTTTCACGTTACACTACAATACATTTTTTTTTTCACTATAATAGTAAAGAAAATTGTATACTTCATTTGGAAAAAATACAACTTCAATGAATAATTATTATAGAACAAAAAGAAAAAGGAGAAAAAATAAGATTAAATAATGATAATGTTACGCAATCATGCATAGTCTATATTTAATTTCAGAAATATAACTCAGTATGTATTTTCGACTTAGCAAATATTCCCATTTTATACTCGTTGGTGCCATGCATCGGTTCCTACTGAAGCTGCAGTCAAATCTTCCAACAAAATTTCCGTAAGGGTTCTATGGGAGGATTAAAACCCCCCACTTTTCAAAGCTTTTTTCTAATAACTCAAAAACTATGCATCGCCCAGAAGAATGTGTACTGTTTAAAAGAGGAGTGAAAAAAAAAAAAAAGAGATAGGAAAATTAAATTGCGCGTCGAATGACATGCTGAAATCAATAATCAATATTACCACTTGGGTGGGAGCATGAATGAACCACAATTTTAAATGCCTTCAACTCGAAAACCTAATCCAAACATTACGGATGGAAGTTGTAGAGCAACTAATCTTACGTAAAACGAGCTCTATAATAATATGCATACCTAGCTTATATTATTGTATAGAAATAAAAATAAAAACATGAGATTATTAGTGGCGCTTTCTTCATCCTAAGAACTTTTTTTGTGAAATAAAAATAATTTTTAAATACAATTCATCCACCATTTTACTTTCACTTACCTATATATGAAATATATTGTAAGTGGAATTATTGCGATCGTGAAAAATTTCTACTTCCGGTTTTTAACGGAAATACACGTTTTGGGGTCCCCTGAGTCCAAATGACCAAGTCCCGCGAAATGGTCTGTGTGTGTGTGTGTGTGTGTGTGTGTGTGTGTGTGTGTGTGTGTGTGTGTGTGTGTGTGTGTGTGTGTGTGTGTGTGTGTGTGTGTGTGTGTGTGTGTGTGTGTGTGAACAGACTAGCTCAAAAACTATAAGCCGTGCGAATCTAAAATTGGGTATTTAATGTATGTGTATGCCCGCGATGTGACAGCAAAAATTTCATCAAAATTGCTCAAAGGGAGGGGGTACTTTATTTAATAACTTTTTAAGTTTTTTCCGATTTTCTCTAAAACGGCTCTAATGATTTTGATTAAACTGAGTATTTGATCTATTTATATGCCCGAGATATGACTGTATAAATTTCATCAAAATTGATCAACCGAAGGTGGGACTTTACTTGATAAATTTTGTATAATTTTCACGTTTTTTTTTAGTTACTCAAAAACGGTTTTAACGATTTTCATCAAACTGGATATTTGATGTATGTGTATGCCCGAGATATGACTGTAAAAATTTCATCAAAATTGATTAACCGGAGGGGGGACTTTACCGTATAACTTTTTAGGTTTTTTTCGATTTTCTCCAAAACGGCTCTAACGATTTTGATTAAACTGAGTATTTAATGTATTAATATACCCGAGATATGACTGTAAAAATTTCATCAAAATTGATTAACCGGGGGGGGGGGACTTTACTTAATAATTTTGTAACATTTTTACGTGTTTTTTTTTTTTTTATTTACTCTAAATCGGCCTTAACGATTTTGATCAAACTGGGTATTTGATGTATTTATATGCCCGAGATATGACTGTAAAAATTTCATCAAAATTGATTAACCGGAGGGGGGACTTTACTTAATAATTTTGTAACATTTTTACGTGTTTTTGTTTATTTACTCTAAATCAGCTTTAACGGTTTTGATCAAACTGGGTATTTGATGTATTTATATGCCCAAGATATATCATATCTTCAAAGCTGTTTACCTACCTACCCTTCTATATGGAAGTGAAAGCTGGGTACCATTAGATAAGCACCTAAGTAGAGTTACTGCATCGGAAATGAGGTACCTCCGAAAAGTGGTGGGCCGAACCAGAAGGGATCGTATCAGGAATGATAGGACTAGAGAGAATCTAGGGATTACTTCTCTAAAGGACATTCTTGAAAAGAGGCAACTTAGATGGTTCGGACATCTCTGTCGGATGAATGAGGACCGGGATGCAAGAAAATACTTCGAGGCCAGACCAACAGGAAAAAGGCCTAGAGGGAGACCCAGGACTCAATGGACAGACTACATCTCCAGTGTGGGAGAGAAAAGAGGTAAAAACTGGAATACCATAAAAGCGCTGGCTCGGGACCGGGAGGCTTGGTTTACATGGACAGAGGCACCTCCACGCTGAAAGGCACAAAAGAGGAAGAGAAAGAAGAAGAAGAAGAAGAAGAATATGCCCAAGATATGACTGTTAAAATTTCATCAAAATTGATTAACCGGAGGGGGGACTTTACTTAGTAAATTTTGTATCATTTTCACGTGTTTTTTTTATTTACTCAAAAACGGCTTTATATCTTTGATCAAACTGGGTATTTGATGTATGTAAATGCCATATATGTGATAGCCAACATTTCATCAAAATTGATCAACCGGAGGGGGAACTTTACTTAATAAATTTTGTATCATTTTCACGTGTTTTTTTTTTTACTCAAAAACGGCTTTAAAGATTTTGATCAAACTGGGTATTTGATGTATATATATGCCAAATATGTGATAGCCAACATTTCATCAAAATTGATCAACCGAAGGGGGGACTTTACTTAATAAATTTTGTATCATTTTCACGGTTTTTTTTATTTACTCAAAAACGTCTTTAACGATTAACAAAAATAAGATATGAATGTAGAAAAATGTGTGACTTTGGGAAATGAAATTTTAAAACACGTCAATTTCTAATCTTAGTAACTTGGTAAGTGAAAGTTGTGTGTTGCGCGCACGCACCAGATTTTTTTTAATATGTTTGTTTTTACCATCAATTTGGCAAAGTATCCTTCCTAATTAGGCAGTTCTAGTTAATTTTAACCTCATATAATTTATTATTGATATTTTACAATATGATATAAAGCATTTATTAATAACATTATTGATGTTAATCTAAAAAGAATCTCCCTAGTGACTTTAAGTATTAAACTTGGCTGGCCGTTCCCTAAAAGGTGTAAAACAGTGTCAAACAGTACTGCTATAATAAAAAAGTTTCCGTCGGGAAGAAAATTCCCGGGCGTCCCGTTATGGAGCTCGTCGAGGGGGGAGAAGGGAAGAGGAGTGGGCCCCAACAACCATGCGTATCCTTCACCACATTTTTCATACTCGATAAAAAATATGATTGACAAGCATCGCAACGTTTGAGCTGAGCCGCAACACTATAGCTATAGCTACTGCCACATTCCCAGGCCATTATCCTGTGAAAATCGATGAAGAACTCAATAAACGACAATATCTCCTCATCTTTTTTTATATTATATAGAATTTTATAGGGTTGAATTCATCTTACGTTGAATATAAGTATTTCATTTTCTCTGCTCTTTCCACTCTTTAATATTCTACAGCTAATTGCTGGAGCCCGTTATCTTGGGTTTCATCTCTACAAGAGAACACTCATAGAAAAAAAATCTACTATTAAAATAAGAAAAAACGTTCTAACCTTTACCGAAACTCATCTACTTGAATTTTAATAATACCGAACTAAATTTTAATTTATTGGCACTATGTGGTTCCAACAAACCGAAAACCATCTATTCCATAACGATTAGAAGTTCATTCATTTCTAAAAGTCTTAATATGTCTTTTGTGAATGTGTTTTGCATTCATATCACAGTAAAATGTATGTACGCAGTACGAAAATTCTGTAGTAAGAAAATGTTAAGTCTTTTTGTGATCTTACACTAAAAATGAGTGCTAAAAATCGGAAACGACTCCCCACTTCACATTTATTTCATGCTACGTCTACAAAGCGATATGGCTGGCATTTGTTTTTAATTTTTAGCTTAAAATTTTGGCCCAACTATCTCTTTAGCTAAAGCGCGCAAGATGAATATTGAGAAACCAACAGTATTAATTAATTGATTAAAATGAATAACTATAAGAAAGTTACCGAGAAATGTATAACACTGACGTACCCAGTAAAGAAGCACGGGGTAGGGCAGCTACCTCACCCTTTCATAGCTGACTCATATTCAAATTAAATTGAAAAAAAATAGAAACAAAATATTTTTTTCGAATTGATTCACGGCAACTGGTTGCCTGTTTGACCCATGACCAAGTAATTCCTTAATTTAGTAATTATGGTGTGAAATATATAATCTTTTCTGGATTTCGAACCACTCCAGCATTTTGTGCAATTAAATATCTGAGCAAGCAGCCTATTTGGCTAGACGTATAGGAGCAGGAGGGGGTGGTTTAAGTGAAAGCGGTTGTCTTGGAAGAGTGGGTGCACCATCGAATCGAAAGGCAACTATCAAAATCGAAGAAAGATTGTTGATCGAAAATATAGTAAATGTTAAATGCAAATAAGCGGTAGGATATCGAGAGAGGATGATGTTATCCTGTACCGACGATAGGACGCTTTCAGTTCTCACAAAGATATCTCCTGGCATTTCTTTAGGCACCCACATTCCGAATACTGCATATATGTAGTAATCCTACCTACACCAAAATCTGTTGAACTTTTCGAAAAATATTAAAAGTTAGGTACATACATTCTGTACCATATAGAATGTATCTTCTATCTTTCCTCAATCAACGCCGTACAGTGGAGTATTGGCCTTGAAATCCTGGCCAAAACTATTTACCTTTTTTTTTAACTTAAAACTGGAATTCATAAAACTTTTTACTAACAATTTAAAAATATATGAAACTAATAAAATATAAAAAAATTCAAGTTTTGACAAAAATAGGGGAATTTCTGGAAAAATCAGAGAATTTGAAAACGTCGGGAAAATTTTCAAGACATAAGACATTTGAAAGTTACATTGCAATTTTAATATCTAACTTTTTCAAATACTAAATACATACATTATTTGCACAATAAATTTTAATTGTGATCGTCATTTATGCGCGTTTTCCACGTGCAGCCGACTTCATGATAAGCCTCTAGACTATTTTATTAGTTTCCAGTTCTAGTTCCTGTATGAAATCTTCGCGCGTTTGATTTTAAATTTAAGCTTCCTAAGCATCATAACAAAGTTACTTAAAAGGGCAAACAACTTTGGTTAGTCACTAATTACTTGCATAGCTAAAATACACAGATAATCGTTTTTAAGAAAATTATTATAATATAAAAATTATAATATTATAAAAATTATAAGGATTTAAATTTTTATAATCTAAAATGTTTCTTTAACCAATTACGACTATATTCTTTCCCTTACACGTCTTAAAAGAGTTTGAAATTATTTATTATTAAACACCGACTTGGTTATAAAAAAGTTCACTTTAAGAGGTATTTTCATATACTTATTAAAACTAGGGGGGGGGGGGGGGGGGGTTTTTTTTGCGGTATGGCAAGTGGAAGGATTGAACAAAACATTAATGTCAAAATATCTGCCCGACAGTATAACGTAATCTATTTTATTCTTTTAAAGAAGTCTAATTTTTTAATCGTAATCAAAAGAACTACAAGTTAACCGTTATGATATTAAAACTTGCTAAAACTAGTTATCTTAGAGAAATTCATATCTTTCGAAACTGTGTAGAGAAATATCAGACCATTTGTTAAATGGATTCCACAGAAATCACATCTTTAAGCATCTTACAACCCAGGAAACTGCAACTGCATACTCGATTTATGGATTCAAACTAGTTCCCTCGGACAGGAAGTGGATAAAAATGAACGAGATAAATTTATCTCGATGCAGACATTCCTAAGCTACCAGGATATACGTTTTTTGATGTTCTGAAATACAAATTATTTTTTGGACTTTTATTTAGGATTTCATGGCCAATACCCCACTGTGCGCCGGTTCCACTGTACTATACTCATGATAAATCAGGAATAAAAAAATAAGTGGTCCACGGGTTTCTGTTAGACCTAACGCAGAAATTCCCATTATCACAAATACAACAACGTATCCTCTGAAGGTACAAAAAGTTCTTCAAAACGAAAATAAACACCACAGAATTGAGTTTAGGAATATAGAACATAAAGATCGCCGACATAAGAATAATCAAGGGAAGCTTAAGAAAATAGCTCTTTAAAAGCGAGCCAACCGATAAAGAAATATATTTTAAATAATGCCTTTCAGAATCATGAAAAGAAAATTGAGCAGAATATAAAATTTTACAATTCTTAGAAAACAGAAAGGATTTGTTAGGCGCCGATAATTCTATTAGGTAGAAGTGGGGAAAATAGGGCTATGTGTAAATGAAAGTAAATATATATACTGGGTGTCCCAGACTTAGTGTAAAAAAAAAAAAATTGGGCAATACTGCATATTAAACGGGGTAGAATGGCGCAAAAACGAGTTTCCTATCTCAATCTGTTGAGGAGGTAGAATTTTTTTTTGTTTTTATTTTTAAAATCTTACTTTTTTTCTAAAAAATTACAGTTTTCTCTATTTTGGTTTAGCGTAGAAACAAAGACGATGATATTTTCTTAATCAGCATTAAATTTTCTAAAAGATGAGATGGGTCTGGTTATTTTAAATCTTTAAAACTTTCAGTGGGACTTTTAACGCGCTAAACACAAAAAAATTATTAAAACTTAAATTTTTAATAGTTTTTGAAAATTCCTCACTCCCCACTGGAGCACCCTAGAAGCTGTCAAATTTCCTAAAAACTGCGGAATTTAGATAGCTTTTTTGTGGTGTAACCCATGATATAATTGCACTTCACCTTTTGAGTCTAAAAGAAGTTTTTCTAATGAAAAACACGGTAGAGAATGTCACTGCTGCGGCAATGAAGAAGCGAGCTAGAGCCTGCATCCAAAGTAATGGATGCCGAACTTCCCATGATTTAGAGTTATTTTTACTTTTTTAAGACTAGAAAGAACAATGTATGAATTCTAAATAATATAAAAAGGGTAATAATAATTTAAAAATAAAAAATCTGGTGCGATGCCCGCAACACACAACTTTCACTTACCAACATACTTAGATTAGAAATTGACGTGTTTTTTTAATTGCCATTTCTCAGAGTCACATTATTCATATTTAGCTCTTTCTTATTTTTAAGCGAAACGAGAGACAGATAATTCCTCCATATAAACACATACAAAATCGGAAGTCGAAATTTTTCACGATCGCAATACTTTCCTTACTATATATTTCATATATAGGTAAGTGAAAGTAAAAAAAACTCCTTAGTTTAAATTTAATAAATACTTTCTTTAAAATAAAATAAACTTTTTTCTTCTCTACTACTAAAATTTGAAAAATTCTACATAAAAAATGTTGAAGATAAAAAATATTATTACTGTAAAACCATATTAAAATGTATTATTGCAGCGCGTGTTCAAAATTCCCTCCATTACTTTGGATGCAGGCTTATATTCAACATTTTTTATGTAGGATTTTTTTTTTTTTTTACACTAGGTCTGGGACACCCAATATATATAACAGATAGAGAGATAGAAAGATTTTTTAAATAAAATTTAAAGTATTCCCGGACTATTTACCAGAGGTGTATTATGGATACAACTTGGACAAGTTGGAGAATTGAATATTTATTACATAGAATTTATTAAACTAGATTATGGTATGGTTTTATAAAGACGAATTATAGTAAAAAGGTATTTTGTAGTAACTGTAAAACATGAGAGCCTGGAATATACCGGAGCTTGTGAGCGTATGTGGAGCAGAGGATGATTGCAATTTACCGGCTGGGCTCGGAGCAGCTTCTAATAGGCTCCCTGATTTGAGAGGCAACAAACCATCAGGCTACATCCACACTGGCCACAGTAATCTATTGATCACATCTAATTCAGGTAAATATATCACTAACATCAATCTTCTCCTCTATACAATTCTGCACACTACAATTTGCTTGGAGGGCTAATTGCAAGCAATGAAATGGTTAGTTTACATAATTATTCCGTAATTAGTAATGAATTACTTTGATACAACTCAAACAATAGATATAATCACTAGGTTAATAAAATTATTTTTTATTAAAGTTTTTCGAGTTTTTATGTTGTTTATGAGGGATATTGATTAATATGTTTAAAAAGGGAAAATTGTCATTACATAATCTTTGCAATTTAAATTTGACTATAAAATTTTGTGGAGTTGATTTTATCGAGTTAGAGGGCTCCACTTTACTATAAATATTCAAATTGACATAAATTTGTATATTAATTTATAGGTCATCCTTTTAAGAACAATTGGACATATTTTCATTTTGCTTGTCATTTTTATTTTTGAAATTGTGTCATCATGTTTCCGGAACAGTGGCATTTTCTTTATATCTAACTACTTATCGATTTTCAGCGTTGCACCTGTAACTTACACCACAGGTGACGCCCATGATATTCTTGAAACATCTATAATTTAGAGCGAATTTTCAAATTTACAATATCTGAAGTGTGCATAGTTGAAGTTTTCATGTTCCCCAAAAGAAACTTTCTTGGACATTTTAAAAGATACTTTACGACCTAATGCATTAAATAAAAACGTCGATTCTTTTTTTTTCTTTGTGACTCTTATTATTTGGCGAATTTATCGTCGTGAGCCAACCGCATATAATAAAATCAAACAAATGCTTTTATTATAAACTAGCTATGTATCCCGGTTTCACCCGGAGAATTACATTTTTTAAATCTATAAACTGAGACTTTTATCGACTCAAACGGCCGATTTTGTAAAAACCAATGTAAAGCGAGATCAAAACGATTATTATAACAATAAAGAATATACCCAGAGATCGGCTGAAGTTATGCAATTGTAATATGGACAGGTGTTCGCACCTGGTCTGAAAGAACCACTGAGCAAAATTTGGAGAATTTAGGACAAACAGTATGGATTTCTGTAAGGAACAAACAGAATTTCATCTTTATATACATAGATTATAGCTGTATATCCCGGTTTCACACGGGGAATTCCATTTTTCTAAAGAAACGGTCGATTTCGTATATAGAAAAAAAACATTGAAAAGTGAGATCATTATGATTTTTATAACAATAAAGAATACCAGCTGAAGATCGGCTGAAGTTATGCAATTTTAATATGGACAGGTATTCGCACCTGGTATCAAAGAACCACTGAGCGAAATTTGGAGAATTTAGGACAAACGGTATGGATATCTATAAAGAACAAATAAACAAACAAACAAACAGAATTTCAACTTTATTTATATAGATTGTTAAATATTATTCAGTTTTTGGCAAATAATACCAATTTATTGTGCTTTCTTATTTAGACCCGTTTAAGCTGAAATTTCAGAGACTATATATAATGCATTCACACATACATACATTCACTATATATTTCAATTGATAATTTCCTCTCCGAATTTAATTGCGAGGATATATCTCAAACGTTATAAGATCACAATAGCCGCAGGGGAATGCAAAAGTCGCCGGCTGAGGTATTCACTCCTGCTTGTGGCAACACAATTTCCACTCGGCTGCCAGGTAACGGCACTTGATAGCTACCTCTCCAGCTATCAGTAATGCTCTCCTCCTATCTCTTTGAAGTCTCTGTTTACCACTATCGTAGGCTTTTCTATCCTCTCCAAGCCAATCACATTCCCTTTATGAGCTATTATAGATGAAAGTCATTTTTAAAGGATATATAAGCTATATTGTTTATATTCTTTTCTACTATCAAATAACTTGATTACGAAGAATATATAAAAAGAATCATTACCACCCCTCATCGAACCCAAAAATGACCTATTTTCGCTCCAGCTATTGTCAACTTATCATTCCATTGTTACACCGTTACCATTTGTAACGGTTACTTATTTATTATTTCAAAACATTTGTTTGTTACTGTTGCCTGAGTGATTTCTGGCTTTTTTGAAACACTTAACTAATTTTATCTGCTTTTCCAGGCAGTATAGATATATATCTTTTTTTTAATTTTTTTTTTTTTTTATAACCATTTCTACACATAAGAATAATTGCTATTCGTGAACGGTCAGTAGCATTTGATTTACTTCTTAGATCTGTGAAGAGAATTTCATAAATCCGATTACACCCAAAAGAAAAAAAGAAGAAATTTGAATTGAAATTATTATAATGCTATAGTACTAAATAAAATGCTTACACAAGAAGTATCGCTGTCCAAGGCTAGATAGAGAACACTTTAAAAATGACTTGATATTATTCCCTCCGTAAACTTTCCCCAGCTAACCCTTTAAAAGCTAATTGACGAGTTTCCAAGCGGCCTCTTCCACTTTTTTTCAAACCCCCGATTACTCCAAGCGGTGCGCCCCAAGCAAAAGTCAATTGATTAGAGCTCAGTAATTAATCGTAGAGTCCCTTCAATCAACAGTTAACCGGCCAAACTTTTTTATTCCTTTTTATGTTTTTGTTTTAGCAACGGGTCGATTCTGTTTTTTAGACAAGAGATTGAATCCTTGAGTTGGAAGCAAGGAATAGGAATATATTTATAACAAACAGGCTTCCAATTGAAATAAACCTTTTTCTTATTTTCTCTATGCTTCACTAAAAAAATAAATACAGGGTACGGTATTAATTACTTGATCTGCTCCCTTGGTTTGTCAGTTTTATTTGCGTTTTAAATTTAAATATAAGTATGCACATGTTTATAAAATTAATTTTAGTCCTGAAAAATTCATTACGTTTAATAAACTAATTATAATTTTTCTGAATTTGTTGGTGTTTTTCTACTTCTTCTGATATTCGTGGCAGAGAAAAATCCAACTAATCGGAAATCAGAAAAATCGGTCAATCCCATCTTTAAGATATAAAGAGAGGAACTGACACGACTTTTTATATGTTTAGATCTAGTTAAACTGATTCAGCTTCAATTGTTTTTTCGTAAACTTTCATATGTGATTCCACCTTGATTTTTTTATACATCATTGTCACATTCAAAATTTGAATTCGATAGCATGAACAGCAGCTTGAATTTCATAATTATTACGTTCGGAACGTACTTGCTTAACATTAAATTTGCCTTGTAATCTAAACTATTTCGTATGAATCTATAGATGTAGCATCTTTCCTGAATCCACTTTTACTCGTTTATCTTTTAACAGGAAAAAAATCATCTACTATAAGGAGAATACTTCTCCGGGTTGTTTAAAATTCATAGTTTGTTTATTTAAACAGCCTAAGTTTCGAGCCAAACCTGTTGGTCTTCATCAGAACTAAAACGGAAAAATATATGAGAAAAATGAAGGTATCTATATGAAACAGAGGAAATATGAAATATATATACATAATAGAAATAATACATATGCTTGGTAATAAGATTAATAACGGAACTGGCAAGGATATTACGAAGTCTGATATAATAAAATAAATTTAACATATATCACATACTTTGATTGACATCTTTTTAACGTAATTTATTTATTTATTTATACATATTTATTTATTTATTTGTTTGCTCCATCATGATTACGTTATCTGTGCTAAGAGTAAAGCAGGGAAACAAACGTGAACCCTACGTTGTCAATAAATCAAGACGGGACAATTGGTCCAATGATGTTGGTCTTGGGCCCGAATTAAATTAAAACATACGCAATATTACCCCGCAAATAAACTCGGAAGAAATATAGCTTAGAAGAAGTTTTTATCTCACCATACTTGAGGAAAAACGGGCGTTCTTTTTCCGGGCATCTACCCAGGCAGGCAGGGGAAACTCCCTTTCTTTACCTGTCAGCTGTACCAGCATTTACCGCTGTGCTACATCACTTAACTCAACGGTTTAGAGTAAAATAACCTTCGAATTATAGCTCAGTTTATTATTATACACCATTCTATGAATTATACACCATTTATAATTACAAGATAATTGTTTTTATTATATTATTAAATATAATAAATAGAACCATATTATTTAAATACGAGGCATGCTTTAGTGAAGTAGATCGTTTTCCTAACATTTCACTGATGTTTAGCAGATTGATTCCGCAAGTTTCCGCAAAAGGTTGTTTTACGTTAGTTAATTATTTTAATGAAAAATACTTCAAAGGACAATGACAATTAATCAAATTCTATCCTTTATACCACTAAATAGTTGTGAATAGATAAGTATTCTGAATTAAAATCTAATACAAAAAATACTAATTATGATATTATTTTTCGTTTTTTACACATTAACTGAAAAATATTATTTTAATATTTTTACATGCCGTGTATGACAGCGATTCAATTGGTGATTGCACGGTTCAGAAGTGGTTTTCGCGGTTTAGATCAGAAGATTTCAATTTGGAAGACCAACCCCGGGCTGGCCAGAGTTCAACTCTTGACATCGAGGATATTATGACGGTCATCGCAAACAATCCACGAATTACTGTCCGTGAGATAGGAGTCAAGAGCCTGCAAATCGACCGTTTTTGATCATCCAAAGAACGGCCAGAGTTGGCAAATCGGAAAGGAGTGCTATTCCACCAAGACAAGGCTAGGCCCCATGTGTCTTTAAGGACTCGGCAAAAGTTATTATGCTTCAGATCGGAGGTTTTACCTCACCCGCCATACTCTCCTGACATTGATCCTTCGGATTTCCATCTTTTCCGTTCCCTCGAAAATTTTCTACAAGGGAAATCCTACTCTTCAGAAGATGACGTCAAAACGGACCTTTTATTGTTCTTCAGGAGTAAGGATAGTGATTTTTGGAAAAAAGGGATAATGGACCTTCCAAGCCATTGGGAAAGGGTAATCGCTAACGGTGGTAACTATTTTGTAGATTAAATAAATAAATTTTAAGCAGTTCATCAATTTTAATTTTTGTCGAAATTTCTCTACGAACTTTCCGGACAACCCAATACATTAGGGGGCCACATGAGAGGTTCCAGTTTTATTTATCTTAATGTTTTTCTAAAATTAAATAATAATTTGTCTAAGAATCCTTTTTTTTTTTTTTTTTTTTTTTATTTTATTAATGTCCTCAAAAATGATTAGGTACTCTTCAGGCTAAGAACTCAACTGCATCAATCTAATTAATGTTCATCATTATCGATTTCGACCTAAGACATTAGTGTTCTCCTGTACATTAGCTTACATTTCAATACATATATTTAATGAGAAATATTAAAGAAATTTAAAAAGTTAATCAAAAAGAATAATTGTTTACGCATTATTTGATTTCTGTGACCCGGAAGTAAACAACATTTTTTATTTCATAACATTTAACACTTTGAATTTAAATAGCATGATAAAAAATACATATTTAAATTCTTATTTTCTTCACTTATAACCAGAGCTTAATGAACGTTTTTCACATTGTTACTGACGTTGATAAGTAATAAGAAGGAAGTATTTATCATTACACTAAAATTTATAGTGAAGAATTGAATATTTATTTTTTACTGTAATGACATAATTTAACTTTCTTATTTAAAACCCATAAATTTGATTAATTGAAATGACCTTCTATAGAGATTTGTCCACGGAATAAATAAATAAAGGATTTATTAAAATAATATTATTATTTTCAGAGTTTGGAATATTAATTATTTTTGAATTTTAGTTTTAAAATTTAAAAGTTCTATTTGAACATAAAGATTTAGATCTATCTTCGATGTTTATTGATTTTATTACAAATATTGATCACCATCATGAGCCATGTGTTATTACATAAATAATAATAATAAAATTAGGATAAAAAAATATGGACCAGAAAATACAAATCTTTAATAAGATAGTTAGAAAATCATTTTCTAATGTTTTGTGAGATACATTTTAATGTAACATTTAGGCGTTTTATTCAAATTCTTTACTGTTTCTATTTAGTAGTGCATAGTAATGTTGTTAAACATATTAGGACCTGGTATATTAAGGATTAATTAAAACTGTATTAAAGCTGGATGTTCACCGAAGAACATACAGGTACTATTTCGACAGCTGATCGCTTGGAAAAAATTCTGATTCTGAAATTCAAATCTTACAGCTCCACCAAGGCAGTTTTTATTTTTATTTACATTCTGTAAGTCAAAATTTCTATGCATTTCAGAAATAATGATTTTCTGTTGCTTAAAATTGTTAACAACCTTCGCCGCCTGTTACTGAATACTCAAACTATATCTTGGAGGATATTAAAAAAAACTTCTGGTTTATAAATAGTAAAATTTTTTAATCTAAAATAATGATCAGGATATAATTTTTTTTTCACTTTTGATAAAGTAATTGATTAAAATAAATTTTCTTTTCTTTTTTTTTGTCTTCAAACATTTATTCGCACCTGTCAGCCGTCTGCGACAATCAGCGAATCCGATGGCTGCAGCATCGCAATAATATTGAAAGCATGTATGGCATGAAGGAAGGAAAGTGCCCAGCAGCACCTCTTTCCGGGCTTTACACTAATTCAGGAGAGGAGGTCTCTCATCCAGCTTCTTTTTAGCCGCCTTAGAACGGGCAAGTCAACCGTGGCCATGTCGTGAATTAATCTGTTGTTATGTCCATCCAATTTAACAAAAAAGCGTGAGTAAAGCGTTCGTATATGTTGTTGGATAGTCGGTTGTTGTTAAGTCTGTATGTAGTTTGGTTACTTACGTACCTGGGAGCGTCCGTAATTAGTCTTAAAATTTTGGATTGAAAAGTTTGTAATTTTTGTAAGTGTGTCTTTTTAGCTGAGCCGAAAATCTGTGAGGCATATGTCCAAATGGGTTTAAGTAAGTAGGTGTATTCAGTTTTTGTCTAATATCCAATTTAGAAGATTTGGCAAAAAAGGGAGTAAAGAAACTATAAAACTGTTTGCATTAAAATTGTGATGCTCCTTCTTAAACTTGCTTTACGCGTTTTTTGATAATTTAAATGTATACTAAACTTATATTACGTTAATTTAAGAGTAACCGCGGTCAACTGGTAGAGAGGAATCTAAACCTGATAGGCACAATCGTTTAATGGAATAAATGAGTTTTGAAGGAAATTATCATTGTTTTCAAAGCTGAGTATTAGCGGGTTGAAAAAGGAGAGTAGATGACCTAGATGAGAGGTGTGAGACAAGATGAGAAAGATGAACATAATGGCCAGGGAAGAGAAATTAAGAGCCGAATTAGGGGAGTAGGGGGGGGGGGGGAGGGCACGCTAGGGGAGCCTTTTTCTATAGCCTCACTTTTTTAATGAACAGAAAAAGAGAACTCGGGACCAACTGCCTTGCTGAAATTACTTTCCTCCTACATTTTATGTATTTTATCTTTTATTAACTGGATTTTATAAAGTAGATTATATAGATTAATTTAATTATTTTCTTGAGGGAACCACATTTCACATTATTGTTTAATAATTTTCAATATTTTCTATTTAAAGAAAAAAGATTGACCTTGATCGAGAGTCGAACTTGCGGGATCTGACCAAGGTCAATCTTTTCTCTTCAAAATTAAAATTACAATTATATCTATATACAATTATAAACAACTACAGACATTATTATTAAATTAGTAATGAACTTATTTTATTCATTTCCTCCCTGCCTTGCCTTTCAGCAACACGGGTGTTGGCAAGATAAGTAATGAACTTATTTTCTGACTAAATGTTTGTCTATCACGTAATTGTGTTACTTAGTTGAATCTAATCTAAATTATTATGATTCCCGGTTTATTCATCGCCATGGAAAGCCAAATCCTGATATATTATAACGATACTAATATTGACATTCATATCATATCAATAGTTAAGCGTGAGTTCGGACAGACCGCTTCCTACCACAAACGGTACTTATTTATACGCAGCGGAACTATAACTTTCAATCGGATGTAGAGCCAGATGTACTCTACTGATTAGGGGAATAGTGAGTATCATATTAAAATAAAACCCGAAAAGGGTGTGTAAATATGTCCTGAATAGTATGAGGTATATGGGTGACAGAGCTTTTCTTTATAAAAGGTATTAAAAAGTTATGTTTTATAAAGAAGCGCACTAAGTATCGAAGTAACACTAAGATCGACAACTGCATTGAAGGATTATAATTTTTTTTTTATCACATTAAACTTATAAAAATGGTCAAGAACTCTATGACAGCATTGGGCATATGGCAAAGTAATCATTGAATAGGTGATAATATTATATATCTGGAGTGATGGGTAAGGCACGACGGTAAGAAGATTTGATGATCGGGAGTAAGGGGTCATTATGTTGTGGAGTGCGGCCGCTAGGCACGTGAGCCCTCACGTGTCTAACGGTATCGACTACGGAGCAGGAGAGTACACTCGTCGCCCCCTCCACTGCGGCTTCCCCTCCGCCTGCCCCCACTCCCGCTCCAGTATCACCCCCACCCCGCCCCGCCGCCTGTCGCTCATTCAGTGGCCGTTCTTCCGTCTGTCAGGGTTGTGGCACGTCTTTACACTTACGGCGTATCAGGTGGACAGTGACAGGATTACATTTCATCCACGCGGTGGAGATCGCATCGCCGCGAGAAGACTCTTCGCGATAGTGAACAGTTGTATTTTTTAGTTTGGTTTTTTTTTTTTTTTTTTTTTTTTTTTTTTACAAGTTCATAGTGTCTTGTGTTCTCCTTCTTTTCCTAAAAGAGGAAAAAAAAATCTATAAGAGAAAGTTCTGTGGGATTTAGTGAACCAGACGGATTATGCGCAAATGTTCCTGGAAGACTTCACAGAAGTTTTTGAAAAGGAGAACGTAGACTTTGGGAACTCTTTCAGTCTCCCATGCTTTGGTATGTACCAGATTATTTTTTCCTAATTTTTAGTGTTTAAGCAAGTTAATAGGTTATTTTTTTCGTTTATGCGATATATTTTTACGCGACGGATACTTTATTTTATACCCATGTATGGCACCGCTCCAATCAGTTATAATTTAGAGAAGAAAAAAAATCATTAATTTTTCCGTATACAAGCGCCTCAATAATAGCAATTATCGGATTGTTAATTCTTACATTATAACAATATGTTCGAAATTTGAAGCTTTACAGATCGTCAACAGTAAAAAAAAAAAAATTGTTTCGTAATTGGATTACAATGTTATAAATAATCTCCATGAAAGTGAAAGTAATTATTAAGTAATTATTTTTGAAGTGTGATAAACCGCCGGAAGAAGACAACCGCCGTAAAGAAGGAACTACTCTATTCCAAAAAAAAAAAAAAAAAAAATAACAAAACCTGATTTCAATTAGGATTAATCAAAGTAATCGATAAAGTAAACATGACAAAACAATAATTTAAATTAAGTGGTTATTGTAATAACTAATATTTCTAATAATTATAGATCAATTAGCGCTAGGTATAATTTTATCGTACTGATGTTTTCAAAATTTATTATTTACCTAGAAAAATGTTTGAAAATCCATGAGAAAAAGAGATGTTTATTTGAGCTAGAAATGAAGAAAAATAAATAAGAGGGAGAAAAAGTATCAAAAAACTATTAGTTTAATATGGGTCATTAAATGGCCATGGGTGCATTTAAATTATATATGAGGGGTTATTTAAACGGGGAAGAGTTAGTTTGAGTTGAATCCCCCAGGCGCGCCACCTCCCAACCCCTCACCTAAGAGAGAACGGCTTTTCGCAACTCTTAGCGAAATTCGTCCTTCGGCAACCTTGGCCAGATTCCGTACGACTTTCCAATCTTTACCTCAGAACCACAATATCCAAATCAGAATCAACCAGTGTTTGGTTTAATCCATCTGGATTATAGGGTGTTTGTCGTGTCACATCTCTTCGGTTTTGCTGGCCTTGTTTTTTATTTTTCTTGTCCTTACTCCGAGTGTCATCTGTTTTAAAATTAAAATAATCGTATTGAAGTATCTGTCACATTTTCTAAATTTGATCATTCAGGTATAAGTTCTATATTTTTTTGTGTGTCATTCCTGCGAAAGCAATTGTCATAATAATGTATTAAAAACTTGATTATACAAATGAATAAAATTGTATTTCAATTGAAGTGATCCGTGAATTCTTATAACATGAGTTGTGACTTACCCGCACAAAGCCATATACAGTTTGTGCCGTCTTAAAAATTGATATCCTGTTTTAATTGTATTGCGGAAATATTTTTTAAATTTATATATCCTTTTTTATTTATTATTGATTCTCAGTTTAGATCGAAAAGTAGGCTGTGAAAATAAAGAAAAAGTTCTTGAATGAAATTCCTAATCATCTATCATCCTGCAAACTGTTTAAAAATAATGAAAATATTAAATTAACCAGCCCTACTTAATCACGACCGGACAATTTTAGGATGATGTATCCACGGAGATGATATGTAGGAAATCCACATATCCAATCTACCCTGTTGAGGAGGGACGTGGTGTAACAAGAGTGAGATCCTAAAGTGGGCAGAGAAGTCCCTGTTGAGTTTCCCCTCGGTTTGCCCCGGTCTGGATCCTATCTGGGACGCCTTATTACGTAAACATGGCTTGACTTAAACGTTACTTGGCAGTTCACTTTGCCATCTCTATTTAGATTAATCGAAAGTTCATTTTCATCGCCTATTCCGTAGCAAAATAAGCGTCAGTGTCATCTTTGCATCGCTCCATATTGTGATCTTAACTGGTTTCCCCCGACGTATTAAGTTATTGGTTAAGGAAGGCTGATAAGCAAAATAACATCATTTGAACAATAAGCCCGATTGTCAAAAATATACATTTCAACATATTTTATTTTCGATCTTTAATCATCGTAGTAAATTTTATCTTAATCTTTTTTTTTTTTTCTTTTGGCATGAGAAAATCTGACGACTGATACGGGCGTATTGTCTCTTTCCCCTAACTCCCCACACTTCTACCCTCTCTACAAATTAATTTATTGCAAACCAGCATGCTCCTGTATGACGTTTGAAATCGATTTATTTAGACGTAACGGGATTTTTATTCTGAATGAGATATCATATAAATAAAGTAATGATCATTGTATCCGTTCTACAACTGTTTACTGTAGAAAATAGGCCTGTTCCATTTAGTTGACCTTGCCACGCGCTTAGCCTTTGTCGGACCTAGTTAGGTCATGTTTCTTCTTTGAACCTTTATTAATTTCTATTTGCTTACTTGTTAAAACATTATTAAGCGGAAATATTAAAAGAACATTAAAGTACAATAATATTGTATTAGTAATTACATCTTATGGTTTACTGTTACGTAGATAATTAATCGAATTTAGCATTACACTGTAGGCTTGGAACCAAAGGTCCTTTTAAAGTTAATATGAGGCGATTCCCTATCGCTTTGGCCCGTTCGCCTTATGAGGTACGAATGTCGGGTACATAGAATTTCCGCTAGGGGCAGCACCTGCCGATTCGGAGGGCATCTCTACGAAGGCTAATCAAACATGTTGGTTTCTTCTGTCCTTTGGTTGTGACTTTCATGAAGTGAGTCGCCAGTTAGGAAACAATCTGAGGCGGGTACGATCCGCTTAGTAGAGGGTAAACGCATTTGTCATATTATTTTCTTTTTCCGTCAAGTGACTGTTTATCGTTTGTTTTTATTTATAACTTCATAATTTGAGTAGTTTGTTGACAAATAATATTCACTGCATGGTAAACAATCGCTTTGAATATTTTGTAGAGAGCATTGTGTTTATCCTCTTACCTGAACTTTTGGGGAAATATATTATTTTTTTTTCTCATAAAGGAAAATAATGTTGCTTTTTTTTCTAAAAGGAATAAAATTCTCTTTCGTTTATTTTAACCAGTCCTAAAATCCTTTTCGTGTGGCATTCATGGTCAGTTAAATTTAATATAGTGTTAATTAGAGTTAAAAAAATATCTCTTCTTACTGATTTCTAAGGCTGTCATCCGTTTCCTATTGACCTATTGGTTAAGTCTCACATGCAGTGTTGGACAAAAAAAGGAACCAATTTCATCAGGAAGAAAGAAAACGTTTTATTCTTTTTTACTAATTGTATTCTTAATTTGATTTCTTAATGCTCGGAACATTCTTATTATGTATAATTAGAGCCCAAGGGAGGATTGTGTTATATTTAATCCTTCAAGGTCGTTCACTTCCCAGTTTGTCTTATGTTTATCTCGTCATATCTACCCGACCTGTTTTAAAACTGATTATTTCATTCCAGATGTATCGATATTTTCGCTCTTGTATGTATCAATTTTTTTCAATTATACATTTTATTCATCCAAAAATTTAAAAGCAACAGAAGGAGATAAATAATTTAAATTACATTAGAAATGTATGACTAGAAATAGTACGCTTAATTAGTAGCTTTTCGAATACTTAATTACTGCGCCTAACTTATTTATTAATGTTAATGTTACACGTCTTATTCCGTTTATACATATCGATTTAGTGTTCAAAGAATCAAATTTTATTTACAAGAATTTTTATAATTTATTTTATAATACATTTAGAGGTTCGCCGTATAATAATTCATAAAACAACTAAGGTTGTGTATTTAAATAATTTCTCGGTTTTCGGGAGGAAATTTTCCTTTCAGAGGGATTTTTCTTTTTCATCCAGTTGCTCCCTGGTCTCCCTCCCGAGATCCCATGAATTAAACATTAAGTAAGGGGGGACCGAGGAGAGCTTGCACCTTTTTAACTCGCTCCTCTAGGAGAGAATACTGTTCAGCTACCGCCTTATTTTTCCCCTGTTGCTAATCGACTTCTTCCATTAAGGCTACTAGTTTATTAGAGGGTTTACAAACAAAAAATGATTGCGATGTACTTTACAGGAAATCATTTTCTTATATCGATTTTTGGTATTAGTGGCATTAATTTTTTAAATAGTTTTAGTGCTCTTTCTATGATAACACAACACGATAAATCACATCATATATATATATAATCATCTCAGGAACATACTTTTAGTTGAGTTATTTGTGTAAAAAACAAAACAAAAAAACCCCAAGGTGTGGGAAAATCATCGAATTTAAAGAGACGCATACCGGAGAGTATTTTAGGAAAGAGGGGATCTCGTATTTTCCTCAGATATCTTTTTCGAGCGTGCTCATTTCACCGCGACCAGAGCAGGAGCCTAACTACTTCCTGCCACTACGTCACCCCCATCAGCTGCTCCGCGGTAACTGCCCATATCTGTCTGCTTGTATACCACTCACTGTCACGCTTCCTTTAACACTTTGCCACCTTATACGGAATAATTTTTTCAATAGCATTCAACTGGTAGCTGATCGGGGCAGATGGTCCTCTGTCAAAAACAGGAGGAAAATATTGTAAAAGTAACGGGCGGAAAATAGTCTAGGGCCGTCACGTAGTAGGCCATAAATAACCGTCGTTTATACGAGCTGTTTCGAAAAGAAAGTAGTAGAATGTCAAATCCAGAACGCTTCGAACCTAGAAATTGCTCCTTTTTTTTTGTTTATAATTCGAACCTCGAAGGCGTAGATTCTATTATCTAACATAAACAGATTGATGTCTTACTTATTGTGTTTGAATTTTTTATAAAAATACGAATTAATACCGATTCAATTTACGAAGTTTTATTTTAAAGCATAAATGGTTTACTTTGTCCGTGTTGCTATACAAGAAACTGTACAAATAGCTATTTTAAATTTCAATTAGTCTTTTATAAAATTAAATATACTTTCTTAAGAAGAAATCAAGTGAACATAGTTGTTTATATTTTAATAATAAATAATCTAACTGTTGTATGATTAGTTTTCAGACCCGTGGTAAATTTTCCGTAAAAATAATTAAATAATTTTTTAAAAGGAATTTAAGTAATAATTTTCATTTTGGTTTAGCTGGATTCGTTTAATCGAATATATTTTACTGTTAAACTTAGTATTTTATTAAAATTAACAATTAATTAATTATATCCTTGCTATAACGTTCAAAACTATCCGCATTCGTGGAAAAAAAAAAAAGAAAAGTCAAGTAAAGAAATCCTCCAGAGTTAGGAAACAGTTAGCGCTTGGTGTACAAATGAATAAAATGAGGTCATGTAGTGAGGCCTTTCACCGGTGAAGCGCACAAATGGCGACCTGTTTTTGTCGCACGGGCGGCCTCTCAACAGGAAGATTTTTCCGTCCTGGCAATCGGTTCGGTAATCTAAATCGATCCCCGCCTCATGCTCGCTCGGGGTAAAAATAAAAGGAACGGGGGGAAATTAATCGTCAGCTGAGCAACAGATGGTATGAAAATAGGGGGTAGTACTTCAACCCTGAAACCAGTCCTTTTAACTGTTGCTAGTTCAACTAGTCAGTGTGTACACGTTCCAGTTTTGTAACTTTGATAAACAATCTGTTCGTTTTATCTGTTGATATATTTTTATTTGCTTCAATTTTTGTTGAAACAAAATTATTTGTATATTTAGCAGTGAAAAAAAATTCAAATCGAAACAGGCTCCGAATGGAGAGATGGTAGAAATACGATCCAATATAAACAGTTCAATACGAAGAGAGGGGGCGGATAAAAGTGAATGATCACAAGTGCCATCAAGCAAGCCACTCAATTACGGTCATTGTCTCTCCAACTCTAGTCTATGTCTAGTCTCTAGTCTATGTCTGCAATCAGGAACAGTGGAAATATATGATCCATTTAAAAAAGAAATTTATATAAACTTTGAGTCCTGTAAGAAAAATTGTGATGATGTTATATAGTACCGTTTCCACCCAGCTACAGATATTCGCACTTCGTCAAAATATTCAATTAGCCAAAATACCAATCATTTTTTTCTAAATTTTTCTCAATGATACATTTTTACAAATCTGTTATAGGAACAAAAAATTTGGCCAATTCTAACAATGTGTTTTATGCTATATTTAATTCAGGAATAAGAAGATCTTTCAGGCTTAAGGATGGGGAAGTGATCATACAACCTTGCCCTTGCAAGGTTACTCTTGTAGTAAATGTTCGAAGGTCAGTTTCACAGGCGATCTCTCTGTTTTATTGCTTTTAAAATTTCCCGATTCTTTCGATAGTGATAATATTTCAGTCACATTGCAAGATTATAATTTTAAATCGAGCTTAAATATCGATGAAGAGAAGGGGAATATGGAAGGCGAGGTTCAGCCGAACCAAGATTTGGAGGTTGACAACTTTCCGTGTCGATCCTGTTGTTATGTAAAACAAGGCTCTGTGTCCTTGGTGAGCTCAAAGCATTTACGATTCTCCTTTACTAAGTTTCGATTATTTTATTAATTTTTATGAAAGTTGTATTTATTTTTTTAATATCGCCCGGATGCGGTGGAGTAACCTCCTTTTATGTTCACCCCTCAGGTATTGATCTGATAAGCTGAAGAGGCCCTGAATAAAGAAAAGAGCGCTTCCTAAACGTGTGATTAGGCGGACACAATAGCCTTGCCTAGGCAGGAAGTCAGGACACAGAGGAAGCCAAGGGTCGTTTCCCTTGTCGAGGGACCACCTCCCCAGCAAATATCTAATGACACCATCCGTTTATCACTCAAGTCCTTCCAGGGTTTCTCTCAAATAATTTCCTTGTTTTGAGAGCTAACTAACTGACTGTTCTGATTTATTTAACTTAAAACTATCTCACTGTTTAGATGATAGTAAAGTAGTAGTTAATGTTTGACTAAGTAAGGAAAATTAATAGAATTGGTTAAATCTATTCTCTGCTTATATTACTCGCTTACATCAATAATTAACTAAGAAAAAACATTGCATAAGAAGATATGCATTTATGTTTAAAAATAAATCTATTTTTTTTAACTTAAAATCTTAGCTTATATAATTAATAAATACTTTACTCAAAAAAAAAAAAAAAAAATCAAATAAGGTGCGTCGGATTTTCAAACGACCAGGAAGAAAAATAATACTGGTGGGAATATTCCAACTCTCAGCCGAAGGACGTCGTTTTGTTTCCGTTGACAGATTTGGAGGCCGTAAAATTGAATAATATTCTACTTCCTCAAAATGTCACCAAATATATCAGTTTCAGTTGGATACATACCATAATAGTATTAAAGTGTGTAATGTTCAAAAATATAAAATCTTTGTCAAAATATATAATAAATTATTTGTTCATTTTCCAAAGACCATACGTCTTAGTTGAGTAGCATGTGAAAGTAGCCGATAAGGAGGCGTTGCACAATCAAGTAAAGGGAGACCGGTTCACTCCTTTCAGTTATTAAAATTCAGTTTTTAAACTTTTAACGCATTGCATTCTAATATTTCTTCATATTTCCAATATGTTTAACTACATTCAGACTTTCGGTCTTACTGTGTAATGTAATAGTGCGAAAACTTAATCAGGCGATATGGTCGATGACCTTGTTTATAATTTTCTTGATAATTTGGTAATGTAATGTAAAAAGAAGATGATTATGAAATAGCTAACCGTAATAGCGCTACGAAAAGAATTTTATAAGTTCTTAACTAAGGCCACAAATAAGAAAGTCGTTGCTCGCCTATTAATCATCCTCCCATAAGTAGTTTACAAGTCATGATGTTTTATATTTATATAAAATAAATATCCATTCCTACCACTAATTCAAGGAGCTTGTTTTATTGTTCCGGTTCTCCATGTCCCTTCGCACAAGACCAGAGGCGGTATTCACCACCTGGCCTTCGCTTTGTACTATCTACAGGTGTGTTCGTGGGAACCTACTCTCCCTCATCTGCCCAGGAATTTTGGTCAACATCGTGTATGTTAGTGTTTATATGTGTGTGTGTGTATTGGTTATTTCATTTAACAAATCAACAAAATTGATTAATATCTAGTAATACATTATTATTTTGTTATATCTATTTTCTTTTTGAATTGATTCAATTCTATCTGCCCAATTATTGAATTCCATCAAATGGTTTCCAAACCATGGCGTTCTTGAGTTGTTAACTGGTCACTCGGTAATAACTTCCGCCCACTTTCCTTTCTAAGCGACCATTAATTATTGAGTGTTTGCCAGGAAAGAGGGCGGTGGAGACCGAAGGAAGAGATAAAGAGAGGTAGAGGTTAAAAGGAGGGGTAGGAGAGAGAGTCGGCTAACTCTCGGCTGAAATAGGGTCAAGCTCTGAGCCCGTGTCAGGGACGCGGGTCAATGCTGCAATTCCCATCTACCCTCCTGGGGGAATCACATCCACTCAACCATTCTTCCCCAATAGGTTAACACGCTCACGTCGCTACCCCCTGGATCTAAGACTAGTCTTTATTGGAAACGAGGCACTATATAAAGTGTGAAAAGATAGAGTTATTTTCAGTTCAATCTGTAAAGATGTTTTAAATTTAGTTAATAAGTTCAAGTCATGCTATATTTTAAAAAATCGGAGTTATTCATGTGATATCATACCTTATCACAATTGAATAGAATTGAATTTATTTCGAACTGTTAAACTGAAGAGGGGAAATACCTCCCTGTAAAATTCCTTATTTTGTTAAGAGCTATTATTAGGAAGTGTGCTTCGCTTCATCTGATTCTAAATTCTAATGGATCATGTGATACAGTCGATTAATTGAAGAGAGATGCCAATATTTCGGCGAATGATTTGGAGCAACCAGGAAGTGGTAGACTGTTCCAGGAATCATCGCCCTACTTAGAGATCAATTCATCAAACTCTGACGTCTCCTTCAAAGCCTTTGTCAGTGTCTCTTAAAAAAGCTTTTGCGTTTCTTTATTCTACACCTCTCGGAATAAGGATCTTAAAACTTACAGGAAATAATGTCTAGTGCTTTGATATTTATTATTTTCATAATATTTTATCATTATTTTTAAGTCAATTCACATTTCTGTTAGGAAGTGACTTTGGCTTTACTTTGTCACCATCGAGAGTGAGTATATCTTCCATTGTGCTCTCAGCGCTTCTGCTGCTCTAGACCATGAGATAATTGACTGAAGGAGGAAGCATAGCTAACGGTGCTTAGTTGGTTACAGTGGTAATTCATCCTGACTGACAAGATGGCCTTCCATACTTGTTGGTTGAGTAGTTGGTTCGCTTATTCTTGCCCTCTCTTCGCCTAAAAGGCTAAAGAGAGATATGAGTTTTATATTCTGTGTCAACTTCATTAATTTTGTTGTCTGATATCAATGTAATTCGATTAATTTAAAATATATAAAAACATAATCCGTATTACCGATAGCATCAAGTTGATTATCTCGGCCGATCATTATTACTTCATTAAGTAAATGTAGTTGTGGAGTTTAGAATGTTGGTCGCGCAACAACCTTGGTTTAGCGACGAGCCTACGACATAATGACTGACGTAATCTTTATGTAAGGCTGCCTGCAAACGGTAGCATACAACGTTATGCATTCATTTCGACCACATTTCAATGTGCGATACTACCAATGTAGAGCACCACATAAGTTCTACACGAACAGTCAAGTAATTCAGTATTTCGTACAGTACCATAGTAATATCACAGGCAGTTTATCATTAGAAAACAAACAAGATTGTATAAATTGGTGAAAAAATTTTTCACCAATTTATACAAAAAAATTTTTTTTTGTGAAAAAGTTTTTTGTGAAAACTTAATATCTCTTAGACTTGTATGAAGAAGAGGAGTTAAAATTTCCTGACGCTTTAAACATCATTTCCCCTATTTTCAACATTTCAATTAAAAGTAACCCCATTTTGTTTTCTTATATCTCATTTCAAGAATAATTGATGAAGTTGAAGAAGAGAATGGGAGATGTACTATGGGGAAAGCTAGCTTTACTTTCACTTCCAGGCTTTTGGGTGTGTCTTAAAGTCTCATCATCAATTCTAGGCAAAACAAGATGCTATATTTTAACAAATTAATTACTTTCCTATTATGGTGACAAATATTCCTCATGAAATCAATGGAAAATTAGTAGGGTTTAAATTTGTTTTATACCATGCTACCATTTATTTTTATTCTTTCATTTGAAATAATTTTTTTTTTCATCTTGTTTAATTTTGATTTTAGTATAGGGATATGCATCATAAATTGGTGCTCTTAATCTTTCAATGATAAAATATTTAATTTTTTAATTAAATTATAATGGATATGATTTTGCATGAGATTTATAATGAAGAATTTTAAACTTTGTCTACCTATTAAATAATAAAAAAAACCAAACGGGCATTATAGTTTTCTTTTTTCTTTTGCAGGGTCTCCAGAAGATAGCAGTTGTTTGGGAAAGAGGTGTGAAGATATTGGAATGAAATCCACAGGGTTGGTCACCAACAACAACAATCTCTCAGCTACAAACAACAATCTCAATAATAACGGGAAACTGGATGATGAGGACGACATGTTTGGAACTGGTCGATCTTATGGTTCTAGTTTCTGCAGGCCAAATAGGCCTACTATGATCTCAGCTAAATATAGGCAGAAAGAAGAGAGAAGAAAAGTATTAAAGATATCAATAAATAAATTGAAAAAAATCGAAGATCCTGAGAGTTCTCTTAGACGTTCTGTTCTCATCAATAATACCATGAAGAGGTTGCAGAAGGAAGCCCGTGAAGAAAAAATGCAGAAGCAGCAAACAGTTGGCTTCAGGTGCTTTGCTTCAGATTTCTTGAAGGACGATGTTGTTGGTGAAAACCGATCAGAACAGCTTGCCGACATCACAAACCTCCCAGAATTGGGCAAAAAGGAACCAATGGAAGAATCAGGTACTCCTGCGAGGAGAGATTCTAGAAAGAGGTCGATAGAAGAGGTGGATGATTCTGATGTGCATGCAGTACTGAGTCAGTTTTACATGCCACTCACGCCTCGAATGTTAACCTCCATTGATGAAGATGAGGATGAAATTAATGTGGTTGACTTAGACACTGGGTCAGAACCTAAGAGGCCTCGTTTGGAGGCCCCTGGAGATAGACTCAAATCTCCGGAACCAACACCCACCGAACCTGTGAGGCCTCAGCCCATCAGGACTCCGACTCCAACCGACGGATTCTCCTGTGGACACTCTTCCATGTTCAATGAACTCCAATCTGTGGTATATCACTCCCTAATTGCATCTCTTGAAACATAGCATTCAAACTGAAGCCAATGTAAATAGTAGTTGCTTCACTTCCCTCCCTTCCTTACCAAGTTTTTTTGTAAGTATCTGGGACTAAAAATACTGCCTTAGAAATCCACGGGAACACCATGTGTTGTTAGATTTATTAGGTCAAATCCTGTAGGTTTATAGTTCAAAAGACTTCCAAACATTTTATGGATCTGTTGAATGGAAGCTTGCACAATAATTATGTTTATTTTTGAAATTTAGTTTTCTGATATGTGTGTTATAAAATATATATATATATTATTTTTTTTTAGAATTAAATGTACATATTCTTGTAAAAAGATTTTAAGGATTGGGTTTGTAAATTGCGCACGGTATATTGTTCTGACCCTAGTGTTTATTGACACTGAAACATTTAATTTTTTATACATTATATTTATAAGATATTTAGTAAGCAAAATGTTTTGACAAAAAATTGTAAATATGTCTATTTTGTAGCGATTTTACATCTTTGGTGGTAATTGTAATTTATGAGTGTCCAAGAGAGCCACCACAAAACATTTATAAAGTTTTTTAAAAAAATTAAAAAAAAAAATTGTTATAAACCGATGTGCAATTATGAATGGATTGAGGGTGAATAATAAATATTCTGCTCTTTGATAGATGGAATTATTGAAAAGGAAAACATTTATGCTACAGACTGGATGAGTTTTTTTTTTTTAATGTTACTTAAACCGATGGCCCCTCAATGATATTCATTTAAAAGCAGTTGTAAATTGCTTTTATTTCCTATTCAAAATACAATTATATTTTATTTTTGGATAAATCAATGAAGAATAGACGGAAGGTGTTATTTAACATTTAATTTAACTCAAAACATAGCAGAGAAATAATTTGTATCCATTTTGTATTTATTTGACAAGGTTTATTGTATATTCCGAGATTAATAGATATTGTAATATTAAAGTTCAAGTTCGTAAAGTGCCCAGGAGTTATGTATTTTAGTAATGTAAGTATTGTAATTATTTTAATATATTATAATATATTGAATATATATTTTGTAAAATTGGGAAGCACTTTCTTAGCTCTTATTTGGCTGTTGTTTTGGACTATCAAAATAATAAATATAAAAAAGTAAAACGGATTGAAAAAATAAATGAAAATGATAAATCTTAAATCTCAAAATTTTAAAAATGAATTGAAGCATTAAAAACTTCAATTTTCTGTAAGTTGCCAAGAAAGTGGACCACAGGCATCATCTGGAATCAAGTATGAATATCTCCTCAAATTGACATAATAATTGAGAAATTTTTGATGTTTGTTATTCATCAGTAATAATTAAAAAGGAAAATTGGATAATGTAATTGCTAAAATGTATTCTAAAGTCAGCTAAATTCATATTGTTAATACTTGAGAATTGAGGAGGATTGCACATTGCTTGCAGATGATTTTTTTTTTTTTTTGTACTTGAGGCTGTTTTAAAAAAAAAGATAAAAATATATATATAACTATGTTGGTGTCTCTTAAATTTTTCGCTTGTTTAAAAAAAGGAAATCATCTAATAGAGATGATTTCTTGTTGCGCATTGTCATTTTTTGAAAATTTGACTCTCATTGTTTAGAACATTAGAAAGTTGAAACGCTTTGTGTGTGATCAATTTCAAACCTCCTTGGAACCTTCCTCTCCACTTCCCCAACTAGTAGTGGTGCCTAGCTAATTTTGATCTTTGTATAATATTTGGAAAAGTGAATAATAGTATGATAAAGTATTGTTTAGTATATTTTTCCCATGTTTTATTTTCTTTAAGTAATCTATTTTTACAACGAAAGAATCAATATTTTGTGACAATTCACTTTGGACTTAATAATTTTTATGGTGTCCATTTATTTGCAACGAAATTTACATTTGTATCAATATTTTAGCCCTTTTATCTATTTTTATTTCTATTTATTTATTTTATTTTTGTTCAAAGAAAATATTATGAATAACCAACTTAACCATAACATAAATCTGTGATATTATGGCAATTAGTATGTAATAATATGATGCAAGTATGTAGATATAGGGTCCTCTCTAAAACAATCTTTAAATAATTAAAAAAGAGATATTTCCAGGACCACTCCGGTATAGCGTTTTAATTTCTTCCTTTTTATAAAAAAATAAAAAGCATTTATTTCTATTCTCATGACATGATTTTGTGACTGTTTATTGTTTTATGTTGTTTGATTTCATGTTAATACATGAACTATTATTAATTTAGTTAATGATTATATTAATTATTATTTATATTGTAAATTCGTCAGGCTTATTATTATATTCTTATAATTTTAATTATAAATAAATATATATATATGCATATATATTTTGTAAATTCTGTTGTTAATCTACCAAAAGTTAAAAAATGGTTACCGGCAATATGTACAGTAATCCTTTGTCATGGAATTATAAGTATATATATGTACATTAATTTACATGTACCAGTTATATTATTATGATATTAAAGTACCTGGAAAAAGTTATTATTCATGTACAATTTATTTTTTAACCCATGACCTAATTCCTTTTCATGTTAGATAAGAGGTACACATTTTTCTGGAATGCTTATTTTAATTAATTTAAAACAGGATTACTTTGTCCTAGTAAGTATGAACCAGAATGTAAATAAAGATATTTCTTCCTTTTTTTTTAATGGTGTCCTTTTAATTAAGAAATAAACCGTTTAAATGTAAAAATTTAACTTTAAATACTTTCGAGTTAAAAGCCACAATGCATTGTAACTATGAAATGCTTTCCAAATCTCAGTTTTAGTTTGAATCAATTGGTCAGTGGTATTTATTTTTCATGTTTTAATTAGTATTCTTAACAAGAAAACTAATAATTTATTCAGATGCCTAAATCATAATTCCTATTTATTTTTAAATAATTATTTTATAATTTTTAAATAATTTAAATTGAAGAGAAAGATTAAACCGTAGCTGAGAATCGAGCTCAGGTCCTCTGCATCTCAGTTGCTGCACTCTTACCACTGAGCTAATAGTTGGACCAAATTGGCTTTTGACTGAGCAAACCTTGGGGCCAATTGGGCAAACAATTAGCTCAGTGGTAACAGCACTGCAACAGAGATGCTGATGACCTGGGTTTGATTCCCATTGTGGTTCAGTTATTCATATTTCTGTAATTATTCATAATTCCTATGCATTCTAAATGTTGGTTTTTAAGAAATTGGCACTATTTTATAAGTAAAGTAATTGATAAAGACCTGTTAATAATTTGTTAGGTCTGAGTATGAAGTTTAGTGAAGTGAGATAAATTTGCACCTAACCATGGAGATACTTTCCACCAGGATAATAATAATAATGGGCTCAGAAGATGAAAAATCTGGAAGCATATGCTAATATGCTTTATTATACAGTGATATAGAAGATGATTAATCAGAATTCGAAGGAATCCAAGACATGTTCACAGTTAACTTAAATCTCATAGAATATTATGGGTAACAATTTTTCCCCCCCAAAATTTATAATAGCCAACATTTTTCTTTCATATCTGCGTTCTTTTACAGTAAAAAAAAAATAAAAAATAGTATGATCTCCCTATTTTTCTGTTTACTTCCATGTAAGCTCCAGTTAGAATTTATAATTTGATGTTCAGAATCATCCCCTCCCACCAAAGGGAAATCCCTTTCATTCGATGGATTAACCATAAAAATCCTCCAACCTGAGAGCCAGAATGTGGCAGTTAAAAAGTAATATGAGCGCATATATTTAATAAGTTTTATGTTAGTGGTCTAGTTATCAATCTGATAGAAAATACTGATTTAAAAAGTTTAATAATGGCAAATATAACTTTATGTGTTGCCAGGGCGCTGATCACTGTTACCCGCAGGAGTTTTTCTTACCTGACAATGATAAAGCCCAGCTTCTTGTTCATATTAATGGAAATTTAAATAATTACCTTTAAATTACTCAGACGAAATGGAACAATAACAAAACAGTTTTAATATATCCAAAATTTTGAAAATGTTTCACATCCTTTTTCTAACAGAGCAATTCATGAATTGTAATAATTTAATATTAAGAGCAGCTTCTCTTCGGTTCAATTGGCAAAGATCTCATTATCACTCCCTATACAGAATTTCGAAAATGTCCGAGTGTTTCTAAAGTAGACTGAGATGATGAAGCCCTTTAGTGTGACACCGATCGCAACTGAAAAGGACCCATTGGTTTTTTTTGTTTAGTTTAGAAGGTTTACCCTTTTGAGCCAGCGGAACTTTTTTTTTTTTGGTTTATTAAATGTTTAGATAAAATCCATTCGCAATTTGAGGACTCAAAAAATAACAAATTATAGCTTATTCTATTTAGAAATAGTAATAGTTAAATTATCCTCACCCCTGCGCTCCTCCCCTGGAGACCGCCATTTGGATAGCATTACATACTGCATATGTATGTAGTACTGAAAAGCTGATCTTATGAACTTTTGAGCATAATAGTAATTAAGATCTCAATAACTATGGTTGACTATCAAGAATCGTACTTGTAGGAAAATGGTAAGGGGTTCGGTAATAGTGCCATGGCAGGATCTATTATATACATAGTAATGCGAACCCGTCGATGCAGAGGGTGAAGGGTCCTTAAGGTGTGATTTCTCATGGAGCAACGCGACAGTGACCCTCAGCCGCGATTCTAAGCCCCTGGTCGTTGAAGGTGTGTATTTTCACATGAGCGACCGCGACTGTGACTGCAAAGGGGTCTATTAACATATTTAATATGGATTTCACTTTGAAATCACCATTTAAATTGTCATCAATGCTAAGTAGTGATCTAAAAATGACATCCTTTTTAAATATGATAAAAATCTTACTTATATTACACAATGGATATAAAGGATATCTATACATAAAAATGTCTAGATCTTGCTTACTTAGTTTTAGATCCCATCGTGGCCCAAACATTGACTCTGACCATTACCTCTGTCTGGCTAGAATCAGGCCCAGAATCACCCTGAAAGGACATCGTGGGTGTCATACTCAAAGGAGATACAATGTCAGGAAATTGAAAGACGAAGAAACTTTAGGATCTGTACCAGAGAGACCTTGATTCCACAGTGAGGGCTGAGCTGCCGAAATTGGACACAAGTATCGATGATTAATGGTCAGCATTCTCATGGGCTATCCATAAAGTGGATGAAAGAACTGTGGGATAAAAAGAAAAGAAACAAGGCCTTCATGGTTTGATGAGGAGTGCTTAGAAGCGACCAATACCAAGAATGACGCCTTCAGGAAAATGATAGCAGGGATACTAGGTTTACCGAGAAAGGAGAAGAAGAGGGAAGAAGATTCATCGACAGAATAAGAGGACTTGGCAAAGAAAGAGTTCGGAGGAAGTAAAAGAACTTCGATCATCCATTGAGATAAGAGGCTACTTAGAAAAAATAAACAATTACAGGAAGGTATCTGCTCCAAAAACTGTCCTGCAGATCATCAGATGGTGCTTTGCTAGCATAAAAGAAGGATATTCTGGAGAGGTGGACCGAGTATTATAGCAGCCTCTTGACCAAAGGGTTGAGAAGAGAGATGGAGATAAATGTAAAAACCGAGCTGACGAGAATCACTTCCGAATATTCGAAAGAAGAATTTTATGGAGAATTTTCGGCCCTACATTTGAATGGGGTGCATGGGAAAGACGTAGAAATTGAGAGTTGTATTATTTGTATAAAGACAAGGACATAATCAGTGGCGGATCCAGAAATTTTCTGAGGGGGTGGGACGCACTTTTTTTTTACATTTCATGAGTAATGAAGGCCCTAATTTAAAATACATATTAGTACATAATGACGTTGTAAATTACTGTAAATGTTTAAATACAATTCATTTTCAATTAATGGACTTGAAAAATGACTATATATAGCTTATTTCATATAGAAATAGTGATACTTTATGAGTGTCCTCACCTCTCAAGGGGAGTGCGCGCCATCCCCGCGCCCCTCCCCTAGATCCGCTACTGGACATAATAAAGTTTGTATCATTGTATAAATCAAAAGCTCGTAGTCTTCGTAGGGGATCTGTCTGGAAATTTTTCAAAAATGTTTTTTTCCACTTTTTGCTTTTCCACGTCTTACATCATATATACATGTACATTGTTTTTCAACAATACTATAAAAATCTGGTGCGTGCGCGCAACACACAACTTTCACTTACCAACTTACTTAGATATGAAATTAATGCGTTTTTTAATGCCACTTCTCAAAGCTACACATTTTTCCACATTCATTTCTTATTTTTATTTTCATTTGCTCTGTAATCCCCTAAGAACATTTTAATAATGATAACGCTCACCTGATATTAAATAACACCAAATTTTCATTAAACATGACGAATTTAATGAAAATCGTTGAATCCGTTTTTGACTAAATAAAAAATACACTTGAAAATGATGCAAAATTTATTAAGTAAAATCCCCCCCTCCGGTTGATCAATTTTGATGAAATCTTTACAGTCATATCTCGGGCATATAAATAGATCAAATACCCAGCTTGATCAAAATCGTTAAAACCGTTTTTGAGTAACTAAAAAAAAAACACGTGAAAATTATACAAAATTTATTAAGTAAAGTCCCCCCTCCGGTTGATCAATTTTGATGAAATTTTTACAGTCATATCTCGGGCATATAAATACATCAAATACCCAGTTTGATTAAAATCGTTAAAACCGTTTTTGAGTAAATAAAAAAAAAACACGTGAAAAGTTATTAAATAAAGTACCCCCTCCCTTTGAAAAATTTTGATGAAATTTTTGCTGTCACATTGCGGGCACATACATACCCTAAATACCGAATTTCAGGTTCGCCCGGTTTATAGTTTCTGAGCTAGTCTGTTCACACACACACACACACACACACACGCACACGCACACGCACACGCACACGCACACGCACACGCACACGCACACGCACACGCACACGCACACGCACACGCACACGCACACGCACACGCACACGCACACGCACACGCACACGCACACGCACACGCACACGCACACGCACACGCACACGCACACGCACACGCACACGCACACGCACACGCACACGCACACGCACACGCACACGCACACGCACACGCACACGCACACGCACAAACACACACACACACACACACACACACACACACACACACACACACACACACACACGGGGACACACACACACACACACACACACACACACACACACACACACACACACACACACACACACACACACACACACACGGGGACACACACACACGGGGACACACACACACACACACACACACACACACACACACACACACACACACACACACACACACACACACACACACACACACACACAAACACACACACACACACACACACACACACACACACACACACACACACACACACACACACACACACACACACACACACACACACACACACACACACACACACACACACACACACACACACACACACACACACACACACACACACACACACACACACACTCACACACACACACACACACACACACACACACACACACACACACTCACACACACACACACACACACACACACACACACACACACACACACACACACACACACACACACACACAGTCCATTTCGCGGGACTTGATCATTTCGACTCTAGGGACCCCAAAACGTGTATTTCCGTTGAAAACCGGAAGTCGAAATTTTTCACGATCGCAATACTTCCACTTACTATATATTTCATATATAGGTAAGTGAAAGTAAAAATTCAACACGGTTTTATAATATCTTCCATCCAATATGTTTAAAAATTATCGTTATATAGAAAGTAAATATTGTAGGAAGTCTATAATGTCATCCTCTGTTCCGTGATTGAACTAAACACAAAAATATGGAAGGACCAAATTATTACAGCCAAGGGCGGATCCAGAGGGGGGGGGGGGTCACATAACGCTTTAGGCTGTTTAGATTGCAGTCCTTCTTAATATAAGGTAATAATCTCATTAAAGAACGGTCCTGTCAGCTATGTGATTATGAGACAGGGGGACCCCCTATATTTCGTGCTGAATCCGCCCCTTATGGCGGCAAGAAATGTCATGAATTATATAGTTTTCCTAGTGCTTTGCCTATGCGGTCGCTGCAGGCTTGCGACTATACTGGTACTTATAGCAAGTACGGTCGCGTCGAAAAAGAATACCTGAGAGTCATGCTCTCGTTTCGACACAATTTTAATATTTAATTCTCTGACAAGAGATCTGTTACTCGATTTCAGGTGACATGGAAGCCAGTGTTAAGAAAGTAGAAATAATATCTATATAGCTGAAAATTAAAATACAATGAAAATTTAACGTAAATTCATTTATTACTTTCACTTACCTATATATGAAATATATAGTATTACTTTCACTTACCTATATATGAAATATATAGTAAGTGGAAGTATTGCGATCGTGAAAAATTTCGACTTCCGGTTTTCAACGGAAATACACGTTTTGGGACCTCCTGAGTCGAAATAACCAAGTCCCGCGAAATGGTCTGTGTGTGTGTGTGTGAGTGTGTGTGAACAGACTAGCTCAAAAACTATAAACCGTGGGAACCTGAACTTGGGTATTTAGTGTAGGTATATGCCCGCGATGTGACAGCAAAAATTTCATCAAAATTGCTCAAAGAGAGGGGGTACTTTATTTAATAACTTTTTACGTTTTTTTCGATTTTCTCAAAAATGGCTCTAACGATTTTGATTAAACTGAGTATTTGATCTATTTATATACCCGTGAAATGACTGTAAAAATTTCATCAAAATTGATTGACCGGAGGGGGGACTTTACTTAATAAATTTTGTATCATTTTCATGTGTTTTTTTTATTTACTCAAAAACGGCTTTAACGATTTTGATCAAACTGGGTATATGATGTATGTATATGCCCGAGATACGACTGTAAAAATTTCATCAAAATTTATCAACCGGAGGGGGGACTTTACTTAATAAATTTTGTACCAATTTCACGTATACATATTTTTTATTTACTCAAAAACGGCTTTAACGATTTTGATCAAACTGGGTATTTGATGTATGTATATGCCAAAGATGTGATAGCCAACATTTCATCAAAATTGGTCAAACGGAGCGGGCACTTTATTTCATAATTTTTTTTTCAATTTTTACTTTTTTTTCGATGATCTCAAAAACGGCTTTAACGATTTTTATCAAATTCGTCATGTTTAATGAAAATTAGGTGTTCTTTAATATCAGGTAAGCTTTATCATTATTAAAATGTTCTGAGGGGGCTTTTTTTTGGGAGGATTGGGGCCTTTTTTGATTGTTTGTTTCCTATGAAGTACCTTTCTTTTTGTTTATATCGCGAAATTAACTGTCTCTCGTTACGCCTAAATATAAGAAATGGCTAAATATGAGATATGATAAAAATAAAGAAAACAAAAAGAGGAGAAAAAAATTCAGTCAACTTATAAAACTCGTTGAGCCCACGCATGCGGAGTACGCCTTTAATGACAGACCATTGTTCATAATTAAAGCCGTTCTGTTCATTTGAGAAGTGGTAATTAACAAAACGCATTAATTTCTAATCTAAGTAAGTTGGTAAGTGAAAGTTGTGTGTTGCGCGCACGCACCAGATTTTTTTTATATTTAAATTCATATACTTATAAGCGTAAAAACATTTATTTTTTTTATTTAATAACAATTATAATTAATACCGTATCATAAACATTACTAGTAGGATAGTAATTTTTATTGTTTATTTTATTATTGTTGGATTGCCAATACTGCATAATGCCTGAAATAGCTCCCGCCCGATAGAGCGAAAAGCATTAAACAGTCCCGGTGTGAACAATGTAAACGAACCTAAGTAGATGCATATATGCAAGTTTCATTGGACGATATTTGATGTTTTTATACATCTTTGGAAAACATATCGATTTCTGGGTTATAACCCAGAAGCAGGTTACATTTATCTATGATACAGTTTCAATTCTGATTTCTGTCAAAATGTCTTTTTCTAGCATATTCCTCAGACCCTTTCACACATCGAAAGAATGCAACCACATAATTAAGATGTCCAGACTTAGAGTTGTGGATAATAGTGAAATTGGAAGGAGGGCCATGGCTGAAGGGAAACCACCAAAATGTATTCATGTCTACAATAAAAAAGGAGTTGGTACTATTGGTAAGCTATAAATGTTTTTATTTATGTGCACTTATGTATGCCCCATTTTTTCGCGTACAAATTATTCCTCTTAAACAATCTGAATGGTTCTATTCAGGTCTGTTTAATGTTTGTTTTTGGTATTTAATTTTGTTATTTTATAGTTTTGTAATGTGGGCGATTGCTACAGGAGGCGACATCTTAATAACCTCTCCCAGACATATAATGCTCAACTTAAATCACTGATGTGACTCCTCCAACATTCCCTGAAGACATTTCTTTCATAATACATTGAAAGCTGATTATTCATCAGTTATAAGTAGCACTTTTTACTGTATGACTAGAGCTATAGTTGGTTACTCTCTCTAGTGGCACTGATCTCACTGGAAAGGACCAGTTGGAGGTTTGTTTGTTTGTCACTTTATGCCACTAAGGCTAATCGGACGATGCTACAGTGTGAGTTCTAAATTTTGCCTATCCAGGTATAAATAGGATAGGGATCTTTAACGAGTACCTGACATCGTACAGGCTTGCGACCTCCATTTTATGTCCTATCCAAGGGACAGCATAGCCCAGGAATTTTTACTCCCTTTAAAAAATCCTAGGGCCATTGTGGGACGCGAACCTGCGACCTTTAGTATTGTAGGTTGCCATGCTAACCACTATACCACTGGTGACCCCGCCCAGTTGGGGGTCATTTATCACTCTGGAGAGAAAGAAAGTTGAAAGCTAGGATCTAATAATATTAATCGAAGCCCTTCTCAACTGAAAATGACGTGATAAGAGTTCGCTTATATGACTCACATAACCTGTCGAAGTAGGCTAGACCTAGTAGTAGCATAGCAGAAGCATCACAATTGCTTAATTTCTTTGAGATGAGCCTGGCATATCTGTATCCAGGTTTTATATTATTTTTAGATTAGAAGAGCAGAATAATTGCTCACTGCTCATTATACAGGTAGAGGGAATTCCTGAGACCATTTCCTTCGTGCACTGCTGATAGGTATCAGTGCAACTCTCTTTTTCTTTTGATGGCACTATGGCCCTTGGAAAACCCTGGCCTGTTCCACAATATTCTGCCATTCTTCCCAGTACTCTACTTTGTAGATTAACACTACAGTTTTACGCCAATAAACGGAAACAACGCATACTCACTTTACTGCAACCTTCAAACAAACCCCACCTCATTACGTTGTACTAACTTTTAGAGTTATTAATTGTTATTTATATCACTTTTAGAGACATTATGAAGGTCATAACATCAGCAAACATTTAATTCATGTCTCTTGTTTGATTATTTGATTTTGGTTGCTTCTGTGAATGTATTATACATTTAATAGATGCAATTGTGATATTAATTACTTATTTATATATTTCAGGTGATAAAGTATTAGTTGCAATACTCGGGGAAAAGAAGAAAGGTATTCTTGTTGGTGTTAAAAAGCATCAACCTCCGAGAATACCCAAATTTGACACCAATAATATAGTGCTGATTGATGACACGGGTACTCCCCTAGGGAATAGAATACATGTCCCAATACCTGTGATGCTTAGAACTATTCTCAAAGAAAAAACATTTGCCAAAGGAGTTGATTACACAAAGATTCTGGCAATAGCATCACGTTTTGTGTGATGTTAGATTGTAAATATTTATATTCTTTTAGTTTAATTTTTCATTTCAGTTGTGTGTAAATAATATGTTCTAACGATAAATGAGTTTTTAATGAGATGATGTAGAAGAAGTTATTTTACCATTTATTTCAATGGGGTACCTGTATGAAGTTTTAATTATTATCCCTCTGCGAAGGTTTCGTTGTACCTTTAAAAACACAATACGTACTTGGCCTATTCTCAAATTTATAGATTTATTTATATATTTTGACTCAGACTGTTTTTATTTTTAATAGAAAGAGTGAAAAAACATTACTAAAATGAAACACATTTAAAAAGAATAATGCAAACAAAACATTGAGTAAATTGATAAAGTTCCACTTTCAGTAAATCAATTTTGAAGAAAAAAAGTTTTTGTAATATCTAGAGCACATTCATACCTCAAATATCTAATTTCAGTCTACTCCTCCTCTCATCTTTATATTATTTTATTCATAATTATCAACTTTGATTCTTTGTTGGTGAAGTAAAACTTTTTAAAGAGAAAAGTGATAGTCTCTGCCTGTTTACTTAAATAAAAAATTAACAAAATGTTGTTTTAGGCTTCCATGGTCTGAATCCATTATATGCATTTCTTCTTCTGGGTTTGACCAAGTAACAGGTTTTTCATCTACCAAGCTTTCACCCATCTTGCTATGGTTTTCTTCAGGACCAATGCAAGAATGGCTTGTATTCTTGTATTAAACCTGAAGAAGCCCACAGCAAGATAGGTGAAAGCTTGGCAGTTGAAAAACCTGTTACATGGTCAAACCCTGAAGAAGAAATGCATATAATAAACAGAATGTTACAGTGTAATTTTATTTATATTTCTAATGACAAATGCTTATCTACTCTATAAAACACATTAACATCATTTAAAAAATATGATGTGGTGCCTGCATCACAAACTTTCACTTACCACCCTTGTTGTTAACTAAAAGTAGACCATTTTTTGAAAATGGAATACATAAGTACTACTGGAGAGGAATTTAGTTTAGTTACTCTTCTTCTTCAATGAAAATTGTTTTTGTTTTTTTATTGTAAAGTGGGTCAGTAATCCATACAGTGGTGCACCAAGAATAAAGTTGGCCCCATTATTGTGAGAAGATTAATCATGGAACTGGAAATGATACTTTCCAGGGATTCTTTTGAATTTTTATTTTCATTTACCTATATATGAAACATATAGTAAAAAAAAGTATTGCGATCGTGAAAAATTTCGACCATGAGTCCAAATAACCAAGTCCCGCGAAATGGTCTGTGTGAACTTACTGGTTCAAAAACTATAAACCATATGAACCTGAAATTGGGTATTTGGTGCATGTATATGCTGTCAATGAGACAGCAAAACTGTTGAAATTGGTCTAACGGAGGCAGCAGTTTATCTTATAAAGTTTGTCTCATTTTGGCATTTTTTTTTTCCCTCAAAAATGATCAAACTCGTCTGGTTTAATGAGAATCAAGTATTCTTTAATATCAGGTAAGTTTTATTATAATTAAAATGTTCTGTTTTCCTATAAAGTATCTTTGTTTTCGTTTACATGGAGAAATTAACTGTCTCTTATTATGCATAAAAATAAGAAATGGCTAAATATGAAATTGAAAAAATCGAGTAAACAGATACAGGAGCTAAAAACAAAAATATTCCAACAACTCATAAAACATGTTAAGCCCACGCATGCGCGCTACGCCTTTAATGATAGACCATTGTTTATAATAAAAGGCATTCTGCTCATGAGAATGAGGTTTGGAAAGAGTCAACATGTTTTGTAACATATATATTTAATAGAAATTATTTGTTTCCCTGGTAACTGAATGAAGTTTTCAACAACTATATAGATTAAAAATCAGTGGAGTATTATGCTTGCATTGCCGAATTATCACAAGCAAAAACTTTTATTCAACAATAAAAAATTTTAGTGTACTTTAGAGAGCAAATACAAACAAAAATAAGTAAATGAATGCGGAAAAATGTGTGAATTTGAGGAATGGCATTTACATACTTATCAAAACACTTTAATTTCTTATTTAAGCTAGTAAGTGAAAGTTGTGTGTTGCGTGAATCCCACCAGATTTTGTTATATAAATATTATATATCTATATTTATATAAATAGAAATAATAATCGAGTTTTAGACTGATCGATCATTCTTTTTGACAGATATACCATAAATAATAATCGATAGAAAGAATTCATAACAATGGCCAATAATAAATTGGGACTTAATTTTCAATTTAGAGCATCTTAGTATTTTTCAGAAAATGAATGTGATAGTGGTTGTTGGAACATCCTTTTGATTTATTAGGAATCACCATATGTTTTGTCCAATCGATAAAATTTTGAGCAACACGGACTTCGCCTTATCTCACAATGTTCTCTCATCTCTCTAAACAGTTCTCTTTGTTTTTCATCCCAAAGCAAAATAAAAAAGAATGTTTGTAATTCTTTAAGTTAGTTTTAAGACAGTTGCGATTAGTACCTTTTAAGTTTATGTTAAATAATCTTAAAGTAGAAATTATTATTTTCTTGATACTCTAATATTGCATTTCAGTGACCTTCCACCATATTATTCACTTAATATTATTATTTCTTACATTCTGAGCTTTCCAACAAGATATTATACATATATATTATTACTAATATTATTGGATACTGAAAACAAACATTTTGGGAAGTCATACATTTTATATGATTATTAAATTCTTTAGCATATTATATTTAGCTTTTTCTTGTAACTAAAGATGACAAGTAACAATTATTTACTCGAAAGGAGAGCCGTTTTTGAGAAAGTTGAAAAAATGAGACAAAATTTGTTAAACAAAGTGCCCCCTCAGTTTCTTCCAATGAAACTTTTCCTGTCACATTGCGGGCACATACATACACCCAATACCCAATTTCAGATTCGTACATTTTGTACTAGTCTGTTCACACACACTAGACCATTTCACGGGACTTGGTTATTTGGACTCAGGGGACCCCAAAACGTGTATTTCCGTTGAGAACCGGAAGTCAACATTTTTCATGATCGCAATACTTTCCCTTACTATATATTTCATACATAGATAAGTTTTATTTATTTTATATATATTTTATAGGTAAGTGAAAGTAAAAATATATAAGTCTATAAATGAGAAATAAGTTGATTTTGGGTTTTCCTGTTTATTATGGGTCCAATATCTAGGTAAGTATTATTTCAAAAAACTTTAGCTAAATGTGAGTAAAATTTAATAAAATAATCACGAAACCTACAAGAAAGTTAATAAATATTAGGATTTGATAAGCAGGTGTACAGTTGATAAAAACATCAGATATAAATCATTCAATGAATAAATAGATTATAGAAAAATGATCAATCTGAAATTAATGGCCAGATTGTCTGTCTAGGGTTTTGTGAAGTAATCTGAATTTTTTTACTCAAAAACAGTGGTAATGTAAGATAAAATATATTTATGTACAGGGATATACAGTTTTTACTTCACTGAATCGAATGGAAAATTCCCATGCCTTTGCAGTGTGTAGTTTGAAAGTGATCACAGATTAATATATCAGATTACAACTGCAGCATTGGGTGGGGGTGCAGCCCCCAGACTCGAAATATCATTTTTTAAATGTGGCATCAGATTTTTCTTTTATAAAATGTTATAACTTATGATCTGTTGACTGGTCTCATTGTATTTAGAATCAGGGAAACCTTCAAAAATGAAACATGACTTTGCAAATTTGCATCAAAATTAATTTTTCAGTTCCATTTATCCTACCTTATTTTGGGAGGACTCTGCAGATCTCGAATCTTTTTACTAAAACAAAGTTTCTCGAAGGTACTAATTTTGTTCTAATCATAGTTAATTTTGATCTATATTTCTATCTATATATTATATCTATATAATATTATATTTTAAAAATTTTCTGTTATTAAAACTATCACACAGCTCCCTGAGCGAAGCCAGGTACTTCAGCTAGTAACACTATAAATTTAAGGTTTAAAATGGTACTGCATAATTGGTGACACTCTCTTACTTGTAGTTAAATATTTATTTTATGTGGAGAGGTCCTTTAGATATGTTACACAAGAGGTTTTCTAATGAGTATATCGCTCATATTGTGCTTTTCATCACTATTTCTTTTTAATTTTGACTTTTAATCATTTAGTGCACATGACCAAGGAATAAATAGGATACAGATGTCATTAGAAAAATAAAATATACAAGAAAATTTTACACTTTATTAACAAATACATGTAAATATATATTTTTTATAGAGAAAAGCATTTACATGTTTGGTCTCATAAGTTATACTTGTTAGCAGCTTGAGTCATTTTTACAGTTTTTTGAAGTGATCTGTGATGTAGTGGTTAGCATAGTCAACTACTACACAGAAAGTCCCAGATTCGTGGCCCCGCAATGATCCTAGGAATTTTATAAGGGATTTTTAGGATTTAGGATTTTTTTTTAAAATCCTTGGCTATACCCTCTTCCTTAGGGGACATAAAATAACGCGGTTCAAACTTTTGTGATGTCAGGTAATCATTAAAGATCCCTATCCTTATTATAACTGGATAGACAAAGTTTTGGACTCCCATGCAGCATCTTCCGAGTAACTCATCAAAAGCAAATTATACTTAGTTTTTATTTTCTTCTCGATTGCACTCAAAGGTTTTCGAAAGATCAAGGATCTTCTTCCTGCGATTTATTTAAAAAAAAAAATTGAAACATTGTGCCTCTGCGAGAGATTTGCTGTATTGAAAAAAAATATTGGAACATAAAGAGTTTCCATGAAGGGAACCCTGCTTTCCTTAGTCCCACTGAGATCTTAAAACAAACTGAGACTAGAAAGTCATATCTCTCAGCCCGTAGTGTGAATATAAAAGGTTTGAACATGCATGCTCACTGCATTTCTATTCATGTTCAGCTAGACAAAATCGCAATGTAATAGGATGATTCGTAGGATAGTTGTCCTTAAATAATGATCCACATGAGGATGCTCATGGGGATAATTAGGATTTAGAAACAAATATCATTTCTCACGGGATAACTAGGATTTAAAAGTAAATATCATTTAAGGTCTGGTCACACATGACCGACATGCAACACGGGCGTGTATCGGATCTGATTCACATACGAAGGATAGATAGTAACGGGTCGGTTGACCCGGTGTCAAGCAAGGGTGACCGGTTACTATCTATCCTTTGTATTTGAATCAGATCCGAGTTGTGTGTGACCAGAACTTTATTCAGATACTCATAAAAAAAAAAAATTACTGTAAACAGTTTATTCACAAAAAGCATTAAATTATTAAAGTTTTTTTGTACCTAAAATCTTAAAGTAATTTGTACAATATATTTTATTGAAACATAGCACACTTTCTACTTATGAGCAAGGGAATGGTTGAAACCATAAGATAAATAAAGCAGCACATTTAACAGTAAATAAATAAACTACTTAGGTAGTTATAAAATATCATGAATAAATTATCAAGACCAAAATGGTAGTAAACTTTAATATATATTTAAAATCAAATGATGAAGAAAAGAAGTTTTATTGTAACACAAAATGCAGTAAATTTTGCATTTTACCAAACGTAATAACAATTATTATTGATCTTAAAAAAAACATTTTTAAATATGAGCAATCTCTGATCTATTTCTCATTTTCAAAAGTGATTATTTTGGTTTTAGTATAACTAAATCTATACATTGAATATAAATTTAAAAAATGTAGTGCATATATTTTTTAGGAGTCCTAGTTCTTATATCATAAATAAAATAAAAGAAAAATACAAATAACAAATGAAACAAAATAATAAGGTTCTGAGCACATTAGTAGGAACAGATATTATTTTTAAAATAAATTTATTGCTATTATAATTTCTAGGAACTGATTATGTAAAATGTACAATGCCCATTATTGATTCAACTACTTATGATAGCTAACTTATAAAGACTGAGACCATTTGGTCAGAATTCCTAAAATGGTGAAATCCACATATAACTATTTTGTTAGCCTCTGACATGAGGCTAACAAAATAGTTATATAGTTATAGGGAGGAAATCATAGAGTTTAATACAATATAATATTTGTATTTTAATGGATTTTTTTTTTTGGTCATATATGACTACATTTTTTCTTATTAAATAAACATACATTTGAATTCTTTAATGTAATTTATACTGCTAAATACATAAAATCAATCATAAAATTTATCTAATCCTTTAAAACAGCACATTTAATATATGCTTATTTTTAAAGATGCTTCTCAATACAATTCTAAAATTTTAAAGAAATCGACAAAAACACTTTTGAAAACAATATATTCCTAATATAGTCAAACGAAGGATTTACGTAAAAATTGATAACTGAATTAAGTAAAAAACTGTTTTCTTCATCTTATGATTGCTGATCTTTTTCTCATTAATATAATAATAAAATTTTCAACACAAAACAAATAAAAATATTTTTTCTAGTCGATTATATCCTCTGTATATCGAACTTTTTAAATAGAAATTTTCTAAACATTTAAGTATTTCATTCCATAATAATGTATCAAATGAAAAATTCTTTATGTGTATGTTTCATATACATAATTATTGAGGATATTACGTATTTCTATAAATATAACGGTACATGATAACCCTCCAATTTAATTGGGCCCTCAAAAAACTTCTTTAATCACGAAAACAACATATTTCAAGCTTTCATTTTTATCACTATCTTTTGTATATATTTACATATTTATTTTTGTAAATTGAAATATAAATAGCTTAGAAGTTCGATACATAGATTAGCTGTGGGTAGTGGCTAAAACTGAAAATAACAGGTCATCTTAGAGAATGATGAAATCACAGAAAAATATAAATGTAAAATATACATTGGAACGATGAATCAAATTGTCTCATTGTATCACATTGTTGTTATATATTAGTTAAATAAATTTTATATATAAAAGACCTCTTTTAATAGATTGCATATTCATACGAAATCTAATTATATTTTTCATAAAGTTTTAAATGTATACCTTTGATTAAATGTAACTACAATGAGGAATAAGCATTATGCCAAGAAATTAAATCCGAGCACCTTTAAATTAAATACTTCAAAGAAAAAATAGTAATAAATAAATTTAGAACTTTTTTTTTTGTAACTGTAGAAGAAATAGACAATACCTAGATTCACTGGAATGTGAAAAAGAGGAAAGAACAGTTTTTAATTATGGAATTTAAACGTTTTATGTACATTTTTTAAATTAGTGAATGTTGCTAAATAGGTTACCAATAATGAAAGCACTTCATGGGATACTATTTATGAATACAAAGTATTTTTCTTCATAAATAAATACAATAATGGAAATAATATAGGTACAAAATATTAATAGGCAACGATTACAGATATGATTCATTGTATGGTTTTATACAAAACTACATCACAACCTATACTGAAACCAGCCAATTCATTGTATGCTCTGATTTCTGAAAAATATAATTTAAAATGACAACAATAATTTTTAAACAAATTAAGAACATATTCTTATGTCAATACATTTATTATTATAATGTTGCAGTATAAATTTTTTTCACCAGTGCATTGAGGAAGCGATGACTAGGTAAAATAAAATAGGAAGAGGACAGCTGAACATTTTACTAAAATATTTCGTTTTATTTTAGCCCTGATGAAAACCCGCACACTTGGGTGGAAATGTAGGCAATTTAAATAAAGAATAAAGTTTTCACTGAAATTACTGACTATATAACCACCAGAAAAATGAAAATCACTTACAGGAATAATAGTCATAAAAATTGGACAGGAATAAAATAAAAATAGGATGATTTGTAGAGTTTTAGATATAGGCTGAAAGTAATTATTTCATAGACCACCAATATGAACATCTGCCACATAAGATCGGTTGCCAAAAAATTTTTTAGGCAAAAAAAAATTCTAACTTATTTCAGTATTTTGCTTAAAGCCCGAAAACAATTCCTCCCAAAGGAAAATTGGCCATGTCATTTTGCCTAACTGATAGTAAGACTTCGGCAATTTTTGACTTTTCAGCGGAAAAATGAATTATGCTCATGCTCATTAGAATAGAGGTCCATTAGAAGTCTACTGAAAACAGCTAGGGTATACAACCATCTCACATTAATTGTTTCACAAGTATAGGGATTGGAATAAAATTAGCAAAATACTGATTACTTTAGACCGCGAAATACTTTTTTTTTCTTCTTTCAAATAAGAGATAAGATCTTGGTACTACCCAAGATGTCAATTCAACATGAGAAAATGAATCCACTCATGGAGCCAACTTCAGGGTCATCATTTAATACGAAATTATAAATGAAAAATAGGTAAAAACTATGCAACCATATCTGACAAATATTAAATAAAGAACATGATAAAAGTTTTTCAAGTTTCAAAAGCTAAATAATATATATATATATATATATATATATATATATATATATATATATATATATATATATATAAATATATATGTAGTGCCAATTATTATTGATGCATCTATTTTATTATTGCATGATTATACTTACTTATATCCCCCATTCTAGCTAGATTTATGACCTTGAGGTTCGGCAAGACTCGAATCCTGGCTACTTAATGCTCTAACTCCATCCGTGGTATCTGCTGTATCACCCATTTCCACATCTAGCAAAATATAAGTAATTTACAAAAGTGATAATTCAAGGAGGGTGCCCTACCTTGGCTTGATAAGTTACAACTGCAATTTTCGGTTAGAAGAAAATAATTGACGATCTACAGACTTCTTTATCATTATTAAGCATTCCAGTATCATTAGAAATATATCACTTTAAAATTTTGAAACACAGAATAATCTTTAATATTAAAGATTATATGGTTAAAAATCTTAACCGTACTTCTTTCACTTGTACTCTTAAAACCTAGTACATTAGATATAATAGTAGCTAGTACCATGATCGTTCACCATGTAGCAGTATGCTTGCAAAATAAAATATTACACATCTCACTAAAAAATTGTTATATATTTGAGAGAAATGTATTTTTAGTATGCATAAATATGGAGGAACCACTCGCCCTTGCTTAGTGGCCGACCCCATTTTTTTTAATCATACAACTGTTCATTTAATTTTAAAATAAATTTCAATCAAAATCTCATCATTTTAATTTTTCAAAAAGTACAAAAGAAAAATGAAATGAAATAATAAAATATGATAATTTTTTTTTCAAATAATAGAAAGGTTAAGATTTAATGTTATATTACGAAATATTATCATTTAATTATTAACTATTAGTATAGTTCTATTTTACTAATTCATTTAAAATTTTAAATTAATACCAAGTATAGATATGAGGATAATATTGATAATTATTACTAATGACAAAAATTGTTTGAGGAGATAAAATTTTTAGACTGTTTTTTAAAGGATTGAGAATAGAAACCTATCAAACCTAGGTATAAGGAATCTAACTATGCTTCCTTTACATTAATGTATTTATAGATCAACATGGGAGCAGGCTTTCCCACTATTTATGAAGCATGGTTATGGAGCTTAAACATCTACAGCAGAATAGTTTAATTTAGAATATTGGACAGAACCATTGGTACAGGACAGGGTTGCCCCAAGATACAGCATGTTATAGCAAGTAGTACTTAAGTATGAAGTTTGATTAACCTGTTGATAGAGGATGTATACTAGGAGGAGTCCTTCTCCTTCTCTTAATTTCACCCAAACAGCTAAACCTGGTCATAGCTACAGGAAGCCCCCGCACAGTATTACTGCAAGAGAGAAACAATTATTTTACAAAAGTAACGTAAAAGATTTAATTTGTCAAAAAATGAATTTGTATTTGATCATTTTGTATATTTAAGAAGAAGAAAAGTAATTTTTATTCTGGGACATTTAGTCCCCTAAGAATAACAAACATGAACAAAATTAATAGCCATTTGTCTGGTTAGTTGGAAAAAATATAATAAAAACAATAAAAAGAAATAAAGAATTAAAATATAAGGTAGGCACAAAAAAGAAAAGCAATGCAATAAAGATAACAAAGACAGAATATTGAAAGAAAAAATGTAAGATGAACATTTGGATGTAGAGTACAAAACTTTGGTCAGCTTTTGAGCTTAAAAGATATAAAAATCAAATAGATATATCCTTAATACTGTTTTCACTATTTACATATTTACATAGCCATCGGGGATTGGAGAATTAGGGGGTGATGAAATAGTAGGGTTTTGAAGGATGTGAGGGATGAAGTTTTTCGGATAGAGACTGGTTGAATTCCAGAAGGTGGCAGCACGGATGATAAAGGATTTTGTAAAGGAGGCAGATCAGTAAAAAGGGATATACAGGTTAGAGATTTGGGATCTGGTATTTAGAGAATGTATAGAGGAGCAGGGTTTGAACAAACTGAGGATATAAGGAGGTTTCTTGGTTCTGAAGGTTTGGAAAAGATATACACCTAGGAAGTATTGCTGTAGAGCCACTTCAATTCTGCATACCAAATGGAGACGTGGGAGCGCCTGGGGACACCGAAGATGAATCTAATGAAACAATTCATTAGTCTCTTCAACCTCATTTCATGCATGCCAGACAGTCCCCCATATACAAGGCAGCTATAGTCAAAATAGGGAAATATAAGAGAGGAAACTAGGAATTGACGGGTTTTTGGGGACAAGCAATCACGTGATCTAAGGAACTGTTTGAGGATAGCTATGGATTTTCTGGTGATTTCGGAAATATGATTACTCCACGACAAATGCTGGTCAAAGACCACCCCAAGGTTTCTGACATAGGATTGGAGCTTAATGGTTTGATTATTAAGACGGAGTAAGGGGTAGTAAGGAAGGGAATTAAGAAGATGCCGGGAGCCAATTAGGATAGCCTTAGTTTTTTGTACATTCAGTCTTAACTCATTTTTTTCTGCCCAGGCGTTGATGCTGTTTATATCTTCTTGAACTTTTCGGATTGCCTCTAGCATTTTGGAAGGATGGAAGGATAGGTAAATTTGGAGGTTGTCAGCATATAAGTGGTATAGTGAATGGTTGATGGACTCGGGGAGATCGTTAATATAAACAGAAAAGAGAGTTGGAGAAAGTGAGAACCTCTGTGGTACACCTCGTGTTAGTAAAAGAGATGAGGAAGGGGGTTTATCAGGAATGTGAACTGTTTGTGAACGTTGGGATAGGAAGGAGAGGAACCACTTCAGGACGCTGTTTGACATGAACAGGTTTTGGAGTTAAGAAAGGAGGATCTCATGATTGACGGTATTGAACGCCTTTGTGAAATCAAAGAGAATTAGGATGGTGATTTTATGTTCATCTATAGAGGATTGAAGATCCTGAGTGATCTTCAACAGAGCAGATTGTGTGGAGTAATGAGAACGGAAACCGGATTGAAGAGGGTTGAGGAGAGCATTTCTTTCAAGGAAGTCATTGAGCTTGGTGGGACAATTCTTTTAAGGGGTTTGGATAGGTTAGACAGAATGGAGATAGGTCTATAGTCGGAGGCTAAAGTGGGAAATGGTACTTTGTCCAACGGACGTACTATCACTTTTTTCCAGGCTTCTGGGAAAACGGAATTTTGTGAGGAAAAGTTATAGATGTGTAAAAGAGCAGGAAAGATGACAGGAAGACATAATTTAATAATCTTTACAGAGATTTGATCGGGGCCATAGTCATTGGTTTTGGATTTAAGGACAGAGGAAAGTAGGCCTTCAGGCGAGATATTTAGGAAATAGAAGTTATCAGGGTTGAAGGTTCGTGTGAAAAAGTATGAGAAGGGGTGAGGAATAGATGGTGAGTTGGCGAAATAGGAATTTAAATCATCTGGATCAATAGGATAATGAGTACAGGATTTGGATTTGACGACTGATAATTTTTTAAGGATTTTCCATTTGGACTTAGGATCGAGGGCTTGTGATATGAAGTTATGGAAAAACTGTGCCTTGGCACACCGTAAGGAAGATTGGGTTAGATTGCGTAGGGACTTGAAAAAAGTGTAATCTTCAGTGGAACGGGTGCGTCGGAAACGTCTTCTGGCGGCATCTCTTTTCCTCATCAACTCTCTGATTTCGGGACTTATCCAGGGAGCGGCTGGTGGGGTTTTGAGAGGAGCGTGTTGGTTTAGAACGTGGAAAGATTGGATGAGAGGCATTCCACCATTTCATCAATGGAGGATGATGAATAAATAGGATCTAGGGATTGGGAAAGGGAGTCGAAAAAAGGATTTAGTTTTTCAGAGGTTAATGAATCGAGGTTCCGCCAGGAGATTTTGTTAGGGCATAGTTTTGGTGTTGGGATATTATATGAAATTTTGATGAGGTCATGACTTGAAAGAAAAGGTACTGGATGCTGTGAGGAAGACAATAGGTTATGGGAGGAATATATTATGAAAAGGTCTAACAAGGTGCTGGTAAACTGGGTGTGGTGGGTTGGTTGGTAGGGAACTATGAAAAGGTCGAGAGGATGGATGAGGTCTGTTAAGTAGGATCTGTTAGGAGAATCAGAGAGCATGTTTATATTGAAATCGCCAGCGATGATTACGTTATTGTATAACGGGACATAGGTAAAAAGGGAAGATTCAAAGGAAGGATCAAATTTGGTATGCGGGGGGCGGTAAATTATTACGTAGAGGAGGGAGAAAGTATCAGAGGAAATTTCAACGAGGAGATATTTGGGATGAGGAACTTCTGAGGAAGGAGATTCTAGGAGGATTTTTATTCTCAGATTATCGTGAACGTAAAGACCAACCCCTCCTCCAGTTCGGTCCTCACGATCACGATGGATGAGAGAGTAGTTAGGGATGGATAATGAGGAGGATGGGATATTTGGTTTTAGCCAGGTTTCCGAGACGGCAATGATATGATAGAAATTATTGAGGAAGTGGTCCAGGAACTCATCATAATGTGCTGGGAGGGATCGGGAATTAACGTGGCAGGATAAAAGGATATTACTCATATGGACTGATTAATGGGAATGATCGGAGGAGGGTGAAGGAGTGTAGGGTTAGAAGTGGAGAGGAACAGCATGGATATTGGTGGCGATATAAAACAAGACTGATTGATCGCAGCAGAACAGAAAAGATAAGGATATATAAAGATTAATATAAAATAGAAAAGAAATTGAGATACACTTAAAGAAAAATATATTCGTCTGTAGGGAAAAGAAGAGAGTTTGTGAGACCAAGTCCGTTATGGGTTTCGCGTTGCGACCGAACAGTAGACGAGAGCCAGCAGGTCAGGAGAAAATATCCAAGTCTTTGGGCTGGTTGATGAAGATAACTGGGTGGCCATCGTCCCTCCGGCAACGCACCCTGCCAGCCGTGAACCAGACATATTTTAATTTGCCCGACACTTTCTTATGACGAGCGAGCCAGTAGAGACGCCTGTTTGTGGGGGTCATTTATTCACCGAGGTATATTGGTGGGAGTCGTATTTATGTTTTGTTAACAAATTTACCTCACTTAAATATAAAGCATATATAATATTATTGAACCAAAAATATATAGGAAAAATTATTACAAAAACTTAATATAGATCAACAAATAAATACCTGGTTTTAGTCAAAATAGGACAAGTTAGCCCTTTATTGTGTTCAGCCAGTTGCATATCGAGAGAATACAGATCTGCAAGATGGCCTAGTTGGTGCCTTTCTTGTTCACGCATAGGATGTAGTCTGTAAAAAAATAATTATTTCAGATAAATCTTCATGAATATTCTTTAAAATCACATTTTATTGAATTGCGAGTATAAAGACATTCTGTTTTGGTGATTAAATTTTTAGTTTATTTTATTTTAAGTTTTGGTGATTAAATTTTAGAACGGACCAGCATATTTTTGTTTATGTTCCATTATTCTTTCATGGTTTAATATTTTCAAAAAGAAATTCATTCATTTTTTTTTTGGGGGGAGGGGGGGGTCATGTTCTGACTTCTATCCTTGAAATTTCAGCCCCCACCTTCTTTTCCAGCCACCACACTTTCAAACCCCACCAGGTTAAATTATCAAAAGTCGACTAAGTTTATTTAGGCTAGATATCACAAGATAAAGGGAAATCTTAATAAGATATCACAGCTAATAACAATTCAGCAGGGATAGGGCCTTTCAATACTGAGATATTAACAGTTCTTATGAGGATGAAGAAAGACACAGTCAAGGGTTTCGTTCAGGTGCTGAAAAAATTACTTATATCTTCAAAACTAAGAAGTGAAATATAAAATAAAGGTAAGTACCTAGTTCCAATAAATTACAGCAGATGATGGATAAATGACTCAAAGTGAACTCAAGTAATTTTCAATTTTTTGCAGATTTTTTTTTAATACTACTACCCCCTACCTAGTCATTATATGGGGCTGCTGTGAAATAAACTACAATCAGTCTAGACCAACTTCGAACCATCACTTGAAATTGTTAAGGTGACACTTTGACACACTTAGACATTACTTCTTCAATTTGTTTTTGCATTGCCCAGTTTAGATTTTTATTGTTTCAAAATACCTCTCTGAGTTCTATTATACTCCAAGTAAAGACTGAAAACAGTCCTTATAACCACATAAAACAGTTGCATTGAACTTATATTAATGTTTTCTTGGTTTCCTGGGAAAATTAGCATGACTGACTTCATTTCAAAGAAAGTCTTCCTGTCCTGCTATTGGCTTGTTAAACCCGGGCCTCACCCTCAATCCTCAAATCTTAACACTTTTTTTTTTCAAATCTTGTTTTTCTACATCTTGGAATTTTAAGTTAGTCCAGTATTGAAAGGAAAGAAGGGTACACCTCATGGCCAAAATCCCGAGTAAACCCTCACCAAATTTATAAGCTTTTTTTCCTCTCAGATATTGTTAGTTTGTTTAATGTCCCTTTATGCTACTGAGGCTAATCGACGATGCTGCAGTGGGAGTCCTAAATTTCCTATACAGGTAAATAGGATAGGGATCTTTAATGAGTACCTGACATCGCACAGGCTCAGGACCTCCATTTATGTCCTATCCAAGGGACGGCATAGCCAAGGAGTTCTTACTCCCTCCGCTCTCTTTACTCCACCACCACACAATGCAAACCCATGACCTTTAGTATTGTAGATTGCTATGCTAATCACTACACCACAGTTGACCCCACTCTATCAGATATTTTAATAGAGAAATGACACTCATTAAATATATATAACCTGATATAAATGCCAAATCATAAGAGTAAGGAATCATCCAAAATAAAATCTCTGCTTATGACTGAAGATTAAGTGATTTGCAAAACTATTTTTATTTTCCATTCTTATTTCCATTCCCTTCAAATATAAATCTCCCAACATTTTCTTATGAAAAATCTTGGGCTTCCTAGATTTTTAATACTTAAAGACTAAGGTGAGCCCACAATACCTTGAAATTTTTACAATATTTTATATAATGAACATTATATTTTATTAGTAGTAACAATAAGAAGTATTCAACATACCATCAAAATACAGAGTTAAATGAATGAATGGAAGAGAAAATAGACAACTAAAAGAAGAAATTAGAGAAGGATCGGTATTGCTTTCTGCTGAGGTATTTAGTGTATATATTAACATCATTTGCCTTTTAGATTAATCACGACCAACAGAAAAATTTTGTTTGAAAACTTTTTTAACTTTAATAGCTGATCTTTATAGATTTTTATGCGCTGAATCTAAATCTGGCATTAGTTTTTTTTTTTTTTTTATCACCCTTAGTTTCCCAGCAATATGCTTTGTATTATAAACCCCTATACGGTGTCCGGGGGAATTAATGAAACACTATGTTACATCATAAGCATGGTTTGTATTTCAGTCCAACACGGTCCATCTTCAGGCAAAGCCTTTACATATTGTTTCATTAGGCCTAACTTTATGTGTAGAGGTGGTAGAAGCACGTTTTTTGGATCTACGAGGTTTTTGCGTAGAATGTTCTTCTTACCAGGTTTTGAAGACTTCCTCATAGGCCAGTTCTTTCTGCACCGATGTTGATCCCTAGCCCTACTGTCTCATTCACACAAGAAACATGGATATTTGGTAAAACCACCTTGCTGACCAAGGAGCATGCATGTTCAATTCTTTAAAAATCGCTTAATTTAATAAATTTAACTATGAAATGTGAAGAAATTGTGGGTGATACAGCTTTTTTAATATCATATTTGGATTCAGCACCCTAAAAACTATAGGAATAAGGTATTTTTAGTAAAAAAGTTTTTTCATCGTTGTCCTGTGCTATCTATATATTTATATAAATAAAGATGAAATTCTGTTTGTTTGCTTGTTCTTTATAGAAATCCATACCGTTTGTCCTAAATTCTCCAAATTTCGCTCAGTGGTTCTTCATACCAGGTGCGAACACCTGTCCATATTAAAATTGCATAACTTCAGCCAATCTCTGGGTATGTTCTTAATTGTTGTAAAAACTGTTATGATCTTGCTTTACATTAGAGACAAGTCGAAATTCCCCGGGTGAAACCGGGATATACAGCTTGTTTATAATAACATCAAATTTATTATTTATTTTTTTGGAGGATAATTAATGTTTATAATAGAGTTTTTGTGAAGTCCAATGCTTTATTGCTGCCTTGGTCTTCTTCATGCCAGAGATTTGCGATGACTTTCAAGTATTTCGTTGAATTCTGCAATTTCAATTTTTTAAATATATAATAATATTAAAATATAAATTAAAGATTTTTTTTTTATCGTTGACAAACTATAGTAGAAAACATTTTATTAGCAGAAAGATGGAAACCATTCCCTTGGAGCCCTTCGGCAAATAAAGAAGTGAATTATCATTCTTTGATGAATATCAACGATACGTCAGGTTGCTTCTTATTTATGGTGATTGATCAACATTTTTAGTATCTAACTGGAATAGAAATTTGGATATCCAAGATTTTTCGTTACTATTTTTTCTAATAAAATTGAAGAAATATAAGGGAAAAAATGAGAACTAAAATAATTAAATAGTTTCCAAAAACTATTTTCAAAGTCATTCACCAGGGTAGACAATGCATTACGGTTCTCATCTGTATGAATGAAAAATATCACTATAATACTCCTCATTCAACCCTAATTTATTGTTCTTACTCTGCCCGTTCGACAAAGTTCCTGATGAATTTAAAATGGTTTGTGTTTTATCTCACAAGTAGAGGCATTTTCTACTCGAGCACAAAGTTTAAAAAAACACCCTGAACAAAGCAGAAGAAACATACTTTGGAGACTGACATTGATTACCGGGATCCTTTATCACAAAAATCATGATTCCGCCAACCTAAGCAAAACGTCAGTTACTTTCAGAACAGCTTTTGCATTAAAATATTCATGAAATCAACTAAATCTTGATTGACTTAAATAATAGATTTTTTAAGTTATATTTTTAAAAAGCATATAATATGGCTAAAATAAATATTTAGTAATAAGATAGCTCTAAAAAACACAAAGTTACAAATAAGACTGAATGAAATTCAAGAAATCTAGTACATTAGTCACCAACTTTTTACAGAGTTTTTAAAAACTTTTTTTGCCAAGTTTTAGAATTAGGAGTTACATTTTCAAAGTAAATATCTCGGTTATTTTCTGTCAAATAATAATATCTTTATAATAAGTAACATGTAATGTTCTTTTTTAAGTAATTATTATTCAGCTGCTTTCTTATCCCCTTTCTTTTTTTTTGACTGAGTATACTCTTTTTGAAGGCTATATACACTTATGATCAGTTGGTTCAAATACTCACTTTAAGATTGTTTATATTTAATACTTTTAAATTCCCTTTTAATCAATATGTATAATAAAGCAAAGTGTACAATGTGTGTGCCGATAAAACTCAAAAACGACTCAAGGTACAATCAAGAAAGTTATATGGTTTTGTAGTTCTGTACCCACTATCGAAGAAGGTTTCCGTTTTTATCCAAAGGGCATCCATCATCATATTGAAGATTTAAAGGTTAGAATTTTATCCCTCGCAACATGTTATTAGCCTATCAGTGAATGACAAACTGATTAATGAATGAAAAAATTTAGTGTGATAATGGAAAGCCAGATGGAGCTAGATATGTTTTATTCATAAGTTTATAACTCATATATTCAGTTTGTCATGTGGTTTTAGTTTCAGTTGTTCCCTTTAAATTACAAAAGATTATGTTAAAATAATTAGTTTCCCTTTTTATTTTTAAACAAGTTTATTACATATCTTCAATGCAATGAAAATAATAGTAAACAAAACCAACTGGATTCCTAAACAATTTAAGTAACACAAGAGAAGGAAGAATTGATCGAAACATTGCATTTAATCAATAATAATATAAAAGTAAATTTAATGCAAAAGAAAAATTCTATAGTGAAAATTGCTTAGTAATGCAGTGAGGGAATAAAAACAAACAATGAAAAAGAGATAACCTAATGGAATATAAATCAAAAATAAAATTTAGAAAATTTGTTCATTTTTAACCGACTTCGAAAAAAGAGAGGTTGCTCAATTTGAGGGTGTGTGCCTTTTTTTATTTATTTTGTAATATTAAGAATTTATATGACTTTGATATGATTTTATAGTATGACTTTTTGAATCTGTCATTTTAAAATAAATGATTAAGTTTAGACAAATTTAGAAGTTAAAAATTTGAATGAGTGGACTGAATAGTTTCCAATTATTTTGGATAAATATAATGGGAGAAGAACTGTGCTTTTAATGGATGAAATTATGTTGAATAACAGAATTACAAAATTTAAGCAATTTACACCAAATTATTAAAAAATTAAAGTCATTTTGTCAACTCCAAGGCTCATGTTATACATTACTCCAACAAAAATCAATTAATTATTACATATATAGCTCGGATAACAAAATGAAATGTGTTGTTTATAAACAATTACTCCAAATAGTTCAAATATATTTTTAACAAGATTTTTACCTCTTATAGTAACATAGAGTAAAATAAAGGAAATATGGCACAAAATTAGCACCTTCATGATGCTAAGGTTTTGACTTCTTATCAGTATTAAGATCGATGATTTGTATAGTCCGCCAAAATTAAGGAGGGTGCCTGATCTTTAAGGAGGTGGAATGGGAAGGAAGTCTATTAAATATTAATTTTTCTGCAAGTAGGTCGAGTGGTGCTTCATTTTTCATAGTTTGTAGGGTTCTGAATCTAATGGGGTTATCCACAAGACAAAAGATTGATTACACATCAAAAGTTATTAATATAAAAAAAAAAAAACAACATGTTGCAGCCGAATGATATCCCATCTAACAAAATGATTACTGAAGTACATATATAATCACAAATCAGTGGAGTTTGGATTTTCATGTGTATTATTTCAAAAATCCGTGGCTAAATATGAGTAATATTTTATAAAATAATCACAAGATAACAAGAAACAAGTTTTACGATTAAGAGAAGGATGTACATTTCATAAAAACTTCAGATCTATAGATTTACTATCTATACATTTTTCAGGAAAATTTACCAGTTTGAAAATAATAACCAGGGTTATTTGTCCTGTGTTTTGCAAAGTAATTATCACCCGCGAAATATGAATTTTTCATATGAAATAAAAAATGACACTGCAGTCTGTAATTTAAATGTTATCACAGATTATAGATTAAAATCACATTTTGCAGATAAAAAGTTTTTCAAAATGTACAGGAAGAAATCTCATTGATCATTTTCTCTATATTCAGATTAATTGATTAATATATACATATTTTTAGTAATTTTACAAATATACACCCGCTTCCTTAATTCATTACATGTATTTAGTAATTAAGTAGTAACTTCTGGTTATTATGTTAAATATTTTTCATATTTAGTTCCAGATTTTTCAAAATATACTTGCATCAGAGGGTACCTAAATTTTTGGCCATTATTTATAATGAAAATCCGATTTCCACTTATTACTGATAATATATGTACTCCAATAATAATTTTGTTAGCCATGACATCATACAGGCGCAAAAGATGTTTTTCAACTATAATCTGATATAACTTTTATCAGTTTGCATCATCTGATGATGATTATATGACTGCATCGTTCATGAGAATGGTCTCATTGGAATAAGACCACAAAAACCATCAACAATGATACATAAATCAACATATTTGCTGCCAAATTAATTTTTCAGCACCCAATTCAGGGGGAGAATAGAGAAGAATACGCATTAAGAGAACCCACATAGGGTTTCTTATACGTATTGAGTACCTTATTTGGGCAGACTCCGAGCTTTTGAATCTTACCACAAATACTAAAACAGTTGACAAATACTAAGTTTCAGGATTGAACCATGGTCAATTTTTTCTGTACTATTATATTATAAAGTTTATTATTTTATTCCAACTATCACACAGCTCCCATAGCGAAACTGGGTACCGAAGCTAGTAATAATTACATAGGCTCAGCAGAAATATATTTTTAAAAGTAAACATTCATATCTACATGCCTTAATATACTGACGATAAATAATGGTATTCTTTTTTAATCCTATTTGTTCATAATAACTTTATCTTAATTTTAACAATCTTTAATTACTATTGCTCAGAGGACTGACAATCAGTTTCATCACAAGAAAGTACCTGACTCCATAAAGTTTAAATCTCATTCCACAACAAAGGAAAATAATAATGTCATTGAATTAAAAGAAGTTCTGTTATTGGTCAAGAGTTGCTGTTTTTCTTTTTCTTTCCCCTCCATTCAATTTCTTCTAATTTCCAGATAATGTCGGAACTGATGTTACAAAAAAAAAAAAAAAAACCGTCTGCTATTTACTATCCTGTTTAATATTCAGACTAACTTACTCCAGATGTTAAGATAAATGGTCTTAGCGAGGGTGGCGGGATAGCCAAGTTGGCAAATGCGTTGGAAAATACGTGTTGCCAAGGACAACCGGACATATGATTGAGAGCCAGAAGATAGCAAGTTCAAAACCCTGAGCCAGGGGAAATTTAATAATACTCGGCATTAATCCCCCACTCTCTCCCCTGGCCTGATAAACCCCGTAGAGCCTAAACGGCGAGGAAGGGGAGGAACCAAAAAAAAAAAAAATAAAAAAAATAAATAAAATAAAATAAAAAAAGGTCTCAGTGAATTTTTTCATATACCATATAAAGTTCGCAGGTCTCCTTTTAACTAGTGCTAAGACAGGTCAGTAATTTCTTAACAATAAACATGCGCTCTATTGGCAACTGTAATAACTATACTACTATATGGACAATGTTCCATAATACGACAACCCACTTTAAATTATTTAGTTTTATGACAAGCCGGACTAAGAGCAATGAGGGTGTTTTAGGGGGAAGGTGTTTTGTCTATTATTAGGGTATTTCTCGAACATATTAGAAACACTGGAAATTATTTTAATATCTTCTTAAACTTTCCTGTTTAGGATCTGTAAGTAACTTTGTTCATGAAGCGAATACAATGCTAAAGCAAACTGTGACTCATTTGAAGAAGGGTATAAATAAAAAGGATCTCAATAAAAGCCTCTAGAGGCAGGGAGTCAATCAATCCTCCAATTAAAACGTCTTGTGAGGAGGAATTTTCATTAAGGATAAAAATTGTGAAGATTAATTTAACATAGATGTCTAATAATTGTTTTATGGAACATAATTTTTTCCTATTATTGACAAGTGGAAAGAGGAAGTTTTCTTTTATTCCATGAAAAATTGAATCAATAACACTCTAAAGTAACTTTAATACTTCAATGATGTAAGAAATAGCTTTAAAAATGTAAAAGAAAGTAAGTAAGCAACTATACAAAATGCATTCATTCATAAAATATTAGACAATCAAAGTAAGTCAGTATCAGAAGATATCACATCTGTGATATCCCCAATGCTGTATTTTAGGAAAAATGACTGTAACTATAGATGGATATACTATGTAACTATAGGGTGTCTATCGAACATGTAACTCAAAGTTATAAATTATGATGTATCTATCTTTTCACGATATTACTGGTTCAATAAATTTCTACAGCACACCTAACTCTGGAATTTGTATAGCAAAATTAAGGTTACTTTGCTCTGATGAAGTTTTTAATTTGATTACAAATTTTATAAGATTTAAGTGTTTTTAGAATTGAACATTCTATAAGAATTTGTCATAAAAATATATACCCTTCCAATGTAAAAGTAAAGGTAGACTAAAGGATCACTGGAGAAGGTAGTGGAAATAGAAATAACGGGAAAAGATAGATCGTAATTTATAAACACGACGCTCATAGTTTCATTCCTTTATTACAAGAACTATTAAATCTACAGGTGTTGATCCATGTCTGATGGGATACCTTTAAATAAGGGAGCTATTAGACCCAAGTACACGACGATCTGTAGAAGCTTATAGAATGCGATAAGAGCACCACTAAAGGCAGAGGCTAGTTAAGTGATAAATAAAAAAGTTGGACAGACTAAACATAACAGTTAATCCCAACACCTAACCCTGGACCTGGAACTTCAGAAAAATTTTAATTTTACTATTATGACATAAAAGAAATTAATCATAATGTGCTTGATATTAGCTTAATCTGATCTGAAATTTGTAGCAAATTTAAATGATGCGTAATAAATGATCTCCATAAATAAATGATCAAGCACTAAATCCTTATTTATTTAAAATTATAGACATTTCCCAGCCTTTTTAATTTAAATATTTTTTTTACAATAAAAAATAAAATAAACTTTAGAGCCTCAAATTAATTCCATGTTTGTTATATACCAGTAAAACACTCAGAGATTAAAACCAAATTTAATTTTCCAAATAAAATAACTGTTAGATTATCCCTTCTTCTGAGAGTCCTAAGTTTTTAAATTAAATCAATGATCCCAATAGTTGTGGATTTCATTTCATTTCATAAAGAGTAGTCATCATTCTGGAAAAATCAAAATAAATAAATCTTGGGTCAAGAAGTAACCACAAGAATAAGAAAATCAACCTTAATTGAGATTTTTCTGGGTCTTGAAGAAACCTTGAAAGCTTTTCATTTGCTGAAGTCAAAACACTAAAACTGGCTCTATCGCTGCGAACCCTTCTTCTTCCTCCTCTAATTTCTCGCCCATGACTTCTTCCAATCTAATTAGCCAAACAGAATTAACAATCTGATAAATAACTAGAAATATAAATTCATATAGATCATTTAAAAAATAATTATTACGAGATTTTCAGCTAGAAGACGATAACCTTGAGGAAGATCATCTTCCATTGGCTCACCACGGTCAGAATCTTCCCAAACTCCTCGACCTCCAGAAGCCCCATCTCCTACCCAATCGCTCTGTTCATCGTCTCCTATAATAAATAAATAAAGTCATTTACCAGAAAGTGTAAGATAACTAGCATAGTCTAATAATGCACAGAATAGATAGTTGTCTTGTGTGTACAGGTTAATTCTGAAAGTGATTAGCAGGAGTGTCAATTTTTATTTCAAATGCTAGCAAACTTGTTTTAACAGTGAAACTCCCAAGTAATTATAGTAACATTAAATAAAAACATATGGTTTAAAATCCCAGACCTTTTGTTGGAACGAACTAGTGGTTGGAAAAACCGTCATAGCACGTGTTTGGGACATCGGTGTTCCCAAACCATCCATACCTTTCCACCAGGTTCCACAATGTTCTAGACCCTCCTTACGACTATGCATAAGGAGCGATTGATTGGACAGTCTTATTCTTTGTCTTGATAGTGAAGCCTTTGAAGAATAGCTGAAGCCATATGATTATTTGTGTAACAAAGTACAAATACTACAGTAACTATAGTCAGGATTTTCAATTTGATCTTTTTTTATTTTGATAAGCCTACATGTGGATCTTCACCAGGGCTAAAAAGAAGACAAATACATGAGTATTTATGCTAGAAAATGACAATTAAATATTTATTATGTAATTATTAATTATTGATAGTAACAACAAGGAGTAACTTTATCTTTATTATTTTATCTAGCACTTAAATCTTTATCTTTATTATTTTATCTTGCTAAACAGCTGCTTATGTAAATATTCATGTATAATTTTACTATCTTTCATATAATTATCAGTTTTGTAAAGTATCCATGTCATGTGCGGTATTATTACCGAATATATACGGTAGCGTCAATTAGGACGGCCTTGGCGCTCAGGGTGTGAGGATTGCTTGACCTCTAAAGTTGTTCTTCTGCTTTCAACCGTCGAGCTGCGAAGACGTCTCCTGTTTTTTATGACTAGGGATTAGTCGGTTGTGCCCTCCAACTAAATGCACTGCCTTAACATTGGTAAAGGGTACTACCTATAATTAATAATTACATGATAAACATTTAAATGTCATAAATTTGTCTTCTTTTTAGCCCTGATGAAGATCCATATGTAGGGATCGAAACATTGGCTTACAAAAATTAAAAAAGATCAAACTGAAAATCCTGACTAACAATCAACCTATCGTAAAGAAAAAAGTTGATTAGGACACACCTCTAAATAAGCATATAAATATTTTTATAAGAGTAAATAACAAACCTTCTCGGCCTTCATCATTGGTATAAATTCCTGTGTCACTTTCCGAACTAGAGAGAGAAGAACTACTGTGAGGATGAGTGGAATCATCCCTTAAACTTAGCCTGTGGAGTGCTAGTACAGTTCTCGGTGGCTCTGTGATACTCCTTGAACTCCGTTTCCTTTTCCCGGTGTTAATACCACCACTACAATACCTAAATAAAAATATATTTGATCTTGATAAAGAGTACCATGTTATGTATACATTTATAGTTAGCAAAATTCAAGAAGATCCTATTGTCTAAGTATTTATTTATTTTTATCTCTAATATTTTAGCCGTTAGGACAATATCAAGAAAGAATTTCATTATTAGTAAAAATCAGTACAATCAAATTATCAAATTCTTTAATAAAATATTTTGATGTTGAAAAGGCTTGTTGGCTCAAGTGAATAATTGGCATAACATATAATCAGTAAAAATTAGAAAATAAAGCAATTTTTTTTTTTCAGAAATTACATTCATTGATATTTACAACTATGTCAACTAAAAATACTAGGAATAAATCTGAACAAAAATAATAATGCCATGAAAATGCTTTCAGAAAAACTGCATTGGCAAAATTGAAATAACACCTCTAAATTAGAAGGTCCTAAGGCTATCTTCTTTTAAACTGCTTATGAGGATAATCATGAATAAAGGAGAAAGAAAGGTTGTGAAAACCAGTGGGTTTGGATAGATCTGAAGTTTAAAATAATAGGAAACCTATCTTTAATGGACCAAATCAGCAACCTGTGGAATATCATGGTCTTTTGGCCAATGACATATAAAAAAGGCCAATACTAAGACCTATTCGAACTTAAAGAATTGAGCTTTGGGGCTGAAAATAGCTTTTGAATCCAATCCTTGATCCATTTTTTTAAGAAATAAGATCATTTAAAAGACTACCATTTTCCACAGGTCGCTGATTTGGTCCAATAAAGATAGGTTTCCTATTATTATAAACTATAGATCTATCCAAACCCACTGGTTTTAACAACCTTTATTTCTCCTTTATTCATTATTATCCTTATCAGCATATGAGGATAATAATAACTGATTAGAAGATTTGAATTGCAGTCAAGCAAGTGCTAAAGTAGCAAGTAATGATGAACATCCAGCTGTTATATTCTAGATTCTATTGACCTATGTTTGAAGGCGAAGAACAAACATATCTTACAAATATCCATTTATAAATATCATTTAAGATAATAAATCAAAAAATTTATGTAAAAAAAAAACGTAAATTCAATAGGCTTCATCTCAGATAATAAGCATCCAATTTCAATGATTTATTCATTTTAAGATTTTTGAATGACATACCCTTATTCCTTCATTTTTCAGCTTATTTTTCAGCACTGATGGAATCATTAATCATTTGATTAAACAAAAGTTTGGAGAAAAAATAACTTACAAACAAAAAAAGCACTTTGTTTTTTTGTATATAAACACGAGAAAAAATATAGTAAAGAGTACATGGAGCATCAGAGATTAAAAAAATAAAAATAATTTTTAGTAATTAGGATCTTTCTTAACCCTTCAGCAGGCGCTATGCCATCCAGATATTTCGCTGACCTATAGGGGAACAGTTATTTAAACTGCTGATTGTTCTTCACAAGTAGAGGTAAAAATAAACCTGTCCTTCAATGTAAAAAAAAGAACTATTGGGCTAGATGGAAATTTATTTTGTTAGTTCCATTCTGTTATTTTTAAGGTACTTTGTCCCAGAATAAAGTTTATTTTTTATCTATCCATCTGTAGATAAAATACAAATGTTTAAAAGCATTTATTATAGTAGGTTGCATGGCAAATAGTTTTCCTTCGTCAATTTCAGATATAATTTTTTTTTTAACTATTGTAAATAATTAACTTTTTAATTTGATCATTATATAAAGTCACTAAAAATGGAAAAGACCGTAAACCTTCAAATAATTGAATAGCACTTTTTGATTGAAATGGGTAATTTAGGGGCAGAGAACCACGCAAGTTGAGCAATGAAGGCCATATGACGATCAACAGAAAAATAATGCAATGTGAAAAATCTAGTAACCAATACATGAAACAATTTTCAAAAGGTAAAAGAGTGTAACCCACATGGATAAGGGTACCTCTAGTGGAAAAGCAAATATTTCAAGCTATATTTAAAATTTAACACATGAAGAAAGATAAGCGTGAGACATTTTTAGTTCATGAAGATGAGGCTAATATCCAAGATTAAAAATAAAAATATTTTCAAATAAATCATATTAAAGGGACTAACTATGCTCCAAAGACGATGAAACAAGTTTACTCTTTTTAAGTGGTGCCGGAAATGGTGAGGGCTATGGCATAATACTTTTGAAAGGCTTTAAACAATAAGAAAAGTTGAATATCATTTCCTGACTTCTGACTTCAGGTCAAATTATAGGGGGTAGATTCAAGTCACTCTACCATTGAACAATTATCGTAATATAACAGTTTGGATTTCTTCGGATGTTAATAACAAATAGTCGATCAGATCCACAACAATAGTCATCGTGACGCTAAGGTTTTTTAGGAAGGCCTAATCCTACTGATCGAAATTTCAGGGTACATGAAGAGATAGGAAGACGTATCATCCACATCTAAATCAACATTCTCCATGGCTGATCGATTCAATTACTAAAAAAAAAAAAAGTATCCCCTCCGTTTGACCAATTTCGATGAAATGTTGGCTATCAAATCTTTGGCATATACATACATCAAATACCCAGTTTGATCAAAATCGTTAAAGCCGTTTTTGAGTAAATAAATAAACACGTAAGAATGATACAAAATTTATTAAGTAAAGTACCCCCTCCGGTTGATCAATTTCGACGAAAAGTTGGCTATCACATCTTTGGCATATACATACATCAAATACCCAATTTGATCAAAATCGTTAAAGCCGTTTTTGAGTAAATAAAAAAACACGTGAAAATGATATAAAATGTATTAAGTAAAGTCCCCTTTCCGATTGTTCAATTTTGATGAAATTTTTACAGTCGTATCTCGGGCATATTATTACATCAAATACTCAGTTTAATCAAAATCGTTAGAGCCGTTTTTGAGAAAATCGAAAAAAACGTAAAAAGTTATTAAATAAAGTACCCCCTCCCTTTGAGCAATTTTGATGAAATTTTTGCTGTCACATCGCGGGCATATACCTACACTAAATACCCAATTTCAGGTTCCCACGGTTTATAGTTTTTGAGCTAGTCTGTTCACACACACACACAGACCATTTCGTGGGACTTGGTCATTTGGACTCAGGGGACCCCAAAACGTGTATTTCTGTTGAAAACCGGAAGTCGAAATTTTTCACGATCGCAATACTTCCACTTACTATATATTACATATATAGGTAAGTGAAAGTAATATGTGTGTGTGTGTGTGTGTGTGTGTATATATATATATATATACATTAATTAATTAAATAAAATTAATACTACCAGATTAAAGAGTAATATCTCAAATTATTAATCTAATTAATTCCTCATTGATATTAATACTAAATTATCGATGTTATTAATAATAATTTCAAAGATTTATTTCAATTGGTTACCTAATGATATTTAAAGTTAAATAAGTAGTTAAAATCAAATTAATAACTATATTATTAAAATCATTTATGAAAGAGGCAGATAGGAAAGGATGCAGTCTCATTTGCACTGTCCCATTGACAACTGTGAACAAGTGGAACGCTGGTGCTGGAAAAAGCCGCCCGATATGGGGAGAAACCTGTGTCCGCCCCAGTGCATATTGGTATATTCCAAGAGCATCCAGTAGTTATTGACTTTCCATGTGCATTGCCCCATTACTCCCAACGTATTTCTGCCTATCTGAGTGAAATCAATCTAGACATCCCAATGACTTTGTAGCTCATGTGCACCGGTGTCATAACTTATAAGGAACGGAGGTTGAAATAGGGGAAGATCATCGTTAAAATTCTGAAAAAATTATGCATAATTATAATTGTAAAATAGCTGTATTGACCTCACCTTGAGCTGTATTGACTAGGTAGATTTTTTCAAACTGAGTATTGATCAGAAAAATCACATGGAAAAAAGAAATGAGATAAAACATTTTCATTAATTTTAAAACTTTAACTTTGTTTCATTCCCTACATGAAATAGATATTCCAGAGATATTGGTTTTTAGGCCAATATAATAATATTTGCTCCAAAAACATATATATGTTGGAATCATAAGTATTCTTCAATTTGTAAGCGTGAGATGCAATGACCCAGTTCAATTTTATGTGACTTAAAACCATTGTAAATATCTATATATTAGGATTCCATAAATCACAATAACAAAAACAACATTTTTCATTGAAAATACATAATTTAAAATTTAAATACCTATTTTCACAATTAGGAGCATGCCTGATAATCCGTTTCTTCTTCCCTGAAGTATACCCTGGTCCTCTTGAAGAAGTTGAAGCAGACATCTCCAGAGCCATCCTCTTGAGCTTCCTCTTCCTGCGCAACACTTTGAATAAGCCCCTCGACCTTCAGGCAATGCAACACAACACACAGTCATCAAACCTCTGGCCTTTCAGATGCTTAATAGTTAAAAAGCAAGCGAACTAAATGGCATTTTGGATGTTTTAAAACAAAAGGTAAAGCGAAAGAGAAAAAAAAAAATAATAATAGGAAAGGAAACAGAAAGAAAAAAAAGACATTGAAGGAAAGCTGGGTGATTTCAGTATCGAAAAAGCTTTAGTAAAAAATGACCAGAATTGGCTTGTTTAAAATTCATGAAATATATAACCTGATAGTTACTTCATTATATGGTACAAAACACAATACATACACAGGAAATTTTGGACACATACAGAGAAAAAACCAGAGATTCTTCTACTAAAAAATACCAGAGATTCTAAATTGAATTTCCTGTTCAAAATTATTCTATAAAGGCATGGTCTAATTCCCAAACTTTTACATTAATCACGGTTTCGGAGATTTTTTAACTAGTAGGGTAAATGCACTGGTAATTGACGCCTTTTAAAAAATTTAAAATAATAACATTTCTCATTCATCTTAATTTGAATAATGGTGAGAAAAACATATACGAGTTCAATACTTAGAGTGCTGGAAAGGGGGCTTTTAACAACTCGCCATAAGCCCCCACCATCCACCCTGCCTCAGAAAATGCCCTTATAGCTTAAAATGTGAGGAAGGGGAAAAACAAAAAGAAAAAAAAACAGGAAGGACCTAGTTTTCTATTATTCTAAAAAGCAATTCCTTCGAGGTTTTACATTTAGGGTAACATAGATTTTCAAGAAGCATCATAACTGAGCTTGATTTACAGCAGTGGTTTCATGAAGTTTTACAAAGATTAAATGGGAATAGGGAAAGAAAACAATGTGTGAAAAATTTCTACTTCCAGTTTTCAATGGAAATTCACTGGGGATATTAGCAAAAATGAAACATCCGACCATAAAATTCAGTTTTATAAACTGTGGACAATATTAAATTTTAACAGTTTACAATTTTTTAATAATTTTATAGGAAGAGAAGGGATTGGCCATGTCCGGGATTCAAACAGTTGAAGAGGGAAGGTTGATGTGGCTGTGAGTACAAGCCCTGGTAGCTTAGTCGGTTAATGCGCTGCAATGTTTGGGGAGAAAAAAATCCTTAAGCAGTGAAACACCAGTATATTTAGTCCAGTTGTTTGTTTTATTTTAGTCAAAATCTCTTGCAGAGTTTAAATAAAAGGGGGTATATATTTTTTTTTCATTCAAAAGAACATAGCATCCGATTAAAAATGGTTATCTACGTTAGTTAGCAAAAAAAAAGAAGGTATATTACGTATCTGATAATATTATTTGTTCTGCACTATTAGTAGTCAAATTTTTACGGGATCATAACTTGTTAAATCAACACATAGTTTTACAGTTATGGAAAAACTAAGACATCAATAAGGTTGAAAATAATTTATTTAAGGTTTTTTAAATTTTGAAACATTTGAAAGAGATGGATTAAAAATAACATTTTAAAAATATTTTCTGCAACTTCAACCTTTGAACTTGAAATTATATTCCATACAGTGTTTCTGATTTCTAAAACTAAATAATTTTATGATATAAACATATTAATTTTTTAGTGTAGTACTCAATTCTATCTCCCATTTTGCTTTCATTGCTTACAACTCCATTACCCATTTCATCACCCATTGCATCAGAAATGCATTTACAACTCATTATTATCAATATATTTTCAGTATATTATTATGTGAGTTTTATTTTTATTTCTATTTTTAAATAATGGATAAGGATCTAAATAATTTTTAAAAATGTCAAATATAGTTTAAATGTTTAAAGTATGTTTTTTTTATGTCTAATCTTGATTAAAGAAATGTAATGATAATATAAAAAAAAATATGGTTGATTTATTATTCACTTTTGACCTGTTAATGTCCCAGAGGTGTGTTTCCGAAAAATAGGGTTCCCAAAAGACAATAATTTTTAAATTTAACAATCACATATTTAGATGTTTATTGCTAATTCGATGTTCATATGAAAATAGATATAAGGTAAACCTTTGGGGCCAAATGGGTTAAATTCAGACAGCAATTGTTAAAGAAGAAAATAGCTTCTTCAGCAAACATCCTGAGCTCTCATAAAAAAAGCATCACACCTCCATTACATACAGACAGTCATGTGACATTTATCATAACCCACTGTATACTAATATAACCATTAATAATCCATTGTATTTTCTGTTTTAGAGGGATCAGAAAAATTTTGGTAATGTGAAATGGGAGTTAGTCTCTCATAAAGTCCTCTTTATTAATATTAAGCACTAGGGGATACTCTCCTAGTGCCACTAAAAATAAAAAAATAAAAAAAACATAAGCTAAATTCAATGTAATGGTATCTGAAGTTGCTTTTTCGGCATATTATTATTCTTTTTATAGCACTTTGTCAAAGGAATTAAACCAAAAATATAAATTCTTATGAGAGATATAGAGAAAGGAAATAAACATTAGCGTGGTTTATTGTGGGTATAGAATAAATTTAAATATAGCACCTGTCTATAAGCACTAGTGAGCCATATGTAAAATAGGACAGTTCTTTCCACCTTTCGTGTATTAAGTAATAAGTCTCTTTTTATATCAACAACATTCCAGTTAAATATCTTTAAACTTATCAGGTATTTTACGTCATGAAATGCTATTAATTGCAAGGAACCTCGTTTTCTACAAATCTAATTCTTTTAACAAAAAATTTGAGTTTCCCCAAAGAAATATATTTGCCATTTTAAATTCTACAAAAGCCAATAAAATAAGAATGTTCTTCAAGAAAATAAATGAAAGCATAAAAGCCTAGACCATAGGTTTGAGAAGGTGCTTAGTTATTTCCATACTAACTACTTCATATCATTCATGTTATCAAAATAGTATGTAATTTATAAAATGGAGAGTAAAGCCAGGAGAAGACAACAGTCAAGACAGAAAAGAGGAGACACAAATGAAAATAGAGACACAATAAATAGAGTATAAAAATATATTATTTTTAACAAATGGAAGTCAGATAATAGTACAAAATGATTGGAAAAAACATGTAAAAAGAACTTATTTTGATGGCCAGATATCAAAACTGAAATGCAGGAGGGATCAATAGAAACCAAATAAAAAAAGTATGGTTGCCTTTGTCAAGAGAAATTAAGGAAGAGTATTTTTGTTATATTTGAAAGCCTTTCTTGAACACTAGGAAGCCGTTTGGAATTCCTATTTAAGTTTGCTTTATTATAGAAATGTTTTCTTACAAATAAAAAAAATCTGGTGCGTGCGCGCAACACACAACTTTCACTTACCAACTTACTTAGATTAGAAATTGACGTGTTTTGCTAAATATCATTTCCCAAATTCACAAATTTTTCTACATTCATATCTTATTTTTGTTAATCGTTAAAGCCGTTTTTTGAGTAAATAAAAAAAACACGTGAAAATGATACAAAATTTATTAAGTAAAGTGCCCCCTCCGGTTAATGAATTTTGATGAAATTTTAACAATCATATCTCCGGCATATAAATACATCAAATACCCAGTTTGATCAAAATCTTCAAAGCCGTTTTTGAGTAAATAAAAAAAACACGTGAAAATGATACAAAATTTATTAAGTAAAGTCCCCCATACGGTTAATCAATTTTGATGAAATTTTAACAATCATATCTCGGGCATATAAATACATCAAATACCCAGTTTGATCAAAATCTTCAAAGCCGTTTTTGAGTAAATAAAAAAAACACGTGAAAATGATACAAAATTTATTAAGTAAAGTCCCCCATACGGTTAATCAATTTTGATGAAATTTTAACAATCATATCTCGGGCATATAAATACATCAAATACCCAGTTTGATCAAAATCTTCAAAGCCGTTTTTGAGTAAATAAAAAAAACACGTGAAAATGATACAAAATTTATTAAGTAAAGTCCCCCCTACGGTTAATCAATTTTGATGAAATTTTAACAATCATATCTCGGGCATATAAATACATCAAATACCCAGTTTGATCAAAATCTTCAAAGCCGTTTTTGAGTAAATAAAAAAAACACGTGAAAATGATACAAAATTTATTAAGTAAAGTCCCCCCTCTGGTTAATCAATTTTGATGAAATTTTAACAGTCATATCTCGGGCATGTACATACATCAAATACCCAGTTTGATCAAAATCTTCAAAGCCGTTTTTGAGTAAATAAAAAAAACACGTGAAAATGATACAAAATTTATTAAGTAAAGTCCCCCATACGGTTAATCAATTTTGATGAAATTTTAACAATCATATCTCGGGCATATAAATACATCAAATACCCAGTTTGATCAAAATCTTCAAAGCCGTTTTTGAGTAAATAAAAAAAACACGTGAAAATGATACAAAATTTATTAAGTAAAGTCCCCCATACGGTTAATCAATTTTGATGAAATTTTAACAATCATATCTCGGGCATATAAATACATCAAATACCCAGTTTGATCAAAATCTTCAAAGCCGTTTTTGAGTAAATAAAAAAAACACGTGAAAATGATACAAAATTTATTAAGTAAAGTCCCCCCTACGGTTAATCAATTTTGATGAAATTTTAACAATCATATCTCGGGCATATAAATACATCAAATACCCAGTTTGATCAAAATCTTCAAAGCCGTTTTTGAGTAAATAAAAAAAAACACGTGAAAATGATACAAAATTTATTAAGTAAAGTCCCCCCTCCGGTTAATCAATTTTGATGAAATTTTAACAGTCATATCTCGGGCATGTACATACATCAAATACCCAGTTTGATCAAAATCGTTAAAGCCGATTTAGAGTAAATAAAAAAAACACGTGAAAATGATACAAAATTTATTAAGTAAAGTCCCCCCTCCGGTTAATCAATTTTGATGAAATTTTAACAGTCATATCTCGGGCATGTACATACATCAAATACCCAGTTTGATCAAAATCGTTAAAGCCGATTTAGAGTAAATAAAAAAAAACGCGTGAAAATGATACAAAATTTATTAAGTAAAGTCCCCCCTACGGTTAATCAATTTTGATGAAATTTTAACAATCATATCTCGGGCATATAAATACATCAAATACCCAGTTTGATCAAAATCTTCAAAGCCGTTTTTGAGTAAATAAAAAAAACACGTGAAAATGATACAAAATTTATTAAGTAAAGTCCCCCCTCCGGTTAATCAATTTTGATGAAATTTTAACAGTCATATCTCGGGCATGTACATACATCAAATACCCAGTTTGATCAAAATCGTTAAAGCCGATTTAGAGTAAATTAAAAAAAACACGTGAAAATGTTACAAAATTTATTAAGTAAAGTCCCCCCTCCGGTTAATCAATTTTGATGAAATTTTTATAGTCATATCTCGGGCACATAAGTACATAAAATACTCAGTTTAATCAAAATCGTTAGAGCCGTTTTTGAGAAAATCGAAAAAAACCTAAAAAGTTATTAAGTAAAGTACCCCCTCCCTTTAAGTAATTTTGATGAAATTTATGCTGTCACATCGCGGGCATATACCTACACTAAATACCTAATTTCATGATCGCACGGTTTATAGTTTTTGAGCTAGTCTGTTCACACACAGACACACAGACACACACACACACACACACACACACACACACACACACACACACACACACACACAGACCATTTCGCGGGACTTGGTCATTTCGACTCAGGGGACCCCAAAACGTGTATTTCCGTTGAAAACCGGAAGTCGAAAATTTTCACGATCGCAATACTTCCACTTACTACATATTTCATATATAGGTAAGTGAAAGTAAAAAAAATTGAATTACCAATTTATAAATGAAAGTTTTTAAAGACGCGGACAGATACCCTAACTTTTTTACCTTCTAAGAAGTACTTCAATCAATCATACGGGTTGTATTTATTTGGATTAACCCACGAACAGTCATATTATTGCCACAGAAAACAATATTATTGCTTCCAAGAGGTACAAGCCAACTCTATACTTCAGGTAATCCTCTCTTAATTGCCTCTAATCTAAAAAAATCTTTAACTTTTGTCCAAATATTTATACAACCATTTCTAGCCATTGATACAAAAAAAAAAAAAAAAAAAAAAAAAAAAAAAAAAATAATAATAATAATAATAAAAGAACAAGGTAAAACAGAAATAACATGCCAAACATGTGCCATTGGTGAACCAAGTAGTATTAGTGAAGAAACATCAAAATATCATTCATCTTGTGAGCTGCCAACTAAAACTGGATCAATCATCGCAACTTCACTGAGCCAAATGTTATACTATATGGAAATAATACAAGGAAATAAATTTAAATTTTCCAAGAGCCCCTCCCTTTCCTCTGGCAGCTTTTGTTGCAATTCCCACTAACCAAGCAAATCTTTGATCTTTTAGCTATAAAATGTAACTAATTTGGATGAATATATATATATATATAGTATATTTCTTGGCTTTTATTCTAAAATTGGTTAAATATCACAATGTTTACCTATAAATATTACTACTCCTAAAAACCTAATAGTTTTGCACAAATAAATCTTGAAGGGTAATATGTTCCCAAGGCCTTGAAAGACACAATAAGACTGATATGTCCCATAATACCAATAAAACTACTAATAATTCAATTTTTTTAAAGCTTTATGAATAATTACAATATAATAATATATCTATTGAATAAAATAAAATGATAATAATTAATTAATATGAACGAAGATATATAAATGACCTGATGCCGGGTAAGTAATATTTTATTTTCATAATTTAAAATAAATCAAAATACTATGTGAAAATCTAAAATAATTATTTAGATTACTATAGGTTATTAATTATATTCTTGAGAATGGATTGTTGACAATTAAGGTAAGTAATAAAAAATTGAACTTATTGGTGACTTATGGCCAAACAGTTAATCTATACAAATATAAATAATTTGTATATAAGATTAAATGGAAAGGGGAAAAATTAGTTGAAACACAATGCTGCAAGAGTATGACCTCGCTCTGCCATCTTGTTGAGTGTATTATAATTGGTTTCATAAATAACACAAGAAATTTTGAATAAAAAAAATTGTAAGCTTTAAGAGTATAATGATTTTTAACTGATCTACTTATTATTTAAGAAAGAGTTATTAATTAGCATGACATTGTAACATTTTTTACAGCCCTCGTCTAAAAAAAAAATATTTCAACATTTTAAATGGTTTTTTTTTTTTTTTTTTTTTTTTAAACAATTGTAAATCAAAACATATTTCAATAAAAAGGATAAAGCAACCTCAAAAGAAAATTAGCACAAATATGAAGCATGTGTTCAAACAATCTCATGCTATATTGAGTGAAAAATGGAACATTCATACATAACATTGAAGATGTGCTGGTTAATACAACATAAATTAGATGTTAATGACAATCATGAACAGCTTAGTGAAGCAATGAAATGAAAGGGCAAAAAAAAAATAAATAAAAAAAAAGAAGAAAAAAAAAAGATTTCCCATCTTTACTATTTCCAAAACATTAATCAAACAGGTGTCCATTCATTCAATATAGTTATGTAAAATATTTATATTCAACTCATTGACGCATTATTATACATATGCACAACTCATTAAACTTATAATCGGGTATTTTTTAAAAAGTACCTTGATGTACTTACAAATCAACCTTGTAATAATCAATTAACCTATATTCATTAAATGATCGAATGAGTAATTAAAATCATTCAAATAATTTTGTGTTCTGGAATGAAGATTTGATTAACATCTGTTTCAACACTCCAGTCTTATATTATCTGTATCCTATTAATTAACTAATAAGCTTCATTGGTTGAAAATCTGAGAACCTTCATCATTGGTACAAGGAATCACTGGTTACTAAAATGCTGGGTACAATTTACGTATCAACTCATATTTTTGTCAGTCTAAGCTATTTTTAATAATCTAATTTAGGATTTCAATATATAAAACCACATAATTAAATTTCAATATTACTGCCGATGGTATGGCACCAGATGCTCGAAGCCTGTTTGGGGTCAGGAATTGGAGGGTGGTAGCACAGAACAGAGCCAAATGGCAGCGGCTCATTGAGGAGGCCAAGACCCACCCTGGGTTGTAGCGCCAAGGAGGAAGGTAGATATTATTCAATATTTAATTTACATTTTGTTTTTTTATTTTCAAACAGCAGTACAATTAACATTACAAATCCATTTGAAAATAGCTTTTCAACTTGCTACTGCCACTGATATCTAGTAAGACAATTAATCACCTTCTTAGTCTCTCAAAAAGGTTCTAATTTATTCCTGTATATTGTCAAACCCATCTATAACCACTGTTTTCAACTTTTCAATTGTATTAGGAATTGATTTTTGGAACCATAATCAGAGCTTTAAGCTTAAACAGTATCCAAACATGCTTGGTGTAATTACTCAAAATGACAACCTCCTTTCAGTACCTACTGAATTACACCTGGAGTTATGTATTGTCGTGTATTTTCATGCTTCAAAAAAAAAAGTTTCAATAAAGAAATGTTGAAGCAAATTTCATTTTTTTGTAAAGTTGTTTTTAGGTGTGAATTTAAGTCAATTAAGTAAGTAAAAAGTTAAAGAAAAAAAAATCAAGTTATCATGAAATTTCTCAAACATGTAATTTTTAATATTAATATACAAATTTTTTCAAATAATGTTCGAGTTCAGTCTCCCCTACTCACTTCTAAGCATTTTTGAAAAAAAAAAATCAACAGGGAATGAAATTAAAATAAGTAATTAAAACTAACCAAAAGGATTGCCAGCTTTTAAGTCCACAAATTGCTTCTGTCAATTAAGTTCTTTTTATAAATATACTTACATGTACTAACCTTTTCCATTTGATGATATTCTAAAATTGCTCACATTAAACTAAATAAATACCATAAATCACTGAAGGACAGGGATGAATACTGAAAGAAGTCGCTAGTTAACACATTTAAATGTTCACCTGCGTGTGGTAGGTCGAACAGGTGAAAAGTTCTCATTTACTGAGTCAGACTCTATACTTGGAAACAGACAAAGCTTAGGTCTGGAATGTAAGTGGAAAAAACTTCCCTTTCCTTGAATTCCACTAATGTCATCACTATCACTCTAAAATGAAAATCATTATAGTAATCATTAAAAAAATGTAAGCATAAAGGGAACTTAGTATACTAGGCCATAAATTCCACTAACCTGATGAAGACTAGACATCCCGATTTCTCTTGATAATTCCCACTCGCCAACACTACTGCTGGATTCACCACTTTGCTTATTCCAGTTATAAGCTGCTAAAAATAAATTTTATGACACTAGATAAACATAAAAAAAATATATAATAATTTCACTCCTCCCTGACATTTTGCTAAGGCCCTTGAATATTGTTATTAACTTTATTTTAAAAATTGGTAAGTGCTTCACTGTTTTCAATCCAGACACAATGCGGTTGGACAAACTGGTTACGGCCTGGCTCTCACCTGACAAGCTGATAAGACATACGTTGTTTATATGTATCAAAATTGAATTAGCTTATGTTAATACCTTTAAGTAAGTTATAAAACCAAGCTAAGCTAAACAAAAAGAAATGGAAATGGAAGAAAAACAAAAACAATTATATTTATTTCATTTTTTTTAATTTTATTCAACACGAAAAATTTTCCACTGAAATTTTCCAGTTAGTGTGGCCCTGATCTTCACTGAAAAGTAACCATTGATCGTTTGAGCGAGGAGAACTCAAACGCTAAGATCTAGTAATGCTAATGAAGGGGCCTTTAACTAAAAAAAAAGTTTTCCCTGTTTCATTTCTTTGGAACTTCTTTCAGTTAAGAAGGGGCTTATAAAGGTTTATTAGATCTCAGTTTTCGACTGTCACTCGCTCAAATGGGATGAAAAGCTGCCTAATCCTTAAGAAGTCAACACAGAAGAGGTAGCAGCAAGCTAAAAAAGAGAGGATAAGATGCAACCACTTGGTCCAGCTGAATTATATCAAGTTTGATAAATGGTGAAGCACAAATTATTACATTGTAGCACCCAACATGGAGCCTGATTCATTAAAAATTAAGTCACATTTAATTTAATAAGTATATAAAAACTTGAAAAACTGAGAATGATAAAAAATAATATTAAACATTAAGTTAAGTTAAACATTAACTAAGATAAGCATTCTTTTTCAAATATGGTCCGAGATCAAAGCTGTAGACAAAAATTAGATGAGTAGAATGGCTTATTAAAAAAAAAAAATTAAAAATGTATTAGATGATGATTTCAAGTAAACATTTGAAAATAATGAAATTGAAATTAATAATCAAGAGAATTACGAAAATCAAACACAAATAATTCCAAATTGCAAGAAAAATTAGCACTAAACAAAAAATTAGAAGTGAAAATGAAAAGCTTAAGTTAGTAAAAACTAAATAAAAAGCTTAAGTTAGTTAAGTTTATGTTATGAAATTTATAGGTAAAACCTAGATAGGGCATTGAAGAAGTAAATCAGGAAATGAAGGAGAGCCAAAAAGTTAAATTAAAATCATATAAAACTATTAATAATAGAATTTTTCTCATTAAACCCGACATCAAACAGGAATGTAAACTCCGCAATTCCTGCATCCTCCTCCAATTAATTATTTCCTAATTATTGATTAGGCCTTACATGGATGTTACTCAATTTTTTATTCTCAAAAATTCAATTAAACAATTATTATTTCAAAATTTTCTAAATTAAATTTATATATATTAATGAGTTACTACTTTTAAGTGATTTGATTAATGTTATATCAATGTTGTTTATTGAACATGCTACTGGGTCCCCTGTGTTACTTCTGGCCCAACCCAATATTGCACTGTTTAGTGGGGCTCCAATCTCAACTGAAAAGGAGCCATTTGGGGGTTTATTTATCTTTGAAGAGCGAGTGCAGTGAGTGAAATTAGGAAGCTGTGGTCTAACAACTTAAATTTTCAATAATGTAATTCTTAACTATACAATAACTTTTCTAGATACTTAACAATCTACATTTTTTGTTTTAAGCAGCGATGATACCAAAATGTAATACAAGAAACCAAGACTTCGCTCAATGAGGCAGTCTTGTGCAAACCACTGGTTTTACACACCGGTGTGAATGTATAAATCGACTCAACTTCAGTTGAAGAAACAAAGTTACCACTATATAAATGTAAATACAGTATGCAATATAATATATTGGATAGTTGAAATGCATTCATTCAATCCAAAGCGATAATTGAATAAGATGTTTGATGTGAGTTATGATTAGGTATTATTAAGTTTGATAATAGCACTTGAAAACTTATTACTTCATATAGCTTATATCACATTAATACTTAAAAAATCAATAAAACTGCTTCAATGAATATCAATGAACCATAATTGTTAAAAATAGTAGAAATGCTTGTTTGTTTTTAATGAGTTACTTCTTAAAATGGTTTCAAATTAGTAAATAATACCTTTATCACTTTTAAAATTAAAAATACATACGCAAACTTCCTGTTGATCTGGTCCTCCGTCTTCCTCCGATTGGAATTTTGTTGGACTCCCCTTCACAAGAATCAGGTTCCATACTCAGATACACATTTCCACAGGGAAATGGCTTTAGCACTCTCTCCATCACATGTTGAAGTTTTATTTATGATCCATCCCTCTAAACAATCACGCATATTAAATTCAAAATTTCAATTTAACCACTTCGCTTCAACTTCAAAACAAAATCTAACAGTTTATTTTTGACATATGAGAAAAAGAAAAAGGAAGAGACAAACAATTAAATTAAATAGGATGAAAAACATTAACAATACACATCAGTTATTAATGCATTATACAAAACTGGATGGTTAAAATTAAAAACATGTAACCTTGTACACTGAATGACTTCAGAACTACATCTTAAAAATGATAGTAACGTAAAAAACATATATCGCACATTTTAAGATAGTGTGCATTAAATCAAAATAGAGACCAATTGGTTAAATTACAAAAAAAACATCTAGCAACTTAAAAAATTGGAAAAGTCATACTCAATAGAACTTACGCGAATATTTTTGGCGAAAAACACTTCCTACATTTGATTGCTGTTAATATGACAGAAATGGCAACAAAAACATCTATGTAAACATTAGTCAGTCAAACATATTTCACTAATGTAAACTATTTCATCTACGACAGCAGCTTCTCTGAATTACACATCAGCTGATTGAAGATATCATGATGGCAGTATCAACCCCCGCCTGAAACAACCAATAAAAATCCCCGATCCTATTATGCCGCGAAAACCCCGTTTACCGACATCAACAGCTGGCTTTAAAAGGCTCCTAGAACTGGAATCTCACCCCCGTTGGCTCTCTATGGTTTATTGAGTTTATGCTTTGAAGAATTTTGCTGATAAGCAAAATTCATTTCATCATAACTTCATTAACGACTGAAGAGGTAAATCTCCCTATGTTATATTGTAGAATTAAATATAGTTCTAGGAATTAAAGTATTATGTTAAGGCTTAATAACTGAGCTAAAGCATTAAGGCGGGAATGTTACTACCCGCCAGAACGGGAATACATACGTGGATTTATATCATTCATTTTTTTATTATTAGCATCTTGTGTCCTAAGGTGAAGGTACAGGATATATTCCTTCAAACTATGATAGTCATAAGATGAGAGTGGTGCCAAAACTTTAATAGAATCCTGCAGAGTATAGGGAGAAAATTTCTTTGCATCTTCAATGGATGAAGCTATGTAGGTTTATGCATGGTGCTTTTAATTTTAATTTAGTTTTGCCATAGATTGTCCAGATTCTTATTCTGTCATTAAGGGTTGGCTTTTTTATCTAACTCTGATTGAAGGTTTTTATATAAATTTAGGGAATTACTTGAAACCATTTAATTGTAATTAATTTAAGGTTTGAGTAATTTTTTTTCTTTAATGGTAACATTAAGCAATACTTAAGTTTGGCCTCTTAATGTAGTTTATTTATTTACTATTGAATTTGCCTTTACCCATTGGCATATTTTTTTAACTATTAACAAAATATGAAAAGTGTCAGGAAACTCAGTTTTTCAACACTTTCTTCCATAACTTCCAATTTTCATGTAATGCTGGACTCAAGTTTTATTTGCTTCTAATTGATTGATATTTCCATTCCACAAATATATGTAAATCTGTCCCTAGAGTATCACACATTTAACTCTCTAGTGAAATTATTAATTTTCTGGACTTTTTTTCATATTTGAATATTTCCTTGAATTTTATTGATCAAATATATTTCCTTTATATGTCTTTATTATTTATGTCCTATTATTTTATGGTTTTATTATATGTATTTAAGTATTCAGTATGATTATTGCTCAATACAATTTAATTAATTATGTTCAAATTAATAGTTTAGAAATAGCACTTCTCTTATGCTGCTTCTAGTCGTGGCCTTTTTTGGAAAGTTACCTGACAGTAATATAATCGAACGCCCATTGCATTCTTTTCAGTTGAAAAGAACCTTGATCAGTTTAACTAGATCCCAACTTTGGACTCCTGCTTGCTTTGCAGGTATAAATAAACCCTAAATGGCTCCTTTTCAGTTCAGATCATGGCCACAGTAGATACTGCCATATTGACCTGGCTCAGAAGTAACAGGGGAACTAGTACCAATTTTGAATTTTTAGTTTCCTTTTGCTATTCTATTTAAGGAGGATCGTTTAAGTATTTTTTGGTGAGTCTTGAGCCCCTCTGTACCTTTGGAGAATGCATGCCTGAAAGTAGTACATTGAAGGACTCTTGAAAGTATTGGAAATATGATGCTGTTCCATACAATACTTTAAGAAATTGTTGATAATATAAACTACTCTGAATTGGATTGGAAACTACTGTGGCATTTCTTTTTTACCCCATAATCGTCTTTTTAATCTCAAGTACAATAATTCTCAGTTATCTTAACTAATTGCTTAATAGCAGTGTTTAGATTACCAAAACATTTGAGTTACAGAGAGTGAGCAGAAAAACTATACAATGAAATTAGTAATTATTACAAATAATCTTCTGAAAATATTGAGTATGTTTTTATTAAAAAAAAAAAAGTGGATGTAATTAATTAAATTATGTACATTGAATGTTTAAATACAGAACTGCACTTTTTTTTTCTTTTATGTTCCTTACTGTCATTCTATTTTTATAAAAAGAAGAGTTGAAAGATTCTCAGGAAATAATCATGGGTTGGTGATTCCATTTGGGGTTTAAAAATAATCAGGACAGCCTAAACTTTATTAAAATTTGTTTCCGGCTCTCTGCCTAACTTTTTTTTTTTTTTTTTTTCTCTTACTGATTAAATTAGATCATATTCTGACTTTACTTACTACATACATTGTTCTAAATTATTTAATTTATAACTGGTCAAGAAATAAAATCAAGGATACCATGTTAGAAGATTGGATACATCAATTAAAGAAAAATTTCATTCATAAGTAGGAATCATCTTGGAAAAATAAATCACCTAAATTGTTAGAAATCAAAGAAAAAGTTGAATCAGAGGAGAAATCATGCAATATCGTATGGGGATCAGACACTGTGAATTCACATACAGTTAGTTATCTTTACCGAGCTCTAGAAGCACCCACGTGCCAAAATTGCAACAATATCCTAAAACACTTCTTGTTCTTTATCTTCCTCTTATGCCATAGCTAGCATCGAGGAGCCTCAAACAGAATACAATATAAATTAACTGTACAAAGGCAATGATCCGCTTGGGCTAAAGACCAAAAGAAAAAAAAAAATTTTTAGATAATTAGCAGTTCTCAATTCCCTTGGAATGTCTAATGTTTTTGCTTTACATTTAAAGACTTATTAATGGGCAGTTCAATATAGAACTATAACGAATCTACTTTATAAATTGGGGAAACTTAATTTTCAGTGATTTAGATATTTTTTCATTATTCTGTGTTGTTAGGTCACGGGAAAATATGGAAACTCCACCACCAGAACAGCCAGTCAGGAGGACAACACGTAGTGCATTGGTAGAAATCCCTGCCAGAATGGGAGCTTTGTCAGTTTCTGATAACCGTCACAACGGTAGGTCACCATGTTGATTTAGAAGTATATTAATGTTTATTAATTATTATAATTTTTTTTAGTTTTATTTAATACTTGGTTTAAATTTTTTTTAATTAAATGTTTTAAAAAGTTTGCGTGTTTGGCAGTTAATTTATGAATAATATTGAAAGTTATTTCTGAATAGATAAAAGGTATGTTTATGTAATTGTAGCTTTATATATCGAGCCAATGTGTGAGTGAGAGCTTATTATATAGAGTTTTTTGTATACTTTAGACAAAAAAATAAAAATAAAAAAGTAAAAATTTTATGGTATCATATCTTGTTAAATTGTTGAATCAACATATATTTCTTATTACTAAAAACCTGAAGACCAAACTCAGTTTAAGTTAGTTTAATTATGTATATTTTTTGTTATTATTAGCTTTGATATTTTTATTTTAAGATAAATCATTAAAAATAAAATTCTTAATTGTCTCTATATGATTTTATTGATGTTCTCCTTTGGGAACAATGATCTGCCAAAGATTCAATTTAGCCAATATCCGAACATACTACAATGCGAGCATTATAGACATAATATTGAAGGAAGATTAAAATAAGAAAAGCGATAGCGCTGTCACCTTCCTTGATGTTGGGTATTCACATATAATTAGCTTCTTAGAAGTGAGAAGTGTATCACCGGATCTTAGGAATGTGATATCAGCTATCCTAAGTATAAATAGAATCAAATTTAACTTCAAATTGATCTGGTTGTGACAAGGGTGCTGCAGAAAGAGTGATTGACAGCATACAGAGGATCTTACGCAGAGCTTTGTTTGATGATAAACCTTTAGAAGAGTGTATATAAGGGCATAGTCTGTAAATAAGGAGAGCTGGAAACAACAGCACTCTCCCTCGAGAATGGAGACGACATCCAGACACCGAAATAAGGAGAGACCATCAAGTATTTAGGGGTGGATATTCCTGGGATACTGTAATGAAGATACAATGACAAATCTTTGTTCTCTGTGAAAATCTTAATAAGCTTGTCACCTCTTGTTTGCTGAGTCCGAGCTGAAGCTCGATAGTGTCAACCAATATCTTTTTCCAGGTCTCATTTATCCTCTTCAAACTGTGCCCTTAACAAAGCTGCGTCCAGAAGTATTAAAGTGAATCGTGACAATGATTCGCAGGAGCACAAATGCTCAATTGGTCAGCACCTTTATATCGATGTTTTATGCTCCCAGGCTTCTAATGGGAAACCCCATCAACTTTGGTACATTGCCCAGCGACTGTCCAATGTGCTGGATGACTTGTTCCTGCCTCGTTTGTTTACTTTTCAGAGATAGCTGAGTGTGTCAAGACACGAAGAGTTGAATATTCACAACGGAGTATGAGAGCTGTACGGCAGCCGCTACAATAAAACGCTTTTGAGGAATGGGCCAACTACTAGTTGGCAGGACATTGGACTAAGTAATTTTAAAGACATCCTGAAATCTAACAGGTATAGATATATATATATATACGAAAAGCAGATACTGTCGAAGTCTGAATGATCCAATGCCCTGAAACTGAACATCAATTATGAACATCTTCCAAGAGATGTTCATAATTCCAAGAAGTTAGACACAACTTTTAACTAAATTTATTAATGATCTAAAGGCCATTTATCTAAATTCATTGAACACTTCCATACACCTAACTTTCTCTGTTAGCTTATAAATTATTGTCTCCACTTTCAGAGAAACATTGCATAGCATTTAATAATTATTTAAATTTTTTGTTATTATTTCAAACTTATTTGTATTGCAGTGAGAATGAATGGAACTGCAATGACTAATCTCTTAGTTGATGTGAGTTCTCCAAACATTCCCTCATCATTTGTATCGCCTGCACCGTCTCCTGATGAACTGGTAATTGCACAGCGGGGTAGGAGAAGACTTCCTGTCACTTGGAGTCCAGATATGGATGCAAGGATTCCTATAATGAGTCCTAACAAAGAAAGAACTCCTGTTAAATATCCAAGTACTATTGTGTTAAGAAGTACACCTCGTAAAAGACTCCTTCTCAATGATTCTTTAGACACACCATCTCCAGAAAAGAAAAGGGTAATGTTATTTTTTATAGTACTGGAACCAGTCAGTTGTTAGTAATTTCAATTTCTCAATATTTTAAGTTGGCATAAAACCTTCCAATTAAAGTTACATATTGCTATAATTTCTTGTTAGTTTGTTTATCAGGTTGCATATGGAACTATAAGTTGTATTCAATCATTTAGTAAATGATTCTGAGGTTCTAATATTTTTCACTTGTAAGTCTTTATGTATCATGCTGATTGAAAGGATCGGTCAGTTACAGTTTTATTACATTTTCGCCAAATTAAGTTATTGGTTGAATCATCTTTATGGAGCTTTCATAACATTTACTTAAACCACTAGCTTCCACATTGTTTTACAGTGTTTTTTTTTTTATTAGCCCTTCCTAGCCATATGTTGCATATGGGGAGTTACTGTTGAGGTTTAACAGACCTATTCTAACCATCCACTGAGTATACAATAACATAGAGATGCCTTTCCAGGCAGAACCCTGGTTACAGCGTGTGCTCAGGGGCTCCCCCACCCTTATATTTGTACTACCTCTGTTCCACTTTTTTACCTTTATTAGGCGGTGCTTTTTCATGAATTTCCTGCCATTTTATTAATTTTCTTGATGATCTCGCATAAAAGATTACCACTATAGGGAAATGTATAGTTGTTATTGTTTGCTAATTAGATATCAAAATTAAGAACTGTATCTGTTGGTATTAAAGTTTTTTCAGTAGACGAAGAAATCTGGAAATGAGAGAAAAATTTATCTGGATAATTTGATAAGAAACTATCTAAATAATTAGAAATATGGTTTTCATATGGATTCTAATAACCAATATTTATGGTTATCATCACCTTTTATATTAAAATGAGGCTGATGCATGAATAAATTGATACTTATATAATGGGAAAGCAAGGAATGTATATAATTGGTTTGGAAATCAATTTCTTTAAAAATCTTTTAACAAATAAAACATATTCTTCTAACCTATGTAGATGGACAATCCAAACTATACAGGAGAAATATTTACATTGTACTAAATTTCTGGATATCAAATGTTCAATATAATTTAAAAAAATTTAGTTTAAGGTTTACAGTGATTCAATTAAATATAAATCTGTTGTTTCAGAGTGATTATTGACTGATTACCAACTGAACATAAAATATTTACTGATGATTTGCAATAATTCATTATGTGATTAAGCTGTAGGATATCCTTAATTGATAAATTCATTTTCCGCCATCCTTTAAAAATTAGTAAATGTATTAACCAATTTAAAGTTTATTTATATTTTCAAAAGTTAAAATGAAATAATTTTTTCTTATTATTATTGACCAGAGCAAATTAAATTCTAAATATATGTAATGCATTGAGAATTATTTTTGTTTGTTCTGAGTTATATGCAGTAAAGTTACTATATATATATATATGGAATATGGGGAGTTACTCTATAGGTGTATCCAACCTATACTAACCATGGTGGGTAGGTCGAGACTTATTCTGTAGGGCCTCCAAGAAATAAAAGTCAACCATCACAGGGCGGATACGAACTGCCACCATTGATCAAATTGAGTAACCTCTCCTTTTTTTATATTGGTTAAAAGGGTACTAAAGAGAAATATTATAAGAACACTTCCTTTTTGATATATATTCCATCATGTCACCTCTTTTTTCACTGTTAGTTTTTATTCACTCACTGCTATATAAAGCAATTTTTACTAATGAATTTTTCTTTTGAATTAAACTTAATTTATATTATATATTCATTAAACACAATTTTTTGATCAATTCTTCCATCTTTTGTGTAACTTAATTTGTTTAGAAATCCATTTGGTTTTGTTTTTTAGTTTCATTTCATTGCAGAGATATAATGGACCTCATTGAAAAATAAAAATAAAAACTAATTATTTAAATATAGTCTGTAAAATTTGTATTTTAAAGGGAACAGCTGAAACTAAAACCATAACAAATCGAAGATATGAGCGATAAACTTATGAATGACCCTTAGCACTACTACCTGGCTAACAGTGTTCAAACAAATTTTTTACTTTCACTTACCTATATATGAAATATATAGTAAGTGGAAGTATTGCGATCGTGAAAATTTTCGACTTCCGGTTTTCAACGGAAATACACGTTTTGGGGTCCCCTGAGTCAAAATAACCAAGTCCCGCGAAATGGTCTGTGTGTGTGTGTGTCTGTGTGTCTGTGTGTGTCTGTGTGTCTGTGTGTGTGTGTGTGAACAGACTAGCTCAAAAACTATAAACCGTGCGAACCTGAAATTGGGTATTTAAAGTATGTATATGCCCGCGATGTGACAGCAAAAATTTCATCAAATTTTCTCAAAGGGAGGGGGTACTTTATTTAATAACTTTTTAAGTTTTTTTCGATTTTCTCAAAAACGGCTCTAACGATTTTGATTAAACTGAGTATTTGATCTACTGATATGCCCGAGATATGACTGTAAAAATTTCATCAAAATTGATCAACCGGAGGGGGGACTTTACTTAATAAATTTTGTATCATTTTCACGTGTTTTTTTTCTCTACTCAATAACGGTTTTAACGATTTTGATCAAACTTGGTATTTGATGTATTTATATGCCCGAGATATGACTGTAAAAATTTCATCAAAATTGATCAACCGGAGGGGGGACTTTACTTAATAAATTTTGTATCATTTTCACGTGTTTTTTTTCTTTACTCAATAACGGTTTTAACGATTTTGATCAAACTTGGTATTTGATGTATTTATATGCCCGAGATATGACTGTAAAAATTTCATCAAAATTGGTCAAACGGAGGGGGCACTTTACTTAATAAATTTTGTATCATTTTCATGTGTTTTTTATATTTACTCAAAAACGGTTTTAACGATTTTGATCAAACTTGGTATTTGATGTATTTATATGCCCGAGATATGACTGTAAAAATTTCATCAAAATTGATCAACAGGAGGGGCGACTTTACTTAATAAATTTTGTATCATTTTCACGTGTTTTTTATATTTACTTTTTTTCGATTATCTCAAAAACGGCTTTAACGATTTTTATCAAATTCGTTATGTTTAATGAAAATTCGTTGTTATTTAATATCAGGTAAGCTTTATCATTATTAAAATGTTCTGAGGGGGCTTAAATGGGGAAGGGGCTTTTTTTGTTTTTCTATAAAGTACCTTTGTTTTAGTTTATATTGAGAAATTAACTGTCTCTCATCACGTTTAAGAAAAAGAAATGGCTAAATATGATATATAAATAAAATCAAGTAAACATATACAGGAGAAAAAAAGAAAAATATTCCGTCAACTCATAAAACACCTTGAGCTCACGCATGCGCCGTACGCCTTTAATGACAAACCAATGCGTTATAATTAAACTGTTCTGTTCATTTGAGAAGTGGCAATTAACAAAACGCATTAATTTCCAATCTAAGTAAGTTGGTAAGTGAAAGTTGTGTGTTGCGCGCACGCACCAGATTTTTATTTAGTCCCATCTGTTATGCACAGATGGACTAATTACATGTCCATGTAATTAGTCCATTGCGAGAGGGAGAAAATTACAGTCCTCTAATCTTGAATATCACACTTTTTGGATAAAAACGGGAACCTTCTTCATGGATAAGGGATATAGTGCTACAAAACAATATAACTTTCTAGATGGTACCTTCAATCATTTTTAAGTTTTAGCGGCGTGCATATGGTACATTTTGCTTTATACGAGGGCCTATTGAAAAGTAAGGTCTCCTTTTTTTTTTCATAGAAAATTTAATTTATTTACAACTTTGGTTACATCGTTGGAAGGGTTGAATATTTACCTATTTTTCTACATATTCGCCTTGACGATCAATAACTTTTTGCATTCTGTTAACCAGCTTTTTAATTTGTTAAGGACGCGCATTGTCATGAAGCAAACACACTCCTTTGGTGAGCCTACCCCTTCTTTTGTTTTGAATGGCTCGCCGAAGTTTCTTGAGAGTCTCGCAGTAGCTTTCTGAGTTGATTGTTGTTCCTTTTGGCATGAAATCAACCAACAGAACCCCGTTCCGGTCCCAGAAAACGGTGGCCATAACCTTTCCCGCTGACTTCTCCGTCTTGAACTTCTTGGGCTTCGGTGAGGCGATGAATTTCCATCGGAGAAACCTTTTTTGCATTCAAAAAACGAATGACTGAGCGCAGTTCGCACTTGGCGGGCGAGCGAAGCGGGAGCTCCATCTTAAATGACTGCCACAAGGCAACTGAGCGTCCCAAGGTCACGCGGGTGGATTAGCACTGTGGTGGGGGAACTGCGGGTGAAGCGCTGTTGTCAAATCTCGCCTAGCAACTCGTGTTCGGAAACGGCGGCGTTGGAGACCTTACTTTTCAATACGCCCTCGTATATTGCTTTTATATTGATTAACTAAGATCCTCCTTCAGTTTACACTTTTCTATTAATGGACGTAAAATAAAAGAATTACTTCATTAAAATAAAAGAATACTTCATTAAAACCCCTAAACTAATTATTTTATACCCATGATGGATAGATTTTGATGAGAGCTCTATTCTAAAACTGGATCAATCACTGTAACATCACGGAGCCAAATGTTATACTATATGGAAATAATAAACAGAGAAATAAATATAAGTTTTCAGGGAGCCCCTTTCCTCTGTTAGCTTTTGTTTTGTTTCAAACCCAACTCAACAAACCTATTGCAACTTTTACAATCCTAATAGTTTTGCAGAAATATTATCTTGAAGGATAAATCATTTCCAAGACTTTGAAAGAGACAAAAAGAATGAAATGCCAAGGAATAAGAGTCGATCTTCTAAAAATTCAATAAATTGTTGACTTAATGAACAATTCAGTCTAATAATATATCTATTAAATAAAATAAAATGATAACAATTAATATGAACCGAAATATATAAATGACTTAGTGCATGGATTATGTTTATTTTTATGTCGGATTTATTATCTTACTTTGCATAATAAAGTTTTTCTATGCATTATCTTTCGATTAAAGAGGAAAGTCAGAAATCCTAAACAAACTGGAAAATACAGAAATTTCATTAAAATGTTGGTTTGCTTCATATTGCACTTATACACATTTGCTTGTTTGCCCTATATTTACTTTTAATATTTTAAAATAGAGATATTTTATTTCAGAATATTTCTCCTAGTGTGAAAGGTTCTCCTGGCAGCAAAAGACTGAGATCTGATCGACCTATTGTCCCATTTTGTGGCCCATTAAATATTGCCCTAAGGGCTTTCCCAAAAGAGCAGCTTATAGAAATAATACAGGGTATAGTTAGCAGACATCCAAACATTGAAGAGGTGAGTTTCTAACTTAAATTTTCTATTTTAATTTATATCATTACATTATTTTATAAGGAAAAACTATTCATATTGATGCTTTAGTTGATTTGAAATATCACATTTATGCACATAGACTATATTTCTCTAATTATCTGTTGTAAAGAATTCAAGATTTCCATTTGAAAGAAATATTGTATCACTTATGTGGGTTTAAATAATTTTTATTAACGAAAAATCATAACTCACAATGTCAGAAAAACATAGTTCAAATAATTATCAATGTTACAAAAGTATCAAGTTGTAACGACACAGTAACAAAAAGTGACCATATGATTCTATATTCAGAGCACGACTACGGCTCCAGTCGATTGCTCCTTATATTCAGTCTCAATCAGAACATACTGGAAGATTCTTGAACAGTCATAAACATGTTCATGATCAGTTGGTAACTGTTCCAACAAAAATTTAAGAACTCTTTAAATCATGTGGTTTTTGTTTTACATAACAATATCTCAGGTATACCTTAGATAGAAACCTTATCATTTTCCTTTGGTTAAATAGGGGTCTTACTTAAAAACGCTTATTTCATGGTTTGTTTTATATTATTGAAATAAAACTGCAATGGCCATGTATGCCATATATTTTAATTGCATTGAAGTTAAACAAAAATAATATGCTACTTTTATTTTTCGTATTCCTCGCACTTCTGTTTAAAACATTTTTTTGTTAAAGTGGCAACAATTGAGAAGCATTCTCTGACGCTTTCAGTTTTCTGCTCTTGAGGTTTTAGCTGCATGCACCGCTGTAGGGATTTTTCCAAAATCTTCAGATTTTTCACAAGAATCATCATTAGTATGCTCCTCTGTAGTTTAGTGACTCAGTGTGATATCTATGTCTGTCGGCATAAAATACAGAACATGTTTTCGAAGAAAGAACACATTTCTATTTTTTGCACTTATTAAATTGTGTAGTAATGTTCTCCCACACTTCATCATTTAAGACATTGTTATTTAGCATGATGTTTGGAATTTATATGCAGTCGCGCTTGTGGAATCACTCTCAATCATTAATATTGCCGTGACATTTTTTCATGAATGAAGACAAGAAAAAAATGAATTGAAAACTGCTAGGTGATGTTTACTATAAGCAACATGAATGTTTTTTTCTATATGCTAATTCATGGGACCAACTATTTCGTTTGTTATATCCAATTGTATGTTGCTGTCGTTATTAACAATTTTGACTATTTTGTTCCAGATATATTTTTTATTTGACATATATATATATATATATATATATATATATATATATATATATATATATATGCAGGTCAAATAAAAAATATATCTGGAAAAAAATAGTCAAAATTGTTAATAACGACAGCAACAAACAATTTTATATATATATTTAGATATTTAGGGAGGCCAGGGGAAACACTGGCTCACCCCGACACACTTATTTCAAGTTATTGGCTAACTTTGTTAGATTAACTTTTTTTGGGAGGGATTTTTCTTATTTTATCTCATTTAAACTAATTTATTAATAAGTTTATCATAGGATTCAATTTTTTTTTTTTAGGATGTGAGACAAAATTTGCCTGCACCTGATATGAGACTTGTAATGGACAAACTTCATGATTTGAAGAAAAATATTTTTAAATCACTTCCTACATCTAGACTTACATCAAAAACAGATTCACCTGCATATTCCAGAGCATCTACTCATGTTATGGCTTTTAAGGTTAGCCATTTATTTCTTCAATTTTTATTAGCAGTTTTCTTTTGTAGTTTAATGCTATTTTTGTTTATTGGATTATAGTTGTATTGCTTAAAATATTGAGGTATTGCTAATTTGAATAAAATATAGGTGTTAAGGTGAGTTTTCACACTCAAGCCATTTGCACAAAGTTGCTTGTACAAGCCAGTTTGTGCAAATGAACTGAATGTAACATTGCCGTCACATGCTCAGTTTAATTTTACATAACTGTACGGTCGATATAAAACCATAGTGAACTATGTGCCAAACCAATTTAATAAATTTGTAATTTCTTTATTAAATTACCTATTGTTATTTTTTTAATTATGCTTCTTTATGTTTGAATAGACAAAATGAAATATGTTTTACTTAAAAGGCCAAAGAAGTAAACATTACCATATTTCACAAAATTCAACTTTAATTTCAATTTCTCAAAATATGGAGCTTGGCACTCGGATCACATTGGCGTTACACTGACCATAGGTCTAGAATCCTGAAAATAGTAGTTTAGTATATCATAAATATGGAGGAAAAACTAATTCTTGCATAGGCTACAGTGTACATTATAAAGAAAAAGATGCAATTTTTTTTTTTTTTTTTTTTTTTTTTTTTGTTTAAGGACAAGTCGACCATTAAGGTCATTATCGTCCAAAAAGATGCAATTGAAAGGTAAAAAGAAATGGTATAAACATTAGTTACTGCAAACAGATTTGTTTTCTCATTCAAATTTAATTGCTAAATTACGCTATAAGCCTAACGATTTTACAACTAATTGCATAAGGACAAATTCACATTCGTACATCTGTTAAATTTAACTATACCAATTATTTGGAGAGGATTCAGGTATGAGCCCGCAATAACTCCTGGACAAACTCAGCTATGCTGAGATTTTTCTTGAAGGGGAGGATATTTAAAATTTTTCACATCTTTTTCCAAACCAGTAGCGCTATAACGTCATCTAAGCGCAATAACTCTGGACACATGCAATACAATTTAATAAATAATAAACTGTTTATTTTACAAAATAAAGACACATAAAAGTTCATAATATACGTTAACATATCGGCATGGACAATGTCCGTCTGCCGGGTTGACCACACTTTTTCAATATTCTTATTGCTTTTAAAACATACCGCATTCAAACGAAATACAGAATTGTACATATTAACCAAACATTAAATAAATGATAATTTATCCTTTGAGGTATAATCCTAATTAATATAAGTAATATATTTTTTGTTTTACTTTTTTACTGTGTATTAAATTCCTTAATTAAAATTTGTCTGTATTTAACAGCTTCAATGGTAAACCAATATAATGTTTTCCAATTCTTTCCATTAAGATATTCAATAGCACCTCAATCTTTAGACATATTGCTATGAAATGGTATAAGTCCTCATTTAGCCCCAGGTTACATAACGTGCATTTTTGGCTTTCTTCTGAACGTCCAACAGAATAGTTTAAATTCAATAATTGACCCTGTACTTTAAAAATAGTTTTAATAAAATGTAAATTATTGTTATGTGAGTAATAGCAGTTTTCTCCCAGATTGATGCTTAATTCTTTATATAACTGGTGGAATTTGGATGTATGTGATGACTGAATCGAATCAGATTTACAATTATGTTTTAATTTGTCTAAAATTATTGCTATCTGGTTCTTAATGTTCAAGCTATTGTTATAATTAATTTGTTCAATACCAGGTAAGGAGTTGATAATATTTGAGTGTTCCTTAACCCAATAAATTTTTTTCATTATAATTGTCTTGGCTATAATTTCCATTTTTCATTGCAATACAATTTACGAGGGATGTTAAAAAAATAATGAGAATATTCATTTATTTATTTATTCGTCTACATTGATGTTGCCTCCTTCATAATAGTCTCCTTTAGAGAGTGGTGGCGGGATGGCCGAGTGGGCAAACGTGTCAGAAAATACGCGTTGCCCATGGCAACGTATGATTGAGAACCAAAAGATAGCAAGTTCAAAACCCGGAGCAAGGGGACATTTAATAATACTCGGCATTCATCCCCCACCCTCTCCCTTGGCCCGGGAAACCCTGTATAGCCTAACAGGCGAGGAAGGGGAGGACCAATAAAAAAAACATTAGAGATAATGCACTTCTGTCAGCGCTTCTGCCCATCCCCGAAATACTTCTCAAACTCGATCTTTGAGATAACCTTTAGTTCTTTCAGCGATGCACTTTTAATGTCATCTACGGCTATAAAATGATGGCCCTTTAAGATTCCCTTTATTTTTAGAAAAAGGAAAGTCACACGGAGCCATTTCTGGCGAACATGGAGGCTGGGGCATCGTTGCAGTATTGTTTTTGGCCATAAATTGATGAACAAGCAATGAAGTGTGAGCAGGTGCATTATCGTGATGCAAAAGCCATGAACTGTTTTTTCACAAATCTGGGCATTTTTTTTTGGATTGCTTCCTGCAAACTGCGTTGAACTTGTAGGTTGTACTCCTTATTGACTGTTTAACCTGGTAGCAGGAATTCATGATGTACTAGGCCATTAAACTCAAAGAACACTGTGAGCATAACCTTCACATTTGACTGCACTTGTCAAGCCAGAATGCCTCCACTCGGATGATTGAGCCTTAGTTTTGATGTCATATCAGTTAAACCATTTTTCATCACCTGTTATAATATGTTTCATTAATTCTTCATTGTCCTTGACTTCATTTAGTGACTCCTGAGCAACTTCCATTCGCTGCTGTTTTTGTTCAAAATTCAACAATTTTTGCTGCTACGCGTTTCATACTCAAAACATTGGAAAAAATGTCATGACATGATCCAATCGATATGCCAACATCATCAGCGACTTCTCTAATTGTGATTCGGCGATCGTTCATAGCCATTTCTTTTACTTTTTCCACGTTTTCATCGGTTGTTGATGTGCTGGGCGTCTAGGGCATTCGTCATCTTCAACATCTTCACGGCCCTCTTGGAAATGCTTATACCAATCGTAAACTCTTGCTTTACTCATAACAGATTCACCTTAGGCCTTTGTTATCATTCCACGCACTTTGTTACACTTCATTCCATTTTTTACACAAAATTTCATATAAATTCTTTGATCCATTGCCGAGCTCATACAAACATTCTAACCTTATTGGCTGTAAAAGACAAAGTCAACAATGGAAACAGCTTAAAGTTTAATAATACCTTTGTGGCATGTATACCAACATAATAAATTTTTTTTGACAATAGCGCTCCAAGCGCGCGAAATTTAAAAATTCTCGTTATTTTTTTAACATACCTTGTACTTTAAAATATGCACGATTTCATAGTAAGTTATATAAATATCCTTTTGACCAGAAATAAGTGTATTCTTTGGATGCATCACTTTCTTCAACTCCGAGTCCATGGGACACATTTTTTGCAATCTCAAGCAGAGGTGGTGGCGGGTTTCATTCAATACACATGACTGACATTGGAACTGGGGCTTGAGCATCGTTTAGACCCTCATGCCAATAAACCTAACTCAAACTTAATTATTATTTGTTCCAATTTTAGTATATGTACCGCCGAAGCGAGTGCAGTTAATTATTATTAAAATTATGTCATCAGAAATAAGTGGAAATCAAATTTCGATTTTAAATAAGGGCCAAATATGTAGGTATGCTTTGATGTAAGTATATTAAAAAAAAAAAAAAACCAACTAAATATGACAAATATTTATCCCAATGATCAGAAGACTTACATGAAAATGACTAAATACATGTAATGAATTAAGGAGGAGGATCTATATTTGTAAAATAACTAAAAATATGTATATATAGTACTTATATGGACACGTGTTGATAATTGAATATGAATATAGACAAAATAATAATCATAATAGTCTCTTATACATTTCGAAAAACTTTTTATCTTCAAAATGTTATTTTTTATCCATAACATGTGATAAAATTTAAATTACTGATTGCAGTGTTATGTTCAATTCAACAACATAAAAACTGCCGAAAACTGTGTATCAACTGTGTTTTTTACCTCACATTACCAACTAATTTTAGATTAAAAGTTATATTTTGCAGGGCATACATATAAATACTGTTTATTATTTTCAAATCAGTAATTTTTTATTTAATCAAATTTATTTATTGAAAAATGTATAGATTGTGATATCTAAATTATTTCCAATTTCTAACTGGTCCTCTAATTTCCTGGGATTGAATTGTTCTATTTATTTTTGTAGATCTGAACCACTAGGTAGGAGCATTCACTAGGGCACAATTTTTTTTTCAATCGTTTATATAAATGGAATTAAAAAAATAATTTATCCTGGTGAATGCTCCTACCTAGTGGTTTAGGTCTATAAAAAAAAATAGAAGTGATATCTAAAGTTTTTATCAAATGCACACCCACCTCTTAATCGTAATATTTGTTAACTTTCTTTCTGTTTTTTTATTATTATTTTATGAAATATAGTTAGGTATATTACTATATTGAAATAGTATACATGAAAATCCTAATTCCACTTATTTCTGATTATATATGTACTTAAATAATCATTTTGTTCAACCGCAACATGGGTTTTTTAAATATTATAACTTTCGATGTGTGGAATCTTTCATTAGGGAAATGGCCCCATTAGATTCAGAACTGTAGAATAGAAGTACTATAGAACTCAAACCTTTTTATTTTGTATGTATATTTCATAAAACTGTTATGTTTTAATGTTTCTGTCACACTATTAAAAAATTTCTTAATATTGCAAAATAAATAAATAAATAAGCACATACACATCAAAGTGAGTTACGGCTCGTTTTTCAAAATTACGAATTTTGTACTAAAAAAATTATAAGAACACTTTATTTTAAATTTGTATTCCATCAAGTTCTCTTTTTTCACTGTTTGGATTTTATTTTCTAACTGCACTACCAAAAAAATTTCACTGAGGAATATTTATTTTGCATTAAATTTACTTTTATTTGTATATTGATTAAATGCAGTGTTTCGATCAATTCTTCCTTCTTATGTGAAGATGTATATGCAGAGACCTTATTTAACAATTAAAGGAAAAAGAAATTATTTAAACATAATCTTGAATAATATAAAGAGAACAGCTGAAACTAAAACCATAATCAACCGAATGCATGAACGATAGATACTTTGGACCATAAAGCGCTACCTGCCTGGCCATTGTTGGACTTAATTTTTTTCATTCATCAACCCGATGAAGCTTATTGCGAGAGGCATAAAATTCCTGCCCTTGTCTCTTCAATATTACACCCTTAAGATAAATCGAAAACCTTCTTCATGGATAGGGAGTATAGAGCTACAAAATCATACAAATTTTTATATCGTATTTACCTGGAGTCATTTTTTAATTTTTCGGCATGCACATTGTACTCTTTTTATGTACCTGTTTTATAATATATAATGATTGAATCTTATTAATTATTAGTTGGAGTTTTAGCTACAACATAGTATGAGCTGACTTATCTTTTTCTACTCCAAAGAGGAGGGGGAGGCTTTTGTCTATAAAAAAAACACTAAAGCTTTACTTATTTATTTACCTATCCTTTATCTTGTGAACCAAGCATAATGCTGATTAATTTATTGAAAAGGAACATTTTTAGTTCATCTTTTATATTGATTTTCCAAAATAGGAAAATAAATTAAGTTTAAAAAAAATTATTTAAAAACAAAGGAAAATAGAATAATCTGCTTTCCGTTATATTTCTAAAATGAACCAATTGCAAGTTTCCAACACTTAATAACAAGAGCCATGTAGTGAGTACTAAGGCTATCTCTCCAAACCACTGCTTTACTCTATTAGTATATTAATTTGATGGCAACAGTATTTTTACTTTCACATACCTGTAAATGAAATATATAGTTAGGGAAAGTATTGAGATCGTGAAAAATTTCGACTTCCAGTTTTCAATGGAAATACACGTTGTAGGGTCCTCTGAGTCCAAATAACCAAGTGCCGCAAAATGGTCTGTGTGTGTGCGCGCGCGCACGTGTGTGTGTGTGTTTTTTTTTTTTAAATCACTTTATTGTTCACATGCACCACATAACGTATAACATGTACATTATTAATAATTATAGTTACAATATTTCTATAACATATTAAAGTATATTTTTGCTAGAAAACTGGAAAAAGATGGAAAGTAATCTTTTGAAATTAAGTCAGTCTCTTTTGCGGGCCAATAACTTCCTGATGTAATGTCATCTTGAATAAGTTTTCTTCTGATAGCTTCAAAATTCTCGCAATCATAAATTATGTGCTCCCATGTCTGTGGCGTATGAGAGTCGCATAAACAGCATGGGTCGTCTAAAATTTTGAAACGATGAAGATATGCCCGGTTCCGGCCATGACCCGTCAAGACCAGAGTTAATTTATAGTTAATTGTGAAGTGTTCTGCATCCTGCCTTGACTTGATGTTCGGGAAATATTTCTTCGTAATTAAGCCTTTGTCGCTTTGTGCCCACTCTTCCTGCCAAGCCGATATCAAGTTCTTATGAAGTTTGTTCGCAAGGTACGACCTTGGAACCAGAGAGTATGCTTCTTCTATCGATTCGTCTTCTGATGCCTTCTTCGTTAGAGTATCTGCCATCTCATTCCCTATTACACCACTATGAGCCTTTACCCACTGAAACAACACCTCGTTGTTCATTGATTTTAAAAGTATTTTAATTTTTTCGACTATCGGAGAGTGGTCTCTGTGGTTCTTCAGTATGTCTAAACAGATTCTGCTATCTGATTTAATTACATCAGTTGGTGTTCTTTCTCCATGATCCTCAGTTCTCCTCTTCCACCACTCTAGGGCCTTCAATATAGCTAGCATTTCGGCTTGGTTATTTGAGCATTTAGGGCTTAGCCTAAACTTAGCGTTGTAAAATTCTTCTCCTCTCTCCATTGCCACGAATGCACATCCTACTCCCCTTTCAGTTTTACTCCCATCCGTGTATATGTAATATTTAGCATCTTCTGGTTTCTTATAAAATATTATACCTGGTGTATCTCCTGGATGCTGCCACTCTCTGAAACTTACTGGCTTCTCATATTCCGCTTCTTCATCATTTCCACCGTGGTAAATTCTATGAAAATTGCATTGTAAACCCAATTTCAGAATAATCGGTTCAATATTTGCAAGGACAATGGCACTCTCGTATGATATAGTTCGAAAACCTTTAATTATTCTTATGGCCATCAGCCTTTGTATTCGTTTTAATTTGGCTTGGTTTTGTTTTTTCTCTATCGCTTTTATCCAAACTGGTGAAGCATAAGTTAGGATAGGTTCAATCGCTCCACGGTAAATTAGTTGAAGAGCATCACTTCCAATTCCCCAATGCACTTTAGCTGACCTTGAAAGGATATTTATAAGTTAAAGGCTTTTACTTGTAATGAAATCTATATGTGCATTGAAGTTATACCTGTAATCAAATAAGACTCTGAGACATTTCATCTGTTCAACCTGTTTCATTGGGTACCCTTCAAGATAGAGCGTTATTGACTCTAATTCTCCTTTTTGCTTCAAGAGTTAGGCCTGTGACTTATTTGCGCTAAACTTCATCTTATGCAGCCTTGCCCAATTATCAACCAAATGTAAAACCTCAATGCCTATTGCCTCTAATTCTTGTACGGATTTTCCTTTGATCATGACGTAATAGTCGTCTGCAAAAGCTACACACTCTGCTTCAGGAGGAAGTGGTATCTTTAACAATGAGTCGTACAGCACTATCTGGGGATGAGCACGAACCTTGGGGGCACCCCTTTGTGACTACTCTAGTTTTCTGTAATAGATTGCATGAGACTGTAGCCTTCCTTTCTGAAAAATATGATTTAGAGAGTAAGTAGAGGTTTTTGGGGCATCCGAAGTTTTTGAGTTGAAAAAGGATCGAAGGCCACCAAGCTGCATCAAACGCTCTTTCCACATCTAGAGATAGAATCAGCACTCTGTTACGTTTTTTAAAATTTGATTGTACAAAGTTGTTGACTATTGTAATAGCGTCAATACTGCTGTTTTGTGGTGTAAAGCCTTTTTGTTTCTGATGAATATTGTTGTTTTTATTAATGTGGAACATAATCCTCGAGATCAACAGCTTTTCTAGTACTTTACCGGGTAAAGGTAGAAGACTTATTGGCCAGAACATTCCTACTTCATCCAGATGCTCTTTCCCTGGTTTAATCAGTATAATGGTAAGGGCATGTTTCCATTCGGTTGGAAAATAGCCTCTTCTTAAGCATTCATTATTCAAGGCTGTTACAGTATTCGGATACAACTTAGTATATCCTTAGTATCTCTGCATCCATGCCATCTATACCCGGTGATTTTTTACTCTTGAAACTATTTATTATGTTGGTGATTTCGGTCAATGTAAATGGTTTATCATTCTGAGTATCGATGGATTTTGTTGCCTCTCTGATGCTTTTATGAGAGAGAGTCTCTCCATCCTGGAGATCCGCGGGAAAAAACTTTATCATTAGGTGGTCTAATGTTTCACTTAGATTGTTTGTGTAACTTCTGTCTTTCTTCTTTACTGTATTAAGTGTAATTGGTGATCTAATTTTACTTGATGCCATTTTATACACAATATTCCATGGATTGGACTTTTCTGTAGCGTTACAATAGTTACGCCAAGCCTCCTTCTTGGCTTTGTTCAATATTTTGGACATATACATACACATACAATAAATACACGTTTGCTTTCATAGTAAGTCGTCTTCAGGTTATCGTCTGTTGGCAGTTTCTTCTTACTCCTCTGGGTTTTCCTTCTATTTCTGTTGACTTCAGTCCTTAGTTTGGTCAGTTCATCGTTCCACCAGCACACTTGTTTATGATTTTTTGCACATCTATATTTTCTTTGTTTCTATACGTGCCTTTTTCCTCGACTTCAAAGCTCAGTATTTTATGATCGGAACCACTTTCTTCCGTTAACGCTAAATTTTTCCAATTTTTGATAGATTTAATCATACTAAGTGATGCTATGGTAAGATCTATATTACTTTCCCCTTTTTTCGACTCAAATGTGGGTAATCCTCCGTCTGAGTTAATAATTGTTAACCTTTTCTCAGCAATTAACGATTCTAGTATTTTTCCTCGATTATTTGTTACTTTATCTTACCACATTTTCGATCGAGAATTAGTATCTGCACCAATCACAATATTTGGATTTTTTGTTGAAGGGCATCGTCAAGAAATTGTAAATTAATTTTAAGATCCCTATTATAATCAAAATAACTAGATATAAGTATAAAACTTAAATTATTAGTAAAAATTTCAGCTACAACATTGTCTTCATTACTAATATGTCCCAATAGCAACACATCTATCTGGTTATTGAGTACCGCTATGGCCGCTCGTTTTCTATTCTCACCTTTCTGTAAAATTTTTACGTTTTTTGGAAATCCAGCTACCTTGTTTGAAATACAATATGGTTCTTGCATTAAAATAATATTGATATTTCACCTAGTAACGACATCTAGTAAATTATTCGTTGCATTTCTAGACTTTTGTGATTTGAATAATTTTTAAATTACTTGAACCTAAATTAGTTGTGTTTTTATTGGCCATAATCAATATTTTGTTTTATTCTATTTACTAGGTCGAGATAAGTTGGACAGTCCTTATCCAAAGAGCTATTTCTAGACTTTTGTGATTTGAATAATTTTTAAATTACTTGAACCTAAATTAGTTGTGTTTTTATTGGCCATAATCAATATTTTGTTTTATTCTATTTACTAGGTCGAGATAAGTTGGACAGTCCTTATCCAAAGAGCTATGCCTGGTATCTACTTGGCGAGATGGTTCAGTAATCCTTTGGTTATGTTGTAAACAGTTACTACATTTAACCTCTTTCCTCTCGCATTCACTAAGTCTGTGTGGGCCCGCACAAATAGGACATATTTGTGTACGAGTACACTTCTCGGTGTGTCTTGTCAGTGAATTGCAAGTGAAGCACCTATTAACTGAAATAAAGTCTGCCAAAGAACAGACGTTCCACATCAACTTTACTAACTTAATAAACCAGCTTCTTAAAGTAGGCTTAACCTTTGTGTGTGTGTGTGTGTGTGTGCGTGCGTGCGTGTGTGCGTGCGTGTCTGTGTGTGTGTGTGTGTGTGTGCGCGCGCGCACGCATGTTGTCATTCGTGCGTTGTCATCTGTCCCTTGTCATCACTAGTTACAAGAAATGGCTGAATATACAATATGAAAGAATTAAATCATCAAATAAAAGAGAAATAAAATATATGATTTACCAAAACCAAAATTGCAATTTCTGATAATATTAGCAGTAATGTTTATGTATTAAATATCATTCGAAAGCTTGGAATTTAAGAAATTATAATATTAAGTTTATTATATGGTGGAAGGTCTCTGAGTGAAATATTAGAGTATCAAGCAAATAATAATTTCTACCTTCAGATTATTTAACAGAAACTATTGGTTCCAATGGTACTAATTGCAACTGTTTTAAAACTAACTCAAAACTTTAAGAATTACAAAGAACCTTTTTTAATTTTGTTTTATAATGAAAAACAAAGGAACTGTTTAGAAAGAAGACAAGAGAGAACATTGTGAGAGAAGGCGAAGAGCGTGTTGTTCAAAATGTTATCGATCGGAAAAAAAACATATGGATGATACTTAATGAATCAACCGTATGTTACTATAAGCCTTTGAAACACGATGGCAACTTTTGCATGCGCAGAAAACTTTTACTACTGATCATTGTTAACAAGACAAGGCGTGCTGAGCATGCGAAAAGAGTCAACGTGTTTTAAGAGCTGTATGTAACCTATTGAATTTAATAAAGGATTAATACGTGTTAATGTCTTTGAAGGATAAAATTTTGCCATCATTTTCCTAAAAACTCATAGGTGCAAAAATTGAAAATTTTAGTTCCAATTTAATATCGGCCGTTGTGATGATCCCCTTCTATCGATTCTTACTTATTTGAAACATGATCGTTCAATCTGAAACTCAATTGTTATTTCTATAATCTCCTAAAAGTATATTTAAATATAAAAAAGAATTGAAACGAATCCCTAGAAAGTACAAAGTTCTAGAGTAAAGGGGACCAATTTTATTCTTGGTACACCACTGTATGAACTAATGACCCCACTTTCCAATATAAAGAAAACAATTTTCATTTCTAAAGAAAGGTTATTGTTCCCTCTCCTGTAGCACCTAAGTATGTCATTTAAAAAAAAAAAAAATTGTCTATTTTAGTCAAAATAAGATGGGTATGGATAGTAAGTTGAAAGTTGCATGCATGACACCAGATTTTTTTTTCCATGATATCCTTCAATAAAATCAAAACAATATATTGTTTAAATTTTCATACCAGTAGACATATATGAAGTAAATTTATAAATTAAAGACTTAATATTACAGTTTAATGTGTAAACATTTTTTTGTAGAAAGTACTTCTAGAAGAGGGAAGGGTTCTTGTGAGCAGCCAGCAATGGGAATACGTAGTAGAATATGCTTCAGTTGCCTGGGAAATAGTTGCTGGAACTCCAGTTTGGGACAATCCTCCTCATAATGCTCCTCGTCGTCATTGTTTTAAGTTTCTTGCATCACAAATTTCTGCTGCGCTGAAATCTTCATCTCATTGGACTCAAGAACAGTTAGATACTCTACAAGAAAAGTTAGTATATTAGATTTTATGTATCTGCAGTCAATTTGAATTCTATAACTTAGAAAAAATTAAAAATTTAATTAGTATTAAAAAAACCATTTCCTTTCCTTTTCATTCCATGATTTCTGGTGTTGTTCACTTCATAGGTTGTGTTTTTTATTTAAAAATAAAATCTATTTATATTACACTTATTCTCAACTTTTAGTTTACAAGATTGTAACATTTTTAACTGAATGGTGTTTCTCCCGTAAGATTTTATTTAGTTATAATTTTACTTGTACCTTTTTACATATTTATACATTTAGTGTGAGAATATTTGAATTACAGTTGGTATTTAAAAAAATAGGAGCAATTTTTTAACATGTTACCTTAATAAACAAAAAAAATTTTTATTAGATGGACCAGCAGACTCATCTTGTCCATTGCTAATAAAAATAACTAAGTTATTGTCCCGGCTACATAATTTGAAAACCTATTATAATAATAATAGTAAATAGTAAACGTTCCGCGAGACCTTTGGAGAGAGAGAGTTCTCCGTGACAGGCCTCTGGTTCGGATCTCGCGGAACGATCCCAAAAAGAACAAGGAGTTTTTTAGAAGACCTAGGTGTCGAGATGAGAGAAATTTCGGTGTTGGCTGAAAATATAATCTTGGACTCCCTGGGCATTATCCACTATCACCTATATGGCCACTAATTATGTGTGGCTGTTCTGTCTGTCAAAGATTTTTTTTTTATTTTATTTTTTTTTATATATATTTGTGTAAATTTTTTATTTATTTATTAATTGTGTATTTATTTATATCTATTCACTTATTTATTCATATATTTATATATTCGTCTAGTTATTTATCTATTAGCTATTTTGTTTTTTGCTCTGTATGCGTGCCATGATAGGACGGGGAGAAAAATGAGAGAGAATGTTGAAAGATTTGCTCAAGAGTGATGTAAACTATAACGGGGGAAGAAAAAAGTAAGAAAAATAATGGTTTAAGGGAAAAAAAGAGAAAAAAAAGGAAAAAAAAAATAAACAAATAAAAAGTAAATAAAATATTGGAAAAGGAAAAAAAAAATGTAAGACTTTGTAACCGTACGTTTATATGCATGAAAAATTATAATGTAATTTTAGTTTAATTTTTAATGTACGAAATTGTATTGATAAGTATGCTGTGTGTTGTAGCAACCCAATGTAATTGGGCAGCACTGTTTTGTTTTGTTTTAAAAAATAAAGCATTTCTCTCTGTGTATTTAAAATAATAAAGATACATACAAGTTCTTTTATACATAAACATGTAGGCAAGACTATGTCTGTCTGCCGCGCGTTGGCCTATTTTTACTTTCACTTACCTACATATGAAATATATAGTAAGTGGAAGTATTGCGATCGTGAAAAACTTCGACTTCCGGTTTTAAACGGAAATACACGTTTTGTGGCCCCCTGAGTCCAAATAACCAAGTCCCGCGAAATGGTCTGTGTGTGTGTGCGTGCGTGCGTGTGTGTGTGCGTGCGTGTGTGTGTGTGTGTGTGTGTGTGTGTGTTTGTGCGCGTGCGTGCGTACCTGCGTGCGTGTGTGAACAGAGTAGCTCAAAAACTATAAACCGTACAAACCTGAAATTTTCCTGAAATGATTAACGATTTACGTTTTTTTTCGATTTTCTCAAAAACGGCTCTTAACGATTTTGATTAAACTGAGTATTTAATGTATTAATATGCCCTAGATATGACTGAAAATTTCATTACAATTGATCAACCGGAGGGGGGACTTTACTTAATAAATTTTGCATCATTTTCACGTGTTTTTTTTTATTTACTCAAAAACGGCTTTAACGATTTTGATCAAACTGGGTATTTGGTGTATGTATATGCTCGCGATCTGATAGTTAAAATTTCATAAAAATTGATCAACCGGAGGGAGGACTTTACTTAATAAATTTTGTATCATATTCACGTATTTTTTTTATTTTCTCAAAAACGGCTTTAACGATTGTGATCAAACTGGGTATTTGATGTATGTATATGCCAAAGATGTGATAGCCAACATTTCATCAGAATTGGTCAAACAGAGGGGGCATTTTATTTCATAAATTTTTTTTTCCAATTTTTACCTTTTTCTCGATTATCTCAAAAACGGCTTTAACCATTTTCATCAAATTTGTCATGTTTAATGAAAATTAGGTGTTCTTTAATATCAGGTAAGCTTTATCATTATTAAAATGTTCTCAGGGGGCTTAAATGGGGTAGGGGCATTATTTGTTTGTTTGTTTTTTTGTTTCCTGTAAAGTACCTTTGTTTTTGTTTTTATGGAGAAATTAACTGTCTCTCATTACGCCTAAAAATAATAAATGGGGAAATATGAGATATGATAAAAACGCAAGTAAACATATATAGAGGAGAAAAAAAGAAAAATATTCAGTCAACTCATAAAACACGTTGAGCCCACGCATGCGTAGTACTCCTTTAATGACAGACCATTGTTCATAATTTAAGCCGTTCTGTTCATTTAATGGAAATTATTTGTTTCATGGTAACTAAATGAAATTTTCAAGAAGTGCATAGAGAATTATAAAATCGGTCGACTTGGAGTATTATGTAGTGTTGCATTGACTAATTATCACAAGTAAAAACTTTAATTTAGTAATAAAAGATATTAGTGTTTTTTATAGAGCAATTGAAAACAAAAATAAGAAATGAATGTGGAAAAATGTGTAACCGATTGAGAAGTGGCATTAACACAACGCATTAATTTCTAATCTAAGTAAGTTGGTAAGTGAAAGTTGTGTGTTGTGCCCACGCACCAGATTTTTAAAATATTGTTATTGGTTCTAAAACATATGACATTGAATTAATATAAGTTTTTTCCCACCCCTTTTTACTCAGTTTTAAATTTGTTAATTAAAATTTGTATTTCGAAGCTTCATTAATAAACCAATATAATTTTTCTCATTAAGATACTCAATGAAATTATTCTTACCAAGAATATTTTCACCGATCCATTTAATCCTGAACTACATCGACACTTGCTTTATAGCTTTCTTGCGAACATCCAACAGAATGGATTAAAAACCTGTGAATTCCACCTTTTAACTCTTTAACCGGGCGGGACGTATATAGGCGTCCAACCTAAACAATAGCGTCAACGGGCAGGACGTATAAATACGTCCTTAAAATATATGTTGTGCCCTGGAACAGTTGGGACTTATATTTTCGTACAACAGAGGTATTAGTCATCGATACGTGTATCAACGTAAATTTATATACATATATATATGTATGTATGATTTATAATAATAATATATTTAATTTCTATTCATGAATATATTTTTTGTACTCTTTATAACTGGTTAAGACTGTAAAATTTATAATTTCTTAATTCGATATTTCTATATTTTTGTAGGTATTCATTTCTTTTTGTTTGTCATTTTGTGTTTTTCTTTTTGCTTTATATATAAATAAACGAAAACGAATATATTTCATAGCCTTTTAATTTATTTTAAGCATATATAAAAAAAATATAAAAAATAATAATATGAAGTTACATTGCACCGGGCGTGACATATACACGTCCTAGTGAAAGAGCTTGCGCCCGTTATAGGCTACGTAATTTAAAAGGGAACTCCCCGGTTTAAGGGTTAAAGGGAAAAAACTAATCCAGTTAATTGTCATGATTTCCAGCTATATTTCATAGATAAATTCACTTATAATTTAACCCTTTGTTACACGAGCCTCTCAGACTTTCATTCCTGCCAGCGTGCCGCATTGGTATTTTTCTTTGTTTTTCGACATTTACGTCTTCTTAAAGCTACTATTTAAATATTTTTACCTAACATTTTATCAAAAGAATAAGAAGAGTATAAAGTAGTATAAACATTTTTATTTTTAAAAAATGAATAATTTCGTATGAAAAGTAATCACCAAAATAGGAACAAAAACAGGAAACATAATAGTACAGAAGAAGATGAATCGCATACAGTGTAAACATCTGACAGTTGTATTATTGTTTCTATGTTTTCCACATTCATGGCATGAACCTTTTCTAGGTCCATAATAAGACAGTAGTGAGAATTCGGTTAGAGTTTTTTATAGGTTCAATGAGGTGTTTTACTATATCTGTCGGTTTTTTTGGTCATCTGAATGGCCCAAGTGGTTGAACTCCATATCTATATATGGAGTACATCTCAAAATTGTAGACGTAAAAAGTTAGCAGAATCCCAACAGTTTGTATACGCCACTGGCAAGGGATGCCGCAAAAATGGACTTTTTCACTTTAACCAATTGCTAAACATTGCCTTTAAATCACAGAAACTCGGCTCCACCTTCCTCCGATTCTTCGCACATCTGATGAGGGGTACTGAGGCGCTCACCTAGTTGAATTAAGAAATAACCGCAAAAATTCAAAATTGCGACATTAAGTGCCGCTTAGCGTGTAACAAAGGGTTAAGGATGTTGAGCCAAAGCATGTGGCATTGTTGAATTAAATGAGGAAAAGAACCTCAATTTAATGGATTAAATTTGAAACCATAAAATTAACATTTTTTTGTGTCTCTTGAAAAAAAGGAAATAGGGCTGTGTCAGAACTTAAGTGACAGTGTCTATCGTTTTACTAAGGTTTTTTACTTTCACTTACCTATATATGAAATATATAGTAAAGGAAAGTATTGCGATCGTTAAAAATTTCGACTTCCGGTTTTCAACGGAAATACATGTTTTGGGGTCCCCTGAGTCCAAATAACCAAGTCCCGCGAAATGGTCTGTGTGTGTGTGTGTGTGTGTGTGTGTGTGTGTGTGTGTGTGTGTGTGTGTGTGTGTGTGTGTGTGTGTGTGTGTGTGTGTGTGTGTGTGTCTGTGAAGAGACTAGCTCAAAAACTATAAACCATCAAAAAGTATTTGATGTATGTATGTGCCAAAGATTTGACAGTCAACATTTCATCAAAATTGGTGAAACGGAGGGGGTACTTTATTTAATAAACATTGTCTTATGTTCACGTGTTTTTTTTTATTTACTCAAAAACGGCTTTAATGATTTTGATCAAATTCGTCATGTTTAATGAAAATTAGGTGTTCTTTAATATCAGGTAAGCTTTATTGTTATTATAATGTTCTGAGGGGGCTTAAAAGGGGAAGGGACCTTTTTCGTTTTCCTGTAAAGTACCCTTGTTTTTGTTTATATGGAAAAATTAACTGTCTCTCATTACGCCTAAAAATAAGAAATGGCTAAATATGAAATATGAAAAAAATCAAGTAAACATTAGAGGAGAAAAAAAGAAAAATATTCCGTCAACTCATAAAACTCGTTGAGCGCAAGCGGAGTACGCCTTTAATGACAGACTATTGTTCATAATTAAAGCCGTTCTGTTCATTTAATGGAATTATTTGTTTCATTGTAAATGAAGTTTTCAACAACTACGTAGAGAATTATAAAATCAGACAACTTGGAGTATTATGCTTGCATTGCCGAATAAACGCAAGTAAAAACTTTTATTTAATAATACAAAAATTAGTGTTTTCTATAGAGCAAATAAAAACAAAAATAAGAAATGAATGTGGAAAAATGTGTCTTTGAGAAGTGGCAATTAACAAAACACATCAATTTCTAATTTAAAAAGTTGGTAAGTGAAAGTTGTGTGTTGCGCGCACGCACCAGATTTTTTACAGTTCTATGTTGTTATATAGATTTATATATATAAAGTTTTTAAATGTACAATGAACCAGGCCATTTATGTTTTGTCATTACGAAATCACCCTTTTAAATGTTTTGTTGACAATTTTTATTGTTTATTGATATTAATCTGCATATTCTTTATTTATTCAGCCTCCTATTGGATATTTAGTGGTTTATTCTTATTAATTTTATCTTTATTTCTAGGTTGAAAGGATTCATTCAAGACAGTGAAGACATCGTCCCTACATTGAAATTAGTGGAATCTATGGCCAGAAAAAAATGAACTGTAAATAGGTTTTGGATCTTGTTTGCTTAAAGGAGTGTTGCAAGATTCATATCATTCCTTTTTGTTTGTAAAAATTGACAAATCTGTGAGACCTGATCAGTGCCTTAAAAATACTTTGTTTAGGATTTTTGCCCTTGTTTAGATTAAAGAATGTAGTAAAATTCAGTGAGTCAAAATGGATATGGCCAGCATTTAAAAGAAACTAGGCCCAAACAATGGGGGATTTGTTGCAAATTTTGTATAAAACATAATGCTTTGCAAGTGATTGCTGGCAGCTTAGTTATTTTACGGTTCTTTACCATCATCACTGTGTGATAGTTGTAACATTTTACGCTTTGAACAATTGTTAATTTTCCATTAAGCATATTATATGTTATGTTGGAATATGTTTTAATTATAGGTTATTAGTTTTTATGAGGGCGAGTTATTGCTAGTTAAATACTACTTAAGTCTCGTTAGTACAAAACCAAATGTGAACCAAATCATCAAACATTAATTTATTTATGTTATATTTTTATGAATTGTAATGCTGTTCTGTAATCATAAAAGTTTCAAATTATTTTTCTTTATTATCCTTAAAATCAACAAAATATGCCTTGGACTTATGGTTATATCTAAAGATGGCAGTTAAGGCATTGATTCATATATATTTTTTAATTTGCTTGTCTTGTTTTCGTTTGTAGACTGATGATTTACTTTAGCTGAAAGTAATGTTTGAAATCACTATTAGTATTAGAATTTGAAGAATGAGACCTTGAACCTGCAATAATTGTTATGTGTATAATTGCCAAGATGGTTCTTAAATTACTCATTTTTTAAGTATTCAATCATAATGAAATGCAGAATTTGCATGAAATGCACAGGTTATATATATGTTTATGTATATTCTTTGTTGTTTGTATGGTAGCAGTATGGACTTTGAATTTAAATTTAAGTGTAGTTAATCATTGTTTGCTTTAGAATATTTATTACTAAGCTCTATCTACTTAATAGGCACAGTTTTGTTTGGAATAACATAAACAAACGGATGTGATTTTTCACACTTTGTAGTTGCCATGAATTATTTTATTTTATGTACTTGTACTAATTTTATTTATGTATTTATGAAATAAACAGATTCCCCTATCATTTTGATTTAATTATTACAGAATACCTTGGTTTTGTTATATGTACAATGAACGAATTATAAATCTCTGTATTTGTGCCATTAGCAGTTACTGGGGTCTGGTGGATGATGTATTATATTATATATTCTTGATAAACTGTTGATGGAATCAGGCCTTATAGTAGAATTTGAGCTAGGTTTTTGGGTTCTTTTAGGTTTCAAATAGCACAGAGATCATCAAGTTAAATGAATACGGATCGCTATTTAAATAGAGCCTGTTAACTGTTTTTGAATAACCTTCATTCGATAATTACCCTCTTCTCCTTACTACTCATTTGTGACCTAATATAACTCCTGCCAAAGTGATGCTGGCAATGAAACGAGCATTTTGTTGTATTCATTAAAAAATAAGTCAATGACTAATAGCTCCTACTATAATATTAATTTGTATGTAGTTTTTGAAGTAAAATTTACAAAACTAACATTTTTGAAAATTTACCACTCTTGAAATCTGCTTCTGAGACTTGCTCTTCACATAATCGCGATGGCTCGTGTGTATAGAATTTTTCCCCTTCGAACCACTTCAATTTTTCCTCCATTGACAACGAAGCAGAGCTGAAACTCACTTAGCCATTAGAAATCTGCGGCACACTACCTATGTGGCGTAGGACAGAGCTTAGGAAATTTTACTGCTTCTTCCTACTCAAGCCACTGTCTAGAACTTTAGAATTTGTCAGGAAAAATTCACTTTTCTTCACAAGGGACTATTCCTTCTAAAGAACATTCGTTTATGTTTCGGTAAATAAGTAGTACTGGTATCATAACAGTAATTACTTTGGCTGTCAGTTAATGCATGAGGTACTGTGGGCATGGTAGACTTATCTGAAAGAATTCCAATCCCCTCCTTTTCTTGTCAGATTCCTGCAATTATGGAGATCTTTGCCTTTTGATTTTTTTGACCATTACCTTTGAGTTCATATAAATACACTTTGAATGCCTGTGATCTATACTTAGTAGTATATATGTTATTACTGTCAATATTAAACAGGCAGTGAATAGAGCAGGTTGAATTCAAATAATGTTGCTCAGTTAGGCAAGCGTGGAAAAATGTTTTCCTTATTATTTTGAGGTGTTTGATATGGGATATTGTGTTCATTATTAATTAGGGCAAACACTTCTAGTTCGTTTTTCACTTTTACTTACCTATATCTGAAATATTATAAATAGTAAAGGAAAGTATTCAGACTAAGATGGGCGGGTCATGTTGCCAGGATGTCCCAAGAAAGTTACTCCACTTGAGGATCTATGACAAGCGCAGGGTAGGCAGGCCCAATATAAGATGGAGTGATGGTGTCACCAGCGAATGTCCCTTCTTGGTATCAATAACTTGAGAATGGCGCCCAAGACAGAGACGGATGGCGGACTATGTTGGAGGAGGCCAAGACTCAGTTATGTGTTGTAGCGCCATGTAGAAGAAGAAAGGAAAGTTTTGCGATCGTGAAAAATTTCGACTTCAGGTTTTAACAGAAATATACGTTTTGGTGTCCTCTGAGTCCAAATAACCGAGTCCTGCGAAATGGTCTGTGAACAGACTAGCTTAAAATTATAAACCTGATATTAGGTATTTGAAGTAGGTATATGCCCGTGATGTGACAGCATATATTTCATCAAAAATTCAAACGGAGGGGAGCACTTTATTTGATAAATTTTGTCACATTTTAAATAAATAAATAAATTCTTTATTTATTTGTTCTAGGACAGTGTCCCTTAAGAACAAATGTAAATAGTATACAAAGGGGGCTTTAGAGCCTTAAAGTATAAATAAACAAATTAAAATGATACAAATTAAAATAACTAAAAATAATTAGGGAACCTCTGCTCAGATGAAAGAAACTAGTTTTCACATCTAATAAATATACATATTTACACTTTTATTTACAGATTGGTTAAATAGTATTTATATTTTCTTAAAGGAGGAAAAAAAAGACAGATAATAATAAAAAAAATAGAATAGAATATATAAGGAGAATGAGAACTTCCATTGGTTTAAAGAGGACGCTGGATGACTATGAAGTGATGATAGAGACGGGATTTAAAAGTGGAGAGGGTATTGGAATTACGGATGAAAGTGGGAATGGAATTCCATAACGAGGTAGACCGGATAATGAAAGATCTATCAAAAGCTGACGTTCGGTGGGCCGGTGTATATAGATCTGAAGGCCTAGAGCGGGTATTGCGGGAATGTACCGAGGATTTGGGATGAAGGAGTTCGGAGATATATGGTGGTCGGCAGGATCGGATAACTTGGAAAAGGAAGGTTGCCAGGAAATACTTACGGCGGTAGGAAGGATATAACCACTTTAACTCTTCGTAAAAAGGCGATATGGAGACGTCTCTTGGGATCCCGAATATAAATCGGATGGAACAATTTATTAAACGTTTTAGTTTTTCGTCGATATCCCCTGAGATACCCCCATATACCGTGCAACAATAGTCAAGGTGGGGGAATATCAAGGAGGTGACCAGAAGTCTGCGTGTTTCGAAAGGGAAAAGGTCACGGAAATGGTTTAGTTGCTTTAAGGTCGAGATGGTGCGACGGGAGATATTGGAGATATGGTTTTTCCAGGCAAGAGTTTGGTCAAAGGTTACCCCAAGGTTTTTGACTGTTGGATAAAATTTGATGGGATTGTTATTTAGGAACAGGGGTGGGATGTTATGGACGGTTTTAAGGAGGTGATTGGAGCCTATTAAAATTGCCTTTGTTTTCTCTGCATTCAGCTTCAACTTGTTAGCCTCTGCCCAGAGACTGATTCGATTCAAATCTTCTTGAAGCTTTTTCGTCGCTGGCACCAACTCGGAAGGTGGGAAAGACAGGTAAATTTGGAAATCATCAGCATAGATATGGTATTGGGAGTGGTGAATCAGGAGAGGAAGGTCGTTAATATAAATAGCAAATAGAGTGGGGGACAGAGAGGATCCTTGAGGGACACCGCAGGAGAGGGGAAGTGTTTTGGATGGAGGTTGACCAGGAACGACTACATACTGTGACCGATCTGAAAGAAAGGACCTGAACCACTGTAAGGCGCTGCTAGTTAGGTGGAGTTTTCTCAGTTTTGTAAGAAGGATATTATGATCGACTGTGTCAAAGGCTTTGGAAAAATCTAGAAGGATACGCCTAAAAATAATTAATGGATAAATAAGAAATATGAAAAAAAAAATCGATTATCATACAGAGGAGGAAAAAAGGAAAAATGTTTCGACAAATCTTAAAACAGGTTGAATACACACCCATGCACAATATGCCATGACAGACCATTGTTTATTAGTAGGGAACAGATTTTACATATATTTTTCTGAGCTTACAAGTATCATTACGAAACTGAATTCAATCGTTTTAAAGCATTTCGAATAGTTTAAACTAATTTTTTATTTTACATATTCTCAATTTAAATACAAATATATTGTATAAATACATATTTGGTCTATCTTCTTTATTTTTATTTCACATCTCATTATTTTTATTGTATTGTAAGCCTACTTATAGTTTTCCTGGTATAGTAAACCTAAAAAAATGTAGGTAAGTGTTTTGAGGAAGATATTATTTAGCCACTTAAAGAATTGAACTTTTCTGATATGTATTCAAGATAAATTCTCTGATACTGGGATCATTGTGATTCCGGGAAAGGGCTTAATAAAACTGTAGGATCTATCCCAAGCATTACTGGTAGCTCTGATTCTTAAGTAAGTTGTAAGTCATCGTTTATTACAAATCTTGGCCAAGCATTAGTTATAGCATATATACCTTTTTATAAATTTAGCAATATAGATTACAGAAGTTTCTTATAAATATATCGTCTTCACCATGCTAAAGTAATGAATGTGCATAGGTTTTTAGTTGCACATTCGTTACTTTAGCATGGTGAAGACGATATGTTAATAAGAAAGTTTTTGATAAAAGCACTTTGAGGAAAAACTATTGAAAAGATAGAAACTCTTGATGAAAGTAGATATCATTAAAACCGGACCGTTATACATTGCTGACATAGTAGCTGAAAAACTGTTAATGTGAAAACACAACTACACCGTTTATTTTAAAATTTGAAGTTAAAAGAAAAATAAACGAACGATTTGATGTGGGTTTAATTAATTTAATGGACATAGCATCATTCAATTTTGCCCCTATGACATCCGTTGATGTGGAAAGAACTTCCAGCCGATAAAAAGCTCTTTTCAGATCGGATCTGCGTTGCTTATGAATTGATAAGTAATTATTTTAAATTTAAATGTCATTATATATATATATATATATATATATATATATATATATATATATATATATATATATATATATATATGCATGTGAATATACATAAATATATTCAAATTAATGTGATGATATTTTTTCTCACCTACTTAAAGTTTTTCGTTACATATTTCTTAAAATATAGAATACCGTAAAATGAGGTGACATTGTGACTAATGGGGTGACTTTGTGACAAGCCTGTTTTTCTACAGTTTTTGAATTATTCTCCTTAAAAAGAATTAGGTTAGGCAATTCAGTGTAATTGTCAGTTGGTCAGTAATGTGCTGCAACCTACTGGCCACATATAACTTCTTTCATTTCATTGACCATGGTGCTTTATTTCATATATGTTTAATTGTTTTCATTTAGCTGAAACTTTGAAATAAAGCACCATGGTAAATGGAAGGAAAGAAGTTATATGTGGCCAGTAGGTTGCAGCACATTACTGACCAACTGACAATTACACTGAATTGCCTAACCTAATTCTTTTTAAGGAGAATAATTCAAAAATTGTAGAAAAATAGGCTTGTCGCAAAGTCACCCCATTAGTCACAATGTCACCTCATTTTACGGTATATATAAATATATTCGAAAATATACATAATATAGATAATGCATGTGAATATACATAAATATATTCTAAACAATTTGATGATATTTGTGCTTACATATTTAAAGTTGTTCGTTACATATTTCTTAATGTATAGTTACATATACGTGTCTATATTTGGCTTTTTAATTTACATGAAAATCCGTTCCCTATTTATTAGTAAAGGCGTCTGCTCATGCGAAAGAGTTGGCCATGTGTTTTGAAACAAATATATTAAATGGAAATTATTTGTTTCCATGTTACCTAAATGAAGTTTTGAAAGACTAACCCTAGAACGGTAGTAATACTTTTTATCACTTATTGGTATGGATACGTAAATTTTACGTCTGAAACGATTACTAGAGGAAACTCAAAAACAATTATTATTATTTGGGTTAGGGATTAATTTTAATTCAATTTAGACATCTTTACAACTGACAGTTTATTAAATGATCTAATATTAATATTAGTAACACAATAACCCAAAAAAAAAAAGGTCGAAAATCACAAATAAATTTATTATTTTTCAGTCAAATTTTTTTAGCAATCAGGGCAAACTTTCTTTTGATGTTCTCTACATATTGGATTACCACAGTCACAATAAGTAGTTGTCATTCTGCGTATGCTTGAAGGACAATAAGTAGATCAGGGTATCCCATAGAGATGCGACATCGAAGGCATAACATCGATGTTCTGAACATCGATGTTTTTGCAATCAAAACATCGATGTCGATTAAACATCGACCACAAAACATCGATGTTCAAGAGCATCGATGTTTTTTGACATCGATGTTTTTTAATTTATACAGTCATTAAACATTAACATATTAGTGCCCAAACGTAATTAAATCGATGTTAAAGTGTAAAGCATTTTATTTTTCATATTTAATGTATAAAAATTCGATTTTTTCGACATGTTTTGACAATAACATCGATGTTACATCATATTTGTTTATGTCCAAAACATCGAAGTTATTGTCAAAATATCGATGTTAAAACAGACAATAACCCGGCTGTTATTATCATCGATGTTTTGGACAAAAACAAAGTTGTATTTAACATATATGTCTTGATAATAACAAAGTTGTTTTAAACATCGATGCTTTAACCATAACAAATTAATTTTGGACAAAAATAAATATTTTAAAACATCGATGTTTAGGAGAAAAACAAATTTGTTTTAACAGTATCCCGCCTATTATTAACATCGATGCTTTTGCCGAAACAAATATGTTTTAACATCGATGCTTAGGACAAGAACAACAATATATATATATATTCTTAACATCGATGTTTTAGCTAAAACAAAGATGTTTTTAACATCGATGCTTTACCATTAACAAACTTGTTTTGAAGAAAACAAAGTATATCTTAATATTGATGTTTTGACAATAACATCGATGTTATGGATAAATATGTATTAACATCGATGTAATGGACAAAAACAATTTTTTTTTAACATTGGTGTTTTTAACAAAAACAAGTATACTTTAAAATCGATGTTTTTAACAAAAACAAAGCTGTTAATAACATCGATGGTTTTAACAAAAACAAGTATCCTTCAACATCTATGTTTTGACAATAACATCGATGTTTTGGATTAATATGTATTAACATCGATGTTTTTAACAAAAACAAAGCTGTTAATAACAACGATGTTATGGACTAAAACAATTTTTTTTTAACATCGATGTTTTTATCAAAAACAAGTATACTTTAACATCTACGTTTTAACAATAACATCGATGTTTTGGATAAATGTGTATTAACATCGATATTATGGACAAAAACAAAGCTGTTAATAACATCGGTGTTCTGGACTACAACAAATTTTTTTTAACATCGATGTTTTTAACAAAAACAAGTATACTTTAACATCTATGTTTTGACAATAACATCGATGTTTTGGATAAATATGTATTAACATCGATGTTATAGACAAAAACAAATTTTTTTTAACATCGATGTTTTTAACAAAAACAAAGCTGTTAATAACATCGATGTTTTTAACAAAAACAAAGCTGTTTATAACATCGATGTTTTTAACAAAAACAAAGCTGTTTATAACATCGATGTTATGGACAAAAACAACTTTGTTTTAACATCGATGTTTTTAACAAAAACAAGTATCCTTCAACATCTATGTTTTGACAATAACATCGATGTTTTGGATTAATATGTATTAACATCGATATTTTTAACAAAAACAAAGCTGTTAATAACATCGATGTTATGGACTAAAACAAATTTTTTTTTTAACATCGATGTTTTTATCAAAAACAAGTGTACTTTAACGTCTACGTTTTAACAATAACATCGATGTTTTGGATGAATGTGTATTAACATCGATGTTATGCACAAAAACAAAGCTGTTAATAACATTGGTGATATGGACTAAAACAAACTTTTTTTTAACACCGATGTTTTTAACAAAAGTTTTGATAATAACATCGATGTTTTTAACAAAAACAAAGCTGTTAATAACATCGATGTTATGGACTAAAAAATTTTTTTTTTAACATCGGTGTTTTTAACAAAAACAAGTATACTTTAACGTCGATGTTTTGACAATAACATCGATATTTTTAACAAAAACAAAAAAGTTGATAACATCGATGTTTTTAACAAAATCAAAGCTGTTAATAACATCAATGTTATGGACTAAAACAAATTTTTTTTAACATCGGTGTTTTTAACAAAAACAAGTATACCTTAACATCGATGTTTTTAACAAAAACAAAGCTGTTAATAACATCGATTTTATGGACAAAAACAACTTTGTTTTAACATCGATGTTTTTAATAAAAACAAGTATCCTTCAACATCTATGTTTTGATAATAACATCGATGTTTTGGATTAATATGTATTAACATCGATGTTTTTAACAAAAACAAAGCTGTTAATAACATCGATGTTATGGACTAAAACAAATTTTTTTTAACATCGATATTTTTATCAAAAACAAGTGTACTTTAACATCTACGTTTTGACAATAACATCGATGTTTTGGATAAATGAGTATTAACATCGATGTTATGGACAAAAACAAAGCTGTTAATAACATCGGTGATATGGACTAAAACAAATTTTTTTTAACATCGATATTTTTATAAAAAACAAGTATACTTTAACATCAACGTTTTAACAATAACATCGATGTTTTGGATAAATGTGTATTAACATCGATATTATGGACAAAAACAAAGCTGTTAATAACATCGGTGTTCTGGACTACAACAAATTTTTTCAACATCGATGTTTTTAACAAAAACAAGTATACTTTAACATCTATGTTTTGACAATAACATCGATGTTTTGGATAAATATGTATTAGCATCGATGTTATAGACAAAAACAAATTTTTTTTAACATCGATGTTTTTAACAAAAACAAGTATCATTTAACGTCGATGTTTTGACAATAACATCGATATTTTTAACAAAAACAAAGCTGTTGATAGCATCGATGTTTTTAACAAAAACAAAACTGTTAATAGCATCGATGTTATGGACTAAAACAAATTTTTTTAACATCGATGTTTTAATCAAAAACAAGTATACTTTAACATCTATGTTTTGACAATAACATCGATGTATTGGATAAATATTTATTAACATAGGTGTTATGAACAAAAACAAATTTTTTAAGATCGATGTTTTAGTTATAACAATGATGTTTTTAATATAGATTTTTTCGAAAAATAAAAATATGTTTTAACATAGATGCTTTGGAAAAAACAAATATACTTTAACATCGATGTTTTGACAATAACATCGAAGTTTTTGAGAAAAACTAATATCTTTTAACATCGATACTTTATCATTAACAAACTTGCTTTTAACATCGATATTTTGGACAAAAACAAGTATCATTTAACGTCGATGTTTTGGATAAATATGTATTAACATCGATGTTATGGACAAAAACAAATTTTTTTTAACATCGATGTTTTTAACAAAAACAAGTATCATTTAACGTCGATGTTTTGACAATAACATCGATATTTTTAACAAAAACAAATTTGTTTTAACATCGATGTTTTTAACAAAAACAAGTATATTTTAACAGCTATGTTTAGACAATAACATCGATGTTAAAACATATTTATTTTTGTTAAAAACATCTTTGTTATACCTAAAACATCGATGTTAATACATATTTATCCAAAACATCGATGTTATTGTCAAAATATCGATGTTATTGTCAAAACATCAATACAGTAGAACCTCCATTATCCGGGCCTTGATTAACCGGGGATCCAATTAACCAGGGTGCCGACGAGCCAATATGTTTTTGTTAAAATGTTTTTTTTTAATTTGTATGCCATTTATTTTGCATGTATAATATTTAAAAACAACTTATACGTAAATATTTAACGATTAGATAATGGTTAACTATCTAGTATGAAATAAAACAATAAATGGAAAAACACAGAAAGCGAGTATTGTATTATGAGATGTTTCCGGTATCTAATACTCCAATTCCTAATCTAGGAACGGTATTATTTTCAAGTCTTTCCAGGAAACTCCTAATCTGGTCTGTTTGGCTACAAAACAAAATATTGTCAGTTGTAATTTAGTCTCGATTTAAATACTTACGAAGTAGCAAATGTCGGAAAAAAGAAACGTGTCGTTTCGAACCTTGAAGAGAAATTAACTATTTTAATTATTAATTAACTATATTTTGAAGAAGAAAAAAGACATTTTCGACTTCGTATCGTCTTCGGCCCATAATATATAAAATCATACATTTACTTTTTTTGTTATTTTTGTGTATTTTAATTTAATGTGTATAAAACGTTCGTTTGTTAATAAAAGTGATTATACCTTACGAGTGATTTTTTAACCTTTTTTTCTATTACATTATGTCAATAAAATATTTTAATTCGATTATCCGGGATTTTCAATTATCCGTGGGCCCCCATACCCATCATTATCTCGGGTAATGGAGGTTCTACTGTATTAAACTATACTTGTTTTTGTTCAAAACATCGATGTTAAAACATATTTGTTTTTTACCAAAATATCAATGTCATTGTGAAAACATCAATGTTAAAGTATATTTGATTTGGTTAAAAACATCGATTGTAAAACATATTTGTTTTTCTCAAAAACTTTAAAGTTATTGTCAAATCATCGATGTTATTGTCAAAACATAGATGTTAAAGTATACTTTTTTATGTTTAAAACGTCGACGTTAAAACAAATTTATTTGTGTACATAACATTGATGTTGAAAACACCTTTGTTATTTTAAAAAAATTGTTTTAGTCCATATCATCGATGTTATTAACAGCTTTGTTTTTGTTAAAAACTTCGAAGTTATTAACAGCTTTGTTTCTGTTAAAAACATCGATGTTATTGTCAAAACACATATGTTAAAGTATACTTGTTTTTGTCCAAAACATCGATGTTAAAAAAAATTTGTTTTTGTACATAACATCGATGTTCATACATATTTATCCAAAACATCGATGTCGAAAACTAATTTGTTAATGCTAAAGCATCTTTGTTTTAACTTAAACATCGATGTTAAGAATATATTTATATATTGTTGTTTTTTGTCTTAAGCATCGATGTTATTGTCAAAACATCGATGTTAAAACAAATTTGTTTTTGTCCATAACATAGAGTTTAATATATATTTATCCACAACATCGATGTTATTGTCAAAACAAAGATGGTAAAGTATCCTTGTTTTTGTTAAAAACATCGATGTTAAAAAAAATTTTGTTTTTGTTCATAACATCGATGTTATTAACAGCTTTGTTTTTGTTAAAAACATCGATGTTAATACATATTAATCCAAAACATCGATGTTATTGTCAAAACATAGATGTTGAGGGATACTTGTTTTTGTTAAAAACGTCGATGTTAAAACAAAGTTGTTTTTGTCCATAACATCGATGTTATTGACAGATTTAGTTTTGTTAAAAACATCGATGTTATTAACAGCTTTATTTCTCTTAAAAACATCGATGTTAATGTCAAAACATCGATCTGATTGTCAAAACGAAGATGTTAAAGTATGCTTGTTTTTGTTAAAAAACATCGATGTTAAAAAAAAATTGTTTTAGTCCATAACATCGATGTTATTACATATTTATCCACAACATCGATGTTATTGTCAAAACATAGATGTTAAAGTATACTTGTTTTTGTTAAAAACATCGATGTTAAAATAAATTTGTTTTAGTCCATAACATCGATGTTATTAACAGCTTTGTTTTTGTTAAAAACATCGAAGTTATTAATAGCTTTGTTTCTGTTAAAATCATCGATGTTATTGTCAAAACATAGATGTTAAAGTATACTTGTTTTTGTAAAAATATCGATGTTATTAACAGCTTTGTTTTTGTTAAAAAAATCAATGTTATTAACAGCTTTGTTTCTGTTAAAAACATCGATGTTATTGTCAAAACATAGATGTTACAGTATACTTGTTTTTGTCCAAAACATCGATGTTAAAAACAAGTTTGTTAATGATAAAGTATCGATGTTAAAAGATATTAGTTTTTCTCAAAAACTTCGATGTTATTGTCAAAACATCGATGTTAAAGTATATTTGTTTTTTTCATATTTTTATTTGTCGAAAAAATCTATATTAAAAACATCATTGTTATAACTTAAACATCGATGTTAAAACATATTGATTCGTATACCTAAAAAAGAAAAAAAAAAAGGTCAGCTATCAAAAACATCGATGTTAACATCGGCCCACAAACATCGATGGTCGGAAAACATCGGCTGGGTAACATCGATGTTAAAAACATCGATTTTTGGCGCAAAACATAGATGTTTCAAAATAATCGACATCGATGTCGCATCCCTAGTATCCCATATTTCAAGAACTGGCGCAAATCTGGATTTTTTACTTTTTTTTTTTTTCTTCACGACTCGATTTGTCGTCAAACCTGAGACAATTAGTTAGGAACCTATATCGTCTTTCGGACATAGTTGCTTTGCCCGGAGCTGTTAGGAACAGTTCCAACATGGATGCCTTAATGGCTCCGGTCGGAGCTGTCTGCTTTCTCCTTCCTTCACTAGACTCTTGGGAGCTGGAACCGGAGCTGTTAGTGTACTATACTAGCTCCGACTCGGAGCTGTTAGCATATTAGTTCCGAGACTAGCTCCGACTCGGAGCTGTTAGCTTATTAGTTCCGAGACTAGCTCCGACTCGGAGCTGTTAGCTTATTAGTTCCGAGACTAGCTCCGACTCGGAGCTGTTAGCTTATTAGTTCCGAGACTAGCTCCGACTCGGAGCTGTTAGCTTATTAGTTCCGAGACTAGCTCCGACTCGGAGCTGTTAACATATTAGTTCCGAGACTAGCTCCGACTCGGAGCTGTTAGCTTATTAGTTCCGAGGCTGGTCGGAGCTGTTTAACCTTTCCTCGCCCATTGATTCTAACGGAGCTGTTAGCTTATTAGTTTCGAGGCTCTCTTCGGAATGGAGTCTCAGTGCAAATGTTCATGAAATTAGTTTGGAATTCTTGATTTGACATTGCAACTAATTTTTAAGCCAGCATATTATGGTTATCTAAGAAGCAATTTCTATTTATCTTTGTTTTTGTAACATCACCGTCTTTCATTTCTTTATTTATTTAAAATAAAATAAAACACAATTTCAAGTTTTTCTAATATATGATCTTTAAAAAAATTAATATTTTAATATTTTTTTAGATAAACCATTAAATGGATAGGGAAGTTATAACTCGATAAAGGCATTATTTATTAAAAGTCCTAAATTCTTCTTAACATTAGCATTGTAGCAATTTCATTCTAATTAATTAAGCTGTAAAATTATTTAGTCAAATTGAAAATAAAATGTTTTCTTTTTTCTTAACTGTAAAAATAAAAATGCTTTTATTACTTTCACTTACCTATATATGAAATATATAGTAAGTGGAAGTATTGCGATCGTGAAAATTTTCGACTTCCGGTTTTCAACGGAAATACACGTTTTGGGACCCCCTGAGTCGAAATAACCAAGTCCCGCGAAATGGTCTGTGTGTGTGTGTGTGTGTGTGTGTGTGTGTGTGTGTGTGTGTGTGTGTGTGAACAGAAATTATACCTAGTTTCTGAGTGGTATTGTTTTCATACAGAGAAACGTTGCGCGGTCTTTGTCGTTCATTAAAAGACACCGAAAAATGTATTTCTTCAGAATAGTCGAACAGGATATTTTTAACGATTGCAATGCTTCTTCTAATATATATTTCATAAAAATGTGAGTGAAAGTAAAAAAGTCGCTCATGTGAATAAATGTTTTAATGTTCTAAGACCATACGGTTAATAAAGCGGTGCCAGAATATTCGAGCTTTAAAGCTACTAGATTCTTTACTTAACCAAAGCTAAAACTTAAGCGAAAAATGTATATACAAAAAGATAGATTAGCTTTTTATAGACATCATATAAATAGGATCGTGTAATATGTCGGAATGTTCTCTTTCAAATATGAGAATTTAGTTTACCTTGGCCTTTCGATCCCTGCGCGGGTCTCATTACCGCGTATGGGGAGCGTCCCACGGTTGGCGGATGTGGGGATAGTCGGTGGAAATTCCTAGGAAGTTCCACCCGGCTAAGTCCGTTGGACTTGCTGACCAACAATGAAAGCGGTTCCCCAATCTTGTTGGAGGGTGTGACGTAGGTTTGAACCCCCTAATCACATGTAAGTTCACCACACATCACAAAAGTCATGGATCTCCCTAAAGTAAAACGCTGATTATTCGTTAAAATCGGTCGTGAATGAGGTTATGGGGAATAGTTTAGATATCGTGGCGCTGCAAGAGGTCCGCTGGCTAGGGGTGGGTTTGCTAAAGGAAGGGAAGTACACTTTGTGGAACGAGGGAGTGGAAATTATTGTTTAGGCACCGGATTTCTGATTAGAAATAGTTTTCTTTTTCGCGTTGAAGAACATTCGATTTTACGGAGATAGGTTATCGGTAGCTATATTCCAGGGGCGGTGGTTTAAAATCGCGTTGGTCAACATACACGCACCTGCTGAAGATAGTGACGATGATGTTAAATTCGAATTTTACGAAAAACTCTATTTATGATAAACTACCGCGAATGATAATTTTAATGTGGAGATGTTAAAAATTCCGAAGGTTAGAAAACAATTCAAACTGGAAGTCAAAAATAGGTTTGGGGCTTCGGAATCCTCTGACGAGGATAACGAAGACATTGATAAGTTACGGGAAGGTATCAGGGATAATATTAAAGAGGTCGGTAACTTGTTGGGAAAAGGGAAAATAAAAAGAACAAACCTTGGTTCGTTGAAGATTGTGTTAAACATGTGCGACAAAAGAAAAGCTGCTAAATTAGAAGCGTTAAATAATCCTAACAAAATCAATTTTGCCCAATTTCGAGCATTAAGAAAATAAACTACTAAATTACTAAAATTTAAAAAGCAAAAGCATCTCAAAATAAAATAGTAGCAATTGAAAGTAACAAAATCCAGAATAACTTTCAAGCCATATACGGATGCATAAACAAAATTCGTGAACGGTCGGGGCCGATTAAAACTGGAATTAGGAATCAAAATAACAATATCTTGGCCAATCCGGTAGACATCAAATAATAGTATATCTTCCTCTCCGGAATACCAGAGTGCTTAACCGTTAACAGTTGAACTGAGTAAAGAGAAAGTTGAAATAGCCATTGGAAAATTAAAATCTCATAAAGCAGCGGGAACAGATATTATTCCTAGTGAACTGATCAAGGCATTCGGGGAAGCTGGGATTTAAAAAATACTTCTTTTGATTAAAAAGATCTGGGAACAACAAAAGATACCCGAAGAGTGGAAAGAATTCCGATTCTCAAAAAAGGGATCGAAAATGAAATAACATAGGTAATGAAAAGGTTTTGAATTTTGGAGGGAATTTACCGGTCCTCAGATATGCCGATGATTTGGTATTGCTTGGTGAGGACACGGAAACCATAGAGCATGAAGGGGAAGGGGATACGTACGTATTCCGTAGAGGAATTTAGATATTTAGGGCGATGGTAACTAGAAAAAATCGATGAGGAAATTAAGGCTAGATTAAAGCCGGTAATACTTGCTACTTTTCCGTCGCAAAATTGCTTAGCTCGCGTCTTTTGTCCCGAAACTTAAAAATTAGGATTTAAAAAAGTATTATTCTACCAACGGTTCTTTACGGATGTGAAACATGGCCGGATTCAGTAAGGAATGAGAAACGCCTTAAGGTCTTTGAAAATAAAGTACTACGAAGAATATTTGGGCAAAATGGCGGGCAAAATTTTTATAGTGATACGCGACAATGCACCAAACATGGTTTGTGCCATGCGTGGTCATTATGAATCAATAGGTTGTGTGTCACACACCCTTCAGTTGGTGATAAAAAATTCCATATTTGTTGATGAAAATGTCAAATCTGTTATAAAAAAGTGTAGGGGAATAGTAGGCCACTTCCACCTCAGTGAGCTAGCCTCCAGAAAGTTGACAGAATGTCAAAATCTATGTGGACTCCCGGAACATTCATTGGTCCAAGATTTGGAGGTGAGATGGAATAGCACCTACTTAATGTTACAAAGGCTTTTCGAACAAAAAAGGGCAGTGAATTTGTACAGTGTTGAATATGGCGGGATTACCACCCTTTGCCCTTCAGAATGGGAAATAATAGAAAACATGACAAGTGTTTTAAAATTCTTTTATGAAGCAACTCTGGAGTTATCGTTTGATAACGCTTGCGTATCGATAATAATACCTATTCTATACTTAATAAATCGAAAACTTCTCGAGAGAAGTGAAGGAGATAACTTAATGATATCAAATATGAAAATATCGCTACACGAAACATTGAACAAAAATTTTCATTTGTGAAAGGGCGTCCTTTTCTGTTAGCTGCAACGCTATTGGACCCAAGGTTCAAATCAAAATACCTTACTTCGGATGAGGTTGACGTTGCGATAACAGAAATAATATCGTTTTTAAAGACCTGTGAAAACGACAAAAGTGTGATAAGAGACAATATCTCTCCACTTAAAGAAATGATCTGTCCGAAGTCCACTATTCAGAAAGCTAAAGAGAGTCTGTGGGATTCATATGATAATTCCCCTGACCATATTGAATCATATTACAGAATAGAATCATGTGATAAAAAAAAATTACTCATGGTTAAAGAAACCATTCAATGCTATATTTCAGAGCCTCGTTTACAACGGAATGCAGATATTTATTCTTATTGGAACTCCAGTCCATATCCTTTGTTAAGAAAGGCGGTATTGAAATACCTTTCAGCACCACCAACGAGCATTCCCAGCGAGCAAATGTTCAGTGCTGCTGGACAAATTTATGCAGATCACCGAAACAATCTGATTGGTGAAAAAGCTGAGAAACTGCTTTTCTTGGCATATAATATCAAATTATTTGATTTTGATTATTAATTATGTTATTTTGATCACAATTTTTTAGCTTTGATTAGCATTATTGTAAATAAACATTTCTTCCGTGTATATATATAAATATTTTGTGTAATATAATCTATTTTTATTTGTTTCTTCTGCTTTTGTTTCTTCTTTTTATTTGATGATTCCTTTCGCACACCTAACCAAATATAATAATATAGTAAATTTATTTTCATATAAATAGGTAAGTTTCGGTTTCGGTTTCGGTTTCGGCCCGAAACCAGACCTGGGGCCGAAATTCGGTTTCGGTTTCGGTTTCGGCCCAAAATTGAGTTTCGGTCGGTCACTAGTATTTAGTGTATGTATATGCCCGCGATGTGACAGCAAAAATTTCATCAAAATTGCTCAAAGGGAGGGGGTACTTTATTTAATAACATTTTACGTTTTTTTCGATTTTCTCAAAAACGGTTTTAACGATTTTGATCAAACTTGGTATTTGAGGTATTTATATGCCCGAGATATGACTGTAAAAATTTCATCAAAATTGATCAACCGGAGGGGGGACTTTACTTAATAAATTTTGTATCATTTTCACATGTTTTTTTTTATTTACTCAAAAACGGTTTTAACGATTTTGATCAAACTTGGTATTTGATGTATTTATATGCCCGAGATATGAATGTAAAAATTTCATCAAGATTGATCTACGGGAGGGGGGACTTTACTTAATACATTTTGTATCATTTTCACGGGGTTTTTTTATTTACTCAAAAACGGCTTTAACGATTAACAAAAATATGATATGAATGTAGAAAAATATGTGACTTTGGGAAATGATATTTAGCAAAACACGCCAATTTCTAATCTAAGTAAGTTGGTAAGTGAAAGTTGTGTGTTGCGCGCACGCACCAGATTTTTTAACCTGGATTACTTGGAATTTTTTTTAATTTTTAATAGTAAACGCTAACAAAAAATCGTAATTTTTTTGTTTAAATAAATTTTATTCACATCCATACATATAATATACAATGAGAGAGATACAATGTATAAAATAACTATACATGTTTATATCTACATACTTTATTTTGTTATCTGCTTATTATGTTTATTGGCATACAATTATTTATTTAAATTATAAATTGAAAAATCTAATTATAAATTATATAATTAAAGATTATAAATAACGATTTAATTTTTATTTGTAAAAATTAGAAATAATAAAAAATTTTACTTGATAACTTGTTATTCTTTACATTCTTATTTTTTACTTTCACTTACCTATATATGAAATATATAGTAAGTGGAAGTATTGCGATCGTGAAAATTTTCGACTTCCGGTTTTCAACGGAAATACACGTTTTGGGACCCCCTGAGTCGAAATAACCAAGTCCCGCGAAATGGTCTCTGTGTGTGTGTGTGTGTGTGTGTGTGTGTGTGTGTGTGTGTGTGTGTGTGTGTTTGTGTGTGTGTGTGTGTGTGCGTGTGTGTGTGTGTGTGTGTGTGTGTGTGTGTGTGTGTGTGTGTGTGTGTGTGTGTGTGTGTGTGTGTGTGTGTGTGTGTGTGTGTGTGTGTGTGTGTGTGTGTGTGTGTGTGTGTGTGTGTGTGTGTGTGTGTGAACAGACTAGCTCAAAAACTATAAACCGTGGGAACCTGAAATTGGGTATTTAGAGTAGGTATATGCTCGCGATGTGACAGCAAAAATTTCATCAAAATTGCTCAAAGGGAGGGGGTACTTTATTTAATAACTTTTTACGTAATTTTCGATTTTCTCAAAAACGGCTCTAACGATTTTGATTAAACTGAATATTTGATCTATTTATATCCCCGAGATATGACTGTAAAAGTTTCATCAAAATTGATTAACCGGAGGGGGTACTTTACTTAATAAATTTTGTATAATTTTCACGTGTTTTTTTTATTTACTCAAAAACGGCTTTAATGATTTTGATCAAACTGGGTATTTGATGTATATACATATATGCCAAAGATGTGATAGCCAACATTTTGTTAAAATTGATCAAACGGAGGGGGGACTTTACTTAATAAATTTTGTACCATTTTCACGTGTTTTTTTTTTATTTACTCAAAAACGGCTTTAACGATTTTGATCAAACTGGGTATTTGATGTATGTATATGCCAAAGATGTGATAGCCAACATTTCATCAAAATTTATCAGTCGGAGGGGGCACTTTATTTTATAACTTTTTACCAGTTTTTACCTTTTTTTCGATTATCTCAAAAACTGCTTTAATGATTTTTATCAAATTCGTCATTTTTAATGAAAATTAGGTTTTCTTTAATATCAGGTAAGCTTTATCACTATTAAAATGTTCTGAGGGGGCTTTTTTGGGGGGGGCCTTTTTTTGTTTGTTTGTTTCCTATAAAGCACCTTTGTTTTTGTTTTTATGGAGAAATTAACTGTTAGGTCTCGTTACGCCTAAAAATAAGAAATGGCTAAATATGAGATATGATAAAAATAAAGAAAACATAAAGAGGAGAAAAAAAATAAAAATATTCTGTCAACTCATAAAACTTGTTGAGCCCACGAATGCGGAGTACGCCTTTAAGGACAGACCATTGTTCATAATTAAACCCATTCTGTTCATTTGAGAAGTGGCAATTAACAAAACGCATTAATTTCTAATCTAAGTAAGTTGGTAAGTGAAAGTTGTGTGTTGCGAGCACGCACCAGATTTTTTTTTTTCCAATTTTTACCTTTTTTCGATTATCTCAAAAACGGCTTTTACGATTTTCATCAAATTCAAGTCATCTTTTTTATAGAAATGGCAATTAAAAAAAGATGTCAATTTCTAATCTAAGTAAGTTGGTAAGTGAAAGTTGTGTGTTGCGCGCATCGCACCAGATTTTTTCTTTTCATTTGGATTTTTGACTCAACACTGTTACTTCAATCAAAAATTTTGTATTTCTATACATCAAAAATTTGATTTACTGTTTACTTTTAAATATTAAACCACGAAACTCGCCACATTTTTAGCTCATGTATTACAGATAAGGGAAAAATATTAAGCAGCTCAAAACCCCTCCTATTTGATTATTATTATTATAGAAAAAGCTTCATCTCGCATTACATTGAAAGTTTTTGATCTAGAACCAGGATATATTCCTCATTTCTAATCTCATCTGCCTTTACTTCCCTTTTTTAGTAGTTATTGTCATTAGAGTGAAAATTTTGGCACAGGCTCTGAAAAAAAATTCAAAATTTTTCTTTTAATTTTTGCCATATATGATGGGCTATTGTTTTCATTATTAGTAGGTGAAAGAGTTATAGATTTTTTTTTTCATTTCAATTTTATTTGAGACTCTGTAGACTTAAAAAGTACCACACTATTACTTTACTCAAAAATCGTCTATTTTTATGTATGAATGATTTAGCTTACTTAGGTTTTATTTTAACAGGTAAAATTTACCAGATTTTTATTTCAAGCATTAAAGAAAATGGGAGAAAAAATTTGACACCACACAATTATTGAAATATGACATAAAAAATATAACAGAGTTGGTGGGAAGAAGTGACCAGATCATATGAATTGTTTGAATTTTTTTTTTTTTTTTTTGAGGCCTTTTATTGCTCTATTGCTCTATAAAATTAAAAATGTCTCAATTATAGAAAAAGGTAATAATTCTTTGAAAGCAGTTATATATTTAAATTTAGAAAAATTAAAAAAGCATCGGATTTTAATCGGATGCTTATGAAGAGGCTTATGAAGTTGTGAAAGTAATTTAAAATTCAGGTGATTTGTTTGAAAATTACAGTTTCAACTCAGTTGACCGTGACACACTGATTTTTAGAATTTGTTTATTGTATGATACAGAACAATACCTATATCTCAGAAAAGGTGGTAGTTTTATGTTTCTTATCATTTTCTCGAATTGATAAGAAAGATAAAAGTAGTGTAAATTCTGGATGAAGCAAACATAGTGCTAGTCTTCATAGAAAATACTTTCATACAAGTTGTGTAATGTGTTTACTAAGAGAAGACATAAATCATATTCTAAGTGTTCATTTGAAATCGAATAATTATGAATTTCTTTCTTATGAAAGTTTAAATTCTGAAGAAGTATCTGTTGGTTTTCTTAGTGCCCAAGAAAAAATTTGCATTTCATTCAAGTTTGAAGGAAAAATTCAGAAGCTTAATATTTTTATAAAGAAATTGCCACAATCTCTTTACCACCGCCAGAAGATAATTATCAGTGGTGGTTTCCAAAGAGAAGTAATTCTTTATAATGAAATTTTGAACAATTTTCATGTACTAATTGAAGATAATACTATTCCGAAGTGTTACTTAGCAAGGTCAGATGATATTGTTGCACTGGAGGACCTTACCTTCAAAGGTTTTAAAAATAAGAATGTATTCGAATCTTTGGATCTTTTACATTGTAAAATAACATTAGAAGCAATAGCGAAATTCCATGCTGCTTCACTTATAACTGAAAAAAATGCAGCATGTAAAATAGTTGATTTAGTACCTATTATAAAAAATGAAGTTGTGATGTCAAAAGATAACAAAAATCAAAAAAGTTCATTTAAAACAGGAATGAGTGCATTAAAAAAAATTACTGAAATATACCTAGCTCATTATCCAACAGATTTAATCAATAAAGCATTTCAATACATGGACAATGTAGCTGATGAAATGAAAAGTTCGGAACTCTATCCAAATGTTCTATCACATTCTGATCTTTGGTTGAATAATATCATGTTTAAATATGATGAAAATGGTAAATTGACAAAAGTATGTTTAATTGATTTTCAAATAGCAACTTACAAAGTACCTTCTTTCGACATTCAGCTGTTTCTTCACACATGTACAGATAGAGAACTAAGAGACAGACACTACGATCAGCTATTGAAGCATTATTTTCATTCATTGGCAGTCGAATTATCGCACTCAAAAATAAGCATCAATGATATTATGACTTGGAATGATTTTGAAAATATGCTCAAGGAAACACTTCCAGTTATAATTACTTTATCTCCATTATTTTTGCATTTTATTTTAATGCCACCAGATATAGTGAAAGGTATAATCACTGATGATGAAAAATTTAAATATTACACGGAAGAGGATCGAACTGACTTTATTCTTCTTGCGATGCAGGAAAATGAACACTATAAACAAAGACTCCTCCAAGCTATGACAGAATTTTTTAACTATTTCAATTCTAACTAAGAGTATATTTTAAATAATCTAAACTATTTTATCACTATATTGGTACATTAAACTCCACAGAGTACTTTGTCAATATAGTTCATGTGTGAATTATAAATGGAGTATCCTAACTTTTTTCTCAATCAATTACAGGTACTTTTTGTATTAGTTTTTTCTAAATTACCTATTAATAGACATGTACAGGATTGTGCTGAGTTTCACTTGTAGAAATTATACCAACCTTTTCTAGCTGTGTTTATTGATGTCAGGAAATATTTTAGAAATTTGACAAATTGGACTGCAGTCACATGATTCAAATTTACATTTTTCTCAATATACTTCAAGAATGTTTTCAGGTAAATAGGAATGCAACAGAGCTGCAAGTCTCATTCTTTTGATTTAGCCTTGTATGAAAAGTTTTTTAATCATGTATATGTACGTACAGCACAACTTCAAATCTGAAAGAAATAATTTATGCCATTGGTTTCAATGTTCTGAAGAAGTGTAGAAAAGGAATACATTAATAAAGTATTGAAAAACTCTCTGATTTTTAACTTATTTTCTTTATACTTTCCATTTATTATATTATTTTATTCTTCATCCATATTGTTTCAAAACTCATAACAATAATCATCCTCCATTTTTTGTTTTCATTTATCTTATTTATAGTTAGCATGTTTGATTCAATCATCAAGTTGAGTTAAATTTTTCTTTCTTTGTTATGTATTTAACATAATAATTAAAAATTCTGAAAGTTATATAAAAATAAATAATTATTTTTAGTTCAAAAAAGTTAATGACCAATATTTTATCTAAATCAATTTTAAGATGTAGCTTTTGGTATTGAGCTTGTATTTTAATGAACTATTTACTCATAATTTGAATGCACTGAATTAAAATAGATGAACTGAACTAAAAATGAGTAAATAAAAAAAAAAAAAAAAAAAATGGTCCCAATTTTCCATAAAAGATAGTTATAGTCTTTATTGGTATACTAGCTGTGGTACTGACTTTGCACTTCGAGATTAACGAACTTTGCCCAAATAAAAGGGTGATATTGAAAAAGGGTAGGTCTGAATAACTAATTTGGCTGCAAATATCTCGAGTTATGTTTTTGATAGTTTCTATGTTGACTATACTGTCTACAGGTCAAAAGTGATAACAGATTATACCTACATGAAAAACTATATTTTGCAGCTAAATGATGTCACAGCTAACAAAATTATTATCTGATTACATACATACTCAGAAATAAGGGGACATTTGATTTTTATGTTAAATGAGGGCCCAATATTTAAGTTTGTATGTAAGTATATTTTCAAAAGTCTGTAACTCCAGGATTACTACCAAGGGAGGGGCTTTGGGTGATGTCTGTATTAGGGGGTAAGTGCCCCTAGCTCCCTCTTGTATGTTCCAGTGAGTAATTTACATAAAAAATATCTAATATACAATAATAATAATAAAACTTACTTGAAAATGATCTAATTTATTGAATTAATGGAGCAGATGTACATTTTTAAACTAACTTCAAATATGCATTAAGAATAACTATATGTAGAAATTTGTTAATAAATTAATACAAATACATAAAAAATGTAGAAAGATAAATTGCCCTATTTAGAAAATACAAACAACAAAATACAGGATTAAAGGACATCTATAAGAAGGAAAATCTTAAAATACTGACAAAAGCAAAGCTCTTGTTAATGCTGGCAAGAATACGAAAACAGAGGTTTTGAAATAGAGGGGCTTTTAAATTTATGGGCCACCATTCCTTCATAGGAAGACTTAAAACCTTGTTAAAATAGATTATATGAAGTAGAACTCAGAAGGCGTCCAAATCTGTAAAGCCAAAATTGGAAAACTGCAAAAATTTTAATCAGAAGGCAAGGAAGCATTACATTTACAGGGCAGTTAATGCAGTCAAATCTGAGCCTTACAATACACAGTGATGGATTCAGGAGTGGGGTCACAGTGTCATGAACCTCCAAATATGTTTGCATGAAGGGTGTATATATGCAATGAGATAGCTAATAAATACTAGATGTAATAACTTTTGGTAGTTCAAGGAAATATTATCATTAAAAAAAAAAAAAAAAAAAAAAAAAAACGTGGCGGAAAAGAGTTATTTTTGAAAAATGCAAGGTAAGTACCAATATGGTAGTGACCCTAACCCCAAACTTGATGCTGAATCCGTCCGTGGACGTGCCCATGAGTAGAAATGCAGTACCTGCGCATAATAGTAAAATGAGAAAAAAATAGTTTGAAAAATCAGTACCTATGGGATCAGCTTCTAGTATCTGATCAGACAAAAGGGGAGGGACGGAGGGTTACTCTACAAGTTTAACCATGGTGGGAAAGTCGAGATTTATTCCGCGTGGCATCCACAAAATAAAAGTCAACCCTCCCAGGGCGGATTCGAACCGCTGCCGTACGTTGGTCCGAAAATGTTGAAAATGGGAAAAAACCTAATATCTATTATAATTACTTTTTTAGCGGCATGGAACAGAACCACACGTGTATTGATTTTTTGAGGTTCCGAATCTAATGAAATCAAAATCAATGCAATGGGGCCACCAGATCAAGTCCAAATTTGAGTTCGAAAATTCGTGTTTGGTATAGTACATGTTTTTTGAGGTGCCGAATCTAATGAAATCAATATCAACGAAATCTGAGCATCAGATCAAGTTAAAATTTGTACTGGAAAATAGAAAAATTATGCAGATACTTATTTTTTATATAACATTTTTATGTGCAATGATGCAGATAGGATATTATTTTTATTTATTTGGATGAGAAACAATTAAGTTAACAATCTTGTTGAAGTTGTAGGCTTCCTCGGCTAGCCCTTTTTTCTTTTTATACTTGTATACTGGTCTTAAATCTGTAATGTATGGGTCACTAATAACAATTAATTGGTCGTGAGCATTAATTTCCTAGCCTTGGAGGGGTCCCTTCACACATTTCAATCGATGCCATTTTTTATACCTGGTTTTGTCCCCTGCAGCGTTTCAAGAGTATTTTTTCACTTCTACTTTATTGCTTTTAGAGTTCAGACATGTACTCACTGAGCGGGGTCTGACAAGGGATGCGCGCGGACACGCTCCTTAGCGAAATCTTTATGGTGCTGTGGTGAAGATGATAGACTCACATCTTTGTTGTTTGTTCCCAATATTTAGACAATTGTAGAGGCGAGAGATAGTATACAATTGTAGTGTATGAGAGATACTATCTCTCACCTCTACAATTGTCTAAATATTGGGAAAAATTAAATCTTTATAAATACCAAAGTTGGCCGAAGTTAGCGATGAAAATTTTACCACGGTTCCTCTACTACCTACACTTACATATCAATCCATAGCAATCTTTTAATAAACCAACCAAGTCAAAAAATCATACTTATTTCGGCAACGATTTCAAAAATTAATTTCTTCTCTAACTATTGATATTATTTAAACATGTTTAGTCCATAACAGTGCAGATATAGAAGACACACTTTTGAAGTATTGGGGGATATTTTACTGTTAATTTTATACAGAGTAAAAAAAAGTTATTTTGTAGAATAGTACTTAGTAGAAAAGTACTATTTTCTTCAATCATTAAAAAGTTCAATTTCACTGGTACACACACATTTTAATTTTGAACTAGTTAAAAAAATGTAATTTTACCATTGTTCTGCAGGTCTCTAAGTATTCGAAAACTACGAAAAAATTAGGTTTGAGCCAATTTCATTTACGGTTTATTTTCCCTGGTTGGACCACTGTGCGCTGTTCGGCTCGAGCATGCTAATGCTGGCTGCGCTCCAACTCACTCGGCTATCCCGGCCCATTTTCAATTTGTGAACTTAAAAAATGAGCACATTTTATATAGAAATAGTAATTCTTTATTAGTGTCCTCACCTCTCAAGGGGGGGGGGGAGGGGTGCCCTTTCCCTGGATCTGCTACTGCCGCAAAATATGGTTTTCCATCATCAGACTAAACTGGGGCCACCCTGAAGCGGACCACCACTCCTGCACAGCTTTGGTACGATATTGATTATTTCAATATCGTCATATTTCATTATTATTTCAAAGATATAATATTAACTTTTTGTTGAAGTGCCTATTAAAAGTTAATGTCTGGATTCAGCTGTTGATTCTTTAAACTGGCAGTATATAATAAATCCATCTTGAAATTGTTATGAATGAATTAAATCTTTGCATTAATAAATAAGTAACAGTAAAAAATATTTCTTGGACTACTAGTGAGGTTGGTAGGACTTCAGTCTAGTAAATGGGCCTATTTTGTCCTTTTTGCAAGTATTTATTGGTCCAGTTACTGTTTCCCCACAGCTATTGACTGCTTCATAGTCCATCTTCTCATTTTCAATTTTGCCATTAGCTGAATTTATAATATGAATAAATTGATATAAATTGGGCGCATTTGTTGTTAAACATAACTGAATTAAAAATAATAAATAAACAGTAAACTAATATTATTTTTATTATAAAAGTATTATAAAATATTTGCTTGAAAGTTCATATTTGGAGATATGTTAATGAAATTATTATTGATTGATTGACATTTTTCAGTTGAATTGATCAATTTGAAGTATGAATTCCACAATTTATTGTTATTTAAACAGACAGTTCCTCCTCCTCTATGTTCTTGTGATTTCTAAAAACAGATTTATTCATTAATCGTCATCAACTCAGAGTTTTTATTAAACATACCAACAAAATTCATTGAATAAAATCAATAACATAAATAATCAATCAACGCTTACTAGGAAATTTATATAAATAAAAGAAAATTAGATTAGAATTTATTCCAATAACTTTTTTTTCAAAAGATTTTTTGTGGACTCATTAAACGCGTTAGAAAACATGCGTTGCCACGGACAACCAGACAAATGAGAACCCAAAGATAAAAAGTTCAAAACCCGGAGCCAGGGGAAATTTAATAATAGTTGGCATTAATATTCCACCCTTTCCCCTGGCCTGGGAAACCCCGTATAGCCTAAATGGCAAGGAAGGGGAGGACCCAAAAAAAAAATAATATTCTGTGACAGTTTGTCTTGGTGGCTGAGAGACCCTTCTGCAGCAAATCCAGCCTCTAAAATGTAGATACTCTTGATTGAAAAATTAAGGGGAAAAACCTTACTGTTGAGTGTGATCCTTGCACGATCATTGTCCAAGGAACAGTCTTTCCTTACACAGCACTGCACCCAAGACCCTTCATAGGATGTAGCGGTACAGTTTTTTTTTTCTTTTTTCTTTCCCGTACATATGTTTTTTTTTTTTTTTTGTTTTTTTTTTTGGCATTGGATAATTTTCCATACAGCCACCCGTGTGTACTTATGTTTTAGTTTTGGTACTAATATTTGATATTAGTACCATATGATATAACCCAAAAATAATAAATACTATTAATAAATATAAAAATAATGAAGTTGGGAGGGACTAGGTACATATCCAATGGGTTAGAAGATCCAGCAGAGTTCATTCACTCCTGGTACCCCACTGAGGCTTCCCTTATAGTGTCAACCCCTTAAAATAGTGTCAACGACCATAGTCATTTCAAACATCTAGTGCTCGGAAACCTCCAAACTACTCCACTATAAGGGTCCCTGCACTAGGGAATCGGTAGCCTCAATCCATTGTGCTGGTTTCGTGGAATCAAAGGGTTAAGTAGAGTCCTAAATATGTGAGTGAAAATACTAAGACTTTACAGAGGCAATTTTTTTTTTTGATAAATTGAATTTGTTTGCTATTCAGGGAAAATAAACCACCAGAAGGGTCCTTTTGAGATTTGGGTCACCCTAAATGGCGCCTTATTGGCCTCGCACAGAATTAACAGCAAAAATGTTTAGTAACTAATAAAATGCGTTATAATTTGAATAACACATATATGAATCTACTTACTGCTCTATTTATGTCGCCAATGCAAACCCAAGGTTTAGTTTTTGTAGTAGCTATAGCAAGCTTAGAATGATCTTTGTGAGAGGAATATTTAAGATTCAGGTTTGGATGAACCATCGACAATATGTTAATTACTCTGCAAATATTATTACAAAAATATAATTGTATTATATAATTAATAATATTAAGGTAAATTTAAAAAATATACTATTAAGTTAAATATAAATTCAATTAAAAAGAAAAATTATAAGTGACAAAACAATAATTTAAAATACCTGAAGTCATTATCACAACTTGAGGGTAGGACACCTTTTTCATTTATCCATGTTTCTGTGTATAAATCTTCACCGAGACTTTTGGCTACCCATTCATAGAGATCTTAGAATAAATTAAGAAAGAAATGAATTCATTTTTTGTTTTTTTTTATGTTTTATAATGAAAACCATTAATGTCTATTACCTGAATTGAAATCACGTGATTTTGCAAATCCTTGAAATTCTACACCCTTCTTACTATAAATTGACCTCTGGAAATTAAAAGGAGCTTGCACTGCTGAATAATTTACAGCTTCTCTTAATTTTGGGTAAAGTTTCCTTAATGTATCACTTAGGTACCATTGTTGAAAGTTTGGTTGATTGTATTTGAGGAAGTCTCCTAGGGCATTATTTATATTATAAATGACCAAATATTTTCTTAATTCATAAATTTGATTCACGAATTGATCAAAGATCAATTCAGTTGTTATTTCTAAAGCCAACATTGGCCCCCGCTGGGAAATTTAATTTATAATTAACTCCCCCCCAAAGGGTTGGAACACCCCATTCTCGATGAGGGTGCTGCAAGTGGTCTGGCCAGGCCACTCACGTCAAGTTGTTAGCTGTATATATATATATATATATATATATATATATATATACATAGGAACAGGATGACCGAGTGGACATAGGGGCATGTAATAGGAAATCTATGTTATGCAACGTCGAGTGTGATTAGTACTTGGACGAGTGAGCCTATAGTTAGGTGACCACCGACCACAGTCCAACCCTTCCCTCACCCCCCCTTGGTATGTGAGGCCCGTCAGCCTACCGGAGACAACTCACACCGACCAGGTATAGAAGTGATATACCTTCCCCATGTATCTTATCGAGAATCATGGTGTGGTTTTCCAGGATGTCACCCAATTCAAACAAGTAGTTTCAGAATTATGGTCATTTGAACTTTTGAGATATTTGAGTTCCGATGATGACTTGATGATGAGCTGAAGCCAAATTGTACGTGTTAAGACTTTCCTCTGTAGAATGGGTATTGATTAAACTTTAGCTTTCAAAATGTATTCATTAATACTGCATTTAATACAGAATCGGATGATACCTTAAATATTAGAGAGATTGTTTTTCATCATGGAAAAAAAATCTTAAACATAAAAATTTATATGTTTTCCGTTGTAAAACAGTCATCGAAAACTGCCATGAGCAAAAATCTCTCTCCAACCAGCCTAATAAACAATATATCAATAGAAAAAGGATAAAATTCTCTATCTAATGATGAAATTATATGAGTGGGTTTTTAACTTATAAGAGTTTTATGTCGATTTGAATTGAATATAGTAAAATTGGCGCAAATTAATTTAAAAGTGGCGCATTCAAATGAATACAGCTGAAATCTCTCTAAAATATCCTCATACAAAGGTATGAAGTATGAATGAAAGGGCATCTAATTTCCTTTTAATTTATATAATAATATTGGTGGGCTTTTGAGTTGAATGTATTTTATTAAAATATAAATCTGATACAATTGATTCAACTCAAGGTGATATGTACACTTCTATATGGCTAAACTCTCTCTCCAAGCCTATTATATATCACTGAAAAGAGGATGAATTTTTCTATATAATGTGGGTTATTAAATTATAAGAGTTATATTTCGAGTTGAATGTAGTTTAGTAAAATTAACCAAAACTCATAGAAATGTATGTATATATATGTACTAGTTGGTTTTGAGCTCACGTCATCATTGGAACTTCAAATATCTCAAAAGTTCAAATGACCATAATTCGGATACTACCTGTTAGAATTGGATAAAATTTGGCATTTTTTCTTATTTCTGTATGTATTTAATACCTACAAATGTTTATCAAAATCTGAGAGGGGAAGGTAAAATTTTGAACTTTGGCTGGATGATTTGACTTGGAATGGCCCATAACCAAGATATATACACCTACTATAATACACAATACAACATAATACACAAGTACCAATTTATATACTATATTAGTATATAGTAGAGACCGACCGAAGTTTCGGTTTCGGCCAGTTTCTGCTAAAAAACCTGGTTTCGGCCGCAGTTTCGGTTTCGGCCAAAATTTGGCCGAATCTTCGGCCATGCCGAAACTAGCTCCTGTGTCTGATATCTCCAAGAAGGAAGTAAGTATGACCACACGATTTCAGCTTGTAAGCTCGATCTCGTTCATGGCATTTAACACCCTTGAATTTAAAAGTGGGAAGTATATGTTATTTTAGTTAATTACACTTGTATTGTATTTCGGTAGCACATAGATTTTTCTCATTCATTTAGTGTCTTTACTTGATCGAAAACTTTAAGTTGGGTGTGGAGACAAAAAATTTGAGAGTGACAAACAGAAATGTCCTCGTAAATCACATCAAGTCTTAACATGTAATGAAAGCATGATTTTCATACAGAATTCTTTACGTTAAGTGTATTTATTCTTTACTTAAATAGTATTTATTCTTTATAAATAATTTATTTTTTGAAGAGAAAAGATTTGGCTCCGCCAGAGTCGAACCCGGGTCTCCTGCGTTACATGCGAGGATGCTAACCGCTACACCACAGAGCTCGGCTCAAGGCAGAGCAAATCCTTCCTCTTCACTGATATCTACTCCCCCAGTAGATATCATCATCAATGACTCATCATCCTATCAGTGAATAGGAAGGATTTGCTCTGCCTTGAGCCGAGCTCTGTGGTGTAGCAGTTAGCATCCTCGCATGTAACGCAGGAGACCCGGGTTCGACTCCCGGCGGAGCCAAATCTTTTCTCTTCAAAAAATAAATTATTTAAAAATAATTTAAAATTGGTGGTTAGCCACAATTTAAGATTGAACTAATTAAAATATTTATTCTTTACATTGAGCGTTAAGAACCTTTTTATGTTTTTAATCATCTCCTCGTTAATAATGAAATTTGTTTTCTAAGAAAAAAAGATTAACATAAATAAGAATATATATTTAAAATACTTATCTTAAATTAGTCGACATGTCGACAAATTCAATTCAAAATTGAAAAAAATATTTTAGTCAGTAACCTTGTCATTAAAAGTTGCATCAAATGGTGGTAGTAGGTTTTGGTCTTTGTTCTTGTATGGAATGGGAATCAGATGTAAAACCAACTTTTCAACCTTGGCAGCCCCCTTTCCCCCCAGCGGTTCACCAATAACATCCCAAAAACTTGTCTCAATTTTTACCAAGAAGAAGCACGTTTTCGACCAAAAACTATTTTATAAATTTTCAAACTAAACTAAATCCACTAACATTTGAGACCATAACTGACTCAATAGACTAAATACCTTCTGACATACAGCTTTATGTATTCAATAGGCTGTCATTTTGTATTCTATCGGCTTTATTATAGAAAGATTTACTATATTATTTATTATTTATACATGATAAAATGAATTAATATCAGCCTGTTATTTCAAGATTATTTCAACTTTTAGGGCTGTACTAGTTAAGGGAGTTTGGTCTAACATCCCACGGGGACCAGCCGTACTAGGAAGGAGGGGGCCGGGGATTCGATCCCGGTTTTACCACTCTTGTATAACAGCTCACTTATTAGATGAATAATTGAGTTAAATTGCTGTTATTTTATAAGCTTTCATTGATATTATTGCTAAACTAGACATATTACACACTTATATTTATCATATATAGACACGTTTCGGTTTCGGTTTCGGTTTCGGCCCGAAACTAAGTCTATGGCCGAAATTCGGTTTCGGTTTCGGTTTCGGCTAAAATTTTGGTTTCGGTCGGACACTAGTATATAGTATGACCAGTTATATTAATTTGTTACATTGTTTTACATTTGTAAGGAATAGAATTTTAAAATAAAAATTTACACAGACCTATTAAATCTAAATCTGGCTGATTAAGTGAAATGCATAATGCACTCTGCCCATATCTGAGACCAGTTCTAGGATATTCATCAGGTAAATATTTTGGTACACTATGAATCAACCAAAAGCCACTGTTTCTTCCACCAGCAACAAAGCCTTTAGTATGTCCACAACTGGAACATTCTACATCACCCTCGTCATTGTATACTAACCAAATCATCTGCAGGAATCAATATATTTGTATTAAATGATATTTCATGTAAACATAATCATAATAATCAATATCTTATAGAATGATTGAAAGAGCAAAAATAAAATTATATGACCCTTCAAACTCATTGATTCCCATCCAGATATAATTTATTTATTTTGTTTCAAAGCAAGCTTCTAAGACCCTTTTTAGAAATAATACATAATGCTCAAATATAATATTAAATATTACTCTTATTGTCTCAATACCAAGAAAATACAATTATTCCTGATTCTTGGCCTTCATCCTCCTCTGATTTATGAGTGCAACTAGTATTCGAATGTGAACTCCAAGACTACTTCGGGCATCATTATCTAGGCTAACCCAACAATTTTGTTCTCATTCTTTAACCATTTCGCTCGTCCAATGCGAGATTGGTCTAACATACTTTTCCTCTGCTTCCTTGCTGATTTCTGTACAAGACCACTTAGGTATAGACTACGGTGAAAGTGATGATTCATGAAACATTTTAACAATCGATTAAAGAAGGCGACAGATATCAAAGGGAGAGAAAAGAAGAAATTTTTATTGGCTTTCCTGAAAAATCACTTTTTTTTAACCATAGCAGCCTTGCACTATGACTGGACGAACAATATTTCGCTTCTCATAGGAGCTCTTTCGGTCACATAATTAAAAAAAATTTATCATATGTCTGCCTCAATATACACTCATAAGCTAAAATAATGGCACACCTTTATTATAACTAGAAACATGCAGATATAAGATAAAGACCTGGACTTAGGGGCAATATTTGTTAATTTTAGGTTTTTTGATCTCTACAACTTTCAGTAACTCACAATGCTAATCCCCTCCAGTATCATGATAAATGCTCATTCAGTTAGCATTGATAATGATGCCTGAAGTAGTCTTGGAGTTCACATTCAAATATTAGTTGCACTCGTAATTCAGAGGAGGACGGAGGCCAAGAATCAGGAATAATTGTATTGTCTTGGTATTGAGACAACAAGAGTAATATTTAATATTATATTTGAGCACTATGTATTATTTCTAAAAAGGGTCTTAGATGCATGATTTGAAAAAAAAAAAAAATTATATCTGGATGGGAATCAATGATCTGCATATTTGTATGTGTATAAAAGTGATCCATTAATTTTATGTACTGATCCATTAATGGTCTTACATCATCCTTCTCTTTATCATTAAAAAATGATAGTGTATTAGCTATAATTGAATCCTGGGCATCTATTCTCCTTTCAGAAATTTTCCATCCATCATCTATATGAGTATCTGTAATGTACATATAACCTTTTCCATTTTTTATTAATGACTGTTTTGCATATTTGATGAGAGGAAATTTGTAGACAACAAACCTGAAACCAATAGATAATGTTATTAAACTATTATTCACCTTGAGAAGGTCATTGAGAAGGTTGTTCCAACTGGCTTTATATCTACAAATTATTGGGCCAAACAGGAAGCCTTATGTGTAGATTCGAGACTACTTAGGTCACTAAAAAGACCCGAAAACTCAAAAATTGTTTTCCTTACAGAAGCCAGATCAGTGTTACAATCCCTAAAGTCGAAGTGCGTTGCAGGCTTGAGGAACCTTGCCAAAAAACTAGCAAGCTTGACGACCATGCACAAGAAAGTGATCCTATGATGGATTCCTGGACACTGTGGCCTTGCTGGAAATGAGAGGGCAGACCAACTGCCCAAGGAGGGGGCCTCGACCCCTCGGTTCGAAAGTTCTCTTAGTCTGGAGGAACTAAAAACATAAATAAAGCCGCAATTAGCCAACGTTGGATTAGGACTCTTCCTAATCATGACCCTGGGGATGCCATCCATGAACTCACGCGATGAGAACAAGTCCTTATTTTCCGATTACGTATGGGACGCTAAAGAAGGAGAAGAGCTAGATTCAAGCAAATTTTGTGAGTTGTAATTCTGATAAAAATCTCAATAATTTAATTTAAACAAAATACTGAAACAAAGTCTTTCGACACCATATTTTATTAGGACCTTAGTCTCCACAATAAATCTGAGGTCAGCCTCTACATCCTCTGGACATCATAGATTAGGCCTGTCTTTTCCTCTTTCTGTATCGGGATATCTTTCCAGAATATGTTTTGGGAGTAATTTTTGTTTCTCCTCTTTTTTAATACCAGAAACAATATCTGTTCCTCCAAATGTACCCCTAACTTCTGTATTTGCCTTCATAGGAAAGCCATTTCCTTCTTTGGTAGGACCATATATTCTCTTGATCATAAACATCAAAGTCTCAAATGAAAATTCTCATGTAATAGCAGTTATTAAATTTTTATTGAAGATCGTATCTATTAAATACTTTTCCTCATGACCTGCCAATATTTTAAATTATTAAAATATATTTTATAAAATTAGTCAATATTTTATAAAATATTATGTTCTATTAGTATGTTTAAAACAATTAAAAATGCATTTATGAAAATCTCAATATATTTTAGTTTGAAGAGTACACTTGAGTTGAAGTTTACACTACTTCAATTCTTAAATGCTCTGATATTTTATATTATCTTTTTTTTTTTTTATACCGGACAAATCGTCAGAGGTAGATTCATAATCAATTAAAATCAATTTTCAGGCTCAATACAAACTGGTGCCATTAGACCCAGGGATAAAACCAAATTGAGGCCTCAATAATTACAGTCTTTTTGTTATTTTAAATAGACATGACAGCAAATTCTTACTCAATAAATATCTTTTTAATAACTTGGAGTAATAATATTTCCCAAATCAATAATCTCTTTTGATCTTTTTTTTAATTCTAAGTTTTTGTGATGATTTAACTGTACAGGTCATGTCAAGTTATTCTCCCCCTTTGACTATGGATTTCTAGTGATGAGGATGATACAAGTCTAAAATAATTTATGAATACTTCATAAGACTCATTTTGGATGTTCTTAGATGTTATCACTTTTCAGTGGTATTCCAAAGTTGACTTTAGCCTGTGACAATGTCTTGTTGAAGCCTTCTTATTTTAATCCTTGAGAAGCAGGAAACCTCTTTATGTTCTGGACCTCCTCATCTAATATTCTTCCACTCTAAATACAAATTCAAAAATATACCTTCAAAAATTCAATACCTTCTCCTATAGCAATTCATTTTCAAACATCACCAATTATTCATGCTACTTGAAATTTATTATCCATTGGAACCCCTTCCTTTACTAAATTTAAACTTAATTTACCTGTCAATCTGTTCAAATATTAAGGTCCCGTTTATAGGCGAGTTGGTATAAATGTGTGCAGATGTATCTGTTCACAATTTTTATTTGCATTTGTCTCATTTGATTAACTTTACATTTGCATTATATTTTAATTAATATTTCTTGAATTTGGCATTGATGTTATTTCTAGTGGACTAAATTTTCTAGAAACTTCTAGTTTTTTTCATCTTATTAGGAAAACAACTTGTTACATTTTTTATGAATTTTTCATAAAAAAAGTTCACGAAGTATGCTCTTAACTTTTTTCTATTCATTAAATAAAGTTAAACAGAATTTAGCACTTACTTCTCAAGACATTTTTAGCTTAAAAGAAAACATTATTAAAAAAAGTTTTAAATTATTTAGAAAACTTGTTTTGTTCGAATATAGTGACACATATGCATTTTTGTAATTTTTGTTCATATAATTTTTTTCTTTTTTGATTATTAGCATAAGTTAAGATGAATTTAAACATAGCCTGTGTTTAGTGAAACGTCTGTTATGCTACAATCTTTAAGTATAAGCACTGCAATTAAGGAAAAAAATAAAATTCTGTGCAAAATAAAATATTGATATTTTATATACTCCTATAATTAGTCAAGTTAAAGATTTACAAATATTCAGTCAATTTATAATCAACAAACATATGTTAAACTTATCTTACCAATCAACGGGATTGTTGTTTTCATCTCTGCATTGGATAGAATCAGAAGCAAATACTGAACTCAATGTCAACAAAATAGAGACCAAAGATATTGTTCTCATCCTGTCTCCTCAAGATTCAATTGTATACTGATAGGGCATGAGACTCTTATAACCCATTTTTATCTCTGTTCAATGATTCATTTTTCATTCAGAGATTAAATTATTAAGAGATTGACATTAAAAGTGTTTGTATTCAAACTTTTTCCAGCCCCGTCAATTGGTGTGCAAATTTATATGGAAGAGTAAATAAAGATTCTATGATAAATGTAAAAAAATATGTATACTACAAATATATTATTGGGTGTATATAGATATATGAAATAAATTTTAAAATGTTAAAGTAATTATTAATTACTTATAAATTATTTTTTTTAATAAAAAATAAAAATATTGAACCAATAATTATAAGGTAGCAGTTCCCTTCCTTTAAGATAGTTAAAAATAGAAAAAAACAAAAAACATTTTTTTATTCAAATGATATTAGAAAAACTGAAATTAAATCCAATTTCATATTCGAAAACTGTGATTCACATTATTTTCTCAATGAAATGAAGCAGGTTTTTTAAATTACTATCCAATGAACTTAATCATGTGGTAAGTTCATTTTCTTGAGCTTACTAGATCTAGAATAGATTTAAATAAAATTGTAATATATTTCTAATCAAGAAACATATTTGAATAATTTCTGGTGGTACATGAAAAGAGGATTCACAGATAAAAGATAAAGTAAAAATCTTTCTGTAGACAATATTGTAGCACATGTTCTGGGTAGAATTAAAATTTGATCTTTTCAAAATTTCATTGTGGGTGATTATTAATTTAGATATTTTCCCTTGATATGCACCTCATTTTTATCAATTTTTCACACTTTTTTCCAAAACAGCTGTAACGGTTTTAATAAAACTCTTAATGTTTAATGACTATTACTTTTAATATCATCATTTAAACAATTTGATAGGGTTTAAATTGTGAAAAAAAAAATTCCTATAAAGTACCTTTAATTTTGTTTACATAGAGTAACTGACAACTTCTCCTTATTGCCTGTAATTTAATCATTAAACTAACTGAATAGATCTTTGCAGTAATATGATATAAGGGATGAATAATTGTTCACTGACCAATTAAAACATATTTAAATTTATTAATTATAACTAAATTTCAAATGAACACCTGACTTATATACTCATTTCACTATGAAGAAACCGCCTCTATGCTTCTTTTTAGCGATAATCTATTTTAGGCTAAATTCACTTTAACCACTTACTCACTGAGATGACAGAACTAGCTTATTATATTTTTAGGATATGAAGGGCACTGGACTGGAAAGAATTACCAATTCTGTATTATGAGGGGTTGCAGGAGGTCAGATAGTTTCTTCATCCCAACCTCTGCCTCAATATGGCATTTTGTAAAGTTCATTTCCTTGCTAAACCTATTGACAGATATTATATTAAAGGGGATATTGGGATAAGGGCTTTAAAGAAGCTTTGATCGTAATTCTGACCAGGGGCAGGGAGACAATGGCCCCCAGAGATTAAAGCCCACTTTATTTTATATATTATGAGCCTATCAAAGGTGAATGATTCGCTCAGCCATTCTCAATATGTCTATTTATTTTATCTGGATTAAGTTTAACAAATATTTTTACCATTCCGTTTCTATATACTCGTAATCAACTCTTTAACTTCTATATCACTCCAAATTATTCCCTTAAGTCATGACTAATTAAAAATCATTGTGAAATGCTTCCGAAGGATTCTGTAAACTATTAGCTAGAAGTAAATTTAGTGAATTCCTAATTTTCAAATCAATATCAAGATCAAGATTTGTATAAGATTTTCTATTCTTGGTTTAGTACAACAAAGAAACAAACTTTTGTTTGTTCCCTGTTCACCCCTCTGCCTCACGGGTATTTTTGCTAGCACTCTTTTATAGTTGACGAAAAGACTACATTTTCTAGCCTTCTTCTCCTCAAAATATTTTGCTGTTATCTTCCTGATACTATTAAATTTGTCAATATTAAGCTACCACTAAGAATATGGAATAGTCTCTGGAAATGAATATTTCTACAATCTGATATAAACTACTTTAAGACCCATAGTTATTACGATAGTTACCCATAGTTATTACGAAGTTATGACCCATAGTTATTATTACGACCCATATAGTTCAATTAAATGATGCTTTACTGAACAAAGGCAAAATAAGTACGCTCAATTTCTAAAAAACAATGAAATAGGGTTTTCAATGTGAAAGAATTTACAGTCTCTTCCTCTCTCATCTGTAGAAAACTATAAATCCTAATAAATCATTTCTACTTAATAGTATTAATAGAATAGGTGACCACTTTCCACGTTTTTTTTACATACATTTTCATTAGGGTTAAAACAAAAACCTAGTCTATTTGCAATGGAACGTCAATTATGTTCATCCTAAAATCTGTAGAACTATATTTGTCCTGTTCCGACCCGCTGATATGATCGCTCACAATTGATTAAGCATCCACATTTTCCATGACGATATAAAATAAAATAGACTTTTAAAATAAATAGTATTTCTGATTTTCTGTAACAATATAAAATAAAGTCATACATAAAGTCTTACAGCTAGCTGTACATGAAGTTAGCATGCAAATAAAATTTACAACATTATTCTGCGATACTTCTCTTTCTGAAATTTAATATTAAATATATTAGAATGCCAGCATTATTGTCTTAGAATATTATAATTTTTATCTCAAATCAAATAAGAAAACAATATCTTGCTATACTGATTGCAGATGGGTAATACTATTATCCACAAATTAACCATTTAGGATGGTAAGTACTTAAGAAGGTAATAAACACTACATAGTAACATAATCATCAATATATACTGTAACGTTAAATCGTTAAATAAAAAAAAAAACATATGATTTCAAATCCAAAACCGTTTGTTGGAACATAATAAGCGGTTGAAACAAACTGTTTGGGTCTAGATCTTTCGTGCCTAGTCCACGCTGGCGTAGAACTGTCATTGTTCTGGAACATTCCAGGCCTGACTATTTACGATTATATATAAGGAGCAGTGACTGAACGAGTTAGGATCTGGCCACACATGTCCGCACTGCAGCACTAATATAGGTATGTTCAGAATATTTTTAATTTAACTTACATATTACGTTTGGTTATGCCTAAAGGTCAGGCCTCATATGTCAGACACAGGCCACTTTAGACACTTTAGCGTTTACGCTTATTATGTTCCAACAAACGGTTTTGGATTTGAAATCATATGTTTTTTTACTTTCACTTACCTATATATGAAATATATAGTAAGTGGAAGTATTGCGATCGTGCAAAATTTCGACCTCCGGTTTTCAACGGAAATACACGTTTTGGGGTCCCCTGAGTCAAATTAACCAAGTCCCGCGAAATGGTCTGTGTGTGTGTGTGTCTGTGTGTGTGTGTGTGTGTGAACAGACTAGCTCAAAAACTATAAACCGTGCGAACCTGAAATTGGGTATTTAGTGTATGTATATGCCCGCGATGTGACAGCAAAAATTTCATCAAAATTTCTCAAAGGGAGGGGGTACTTTATTTAATAACTCTTTAAGTTTTTTTCGATTTTCTCAAAAACGGCTCTAACGATTTTGATTAAACTTAATATTTGATCTATTTATATGCCTGAAATATGACTGTAAAAATTTCATCAAAATTGATCAACCGGAGGGGGGACTTTACTTAATAAATTTTGTATCATTTTCACGTGTTTTTCTTATTTCTTCAAAAACAGCTTTCACGATTTTGATCAAACTGGGTATTTGATGTATGTATATGCCAAAGATGTAATAGCAAACATTTCATCAAAATTGGTCAAACGAAGCGGGCATTTTATTTCATAATTTTTTTCCAATTTTTACCTTTTTTTCGATGATCTCAAAAACGGCTTTAACGATTTTGATCAAACTCGGTATTTGATGTATGTATATGCCAAAGATGTGATAGCCAACATTTCATCAAAATTGATCAACCGGAGGGGGGACTTTACTTAATAAATTTTGTATCATTTTCACGTGTTTTTCTTATTTACTCAAAAACAGCTTTCACGACAATGACAATGACAGACCATTGTTCATAATTAAAGCCGTTCTGTTCATTTGAGAAGTGGCATTAACAAAACGCATTAATTTCTAATCTAAGTAAGTTGGTAAGTGAAAGTTGTGTGTTGCGCGCACGCACCAGATTTTTTTTATTTAACGATTTAACGTTACAGTATATATTGATGATTATGTTACTATGTAGTATTTATTACCTTCTTAAGTACTTAACATCCTAAATGGTTAATTTTAGGTAATATTGGTTCTAGGAAATAAAATCACTACTACAATATTTTCTACTTTGACCATCATTACGTGTGTTTTGAGAAGCCAAAAACTGATATGTCTTCAGTAAAAGTTTCTTCTTTCATTTTTTTTTTTTTTTTTACTATATTTATAATAGAAAACATTTACATGACTCCGGTTCTTATTTGTCTATGATAAAACAGTTTTTACAAAGTAATTCTTAGAACAATAAAAAATATTTTCAAGATTTAATTGGTAAAATTTTATTTAAAAAATCACGTTCCGGAATACCGTTGGATGAAAGAAATTGAATACAATTTTATCAGTGAGAAAGCAGTTGCTTAGATAATACTTGGCAAGGAAGAAGGGTTGGATAAAATCACGAAACAGTGTATCAGAGAAGAAATTATCAGTTCATTGATAATTATCAGTTAACATCACTAAAGAAGTGTATCTATCCATGAACTGAATATGAAGAAAAAAATATCGGTTAACACGGAGATCACTGAGGTTGTAAAAAAAAAAAAAAAAAAAAAAAAAAAAAAAAAAAAAAAAAAAAAAAAAAAAAGGGAAAGCTTACATACAACTTACAGAGAAGTTGAATGAGAAAAGGAAATAATTTCCTCTCTAAAATATAGATTTAAACATTTTGGCAGTAAACAGATTTTGGATCGATCATGGTTGTTGATCTGTCATCGCAAGACGAAAAACATCGTAAGAGCATCCGAAAATTCAAGGAGTATGAAATAATGCTTTTGATACGCCCCTTGTGCCCTCATAAGTTTCTTTCACTTTATGTTTAAGTTTCTATCAATATTGGCCCTAAAACGGGGAGGGGGGGGGGCGAGAGCAGATCCCAGATATTGGAAATCTATTTTTGGCACTACCCTCGCGTTTACGTAATGTCTGTCATTCTATTTTCCCTTAATAGCTGTTAAAAACCGATCAAAATTATTATATCATTATAGTGCAGCTTTTAATAACAATAATATGTGTCAGGCATTACTTGAATGGAATGGCCAAACAATGATCATAGTGTTAAATATTATGCGTTGAAAAATATACTTGAACTACTCTAATACTTGGGGTTTATAGTGGTAACAGCCATATTGGTATTATATTAACAGGAATGAATCAACAATCAAAAAAGTGAAAACTGATGCCATCCAACCCCGCTCTCCCTTGACCTACAATTTTTAATTTTTGAATAAAATTTTTTACATGTGATAATTCGGCAATGCAAGCTTAATAGACTGACTTAATTCGATACGTATGTGCCCTTTTTTTTCTACTTTTTTTTTTTGTTCGGTACCCTGCCTGGCCATGTGTGGCATACGGCGGGTTACTCTAGAGGTGTTACCAACCTATTCTAACCATGGTGGCACGGTCGAGATTTATTCCGTGGGGCCTCCACGAAATAAAAGTCAACACTTCCAGGGCGGATTCGAACCACTGCGGTTCGGCTCGAGCGTGCTAAAGCGGTTCGCGCTCAAACACACTCGGCTATCCCGGCCCTTTTTTCTAAGTATGTTCACCGATTACTCCGAGATGGATGGACCAATTGAAACGAAACCTTTTGCATCTTGTAGAGTATTTTCCCAAGGAGGCCCCGCTAAAACTTTTTTGGACTCTTAGTTTATTTAAAAAGTTATTATGAATGATGAAAATAATTATATATTTATATTTAAAATATTTACTTATTTGAAAAAACATATGGCATCTATATCATATGGTATGCTCCAACAAACTATTAAAACACGTTGATAACTAAAAAAATGCGCATCTACAATCCCCTCTTTTTTTATTCTAAATTTGATTGGTTGATTTTAAGCAATGCTCAATCATGTTTTAATGGTCGATGAATCGGTTAGGAAAACCAACAAATTCAAAATTAAAAGAGTGGGGCACAATATGAGCAGTCTGTTAGTTAGTGAAGTGTTTTTTGAGCTTATTGGAACAGGCCAAATAGGCCCGGTAAGGCAGTTCCTGCGGATACCGTTTCTACTAATATAAATCCCGCTTTACATTGGTTTTTACGAAATCGACCGTTTGAGTCGATAAAAATCTCACTTTTGAAATTCTCCGGGTGAAACCGGTATATACAGCTAGTAGAATATAATATCGCTGTCGTTTTCTGAAAAATGAAACACTTTTTTATGGTTCCGGCAAACGTATTGTTGTTTCGACCCTGTTCCAGGAAACTGTCCATGTTATGTTTTGGACCAGAAAATAAAAGTCCTGATATGATCTTTATCACAATGATATCTAATATAAGAGCCTGAGCTTGATTATAATTATTTAAAAATCTGGTGCGATGCGCGCAACACACAACTTTCACTTATCAACTTACTTAGATTAGAAATTGAAATGTTTTTTTAATTGCCATTTCTATAAATAATATAAAAAAGTTGACTTGATTTTGATTAAAAATGATTAATTTAATCAAAATCATTAAAGCCATTTTTGAGATATTCGTAAAAAATGTAAAAATTGGAAAAAAAGTTATATATCAAATACCCAGTCTGATCAAAATCATTACAGCCGTTATTGAGTAAATAAAAAAAAAAAAAAACACGTGAACTTAAGAAAAAGCTTATTAAGAAATGTACCTTCTCCGTTTCACCAATGTTGATGAAATTTCGGCTGTCGCATCGCGGGCATATAAATACATAAAATACCCAGTTTCATCAAAATCATTGAAGCAGTTTATGAGAAAATCGAAAAAAATCCCGTAAAAATTAGACAAAATTTTTTAAATAAAGAACCTCCTCCGTTTGGCCAATTTTGATGAAATTTTTGGTGTCACATCGCGGGTATATTCATACACAAATTACCCAATTTGTCGTTCGTACGATTTATAGTTTTTGAGGTAGTCTGACTGAGCTAGTAGACACACACACACGCACGCACGCACGCACGCACACACACATACACACACACACACACACACACTCACGCACACGCACACATGTGTATGTTTATAATAAATGTACATTTTATTTTGATAAGAAAGAGTATATGATTTGTAAGATAGTTCTATGATTCCAATGCTTTTCTTTTCCGCTTTAATTAATGCTTTTCTCTTAAACGTGATTATCATGTGGTATATCTTACCGCTCCCCGTTTTTCCATTTTGTAGACAAAAGAATATCTCTATTTTAATGTTATGTCCCTCCAACGGACTGCGCTCGAAACAGAACGAAAATATTGCTGTTGAAAATATATCCAGTGTTCTAAGAATATTTAGTACTACCATAAGTGAGGATGACGGACTATCCTGTGAGGGTCGGATTAGCGAGAGTTTGATATATATATATATATATATATATATATATATATATATATATATATATATATGTATATATATATATATTATATATATTATATATTATATATTATATATTATATATTGATATTTAACATTAAATAGTTTTGTGTAAAATACTGCCACTTGCGCCATACATAGTTAATACATATCTAAAATTATTGAAGTACCGGTTTTGCTGCACAAAGGGATTGCACTGCAATGCAATTCGAAAGGGTTTAAGAGAATTTCGCTTTTCAAAAAGGAGTCCCTAACACGGGAAAGTAATCAATTATTAAAGATGATTGAGGAGTCTTCAAAGTTCGATGAAAAAGGAGGAACAGCAAAAAAAGTTTATTTTTTTTAAAGCAGGGGGTTAGTTTGAAACGGAGAGTTGCGGGCACTTAGTCGTGATGCATCATTTATTAAGGGACGGTCCAAAGTAAATTATTAATTAACAGCAACCCCTGATGCGGCTCCACATCAAAGGCAACTTGCTAACTATCGCTGATTTGAACTTGCCTATTAACTGACTACCCAAATATAGTCAACACTTGCCATAAATATCATTTGATATTGCACCGTCTAGTGACCACATCAAATGAGACAGGTTGGGCGAAATCAGTTCTGATATAAATTATTACAATCCTTTTAAAGTGAATAATGTATTCATATAAAAAAGATGATCGGAATTCTAATTATTGAAAAGTAAAAATTCATTTTAAGGAGAAAAAAAAAAAATGTTTTACCATAAAAATAATGTAAAGAGAGGAACCTTCTCGATATGAAACCTAGAAACCCCTTGTAATCCGAATAAATTATAATAAATGAATATGATGAGAAATAAATTCATATAACAGTGTATGGCGATAATGCAGATAACATTAAGGATGTAAAATTATTATTAGTCATAGTAATTTTGTCTCTTACACGCTAACCCATTTCAAGAAATCTAATAAAGTACCTGTGGAAAAATTATTGCCTGAAGACAATTTGGAAGAATATAAGGCAACTCCAAATGTTTAAAAAATATGGCTAACCGAGTTACATTAAAAAATACCATTCATGTAAGAAATAGCCAATTTGATTGATAGCTCAGAAGAAGGGAACATCCTCAGAGAACTTAAATGACTCCGAAATCGTTCAATGGTAAAAAGAGCCTACCATTAGTCAGTAAGTCTAATTATTAGCAGTCTCTCGAGTGCAATTTTATTATACTGGGAAATTTCTTTAATGCGATTATATTGTTCACTTAAGATAAATGGCAGAAACGCCAAAATACTTGTTTGCAGTGAACGAATTGATTAAACGTAGATTCGAGTCTGGTACATTAAGGCATTTGCGAGATCAGTAATTTTCTTTAACACCAAAACATTAGAGGATACATACACTATTTTCAGAAATGAATTTTGGGTTTTTTAAATACTTAACTTGTAATGATTGCATTTTCGTTACTTTGAGCATTTTTACCATCCATTTAAATTTAACTTTTCATAATCCGAACATTTTGATAGTCTACGAGTTCGGATTATCAAGACCGTCAGTAATATACACACTTCTCAAATTAAATTGCCTGATTTTTTATTATTTTCGATAGAATAAAATACAAAAAAATCTCTATCACTAATTATAATATATGTACCACTAAATCCAAAACGAAAAGAGTTCGTACAAGAATATAGCTGGGCCACATGTAGGAGAAAGAGAAAATCTTACAATAAGTTCTACGGTGATGTAGTCAAAATCAGTATAGATTCAGTTAGTATTTTTTTTTTTTTCGAGATAAGGCTGGGAGGGTAGGTGTCGATATCACTAACGAAGAGGAGGCAGGCAATATATCTACCTCCAATTAGGCCGTCCCTTTCATATTTCGCTGGCAGTAGACCTAATGGTCTTCGTCGCTTCATCGCAAGTGCTCGACCTATTTTTGTTTTTCATCTACTATTTTGAATATAAGTTACCGGGAAACTGATTTCATTTTCAAATCCTCGAGATGTTAAAAATAGTAAAATTTTATTTTTGGGATACTTTGTAGGTGTGCCCGTTCTAAACGTTTTGTGGATATGTGTGGGCACAGAAGTGGGAAGACCAATTTCGCTCTATAGATTTCAGAGTTATTAAGATATAGAACTAAGACTTCTATCACGTTATAAATTTCACAGATTAAACGTTGTAAATTTCTATCAATTTAAATTCACGGCTTTTCAACAATGTGTTATACATACACTTGCTTATTTGGAATCAGAAGACGCCAAAACGCGTATTCCGTTTGAAAACTAGATGTCGAAATCTTTTCCTTTTTGTTCATAAATACATTTTTAACTCTAAGGAATTTCTCCAAATTTGACAGTTCATGCGTTAGAAAGTTGATTTACTAGTCTTAAAATCATATAAATAACTTTTGAGTAATATGCTTTTATAAGGAATAAAGATAAATTCTTCAATCGATAAATGAGTATATCTGGGTCTTATTGGGTATTTATATATATTATTTAATATGAATGGCTAGCAATAAGCAATAATTTTCCATAATTTACTTTAGCCGTTTTAAGAGGTAGGATTACATACTTTTTGATATGAATGAATATTTTCTTGAAAAAATAAATTAGAATAGAATTATCTAAATCAGATAAAATTCCATAATTTGTATTTTTTTATTTCTATCGAAATTCCTATTTCAGGTTTTATAAAGAATATAAAAGGGGTCACCTGTGGTGTAGTGGTTAGCATAGAAACTTACAATACTGAAGGTCGCGGGTACGCGTCCCGAGGTGGGAGTAAAAAATCCTTGTATATGCCGTCCCTCGGATAGGACGTAAAATGGAGGTCTAATTATACCTGGATAGGCAAAAATTATCCACTGTAGCATCGTCCGATTAGGCTTAGTGGCATAAAGTGACGTTAAAACAAACAAACAAAAGAACATACAAATTCAAATCAGCTGGGTTTTATTTAAGTAATTTTTCTTAAAGCTTATTTTATATTTTATGATTTTGTTGCATTGTAATCACTTCGTTATAATTTACAATACTATTTTATTTTTTAAACATGTAGCCGAATTCATTGTTACATATCCCCGGAAACCATTTACAGCAAAGGAAGAAAACTAGAGCATACATTTATTTTGAAATTATATAAAATACTTTTTTCGGCTCTCATGGCACATTGGAATGAATCCTCGCACTGAGGTCCGATCATTTTTGAACCAGTATCAAGGTTTGCATGTCCAAATGGTTTTTCGCGGTATCACATAGAATTGATTTAATACTAAATAGCTTATAATTTATTAAAATGTTTTATAAGTTTTGTGCACCAATAAAAACCCTCTAAAAGGTTTCAAATTATTATTTTCGCACCCTTCATTGAAGAAAATCAGTATAAAAATGATCATTCTTAGTCCTATTGATTTTTAAAAAAAACTATTTAATTTCTACAGGTTTATAAATCAATGCAGCTCCAGTTTAATTTTATTTTATTTCTAAAATTATCATTACATGATAACTTAATCGTGGAAGTAGCTTTAAATCGTTTTTTCAACTAATTTCTCAAAATAAAAGTATAATTACCGGTTAGTCTTATCAACTAAACGCATGTTGACAAAGAGAGAAAGAAGATGTCATCACGAAAGAGTATACGTTTAAGGCCTCATGCATATAAAAAATTATGAGATGATAAAATATTCTCATTTCTCCTATCTCGAAAAACGGCTAAAGTGGATTACGGAAAATTATTGCTTCAAAACCAAATCCTTAGGATTTATGAAATGATAAAAAAAAAAAAAAATGATAAACTCGGATCAGAATAATATTTCCTTCTCAACATTGATTATTTAAATAAAGTAACCTAGTTTATTTAGACAAACCTTTTTCTGTTAATTTCTCAATAATTTTGGCAATTATTATTTTTCGTCTTTAAACATTGCTTTGGTTATGAACTAGATGTTGAAAAACAGCAAATGAGCTGATGGATTATCGTCGGAAAGAAATAGCAATCGAAAATTGACACGTTATAAATTCATTCAGAAGTCAATTTTTTATGAACTTTATAATCTACATTTATTGAATTATTTGTGATTGAATCAAATTCTGAAAGCGCTATTCTTTATTGTCACAAATAAGTACTTATTCTACCTTACCTACTAATGTTCTTATCTTATTAATTCTAATGTTCCCACCATTTGATGTCAAATCATCCAATGAAAAACAAATTTTTAACATCACTACATCAAGACAAATAAATCTCTACTCAAAGCTGCGTACTGCGCGAATCGTACCAATTAATTAGTGCATTTTTCTTTTTCTTTTTTAATAAAATTCACAAAGATATGTTTGAATTATTGAGTCGAAACCTTAAGGCATGTTGCATATCCTGATAGGATAAAAATTATATACATTGACTGTCGCATGTGTCCTGTACTTTGAATTTGAGGTTAACTTTTTGAGAAAGAGAAGAACTCAACTAAAGTAGACAATCGCCACTCTTAAAGTCTTTACACCTGAAAATTCAAAAAGATTCATCACAAATATTTAAACTACTGGTGTATTTATACGAAAATATTCTCGACACCTAAAAGTTTTGATTGTAACTAAACTTTTAGACCACCTAATCAGCTGTTTTTAATTTTATTGTACTTTGTTGTGCTATGTCACAACTTATTTCTTGTTTATTTATTTTCTGGTTTTTATTTCTTAATTATCCTGTTTATTTTTATTCCTACTATTTTTTTTAAATATTTTTTGCTCGTCAGCTGTTTTAATGCTGCTTTACTCAGCTGTAACTTCAGTCTCATTGGGTATTTTTATGTTAAGTTCTCATTTTTGTTTCTGTATATTTAATTCTTCCGATGAGTTTCACTTTCTTTGCGAATTTGCCTATACATGCATTTCATAGACTCTATGCTTTTTTCAATTATATTTCAAATATATTACATGTAAAAATTAAATAATATGGAAAGGAGTCAATCGAATTAATATAAATGTAAGTAATAAAAGGTGGCGGTAAAGCCTTGAAATTGTTTATACTATAGACGATAACATTCTGCTCCTGCGACTTCTTTGAAAGGCTGTGACAGCCTGGTTTAGTTGTCTGGCGTCTAGTTGCTCCGATTTGGCTAGTAATATCTCTCGGTTGTTCGTAAATATGTACATACCGCTAGTGAAGTACTATTACTAACTTTTTTTTAAATTTACATCTATAATGGAATTCTAACGCAATTCTAATATGAAAATAGTGAGTATATATACTTTTTAATCAACTTCATGATTTCGTTACGAAACGCGTTTCAATATGTGTTTACATTTTCAGTTCTCAGCGGCTTAGTAATTTTGGAGTAGGTAGCAGTAAACATTAGGGGGTTGTTTCTTTGACCAGATTCCGTGAAGAAAGGATGGTATTTTTCATTTGCCCTGGAGCCGTCAGCTGCTCAGTTTTTAGCCCGACAGCCCGGGGCAAGCACTCTCTGTCTCCTTTCCCTTTTCCGCCCCCCTCCATTCTTTCTAATGGAACTAAAATTGAAAAAGGTTTTCTAAATGGATGATAATCTTTCGAAGTTTATTTTCATTGTAAAGAATACCAATAACGTTGATGTTTATCGACCGAAATATATGCAACCTAAATAAAAAAATACGATGATAAGCGGCATAAAAACGATAATAATATGCTTTTTAATCTATTTAATTAGAAGATAAAAGATTCGCCCACGGCCGGGAATCGAACCCAGGTCCTCCGCATCTACGTCGCAGCGCTCTTACCACTGAGCTAACCGTGGAGCCGTCCCAGACGTGATCGAATCTTTATCTTCTGTGATCCCTCCCACCAGGTCTCGCCACAATTGTAGCGAAGTACCGGAGGGTTGAACAATTGTCTAGACAGACACTATCTAGTTGACCTACGTCAAAGATATACATTGTATGTTGTTATGTAGTTATTAGTTATCGTTAGATAATTAATTTATAATTTTTAATCTATTTAATTAGAAGATAAAAGATTCGACTACGGCCGGGAATCGTACCCAGGTCCTCTGCATCTACGTCGCAGCGCTCTTACCACTGAGATAACCGTGGTGTCGTCCTCGACGTGATCGAATCTTTATCTTCTGTGATCCCTCCCACCAGGTCTCGCCACAATTGTATAATAATATACAATAATATAGCGTAAAAAAATACTTGGAAATTGATTTCACAACAATTGTAATATGAGGTACCTATGTTAAAAAAATAACGAGAATTTTCATTTAAAAAAAAAAGTGAGCAATGGTACATTCAAACAAAGGTAGCCAAACACAGTGAACGATCTAACGTGCAGGAAAAGTAGACAAAAAATAAATAAACGGGAAAAAGATGAGATAAATTATGCATGTACAGTTATTCACGATTTTTTATCTATTACCTTTACGAAAATCTTTTTTATCAAGATGATCACAACTTATTCTTTGCCAGTTTGGTCCCAGTAAATGCATACCAATTTTAACAATCCCTCCTTGATCACAGTGTTGTGTCTTTTTCAATAGTACACACAAACTTATCGATTATATAGCATCTCAATGTAAGCCGTCAAAATTGCCGCTGGCATTATACAGAAAATATTCTACGGTTCCTAAGATTACCGCCATTTGGAGCGATCCTCTCTAAGCAAAGTATACTCTCTCGGAAAGAAATTACAAAGAACTGCTCCAGGTGGCCGGACTAACAAGGGTGTGAGTAATGTGAGTTTAATGACAGGGCAGCGAGCGGGAGGGGGTCAGGGCGCCATTATCCCTTCGAGGCCATCATCTGCTCTATCAGGACCTGCCACGCTCCCGCCTCCATTTGGATTTGTCTACTCTGTGAAACTAAAAATATGGCTAAAATATATGCCAATGTTGTTTAGGTTTATAAACTCCTCGACTTACAGTGTGTGGTGCAGATTTCGAGAAATAAACTAGACCCTCCTGTAATTTGAACAAGGTACCAGTTTCTTTGTATCATCTCCATTATCGAGGCGGAATTATTTACCATGAAACAAAGTTAACCCAGTAATATTTTAACCAATAAATATATTTGGCATTTCCTTATACTATTATATTCTTCTTTAGTTCCTAAATGTTTTCTCATAATTATGTAGCTATATATTTTTTTAAATCTCCAATAGTTTTCAATTTTAATTACTGGATCCGATGAGATAAATTTTTTTTCTATGAGCAGGGATGTATTGTACTGGCTCTGCTTAATCCGATCTTGAAACATTATAATATCACATCTCCTCGACCTACTTGCGGCCAATCCATTTTTTGTAATCATTTAAAAAAAATTAATTAATCAGACTAACTGAACGGCCACAGAGGCGGCACAGCCCCAGACGTAGACTAAGGACTAATGACTTACTGATTTTACAGAACACTGTAGACACCATGATAGACACCGTCCAGAGACAGGTTCCCGGCTGACTTATCCTCAACACTCTGAACTACATCAGTAAACTATTATGAAGCACTCGTTACAGTACACGAGTATATCTATATAAATATCTATATAACAATGTGAAAGGATAATTTTATTTTATTTATTTATTTGCGCTACAGTCCTGCAAGGACCCTGCCTTTTTATGAATCTTTCTCCACTCTCTTCTGTCCCGGGTAAGAATCCTCCACCTTCTTATGCCCATCCTCTTCAAAATATCCTCCACCTGGTCCAGCCACCTAAGCTGCCACTAGGGCGATCCTACAGCAGGGGTTTGGGAATCGAGTCGCGAGCCATAAGCGCCACATGCCCCAACCATCTGATTTAACTCCTTCTTATTATTGAGGCCAGATCTGGTTTATCATACAACTGGTAAAGCTCCTTGTTAGAGCGACTTCTCCATGTTCGCTTACCGGATCGTATATCCTGCGGAGAAACCTTTTCTCCCAAGCAGTTTTCTCTCTGAATCCTTATATACTACCCAGGTCTCGGAAAAATATGTGACCACAGGTCTTATGACCTTCTCATAGAGCGTGATCGTGGCCCTATGAGACAGTGATTTATAGTTTAAGTGAAAGGATAAAGAAAAGAATAATTTTGAAATTTATGGGATTCAAGATAGGTGAGCCCCGTCATCTGGAATTAATGGCATTGTAACGTGAAAGAAAAAAACAAAACAAAACAAAGAAAAACATATGATGAAAAGAGTTCTTGACTTATTGTTGGAACAGTTGGAACAACTGTTCTAGTACATGCTCGTGACTGTTTGGGTACATTCTGCGCTTGTCTGGAACGTTCTAGAATGTTCTGATTCAGACTAAATATAAGGAGCGACGGATTGAAGAGTAAGTCTTGCTCCGAAGATCGAATCAAAGGTTTTACTTTTGTGTTACAGTCTCATTACAAAATGGTACTTTTTGATTGGCTTGTTAGTTATTTTACTTGTTTGTTTGGCACGGTAAATATCCCTAAATGTTTTAGTGATACAATAAAGGGTAAAAAACCGCGAACAAGGTAAAACTAGAACATTAAGTTAAGATTGGGGTTAGAAAAAAGTAAAAAAATAATATGTAAACATTAGCGAACCTAAAAGTGTGCTATAGCAGTATAAGTTAAAATTAACAACTTAAAAATATAAAGTCAAACGAGCTTTGCAAAAAAAGAAAAAAAAAATATTGTGATTATTGTTTGTGAATCCTTTTCCTCTCTAAATATATTTCCAATATTCTTGAAGAGTCCATTACTAATCGTCGCCGCTCATGAATCAACCCAAAATTTGCTCTAAAACAACGTGCTATTACATGTGGTAGATTTAAATGAAATGATGGAAAAAGGGCAAATTTAAAGGGATTGTACTATTTTAGGGCAATATAACGAATGAATTTATAAACTCTATATAACTGCTCTATATAACTGCTAGGAATCAGACTAAATATAAGGAGCGACGGATTGAAGAGTAAGTCTTGCTCCGAAGATCGAATCAAAGGTTTTACTTTTGTGTTACAGTGTCATTACAAAATGGTACTTTTTGATTGGCTTGTTTTATGGAACTCCAGATCTTGTTTCCACCATCAAGAGTGCCAGGATAAGATGGTTGGGGCACGTACAAAGAATGGAAGGTGGTAGGCTCCCGAAAATGATGATGGAGGGACACCCGGGTGGTAAACGGAGTAGAGGTAGACCAAGACTGCGTTGGCTGCAGGATCTGGAGGAAGACCTTCGGTCATTGGGTGTTTCTGGATGGAGAAGGGCAGCTGCGGACAGGTTGGAGTGGAAGAGGATTGCTGAGGAGGCCAGGGTCCTGCAAGGACCATAGCGCCGTTAGATTTGATTAGAATAGATTAGATATAACTGCTGTTTTGACTGAGATATTTTCGATTGGAAATCTATGAACAACGTGTGGGAATAGCACTATCGCTGATCTAGAGGATGAAAGCATGTAAACAACTATTGTTGGCCTTGAAATCTACGATAACGATTCCCACCATAAAGGATTTCACTCGCTATCACAGAATTTGTGAATACTACATATACTTTATATCTGTTGTATTAATAAGATGACATTTAATCTTTCCCTTTTTAATAGAGACATGTGTAAAGGCGAGTCAAGTTGTTCTTGTTTGCATGAACTTATAGCCGATCAGTAAAGCGTGTATTGATACATTTTGGAATTTTAATACAAAGTCTTGAGTAATAGGGAAACTGAGTAGCAACGCTTGGTTGGCAAAGTTGAGAAATGATTTATGAGAAGCCGATTCTATCGTTCCTGGCCGAAATTGATTGATGAGAAAAGTTTAAGTGTGAAAGGATCTGTTCGTGTAAGGACGGCTGTGGACGTTCTTCCAACTTTCACATCCGGCCTTGGTGTACCTGCCCCGAGGATGGCCCTGCGATTACCGTTCGGAATTTCAGTGCTCAAGTCAATACAACCATCACCAGGAGAGTGTGTCGAACAAGCTCTGAAATTTAAATTTTCTTCTACTAGCAAAAAGCTCGAAATATTGACGCAAGTTTATTAAACCTTGTGATGTTCTGCAATTGAAAAATATTATTTCATAATATTCTGAAAAAAAAAAAAAGAATCAGTATTCTCAGTAATTCTACCGAATAATTTAGTACGAAATTTATTATATACATTTTCTTACTAATTGAATTTTCGCTTTTCATTTTTAAAGGAATATAAATATCTTTAAATCATGGGTGTCACCGCCGGGGAGGGGACGCCCCCCCCATATCTTGGCAAGCTTTATAAATACATTTAAAATACATCTTTGGAGGATGAATTAAATATCCCAACAATTGTTTTCAGGTGTTGTTATTTGAATTTTTAGTCTTTCGAATTTTTACCTATCTATGAAAATATTGATTCGTGCCCCCAATGATTTGGTGACGCCCAAGCTTTCTTAATTATCTTAAATGATTATAATGTAAATTCATGTTTTTATTATTTTAATTCCGAGAAATTCGATTTCACCCCAGCAATGTATTTTTATAACCGTCAGGGAAGTTTTACTTTTTATTCTGCTGTGGATTAATCTTGAAGAGGTTTTTTCATGCAAAATTCTGCACCAGTCAACAAATCGACGATAACCCACTAGTACTCTGACTATAAGCTATGATATTAATAATATGTTAGCATGGGGAAAGATGGCCCTCAGCAATGCTTTTTCCCCGGCTTGTAACAGTTACCCCATTTTGTAAGGAAGATCCCTCATTTAACGACTTTTCTCTCTCCTCATATGTTGGTCCACGGTTGAAATATAAAGTGTGTTTTGTTAGACCTTTGGCAAGGTGCTTTTGTGAGACTTCGTCATTTGGATAGAAGTATATCAATACATGTATTTCCATTGAAAACTCGGATAAGTAATTTTACACGTTATTTATCGATAGTACCTTCTCTCGGTACTATATATTTCTTATGAGTCATTTTCCTTGTCCCTTAGCTTTTATAGCTAATGAATAAGTTAAAAAAATATTATGAGCTAAAATATGGTTAGTAAAGTAATTTTTAAGAACAAAAATGGCGTCGTTAGTTAAATTTTTTTTTACTTTGATTTTTAATTCGCACCTGTCAGCAAGGTGCTGACAATCAGCTAATGAGATGGTGGGTAACATGAATATGAAATAATGACATTAGTCAAGTTTGAAAAAATAAATTAACATCGTATTTCTCATTCCCTCACATTGAAAATTAAAAATGTTACTAAGGTTCAATGTATGAAGTTTTATTTTCAGTATTTTCATAACTGATAAGAATGGTTTAGAAGATTACAAAATTCTTCAATCTATGGTTTTAAAGATATCCCAGGGGTCACCTGTGGTGTAGTGGTTAGCATAGCAACCCACAATACTAAAGGTCGCGGATTCGCGCGCCGTGATGGTCCTAGGATTTTTTAATGGGAGTAAAAAATCCTTGGATATGCTGTCCCTCATATAGGACGTAAAATGGAGTCCCGAGCTTGTACGTTGTCAGGTACTCGTTAAAGATCCCTATCCTAATTTTACCTGGATAGGCAAAATTCAGGACTACTCCTGTGGCATCGTCCGATTAGCCTTAGGCCCCGGGATAAAGAAAGTACTAGTGATACATAAAGTAACTAGGATCATTAATACCAGTATGACCAATCCTTATACGGTGGGTAAACATTATGCAAAATATAACAATAAAAGGACCACTATTTCATCCAATAATATTGCTCCACAATTACAGACGAACAATCATTTTAATGAGATAATAAACAAATATAGAGCTTTACACAAAGAAAACAGAATTGTTAATTTATCTAATTTTCAAATTCCAACTAATGTCATTAATTTTTTAAGCTTGGGAGAATCTTTCAATTTCTTTCCATTCAATCACAATCACGATATTATTGAATTGATTGCAGATTTTGAAAGCATTTTGGAAGACCTTAAAACGCCGGACAGCCATAAAAATGCCATTCGAAACAATGTGAATAAATGTATTCTAAACTTTATTAATAAAGATAAGAGTAAACGAATGAATATGAACGCACGACAGTTTGTCCAATTCAAAAACATAATAAAATCAGATTGTAGGAGCACTACATCATTTCTTAAAAATAGTCCAGATTTATACTTAATAAAATCGGATAAAACAAAACGTTTAGTTTTCTTGACTAAAGAGCAATACCAAGTTAGGATGGAAGATTTATTAAATGATAAAAATGTATATAAAACGATTAGACAAGATCCGGGCCATGAACTCAACAAAATGGTAATAAAATATGTACATAAACTTGAAAAATTTAAATTCATTGACCAAAAAACAAGACTAAAACTCATTAATCATTATTATCATACTCCTAAAATCTATGGCTTAGTTAAAACCCACAAAATAGATAACCCATGCCGTCCTGTAGTTGACTCAACAAATAGTCCCACCTACTTTCTTTCCAAATTCTTAAATCCTAGTCTTGACAATTTCTCTAATGACAACCCATTTGATGTTAGAAACTCATTAGAATTAAAAAATGAATTAAATAAGATAATTTCTGTAGAAGACGATTATTCCATGATAAGTTACGATGTGACGTCACTCTTTACAAATACGCCGCTAAAACTAGTATACAAATTGATTTCTGAGAATTGGGACAAAATCGAGCCTTTCACTCCAATTAAAAGCAAGACCATGTACCTTGAAGGGATTAAATTATGCACGGAATTTGGATATTTCACATTTCAAAATAAATTATATAAACAAATCTTCGGGCTACCAATGGGAGGGTGTTTATCAGTCAATTTATCGGGAATTGTCCTAAACTACATAATTAAGTAAACACTAGAACAATCAGATATAAAACCCCTATTAATAAAGAAATATATAGATGATTTAATTGTTATACTTAAAACTGATGAACATAAAATCTTTTTTGAAAAGTTAAATTCCATTCACCCAAAAATAAAATTCACCTACGAAAAAGAAAGCAATAATTGCATTAATTATTTGGATGTCACTATTGTCCGTAGAAACAAAAAACTGTACACTAAATGGTATAAGAAGGATACAACAGCAGACTATGTGCTCAACTTTTACTCCAACCACCCAAGATCCCAAATTACGAATGTTGGAGCGAATCTTATACATAAAGCTATAAAAATCACGGACGATATATTTTTGAACGAATGTAAACAAAAAATTTTTAGCATATTAAAAAACAGTTTCTATCCCAATAGTTTGATTTCTAAATTGTGGTATACAGGTTTAAATAAACACCAAAATCCAAATAGAAACAACATTTCCAAAACACCAAATGAAAATTCTATACCAAATCACACTATACAAAATTCTGAAAATAATATTGCAGTATCTTTTCGTCCTCCTACCCAAACCAATATAAAACAATATTTTACTAAAAACAAAACGATAACAATAGTTGATAAAGCAGAACCAGTCCGCGTACCTTCTACCGACACAACAGCAACTACAAAAACTAACCGCCCATATAAACCCCTCAAATATATAAATAGTTTAACTTATAATATTATAAATACATTTCATAAATTTGATGTTGAAGAATATAATTTTGCTCTCAAACCAGGACACCCGATACGTAATATAATAACAAAAATAAAAGACCAAACACCTTTAGAAAACAATAGAAATGTAATATATAATATACCATGTAAAAATTGTGAAAAATCATATGTTGGTCTCACATCTACAGATATAAAAAGCAGAATATATAATCACAAGAGTAACTTAAAACCTAATTCTAAAACTAAAACGGCACTGTCTAATCATGCAAACACATTACAACATGAAATAGATTTTGGCCATATCAAAATTCTCCATAAATCAGATTCGTGGGCTAAGCGAAAAATATTCGAATCCATATATATCGCGGCGAATCAAAATAAGCTTATGAATGAAAAACAAGAAGCTGCGCACATCCCTTTACATTATTCACACATTCTGGATAAAATTTAAAAAATATTTATAACATATACAAGCTCTTATCTATATAAGTTTATAATTCCGGACCTAGGGGGCGCCTTGTTCGTCGGGAAATAGGGTAGAGAACAAGTGGCAGCTATGCCGAGTGCATGTCTCTCCCCACGACGAGTAGGTAAATTATATATAAGAAACCTATTTTAGACATTTATATTTTGGGCATTATTAATATCATATACATATTCCTACTTTAGGTATTTAAACTGATGATGACTCAACTGATGTAACACACAGTTATATAAAGACTCTCCCTTAGGGGAACGAGAGAAAAAAAAAAAAAAAGGGTAAGAGATTGGGCATATGCAAGACATATTTTAAATTTTAAATAAAATAATAATATATGTATTAATGTATTGTTAATTGATTTTATACAGATGAATATGGTGCTATGAGCACCGAAAGCTCCTGTTACATTTAAAAATATATTGAATATTTGAGACCGTCGTGAGGTGTTTATTTTATGATATTAAAAATGTTACTAAGGTTCAATGTATGAAGTTTTATTTTCAGTATTTTCATAACTGATAAGAATGGTTTAGAAGATTACAAAATTCTTCAATCTATGGTTTTAAAGATATCCCAGGGGTCACCTGTGGTGTAGTGGTTAGCATAGCAACCCACAATACTAAAGGTCGCGGATTCGCGCGCCGTAGTGGTCCTAGGATTTTTTAATGGGAGTAAAAAATCCTTGGATATGCTGTCCCTCATATAGGACGTAAAATGGAGGTCCCGAGCTTGTATGTTGTCAGGTACTCGTTAAAGATCCCTATCCTAATTTTACCTGGATAGGCAAAATTCAGGACTACTCCTGTGGCATCGTCCGATTAGCCTTAGGCCCCGTGCACACGGTATAGTGCCTATAGGCTTATAGTTCGGATCGCAGAAAAGTGTCGCCTGTGTGCACCGGGCCTTAGTGGCACAAAGTGACGTTAAGCAAACAAACAAATAAAGATATCCTAAACCGGTAGGCAGCGTGTTTAATGAATGTCCTAGTCTTTCCCTACCCACACGGTAATTTGAGTCTAGCGAGGACTTAAAGTACCAAAATAAGGCTAAAATTAATAAAGCTGCTCACAAGGTAAGGAATGGCCATGCATGCCTGAGGTGTTCTGTGCAGCCTAGTTTTGTTTATAGTTATGTTAAAGGTTAATAGTTGTATGTGTTCATTTGTTTTGAGACGGTTGGGTAGTTTTGTTGAGGCTCATTCCTCCGCACTAATTCAACAAGGTTTAATTTAGTAAATTCATTATTATTTCATCCTAGAAACCGCAGTAGTCAAGTAACTTACAATATGTTGTCCTAGATAAATTAATTAATAAAGGACGTGTTTAAATTATATTTGTATAAAAAAAATTAGCTACTCACAAACATTATTACCATCATTCCTTCAATCATTTACATTCCCTCTTAGCATTTCTTTCCTCCACCAATACCTTCATTTCCTCATAGAAGACATTTGCTCGTTTAATTCCGGTTCAAGAAATAAGTATACAGCTGCAATGCCGGTATATATATCTGTAGTAAGTCTAAAATTGAAAGTACCAGCTACCAAGTTTTAAAAGTTAGCAAAGTTGTGTGGAACCAATTTAGAAAAATATTTTTTGTTTGGACTTAACACACTTATCGCTGCAAGCACGGATTTATAAATCCATGCTATATCTACCATTTGAAATAAAAAGGAACACTCCGAACCAAAACCTAATATAAAAAGTTGGATTTAATTACACTGTAAAACGATGATATATGAATAGCTTAATTTAAAATTTATTATTCGCTAATTAATAATTGAAAGATTAAATATATTAATGTCACTTAAATAATCCTTCAAGTTTATAGAGTGGATTATGAGAGAATTAATCCGTTATAATTGTTTCAGGAAACTCCTGGCAGGGCATTAACTCCTTGACTGTTGATATATTCAGGTTACTGTTTAATTAAAAATGTTCTGGACCCTCTCTTACAATAATTCAGCAATTATTATTTTTACAAATATAATTCTTTTATTCATTTTTTATCAGGGTTTGATATTAACTCTTATTTTCTTGAAATGAGAATAAAAAGTAAATTCCTGACTTTTATAGTTCTAATAAATAAATAAAAATCACATCATGACTTTTATATTTTTCTTTCATTCGTTTATTATATTTATATTTCGAATCAGCACCCTAATTAACCAAGTAGCCGACCCCAATATCGTTTTATCGGATCAGTTGTAAAATAAAATCGAACTTTTATTTTCTTTCCGAGAAAATAAGAGGTAGTTTCAAACCCTGGTTTTTATTAAAGCAAATTTATCCTCACCACTATCAATATATTTTAAATTTCATTTAAACAGACAAATAAATCTTAAAAACAAATAAACACTTCATAAAATTTTGATCGCAAATATCGTCTCGATTGCTGCACACTCAATTTGATGTGTCAGATCTCTAGATGATAAGTATATATTATTTGTTTTAATGTTTCGAAACGTTTTTACTTGTGTTTATAGTTAATTTCTTTCAGCAATGATCCATTGGAACAGAAAACAAATCCTAACATGCATGGTTACCAGAATTGGGCAAAATCTAGATAACAATCTATCTAGATACGAATACAGATACTATTTTGTTTTATCTATATAACTATTCGAAAATCGAACACTTTACAAAGTCTTCGAATAATTTTAGTTATATTCAAATAAATTATCTTATCCTTTTTTATTTTACGTTATTTTGGAACTATTTATTTACAAAATTTCATTTTTATTTCCGTAAACAATGAAAGTATGGTGCCAGGCTCGTTCACATCCAAACTAGGCTTACTTGACTTTGGAAATTTCTCATCTTAATTACTTGTCTGTTTTTATCGAAATATTTTTCACATTTACGAATGCTTCATTAGGATTAAACGTGGAAAGTTTAATCGAAAGCGTGAGTGCCGTTTTTGAGAAATCGTAAATAGAAATATAGACGTTCGGATAAAGTGCTCTATTTACTAGATTTAGAAGAAATCTTTGCTATCATATCGCGGGCACACACATACCTCAAATACCTAATATCAGTTTCGTACGAAAGATAGCTGCTGAGCTAGTCTGTTCACACACATAGACTATTTTGCGTGACTTGGTTATTTGATCTCACGGCACCCTAAAACGTGTATTTCCGTTGAAAACCGGAAGTCGAAATTTTTCACGATTGCAGTACTTTCCCTTACTTTATATTTCATATGTAAGTCAGTGAAAGTAAAATCAGTCTCTACAGTATAGTTAAAAGGGACTTCAACAATAAATACCTGTTTTATTTCAAATGTTTTAACCAACTTCTTGATAAGTACTACTTGCATTGCTTCTTTCTTTTTCTACAAGAAGCGAATTATCTCTCAATGAATTCGAAATATGTACATGAAACAAGTGAATTGCTCCAATAAGAAGTAAACTTAAGTTGAGCTTAGGAGAATTTTTTATTTTCAAACTGTGTTGAATTATCTTGAACTCCCTGAGGTAGGGAATGGTTATGATAAGTCATTAATATATCTATTACAAATCATTGTAATCTATGTTGATTCCTAATAGTTGATGGAATCAGTTAAAATTGGTATAATGGGTACCATGAAAGTTTCTTTAAACCATGATTAACAGTGGAATGTTAGTGATGTCTTACAGAAATCTAGTAGTGTAATGTTTTATGATTAGTATTATTATTGTATTTTGTTCTTTTTGTTTTATTCTGTTATTTATTATATTGACTCAATGCTATTTAAAATTGTAACATTGAATAAGCAGTTTTATTTATAAATGGTCAATCAAGACAACTTGAAGCTAATGGTTATTTTTTTTTTTTTCAAGTTACTTGTTACTTGTTACTTGTTATTCAGCTTTTACAAGTTACTTGTTATTATAGAGAGAATACAAACTTCTCTAACTTCCTTAGGGAGGGCCTGATATAGAATCATAGTACAAAAATTCTGTATAGTTACAGATATTTTTGAAATATTTAAATACATAAGTAAATCAAGACCACGGAAAATCCCTTTGATGGATCCCAGTAGAGAGCTTTAGGGAGAATGATAGCCGCAGACGCTTAAGACTTGAGTGGAGAAGCTGGTCGCTGTAAGGGCTCCCATTGTTTGTTTTTCAAAAGCTCTGATAGCCGTTTGATCCTGCAACGAAGATTAAAGGGCAGAGTGGAGTCTGGATAGGGATCAAACGTCGGAATTCAAATCATTGGAAAGGTTTTGGAGTAAGTCCCGAAACTTGGTTCAGGTCAGAACTTTGGAAGAGTGCTTAGGAAGTGTCTGAAATTTTATGACAAATGTAAAATAAAAATTAAAAAACAGAATTGAATATTTTTTGCCATATTAGGAAAAGCATCGCGGGAAAGGCCAAAATAGTTATTTTAAATTAATCGACCCGTAGAAAATATCTAAAAAAATAATAATACACATAGTCATAACTAGTTATCAGTGCAGAAGTTAGTTTTAATACAGAAAGAGTTAAAACTTTTGATAATTGAAGTATCTAACTCCTACCTAATAGGAAATAAATTTTATTTTAATTTCTAAACGTTTCTTCTATTTATATAGCATTTATGATCCAATAATATATTACAATGGTAGTAAATAACTTTTTTATAATTTATTTAGAAAAAAAATTGCTTAGTATCGTTTTTCCTTGTTTGATAATACCTACTATTGAGATAGTCCAATCACTGTGATAGCTGTATCATCGACCTTCATAAGATAACTTGTTTGATGACAGTTGTCATTGTTAATATATTTATTCACTTTTTAATAGAGTTTGATGCTGTACTTATTTGTATTCATTTTTCTAAGTGATGATCATGTTCTTGCGTCATGGACAGTGAAAACCTACATATTAGAAACTATTACATTGAATATCACAAACTATCATAGACAACTGTTTATCATGCTTAGTTTATAACCTGTAGTGATGCCCAGATTTTCTCAAAAATAATTATTAGTATAAATAACTTAATATTAAAACGCTAACTTAAACTTTTGAGAATATGACTGCTTCGAAATGGAAATAATTCTTCACAAATGACTGTCTTTAAGATTTTCTTCTCTAGACCCTCTTATCGAGTGCCACCATAGGGTCGTTATCGTAACTTACAGAAAAAAAAGTAGACAATTCACCATCATAGATGGAATTGGAGATGGAAGAAAATAATATTAAAATTTTTTTGCGGGACATATTTATTTCATGACTGGAATAATAATAAATCCATATTATGGTCATATCCATAATATTTTTCTTAATTTTCAAACTAAATTTGAGCTTAGTTATCTCAAAATCAATAATTTAGCACTTACAGCAATTTTCATCTAAACACCTCAATAGTTGCAGAAACATAATTAAAAACCGATAATAGTAATCTGGATAACATAACAAAAGTGTCACTCCAGAGTGAAGAATCCGCACAAGATTTTATGATTACTGTCATGAATATTAATATTAATATACAACATTAATATCCGACAGTGACCGATTTATCCTGAAGAAGAAAGAGGTGCCTGAATCGTTTGTTAAGACCCCTAAATCAAATGAAAATAAGATTTCTGAGAAAGAATTTAATCCTTTTTAATGGGCATAGCGATTGGAAGTTGGAAATAAAAATCTAATTTAAAGCAATAATGGCTATGGTTTTTCGAATCTCTTTTAAAAAGGGTTATTAATGCGCGGCCTTTCTTACATTCTATGAATTTTGTGGTTTTACGATTGTGCTGTCCATCCGTCGTTTAGACATCCATCTAGGATTTTTTACTGTTATAGGTGTTTAATGTGTTTTAATCTTCTTAAATCTATAAAAAAAATCTTTCAAAGCAACCCAAAAAATTTTTGGGTTTAGTTTTATTTCTTGGCAAAATTTTCCGGGAACAGGGTCGAAACAACAATAACTTTGCCGGAACCATAAAGAAGTGTTTCATTTTTCTGAAAACGACAGCGATATTCCACTGATATTATATATCTTTATTAAAATCTATTGTTGAAAATTTATTTAAGGTTATGTATAAGGTTTGTTCCAACAAGCACTTAAACCACGTCAATGACACACTCCACATGTTCTCCCCACTCTTTTAATTCTGAATTTGTTGGTTTGTTTTCCCAACCGATTCATCGACCATTAAAACATTATTGAGCATTGCTTGAAATCAACCAATCAAATTTAGAATAAAAAAAGCGGGGATAGTACATGATCAGTTTGTTATTTATCAGCGTGTTTTAATAGTTTGTTGGAGCATACTTTATGATATATATGCCATATGTTTTTTAAATAGGTAAATATTTTGAGCGATATTTAAATAATTATTTTCATGTTTTTTCCCAATAACTTCTTTAATAAATTAAGAACCCAAAAAAGGTTTTAATGGGACCATATTGGGAAAATACTCTACAAAGTGCAAAAGGTTTCGTTCCAATTGGTCCACCCATCTCGGAGTAATCGGTGGACATACATAGAAAAAAAAAAATATCAAATATGCAGTTTAACTGCTTGTCGTGGCTGTATTGAGAGCATTCAAATATAGGTATAGTCACTATAACAAATTGCAGCAACCGGTGTATTGTCCAATCTGAATTTAGATATCACTGAGACAACTGAAATTTATTTGGAATCATTGCAAAAAATTGTATTCGCCTTTTATTTTTCACTATTATATGGATATGGTACTTACATATTTTGTTTGTATATGACAGAATTCATTATTTCTGAAATGCTTCTAATCTTGTAACAAATTGGAGTTAATCTCATGCTAAAAATAACAATTGATTAACAATCCATTGTTAAATCTCTAGATAGAAAATCCATAACAATGCACTATACAAAATAATATGTCCTCTAAAAAACACATGATTGACAACAAGCTTACACTTCCCTTGGTCGACGACTCTTTTACTGCATAGGAAAAGAGTAAGGTACAAGCTTGGTGCTGTGGAACAGATTCCCTTCTTTTCGTTTCTTTCTACTTCCTAATTCATAAATTGAATTAGAATGTCTTTTCTTTATCATGAATGGTCCACTTCTGATCTCATCTAGCTTATTTCTGTTTAATTTGTTACCATTTGCTACATACACTAAGTCACCTTCTTGAAATTCATATTCTCTTCTGTTCTTGTCTATTCTAATTTTATTTCTTTCAAAAATTTTTTCAGTATTTTTGAAAGCCTCTTCTCTATCCTTTTCTAAATTATTTGCTTGTTTTAGTTGAGAAGGTACGATTTCTGACGTCTTGCCAAATAAAAGATATGCTGGAGTGAATTTGGTTGTACTATGTACTGTATTATTATATTCATCTAAGCACTGTTCAGCAATTTTTGTCCAAGGTGTATTGTTACCATCTTCATTTAATTTACACCGAATCCTGTTCACCAATGTTTGGTTCAATCGTTCGTTTAAGCCGTTCGATTGAGGATTATCGACTGAGGTATAAACAAGTAAAATACCTTTTTCTTTTAAATATTTTTTTAATTTCAATGTTTAAATTCATTGAAATGGTATGGAATGGAAGACCAACAACATTTTTATGTCATAATCTTTAGTCAACGGATTTATTAATTTAATAAAATCCTGAGCATTTTGTTTACTTGAGGTTAAGATCCACGCATGTCTAGTGAAATGATCCACCAGCAAATGCATATATTATATGCCGCTGAAACCCCCAATGGTGTCAGTCGACACAATTTCAAAGGGCTATTTAGCCGGTCCTAATTTTGATAGTAGACCTATAGCCCGACTTGATCTAGATTTATTTTTCTTACAGATTTCACACGTTTGACCATACTGATTTATTTTATCATCCATGTTTTTGAAATAGTAAAAAGGTCTTAGTTTGTTGGCTATATGAGTACTTCCAATATGACCATAAAATTGATGTATTTTCTTGATTAAATCTAACCCAAACTTTTCTGATACATAAATTCTTTTCCTACTATTCAAAAGTTTAAAACTGATATCACCATCTTTAACTATCTTCTTGGTTTTTTCTATTTCTTCCTTAATATCTCGTTGATCAGCAATTATCTCTTCCAATTTTATCATATTTACAAATTTTAAATAATCATCGTCATTAGAAAAACTTTCGAGAACAGGATTTCTAGATAAAGCATCAGCCTCAATATTTTTTTCCTTCTTTATAAATGATTTTGAAATTGTACGGAGACAAATACAACATCAAATCACCCATCGCCTCATCAGTTCTAGATTTTGATTTTAAGCTTACTAATGGTTTGTGATCTGAGATGACTACAAATTCTCTACCTATCAAATAATATTGCCAAAAAATAATTGCTTCTTTGATGGCCAGACATTCTAAATACATTATTTCTTTCTTCATCTGTCCTGGAGTTAGCTTCTATGAAATATATGCGACGGGATGTAAAATGCCATCTTTTTGTGGTTGTTTTAAAACAGCCCCCAAACCTAAACGGCTCGCATCTACCTCAATTACAACCTCTTTATCCTTATCATAAATGGCTAATATAGGCGTTGAGCATAGGTACCGCTTTATCTCATTAAAACAATTTTCGCATTGTTCAGTCCAAATAAATCGAACATTTTTCTTTAATAAATTATGCAATGGGGCCAAACGCTGTGTACAATGATCAATGAATTTATGATAGAAGTTTATTATTCCCAACAACTGACGAACCATCTTCCTGTTCTTCGGTCGATTAAACTCTTTAATAGCAACCAGGTTCTCGTTTATCGGACTAACTTTACCATTTTCAATTATATGATCTAAATACTTTATGGAAGGTTTGGCAAAACTACATTTTGATAATTTTAATTTAAAACCTTCTTGTTTAATAGCCTCAAAAAATAATTTAATTTGAATCAAATGGTCATCAAAAGTTTCAGAAAAAATTAGTATGTCATCAATATAATTGACACAAAATTTATCTAAATCGTATTTTCTAATTATTCCTGCTAAAACTCTTTGAAATATCGCTGGTGAGTTTTTAAATCCAAAAGGGAGCACCTTCCATTGCCAATGGCCTTTTTGAGTTATAAATGCAGTTTTTTTCCTGTCTTTTTTTCTTAACGGTATTGACCAAAAAGCTGAGTTCATATCTAGTGCCGTAAAATAACTGCAGTTTCCGGCATTCACGACCATATCTTCTATTCTCGGGAACGGCTGGGGTTCTGGAACGCCAATTTTGTTCAACTCTCGGAAATCAACACATAAGCGAGTCCTCCGCCCATCCTCTTTTTTAAACGCCAATGTGACTGGTGATGCAAAAGGTGAAGAGGATTCTTCAATCAAATCGTTCTCCAGTAATTTAGAAATCTGAGAGTCTATTTCTTCTTGATCCGGATATGAACACCTATAAGGTTTCTTGGAATCATATTTTTCTTCTTTTAGTTTAATGTGAGCCTCTACAGATTTTATGGATCCTACGTCAAATTTATTTTTAGCAAAACATGAATGATAATCCATAATTAATCTATTCATTCTCATCTTTTTATCTTTTTCCAAATGACCTAAATCGATTTGAGAATTGTCAATGTTTAAATTAGTATTAAAAATAATCTCATTTTGATTTGGAACCTCTTTTTTAGGTTTTATATCGAATCCCTGATCAACCTCTATAACCTTGCCATTTATTTTCTGTTTGATTCTTAAATTTTCATCTTGTATTAATTTAAATTTCTTTATTGCATCTAATCCTATTAATAAATCATAATTAAGATTGCTGTTCTTTACCACTATTAAATCTAATTTATCTTCTATTTTTCCTATTTTTAAATGCAGATTAGCCCGGCTTTGACAAAAATCAACACCACTAATAGTTTTTAAAACGTTTCTATTACTGGTTAGTTTCGATTTTAATAATTTAACAAGTTTTTCACTAATTAATGAACAAGTGGATCCATTATCATAGACGGCTTTTACCAATTTTCTTTTACTACGATAACTGTAAGTTTTATTAGTGAAATCGGTGCAGATTTTTCCGGGCCTACTAGTTTTTTGTGTCATTTCGCTCTATTTCAATTCCTAGTAATTCATTATCATTATTATCATTTTGTTCGGTCAAATTAACTTGTTTTTTTAATGTAGAGTTTTTATTTCTACATAACCATGTTGGATGAAATCGATTGTTAAAGCCGAGAGCTTGGCAAATGCTACAAGGTTTCTTATCAATTGTGGATTCTTTTAATAAAGGCCTATTATTATCTGTCTTCTTTCCTCCAATCTTCTTCCTTTGATCCAATTTGTTTTCCACGGCTAATATATCGTTTAATTTTCTGATTTCGATTATTAAATCACACATTGATTTTATTTTATTAATGTTCAATCTAGACTGAACCTCTAATGGAAGGTTATAAATGATTAGATTAATTCTGCATAGTTCTGAGATATCTTTGTCTGCCTCGAGTAATAAACGCTCCTTTTTTATTACAAAATCAATTAAAGAGCCATACAAATATTTATAATAAAAAGCATTACGGATGTTTGACCAACATTTTTGGCCATATATCATTAAAAAAGAACTTTTCCAAGCGTCCCAGTCAGATTATGATAACTTAATTAAATTGTAACTGTACCATTCTTTTACATTCCCATCTATAAATAATCTTAACGCCTCGATTTTAGTAACATCATTAAGTTTAAATCTAGAGCATTCCCTTTCAAACATATCCATCCATGTTGAAGCTTCTTGCTTGCCGTTAAATTTAACGAATACAAATTTCTGTTCAATTTCCCTCATTGTTAATTCATACGCTGACGAAACGCGACCCTCTAGTTCCCTTATTCGATTTCATAAAAAAATCTCATTTTCAGTTTTTGTCTCACCTAACATATTATTTACATCACCTGTAGCTCATGCTAAAAATAACAATTGATTAACAATCCATTGTTACATCTCTAGATAGAAAATCCATAACAATGCACTATACAAAATAATATGTCCTCTAAAAAACACATGATTGGCAACCAGCTTACATGCTATATTCATGTATTGTTGAAAATAGTATAATTAGAGAGAAAAAATGGGTGATTGGGGGGAGATAAGGGGATTGACTTTACTTGGATTCGTGCTCTGGTTGGTGTAATGGAACACACCGCGTATGATACGTGGGAGATCCTGCCAAGCCAATCTTTTTTCTTCACTCTAAAAGTATTTAAGAGAGGAAGTAATCTTGACGCGTCCTCGCATAGGTCATAAGCGCTTGACACATAGATACTTAATGGCTCGCGAAGACCCTACCGATTGTCAGGCTTGTGGCTGTCCGCTGACAGTGAAGCATATTTTGACGGAATGCAGGGCATACGAAGAATACAGAGCACTTTTAGACATACCAAACGATTTATACAGTATACTGCAAGACAACGTAACAGACAAACTGTACGACTTTCTAAAATTAACAGAATTATATCATAAGATATAAACATAAATTTGAAATAAAGGGCGATGATGACCCTAGTGGTTGACGCCCTTATAAAAAAAAAAAAGAAGTATTTAAATATAAAACGTAAGAAAGACGGGAAGTATTGTCATTAAATCGAATTCAATCCTCGCAGGGTTAATTTAAACCGAAATTTTTATAGTTGAACAATTTTATTTCATAAATTAGAGTTCCTAAGCTCTCGAAAAGATAAAAAATTAAATTTTAATTTAGAATTTTAATTATTATCAGAGAGAAAATCTTTGATGATATATGGATCTGTGAATCATGACTAATTTTCTTTAAACGCTCTATTAGATCAAGTTAATAAAGACGAATGCTCTCCATTAGTCTAATTCTCCGGGGAAGGAAATCTCTTTGGAGCCGGAGGAGGCAGTGGATGGTGGCAGGTGGGAGCTACCACCTGGTCCTCGTTATCCTATCACCATCTACTCTATGCCTCACTTTTTATTCTATTCCTGACTCCTCCCTAAGCGATTACAGTCTTGTTACCGACATCAACCGTCCCATTGTGAACCATCAGATGGGCCGAAAGGAAAGCTATGATCAAGTAGTTTACAGGCATATTCTTACGCAGGCGAACCCGTTAAAATAGTATCTTGAAGAGGACTCATAGGAAGAAAAAGAAGATAATTACACATTTTCACTCTTCCTCATTCCTCAAAGTGTTCGAAATTCCATAATGTATTGCTACATTTTTCATTTTTCTAGATTCAAATAGAAATTATGAAGGGCAGAAATGAAAATATATATCATTTTATTTAAGTAGATATAAATGCTTCTCTACATTTCTGTATATATTAAATTTACTCCCTACAGATGTAATAAGCTACTACACTGCCATGAAGAAACTGTAAGTTCTCAATTGGTCAATCGAGGACCTGGACATTATTGGGGAAATAAAACCTCGTTGTTTGAACTGATCTGAGGTCACCCTTTTAATAATTTAATCATGAAATTCGTTAATGAACAAATGATAACTCCTCATTAGTCATCATATTTTTCTATAGTTATCATTTCTTGTGTCTTCGATAATTAATTGCTATTGTTTGAGAAATTACAGCTGGTAGGGTGTATAATATGTATCGACACTTTAAGTGATCACAGAAGCCAAATAATACCAGTTAGTTTTCGAAATCATCATAATTATGATGATCATAATTAATGAAGCAAAAAAAAAAAAAAAAAATCGAATCATATATATTATATGATTATAATACTATTCAGTGTTCTTTCTAAACTCCCCCCCCCCCCCCCCAGGTCGACACCATTTGGAATATATCATATCTATGGTCATTTTAATGGATACATTCCATGAATTATATATTATTGCTTTTTTTGATTCTTCGGAAATTCTTCAATTTCCTGACTATTACGTTGGAATTTTAAATATTTTTATTCTTAACTAAAGATACAAATTATGATATTTTTCTTTACTGATTACTACAACTTTTAGAGGAACGGAAAAGAATCGCAATACTTGTGGTGACAGTAAAAAAGAAGCTTTAAATGCATAAGACAAGTAAGAGATCTCTATCTCGCACCTTCTATTATTCTAATGAACTTTTTATTTTTTTGCTTTTTTAACCTTCATTGCAGGACAGGGAGAGAACTGAAAAACAAGATGTACCCTAAAGCTCTGAAGTCACACGACGCAGGTTTAAAATACGTTTCGGAATTTCCTTGGACCCCAACACAGGTTTTTAGCTATTACTCTGTGGTACACCGAAGTAGAAAATTAGTAAAATATCGTTGATTTTTAATTATTTATTTGGCATCTTTGGTATTTAACCTACACAATCTACTTTAAAGATAGTATCGCTAAATCTTTAATCGAAAATCTAACTTATATTTGAATTGAAAATATGACTTATATACATTGGAACAGCCAAAAAAAAATCCAGAGCCACTTTATTTTCTTTATTGTCTTGAAGTGCCTGATTTTTTTCTGCAAAATAATTTTCCCTTTTACTTTAAAGTGCATTTTGAGGTTTCTTAATATTTTTGTGAATTTCAGGTTTTGAATTATTTTCCATGATTGTGTGTGTACGGCTGTTGAAACGCGGGTTTACTAATTGTTTGGAAGATTAAAAAAAAAAAAAAAATGAGTTCTTTAGCTTTTTTATAAAATCTCTGATTTTTGGAAAATTTGGAATTTCTTTTACTCTCAGTGGATAAACACATCCCCCCCCCCCCCCCCCCCCCCGAAAACTTATAGAAATGAAATAGCAGAATTTTGTGGGATGGAAGAATAATGTAAAACAGAAATAAAGATCCATGCGTCAAACTACATTTATTAAAACATTCAAATTATTTACTGCAAATAGGAGTAACACAGATTAATTTATCGTTGATATTATTGTGGATAGTTAATCAGGGGGATGATATTAACTGGTTTATCTGATTTAATAAAATTTTAAACAATTTTCGTTCTTGGGTAATATAGGAGTATATGGTTAATTCCTGACATATGTTATAATAGATAGTAATTGGGGGGGGGGGGGGGGGGTGGATTGTTAACTTTTTACAGTTTTGTCCATTTTTTTAAAGTTGAACTTTTTTGCTCTTATATTTTAAAGTTTATCTTTTTACTTCAACTACAATCATACAATCTAATTCTAAAAGGTACGAACTCCCTGAGTGAAGAAGGGTTCCTTCAGCTAACACTGAAGAAATATAAAGGTCGATCTGAAAAAAAGTGGATTGGAATGGAAAAATGCGGCAAAATTTTACCGGTACGATATAGCAACAATCATTCAGAGATTAAGATCTACGGCCGAACACCAGGACATCAGTAGCATCGGTAAATTACAGTAGCTCTGAAGAGAGGAGATGATGGATCTAACTGGCGTTAAGGAAAGCTCACAATCAGCCAGTGATTTAGGGACCTTTCGAGCTTGTGATTAAAAAATTAGTGGGTCCGCCATCGTTAAATGTTCCTGCGGCTAATATTTTTTATATTTTTTTTTTTACCGTTCTTGATTGGCCGACAGGTCACGCCGTTACCGGTGCGTAAAGAAACCACCGATTAGTAAGCAGTTGCAGTCCGATTGTAAACGCTATTTTTTTTCGAAGCTTCCATCAATCTGATCTGCATGGCCGGGAAATTACAAGATGCGGTTGATTAATGCCCCCATTCCAGTCAGGGACGTCTTATCTGACCCGGAGTGATCGTTTTAAGTAAAATAATGGTTTTCTATTGAGGAGGTAGAATTTTTTCGTTTTAGATTTACGATGAGCAGTTAAGATGATGACCCTGATCTCAATATAAAAAGCTCAATTTATAGTAACAGTATAAACTCATATTTCAATAACTGCTTTCTTCCTGTTTAAAGTCAAGAAAGATATGATACATCAGAAATAAAAATATAACAAGTGTTAAACTTTTATACCATAAATTTGCTATAAAGAGAATTTGTATTAACAAATGTAATATGAAACCAATGGTTAAAAACGGTAAAAAAGGTGAGGGATACTCTTCCAAGCTTTATGTGCAGTTAAAAACTGCAAAGAGGAATCAGTTTTCTTTGTTTTTTTTATTCTGCGAGGATCCGTATCGAACTTATTCAATCTGACTATTTCAGATTGACTTGATAACTGCTAACGCGACTGTGTGTTGGAATAGCAAGCGACTATGAACCGTATTCAATGTTCTAGAGCTTTTGGTAAAAAAAATAAATAAAAATAAACAAAAAGATTGTGGGATAACGCTGTTTTGATTTGTTTGTTCTCTCATATAAAGGTATTCATTTTGATGTGTTCTAATTATGCCCAGGGTTAAAAGATTGAAAACCGAAATAAGATTGAAACCAAATTCAGTCCTGAAGCGTTTCTATTTAAAAATAGAAGTTATTGTATAAACAAAACGGTATACCCCAGCCAGAAATAGATTTGGTCTCAGATTTCACAACATATAGTCGTTCCCTAGGGCTGGCTGCATTATGCATGAGACTGTTAAAACCCAGAGCTCGGTGAACCTGAGGAACATTACGTTTACGGGTACCCAAGGGGCACCTACCCTCAACCTATTTCTAGTTTCCTTCCTGTCTGAACCAGGAAGAGCACCAGATAAACATGACTTTTTTTATGTATGGTTCGAGTAGGTATTCATGCATGGCTATAGTTACTTTTATACCTCTTCTGTTTACGAATATGGATAAAGTCGTACGATATTGCATTTAAAAAAAATGTTATACACTCCTACCGATAATCCCTTATCATGGTGAATTGCTATTAAATGAATTGGATTCAGGACTGAAGGATGCCTCTCTCTAATTGGAAGGATAGAATAATTAAGTGTACGTATCAATCATTAGTAGGTGTACTTAAAAGTAGTATAGTGTGACCGAAATATTAGGGATGGATCATAAATTTAAAAAAATCAAATCGAAATCGTTATTTTAGGATTCAAAAAATGTGAATTATGATAAACTTAATAAAATCTTTCAAAAAGTCAAATAAGATTAGGGTTGATATTGTGTTGCAGCATTTAATTTTTTTCAGTTTTGATATATCATCAAATGAAGTAACTTTGGGTCTTTTGGGATTACATTAGGCAAAAAACTAAAGTAAATTGTGTTAGACAAAAGAGAATGATTATAGCTTATTCATTTTGTAATTTAATGAACAAACGATAAACAAAAGCGAAAGTTGCACTCATAGACGATATGTAAAAACTACATAAATATTCTTTTTTCATATTTAGTAATATATTATTATTCATTTAGTAATACATCTTTTATCTCATACTAGATTCTTCTTAATATATCCTATAAAGATTATTGCTCGTTTTATAGATCTGAAACAGTGTCAACGAACAACGATTAAGAGATAAAACAAAAATTATCACTCAGACATTCCATAGTCGACATCCTAAATTGTTACATTTAAATTGAAAGACATACAAAAAAATATGGCTTGTATTTTAACTATTCTACGATAACATGGTTTAAATACATTAAATAAACCAGAAACAAGAAAGAGGTTTTTAACCAGGTGCAAACTCTTATTGCTCTTATAAAGCAAGTAAGATTATTAACCTGAGAACTTAAAAATAATGCATCACGACAAAGAAAATTAAAGATAAGAATTAGCTGAATATTAATTGGAGACCAAACAATTTAGCGTAATTTATCCATTAGGGTTATTTAATTACCTTATCTCTTGAGTACTACCTCTTTTTAAACCTTTTTCCTTAATTATAACTAATGGAAGCTTTTACGAAAATGAAACGATTCTTTAACATCCTCTAGTCTCTTATTACATTGACATTTTAGTACTTAATATGATTTCAGGAACAGTCTTTCAATCTAGATATTGTAATCTTAACTCTATTGGCCTAGCTTGTGAGAAGAGGTTTTAGTAATATAAATTCATACATAAAATTTGTTAAAAGTATCTTTTTGTAAATATTCAATGCGCTAAGCTTCTACATTTTCTGTGTTCTTTATACCATGAGCTGAATGCTAGTCTTCCCCTAAAATATTTTTCAGTTAAGTTGGAACACACGAGGGAATTGCAAACAATAATCAATGGGCTGTGTTAGCAATTTCAAAACTGACATTTTTATTGTATAATTTTAATTAAACGTAAGAGCTCAATAATTTGTGTTTGACAAGTACATTATTAATAAATTTTTACTTTCACTTACCTATATATGAAATGTATATTAAGGGGAAAGTATTGCGATCGTGGAAAATTTCGACTTCCGGTTTTCAACGGAAATACACGTTTTGGGGTCCCCCGAGTCCAAATAACCGTGGGCTAAACGTGTTCCAAATAACCAAGTCCCCCGAAACAGTCTGTGTATCTGTGTGTGTGTGTGTGTGTGTGAACAGACAAAAATATAAACCTCAAAAACTATAAACCATGCGAACATGAAATTGGCTATGTAGTGTATGCATATGCCCGCGATTTGACAGCAAAATTTCATCAAAATTGGTCAAATGGAGGGGGTACTTTATTTAATAACTTTTTACGTTTTTTTCGATTTGCTCAAAAAAAGCTCTAACGATTTTGATTAAACTGAGTATTTGATGTATTAATATACCCGAGATATGACTGCAAAAATTTCATCAAAATTAATCAACCTGAGGGGGCAAAGTGCCCCCTAATAAATTTTGTATCATATTCATGTGTTTTTTTTTTATTTACTCAAAAACGGCATTAACGATTTTAATCAAACTGGGTATTTGATGGATGTGTACGCTAAAGATGTGACAACCAACATTTAATCAAAATTGGTCAAACGGAGGAGGCACTTTATTTTATAACTTTTATTCCAATTATACCTTTTTTGCGATTATCTCAAAAACGACTTTGATGATTTTGATCAAATTCGTCATGTTTAATGACAATTAGTTGTTCTTTAACATCAGGTAAGCTTCATCATTAATAAAATGTTCTGAGGGGGCTTAAATGGGGAAGGGGCCTTTATTGTTTTCCTATAAAATAAGAAATGACTAAATATGAAATATGATAAAAATCAAGTAAACATATACAGGAGAAAAGAAGAAAAATATTCCTTCAACTCATAAAACACGTTTTGCCCACGCAGGCGTAGTACGCCTTTAATGACAGACCATTGTTCATAATTAAAGCTGTTCTCTTCATTTAATGGAAATTATTTGATTCATGGTAACTAAATGAAGTTTTCAATAACTACATAGAGAATTTTAAAATCAGACGACTTGGAGTATTATGCTTGCAAAAATAAGAAATGAATATGGAAAAATGTGTGACTTGAAGAAGTGGCAATTAACAATACACATCAATTTCTTATCTAAGTAAGTCGGTAAGTGAAAGTTGCGTGTTGCGCGCACACTCCAGATTTTTAGATGCATGATCCATTATCAATAATATATATCAATACGTATTGTAACATTGATTTGTGTTTAAAATAATTTTTATTGCGGAGAAATTTAATTCACGTCAGATTAACTGTGAAAGCTCAAATTATTAACAAAATTACAAGAAGTAACTGCTGGTGACAATACAACGCATAAGTAACAGACAAATCATACGATTTTGTTTCACGTCACAGTACAAAAGCCCTAAATATGCGAATATTGGCCGTTTCAATGTAATTTAATAAACAAGAACTTATTCGCTCCACTTAAACATCATTCATTCGATTTTAACTTATATATATATCTTTTATATTTCTGTGTAATTCTAACAAATTTACAAAATTGGCCGACTAAGTGGTGTAAACATGGTTGATGCATTAGAATCAAATTTCCATGAATTTATTACTTAAATTGTGGATCTAAAAGCTTTTCTGGTCTCGTAAAAGTTAACTAGCAGTTTACGAAAATGATTTTAGAAGATTCTCTGTGTTTCGATTTCAAATTTTCAGCCTTTGAGTAATAGAAAAGGTTGATTTCCAATCACTTCTATTTTTCATATGAAATATTTAAAATGTATGTTAATATGAAAATATTTAATGTATTGTTTAATGTTAAAATATTTACAGGAAAGACATGGTGTTTAAGGTTTAAATATTTCATCTATATTTCATGCCGACACTCCGATGAATGAAATATGTATGTGGAGGTAAACCACGATTTGTCAATTTTTTTTATTGAATCAACTTTAACACTATGACTAGCGTTATCTATTGATCATTGATATACATTGATAAATTATGACACCTTACAGGATGTTTTTCACTTTGCTATTGACGTAATAGGATTTAGGAATTAGTAATAGGAAGTGTTCGTGGTGTTTAAACTCTTTGTATTCAATTTAATTCAATAAATAAATGGACATGATATTGTTTATCTCCGGGTTACAAATACATTGAAGTGCCCAGATGTTCAACTGAAATTTTAAATTGGCCTAGTCGGCCTGTGTGAATATTTCCCCTCACATATTAATCACTGATACATAATTATATAAAATTAGAATAAGGAAGTTTACAGGGGAGGAATATTTTTTGTTCACCATTTTACTAATGAAGTGAAAACAGTTGGTCATGTGGTAAAAAAAAAAAAAAAAAAAAAAAAAAAAGCTTTCTATTAGACGTTACATGCACATGTATAATTGTGTCGACGTTTCGACCCAAATTTCAGATTCTCTTTAGGGTTGATTGAGAAACACAAAAACTACCAATGAGTTCGCCATGGTGAAGAGCTCTCAGTGTGATTCCCTATCTAATAAAAAATTAAAAATAAAAATAACATCGATCCTAAGGGGAATAAAAGGAGTTTGAGAATGCAGTTATCCAGAAGGCAGTTTGGATTTCTGTTGGGGCATTAGCGGACTAATACCGAGCCCCAGTTGACTATTAAGGCCTTGCCTAATGACGACAGTAATGCCTAGTGCCTACTACCGCGGTCCTCACCTTCCTTCTTTTAATTATTCCCTCTTAATTATCTTGACCTAGTAGATTCCGAAAGAGGATCCTCAAGATTTTTAGAACTCCATTAAGGCCCCCTAGAGTATTAGGGCATCTTGCTCTCTATTGCGGTCTCATATCCCTTATTTAATCTTTATTTTATATTAGTTACTGCACTACTGGTACCAATTTAAACGGGATACAGATACGTACATCAAACCTTCAAAATATTTTTTCTTTAAACGTTGTTTCTTACCTTGAAGGAAACGTATCATCATCTTCAAAATCTTTCTTTCCCTTCCCATTACCTTTCTTCCGCGTTCCAAAGAGGAAGTGCTCGTTCTAATCCGTAACCCGTCTCCTGAACGTCTTTTGTAGACTTTACTACCAGGTGACGTCTTCCTGGTTGATCTTTCTGGATTCATCCTAAGGAGTTGTCGAAAAAACCTGAGTGTATGCTCCTCGAAGATAATATCTGCCGTTTTTTTCTAGATTAGTCAATAAGGTGTTCCGTGTGCTCTATCGTCGATCTTCCACATCCAGAAGATATCTAGAAAAACTTTATTTCGTAATAATATATATCTGTTTGTTTGTTTGTTTGTTATTGTTTAGGGGCGAAAAACTGCTGAGGTCATCAACGCCCATATAATATATATCTATAGATATATCGTCGATGTTCTGTAGAAAGGGCTAATTTGGATGTTAAATATTTAACAATTATTAGTTGATCAGTACTGCGTCGGTAGTGTACATAACAATTTCCAATCCAACAAAGTGTTTTAAAAGCGATATCTGAAACAATAAGGAAATCACTTAACCCGACTCTTTTCAAGGAAGTAAGTCGTTTTATCTTGAATTTCCACTTAAAAAATTTGTAATACCATTATAGCTGTGCAAAATGGGTATTGTTTAAAAAGAAATACCACCATTATCTTTTTTTTTCCCCTGTAACACAATGTTTTTTTAACAATCGATTTTTTAAAAATATTATTTATCATTAATTATACGATTTATTAAGTTCGATAACGTTCTGATGACCTGATATCATAAATATAATTGATTAAAAATGTTTTTATGACTTTTTTTTTTAACCTAAGAGTTTCTCACCATACCGGAAAATTGAGCTTTTACTCGTTGAATTTTCAGGTTTGAATCTTGAGGTTCCTCCCATAAGTTACTGGTCAATCACTTACGAGAGGAACCTGTCTAGCTGTACATCATTATCATTATCGTCTGTAAAATATTTTTAAATATATACGTCATACATAGTCTTGATAAACCCTTTATTACTTCTCAAGATAAATTAAATTACTTTAACCAACCTTTTTTGATTAAAGTTAGAACTTTTCCACAAGCGGAAAAACTATGGCAAACCCAATATCGGTTTATATTCACTCCACTAATTTGTTAATTTAAATATAGAAATACGCTTAACTTCTTACGATTCGGCTGGATACCTTTTTGACGCTATCCGATTACTTATCAGGAAACGACTTTAGATAAAATATATATTTATCAATGACTGCGATTAAAAGATGATATATACGTGACGAGTGATTTGTTGCATGACTTTCAGCAACATCAACCTTAGTTATTTGATAGAAATATATATATTTTTCATTCAGGATAATCTTTAGCTGGATTAAGAAAGTTTAGTTGTAAGTCGTTGTAACATTTTGTACACTATGGGGTTACAGATTGTAGGTACAGTGTTTTAAGGGCAGGAGGAAAAATATTACCATCATTAATACGGATTTATGTTCCTTGTAAAATCCCCACTGTAGTAGGAGGGCTCCCCACTTGCAAGATGTTGCAAGGAGGGTGAAGCTAAGAGTTGGGACACCTTATGCTTCCAGTAAAACTATCTTCATCCCCAATTTTATTTTTTATTCATTTTTTTCGCACGTTAGTAAACAGGTATTTGTCAGTAATAAAGCTTTAAATTTCTGCATGAATATTGGTTCTATGGGTATAATTGATCATTATTTGTTTTTCCTTACAAACTGATCTTTCATTTTATGTTTATTGGAAATATCATTTTTATTTTGTTGGTTTGGTTCTTTTTTTACTTTAATTTATACATGTCAAGATAACTTATTTAAATAATTTAAAAGAAGTAAGTAGCTCAATTTTACAAATTTAAGACTTATTTCTGTTATTGATTTAACTATTTACACCAAAAGCTTCCCAAGCAGCTAAATGTAAAATGAGTTAGATGAACTAAAACTCACAAAATATGGTACAACCAACCTTAACACGATCAACGCTTGTTAGACCAAGTGCAAGATGTGGACAGTTACATTTCTTTATTTGGAAAGCCTAAGTTTTGATCCAAAGAAGTTGATCTTCGTCAGGGCTCAGTACATGTGGGTGTTGATGTTGATACTGTTGATTTTGGAGAAAACCGTTGAGGAGGTTGGTCAGTGATGTGAATCAAGCTGTGTGACGTAGTGGTGTGGTCATGAGCTCATATCTTTTTTCTATGTTCCACTGTTTTCTTTAAGATTAGGATGGTTAGTAATTGGTCATGTTGGTGTTGATGCTTTTGTTATTGAAGAAGATTTGTTTATATATTGTTGGTCTAAATATATACATAATATATAGATATTAGCTCATCAGCATAAAACTAAATCAAGCAACTTGATTCTTCTAGAACACTTCACTATGACCAACCTCCACAACACTGGATTGAATCCATATTTTTGCCACGACATTGAATGGAAAAAAAGTTGATATATAGGTTTTCAGTTTATTAATTGTTAAATGTATAGTTTATTATTTTAGAAGATAAGCTGGTAAAATTTCTCATTCTAAAGCTATAAAGTTTATTATTGCCTACAGAATAAAAAAAAATATCAAACAACATTTTTTTGATATTTTTTTTGTTTTGCTCTAATAATAGCAAGATTTACACTTAGGCATTATTCTCATAATATATATCAATATATTTAAATTTTTGAAGTAACATTTTTTCGTTAAAATAGATGGTCAGCTATGAGACTCACTGAAAATTAATTATAAAAATTTTAATTATATTTTTCGCAAAGGTCACGCAAAGTCGCCCAAAATTAAAAGTATTAAGTTTATCTTAGCTTTGATTTTTTTGCCTGTTCTTGCCAGATTAAATAAAATATTGAAAACTCGTTTCTAAAACCGTATGTTAGGATACTCATAATTAGGGAATTAGGAAAAAATATGGATTTTACATCTTTTTATTTTTAGAATTTTCATTAGAAAGCTCAATTTAATAATTAAGTTTTTTCAAATTTAAACTTATTTTTATTTTCACTATAAATATATATTTTGTATTATTTCTAGAGAAAATATCATTTTGAAATTAGATCTCCATCCTACCAAAAAAAATCCCCCAAATGAGGGAACATGGATTGTCAATAAACTTAAGTATATTGTAGGTAAAATTCATTTACCTATTATTATAAAAATAAGTTAAGCTTTACATCTATTTACTTACTTATTTTGTTTATAACGCAATACAATGTAGACGAATACCTCCTAGTTAAGTATTATGTTAAATATTTATGTACTTATTTTTATTTGTTTACATATTTTTTTCATTTTAATGAATATGTTATTAAATATTTTATTTAAATAAACTTAAATATTTCAATTTCATAACTTTTAAAATATTGAAATTTTTATATTTAGAAAAAATGTCGTTTTATTTCTTTAGCAAATAAATACCCTATAGTCATCTTACAAACCTAACATTATTTCCAGTTCGGAGTTGCGAATAAATATAAAAATATATTGGAATTTAAAGCAATGTCCTTATTTCTATAATGTCTTTAAAATTCGCAGGATATTAACTGAAAAAAATGGATGCCCAGTAAGTTCAATTAATTCCATCCAGTGTGCAACGGTCTTCTCCAATATAAATACCCACATGTACTGCCTCGTGTAGCACATGTAGCCTCGGAAGATCCACATGTTTTGATCGAAAAGGAGGCTCTCCAAATAAAAATATGTTTTGACTGAAAATCCTGATAACCAATTATCCTAATCTTAAAAAAAACAGTTGACCATTACGCACTTCTATGTTTGTAAAAATGAAACGTAATTAGGTGACTTGTTTTCTCATATTCTTGCTAAAATGTAAATTCCGCTTAACAAAAGATAAAATAATGGCCATAGGCAAATGTGATTATTTGTTTGTAATTTTATTGAATTGTAGAAAAAAAAAAAATATTTCACTACATCTGTCAGTAAGAAATGTACGATTATGAATTTGACGATGATGTGAATGGAAAAGTGCTGCTTAATATTTGGTTTCTCCCTTTTTCGCCTTTCAGGCTATACGGGGTTTCCCGGCCCAGGGAAAAGGGTGGGGCTTGAGCTGAGTAATATTAAATACCCCCTGGCTCCTGGTTTTGAATTTGCTATCTTCGGTTTCCCAATCATAATCGTATTTTATAACGTTTGCCCATTCGGCCATCCCACCACCCTGATATTTAAATTTTCAGTATGTTTTAACAGATTTCACTATGTTATTTTAGTAAAAAACAAGTTTCTATCTATGGTCTGGGGGTTGGCTAATAAATTGGTTGCGCCAGTGAGTAAATGCCATGTAGTCAATGTCAATGAAATCAAATTCAAGCACATTCTCAATTTGTTAAGTTAGTTTCCATCTTCTAAACTCTAAATCTTTTAATAAATTGCTGAATCCAAAAACGAAACTGATGATTTCTTACTAGAACTATTATATGCCTGTGATTTACACTGCTACACTTATAATGTGTATCCAAAGCGAATTCCTGAGTATTTATCTGTGTTGACTGATTTTTATTTATCTTAGTGTTTTTTTGTCACGTTTATTATCATTGTTCCTCAGTTTTGTGTAGGATGTCTCGTTTGAGAAGAAATTCACGAAATATACGCGGAGACTTGTTGGAACCCAGATGTAGGTTAAGCGGGAAAGCCGGATATTATTTTCACTTTTATATTGCAGAAAAATTTAAAATACAACAGTAAACAAACATAATGTTTTATACGCATGAATTCAACAAGATAACATTTTTTGGTAAATTCAATTTTACAATTTACAAAAAAATCTCCTAATGATTTTCTCGATTTTTCAGAACATCAGTTATTTATGTAACTCAGCAGCATTCTATTCACTTTTCAAATAGAATTATTCAACTCTACCGCGATAATAATACGCTACAAATTATAGAGAAAAACATCCAAAGTGAAAGTTGTGTGTTGCGCACATTATAAAAGATTCTTATTTATACAAAGCGTCGCACAGTGGTCCAAAAAAGCTGAAAATGGGAAAAAACCTAATAATTTTTATGTTGGTAGAAAAGTACGATTTTTTCAATCATTAAAAAGTCCAAATTTACTGGTACACACACATTTTAATTTTGAACTAGTTAAAAAAATATATTCTTTCCATTATTCTACAACTATTCAAGTATTCGAAAACCAAGAAAAAATTAGGTTTGGGCTACTTTCATTTATGAGGTTTTTTCCCAGGTTGGACCACTGTGCGTCGTCCTCTTAAATAGTTGCTGTTTGCTCCACAGTTATGGATATCTACAACAAGTATTCTTATTTTTATTTTTTCAATTACTTGTGTATAGCACTTATCTTAGAGAATATCAACTTTAGCTTTGCACCAGCTCGCGGGATATCACTTGTGGCCGGCTCAGATCCGTTATCCTCTCTACAAGTAAATCATGGAGAGCCCTCTGATGAGGCCATGTCTCAGTTTGCTCTATTTAATTAGTGCCATGGAAAGAAGACTCCCGCCGAGGCTAATAAATAACGTGGAATTAGCCGCTGACTCCCCCAGATAAATTGTTTCCTATGTGATAGACTGTCCTAAGCTCCTTAGCTCCATCTCGCATTTCCATGCTTCAATCTCAACGGCCAGATATAACTGAGCTGATTTAGCTTCACCGGTTAAATAATGGTTTTCTTCCAACAATTAGATAACGTTATTATTAATGATGCGATGTCCCTATATATAGCGCTTCTCTGACTTACATTTTATAAGATTCCTTTAACGAAAAATTATTTATTCTGTAGTCCCTCCGTAAGAGGATAGGTTTGTATCAGTGTAAGAGTTAAAAAATCTGGTGCGTGCGCGCAACATACAACTTTCACTTACCAACTTACTTAGATAAGAAATTGACGTGTTTTGTTAAATATCATTTCCCAAAGTCACACATTTTTCTACATTCATATCTTATTTTTGTTAATCGTTAAAGCCGTTTTTGAGTAAATAAAAAAAACTCGTGAAAATGTTACAAAATTTATTAAGTAAAGTCCCCCCCCGGTTAATCAATTTTAATGAAATTTTAACAGTCATATCTCGGGCATATGCATACATCAAATACCCAGTTTGATCAAAATCGTTAAAGCCGATTTAGAGTAAATAAAAAAAACAGGTGAAAATGTTACAAAATTTATTAAGTAAAGTCCCCCCTCCGGTTAATCAATTTTGATGAAATTTTTACAGTCATATATCAGGCATATTAATACATCAAATACTCAGTTTAATCATAATCGTTAGAGCCGTTCTTGAGAAAATCGAAAAAAACCTAAAAAGTTATTAAGTAAAGTAACTCCTAGTAAAACTACTCCCCTCCCTTAAGTAATTTTGATGAAAGTTATGCTGTCACATCGCGGGCATATACCTAAACTAAATACCCAATTTCATGATCGCACGGTTTATAGTTTTTGAGCTAGTCTGTTCACACACACACACACACACACACACACACACACACACACACAGACACACAGACACACACACACAGACCATTTCGCGGGACTTGGTCATTTCGACTCAGGGGACCCCAAAACGTGTATTTCCGTTGAAAACCGGAAGTAGATTTTTTTCACGATCGCAATACTTCCACTTACTATATATTTCATATATAGGTAAGTGAAAGTAAAAAATTATGGCCTCAGATTGGAAATTCAGAAAATTTCCAATAGCACACTATGTTTTAGACATTAATGGGTGTATCAACCACTACCGCCGAATTCGACTTACAAGGGGAGGCTACGGACGTGGGGTCACCGATTACAATGAAACTTTTTTTCGAGTTTCTACATCCAAAAATATTAGATACGTGTCCGAGGGTTCGTGCCAATGGGCCTTCTGAGCTGAGAAAAAAAATTTCTTAGGAACGAAAATAGCCAAAAATTGCATCAACAAAGTTGCCGCTGCTCAAAGCTCCTTCAACCAATTTCAATGAAATTTTCAGGCATGTCAGAGTATTGAAAAATATTAGACACATGTATAGGGGATTGGCGAAATTAGCCTCTGGAAGCCCAGAATAAATCATTCAATATTGTGGTATATTCGTGCTCTGGATAACGTTAAAAATCAATTCCAATACTTTATAAATTGAATAAATTACGTTTTTCAGCTTTTTACGCCAAAAACTAAATATTTGTATTTAGATATTATTAAATAATTAACAGGAAATATTTTTCATGAAAAAGCATTTTTTGCTTAGACTGAAGAAAAATTTTCAACCAAAAAAAAACATGTGGCTGTGAATGAATGTGTTACTTTATTAAAATCTCCTACAAAACCCTCAGTGGTCTTTTTTCCTTGAAATGATAGGGTCTGGTTAAAGAAACTCCGATATTCACATCCTGTTTGATCCGTATTAATTACAATCTTTGTATCGTATATTTCAATTGCCTTAGAAGTTCGCCTCTGAAAACACTTTGCCTCATTTAAAATAATATCCATTTTTAAAGCATGACTCGACTTAATAAATCGAATTATTTTACGCATACGGATGCGATGTACTGCTTTAAATTGGCCCAACCAAGTGAAGCCGAAAATTGTAAATTTTCGGACTGGTATTGTACAGCGGCTGATGAAGCCCATTGCTGAAGATCCCTAGTAAAATTTATCCTTTTTTGATTTCTACCTTCCAGAAATCTATCAATCTATCTTGTTTATCAATAAAACAGTTGTCCTCTTCCAAAGATTTATTATTCTTAATTTTTAACAAACGTTTTCAATCATAAAATAATTCCTTAATTCTTTGGGCAAGGGAAAACAACAATGGAAATACTTTCAGATTCAAAATTCAAACTTTCGAATTCAATTTTTCGCAAGATTATCTTAAATATTTTTTTAAGTAACTATGAAATTGTGCTTTTTACATAAAAACTGGAACATATTTCAAATAGTAATTTTTTTTTTTTTGGTTGAAAATTTTTCTTCAGTCTAAGCAAAAAATGCTTTTTCATGAAAAATATTTCCTGTTAAATATTTAATAATATCTAAATACAAATATTTAGTTTTTGACGTAAAAAGCTGAAAAACGTAATGTATTCAATATACAAAGTATTGGAATTGATTTTTAACGTTACCCAGAGCACGAATATACCACAATATTGAATGATTTATTCTGGGCTTCCAGAGGCTAATTTCGCCAATCCCCTATACATGTGTCTAATATTTTTCAATACTCTGACATGCCTGAAAATTTCATTGAAATTGGTAGAAGGAGCTTTGAGCAGCGGCAACTTTGTTGATGCAATTTTTGGCTATTTTCGTACCTGAGAAATTTTTTTTCTCGGCTCAGAAGGCCCATTGGCAAGAACCCTCGGACACGTATCTAATATTTTTGGATATAGAAACTCGAAAAAAAGTTTCATTGTAATCGGTGACCCCACGTCCGTAGCCTCCCCTTGTTAGATAAAAGTCTCATATTCTATATAGATGGCCACATATAAATTCCCGCCCTTCGCTTCACACTGGCAAATATATTTATTTATTCAAGTTAGGTTAGAAAAACGTATCTATCGCAATTGTGCAAGTGTATTTTCGTTACAAACCAATAGCAAATAATTTTGGATTCAAGTACATTTCAGAACAATTCATTAAAAAATTTGTTTTTCTTTTTTTAAATTTTTGTTTAAAGAATATTTTGCATAGGTGACAACCTTCTAAAAGCTGGTTTTAACTAAATTCCGTAGCTTTTTATTAATTTTTTAATATAATTTTAGTAATTATTTAATATATTTTTTTTAATTATTCAAAAGATAATCCTTATAAACCAGTATTATAAATAAACCTAATTGTAAATAAGTATTCCCCCCTTGGAACTGAAAGCTGGCCTAGCATCAAGAAGTTTGAAAGCCATATACAAGCCACACAAATGACATTCCTGAGAAAAGCTCTCGGTAAGACAAGATTGGACCGATTGCGAAACCAAAGAATGTTTGGATTTAGAGTATTCGAGAGTAAGAGATTTTACGGTAACATATATAATTATGTATAGGTTTATATGTCGTTTTCATTGACTCCGAACTTTAAATTCTGTCACCACTACTAATGACTGCAACGATTTTAAGAAATCTTTCTTAGTAACTTTAATTAAATTGCTTAAATATTAAGATTAAAATATAAAGGAGAGAAATGTTGAGTGAGACGTGCTGTTTACAGTGTAGAAGTGTCTCTGCTTGCCTTGTATCTTAATTGTGTCTTGTATTGTTTAATTTTGTTTATCTGTTATGTTTATTTGTTTGTTTCGTTATTCGTTGTTTAGTTCAATTAGTTAATATGTAAATTCGTGTTTTATAAGTGTAAATAGTGAATTACTTAGGAAGGTTAGGTGAGGACAAAGACTAACTAGCTTGAATAGTGATTGAGTGGTAAGAGCAAGCTGCAGAACAGTCTGAATTATTGATAATTCAGGTGAGGTAATTCTATTGAAAATTTATATTGTGTTGAATTAATTTTTAATTTATCAGTCATTTTTTGTAAACAGTTGTACAGTAATTGTCCCAGGCATAAGTTTAGAGGCTTTGCTAGGCACATTTTCCAGTAGACTTTTTTAAACAAGGTTTATCAATAAACCCCAAGTTTATTGATAAAGGTGTGTAAATTTAAGTTACTAACATTGGAAGGTTATAGGTGTTTGATAACATTATCAAATACCCAAACTTAGTAAAATATGCAACAAACGGATACTGAGTTAATGGAGGAGGGGTCAGTAGAAGGTCATGCCTTAAAAGCACCCAGGCGTTCTGTTAAAAGAGCTAGAGGAGGCTCATCAGGGGAGGCAGAAAGTGCTGGGGGTTGTAGCCTACTTCCTGAAGCTAGGCGTATACAGGAGAACCTGCGCACCTTATTGTGTAACAGTGACGGAAGGGTTAATGTATATATAAGAAACCAAGTTAATAATAGTGTAAAAAAACTTGTAGATATAGTTGAAACTATTGAAGAAGCTAATAGAAGTGAAGACATCACTGCTCTCGTCAGGAAGGCTGTTTTAGAAACAATTTCTTCCAGTTGTGTGCAGGATATGATAAAACAAATTGTGAAAGAAAATACGATACCGATAGCAGTTGTGGGTTCTCCAAGTAATAGCCTAGAGGCCGAGGTTGGACCCTCTAGTGAATCTGAACCAGCGCAAACAGCTATAGGAAAAACAGGACCAGAGGGAAATCCTACCGAGCAGTTTGAAAAGGTCCTAAGCAAGCGAGCGAAAAGAAAATTGAAAGCTGCTAGCAAAAAGACAACTGAGGGGCAGAAAAAAGGAAATGAGCCACCAGTTGAAGATGCCACTTCAGGAGCTGCCCAATTACAATGCAAGGCTAGGACCATGGCTGATATAGTTAAGGCTCTCCCATCTAAACCGGCCATTACACCGAAGCCTACTTACATAACTATCAGTGGGGCGGGCCAGAGCCCGGTCGAAATCATCAGTAGGTTACCTTCCCCTTCAGACATAGGTGTGAAAGCTGCAGTAGTTCGTGCGACCAAGGCAGGATCTGTTTTAGTCCGAATAGAAGAGAAAACGGACGCTACAAAAGTTATTGGTTGGCAAGAGCTAAGAGAAAAAGGATTACAGGCTAAGTTAGCTTTGAAAAAAAAACCCAAGTTGGAGGTTAGGGGAGTTCCGCATGCATGGAGCTCAGAAGACCTAGCAAGGTTTCTATGGGGAAAGATAACAGCGAAATCAGCCAATATGCCTCTGGTGATTGATGATATTCGACCACTATTTTCCTCTGTGTCAAGGAACGGGTTCAGCAAGAATTGGGTGTTAGAAGTACACCCCACGGTTCGTTTCCTCTTGCTGGAAACGGGGAGCTTGGATGGAGGATGGTGGTCGATGACCTTTAGGGACTACCCAGACGCTCCCCGGTGCATGAGATGTCAGGGCTATGGCCACACAAAGGCCACGTGTCAGGCGGAAGCCGTAGTATGCATTTGGTGTGGGACTGGAGGCCACTTAGTGAAAGAATGTCCCAGAAAAAAGGATCTGACAGGCCCGTCCTGTGTAAACTGTGAACGGGCAAATGTCCCACCTAGCCAAAGGAAGCATAAGGCAGGAAGTCGGGAGTGCCCTGTGCACGTTAAGTGGTCCCAGGAAGTAGTAAATAGAACATTTTATGAATAAACTGACCATCCTTCAGCTCAACATGGGCCGCCGACGTATCGTGGCAGATGAACTTCGTCATCTCTCCCAGCGATACGATGTAATGGCGGTCCAGGAACCGAGCTGTCGTGGGAACCAGGTGGTGGGGTTTGGCCTCACGTCGAGGGTTATATCCCTGAGCAGTGGAGTGGGGAGGCCCAGGGCTGCCATAGTGGTTAATAACCCTAACCTCGATGTGATGGATCTGAGGCAATATACCACGGCGGATTGTGTAGCCTGTCATATCAAGTGGGGTAGTGTAGCGTTTACACTCGTCTCATCGTACCTCGCTGATGGAAATGATATTGACAATGACATATCCGCCTTGGAAATGATCACGGCTTGCACCAGGAACGTGATTATTTGCTCAGATACAAACTCCTGGAACACGGTCTGGGGGTCCAATCGAACAAACCGGAGAGGCCTTAAACTCGGTGAGTTTATTGCAAGAAGCCAACTGGTCGTTATGAATATTCCATCCACAATCCCTACGTTTTCTAGTGGAATGGGCCATAGTTGGATTGATGTGACGCTAGTCTCACCGACGCTTGCAAACCGCATTATCGATTGGACCCTCCGATCTGAGACGAGTTCCGACCACCAAGCGTTAGTCTTTAGACTTACCGAAAACGTGGAGAGTTCTCACGACATATTTAAGGGTTTCAAAACTCAGAGGAAGGATTGGACAGTTTTCCGTTCAACGCTGGAGGGAAAATTGATCGATGAAGAATGGGAAGCGGCAGAGACGGATCAGGCAAACGACCTGAATCACAAGGTGTCCAGGATCACAAGTGTTATTCGTGATGCCGCTGAAGAATCCCTCCAGCACCGGAAGGCGAGAGCTCGTCCCGTCCCATGGTGGTCGCCGGCCTTAACTTTGCTAAAGAGAGAGCTCTACAAGGCTCGGCGATCGTATCAGAGGTGTAGATGCGATGAGAGGCGTGCCATACTTCGTGACGAGTACAAGTCTAAGGCCAGGGCATACCGAAACGAGGTGCGACTACGAAAGCGGAAGTCTTGGGATGAATTCATCGTTGAAGAGTCGTCAAAGAACCCCTGGGGTATCCCATATAGAGTGGCCCTGGGTAAGTTGACTCCACGGCAGGTGATGGCATCATTGAAACGCGGTTCTGACCAGGCAACCACTCTGGAAGAGACCATGAAGATGTTTATTGCAGATACTTACCCCAGGGATGACCCATCCCAAGATGATGAAGAGCAAGCATTCATAAGACGCACCACGGTATACCCACCCGGCACAGACTTGTGCCCACCATGGGACTTATGGGACCTCCGTATTGCCGTGGACAGGCAAAAGACTGGTCGTGCTCCAGGATTAGACTCGATCGACGCTGCTATCCTTAAAAACAGTATCCCCTTTATTGAAGGAGGTCTTTTAACCTTGTTCAATGAATGCCTAGACAGGGGATACTTTCCTCAACTATGGAAAACTGCAGAGATCAGGCTCCTTTACAAGGGAGGGGACAAGGACAAGCAATTAGCAAAGTCTTACAGGCCAATATGTCTCCTCCCTATTTTGAGCAAGGTGCTAGAGAACCTAATAATGCAGAGCCTACGGCCAGTCTTTTTAAGGGCGAGTCATCCACGGCAATATGGATGCGCAAAAGGCAGGGGAACCGCAGATGCCCTGCTGAGAGTACGCCGCGACGTTGAAGAGAAGGCGGAGAAGTATGTAATGCTTCTCCTGTTTGATATATCCTCCGCCTTCGATAGCGTGTGGTGGCCGAGCGTACTTCAGCAGTTGCACAAATATGAAGCTCCCAGCAACTTGTTTGCCCTTTTAAGAAGCTACCTCCAGGACCGTAAATTGAAGCTAAAAGGAAGCTTCTTTGAGGTAGAAGCCGATGTAGAAAGAGGTTGTCCACAGGGTTCTGTCCTCGGCCCTGCCCTGTGGAAATTGGTCTTCGACGAGTTGCTGGGTGTGCTGGAAGAGGAGCGGTTCCCCGCCACGGCATATGTCGATGACCTCGCCGTTGTAGTGGCTTCAGATAGCAGAGCCATGCTAAAAAATGAAGCTGAACGGTGTGCCAACATAATAGGTAGATGGTGCGAGAGGAAGAAGTTGAGGATGGCCGCTGCCAAGACCCAGTCCATCCTATTGAGGGGTAAAACCGATAGGGCCCACCCTATTACTGTTGTTATAAAAGGGGAGAGGATACGTCCAAGTGAGGTTGTGACTTACCTTGGCATAAAGATTGGAAGAAAGTTCAATGTAACACCTCACTTGGACTATTTAAGAAACAGAGTGGCCATAGCCCTTAGCGGACTAGGTCGTATCGGGGGCGCCTTTTGGGGTCTCAGATACCCAGCTACATTAACAATTTACAAAGGAGTGATTCTGGGTATTCTGAGATATGCGTCCCCGGCATGGAGTCAACATCTCTCGCACCATCAGAAGAAAAAGTTGGCGACGATTCAGCGGATGGCTCTGCTTCGAGTCACTAGGGCGTATAGGACTGTGTCTCATGAGGCGGTGCATGTCTTAGCGGGAGTCATTCCCATCGATCTCCTTTTGCGTGAAGATTACCTCCGGTACAAGATGAAGAGAGAAGGCCTGGTAGATCTGCCGGTAAATCTTCGAGAGAGGATCGGCGAAGACCCACGGAGGTGGAAGACAATAATAAGGCAGAACACATTAGCAAATTGGAATCGGAGATGGGTTGATACTTTAAAGGGGGCAACCTTAAGGAAGTATTTTCCTTCCGTCACCTCAAGGCTAGATGCCTCCTGGGTCATACCGGACTACTGGGTCTCTCAATTCCTCACGGGGCATGGGGGGTTCCGTGCAAAACTGGTAGAATATGGTAAGAACATCGATCCCTTATGCCCAAATTGTAGGGTACCGGAGACAGCAGAGCACATTTTACTGGCTTGCACCGCCTATGAGGCACTGAGAGCAAAACTGCAGAGAGAGACAGGGCTTTATGTTCTGGCGGAGAGCGATCTTCCTCTGCTGATGACTGAGGAGAACTACCCGTACTTCAAATCCTTTGTGTACGGGTGGAAGGATATCATCGGTCGCTCCCACTTTGCCTTGGGAAGAAGAACTGGAGCAGTCCCAGGAAGACCACCGGACTAAGTACGAGGAGTGAAGGAAAAATGAGAACAGGAAACTTGGCACAGACAAAAGTCAGATTTGTATATAATTGTTAACATGCGGCAGTGAGGTGTTTTGCGTGTGCGAAACCTCTCATTGCTGCAAAATCCGTATTGCCTCAAAGGCAAGGGAGGATGTACAATAATAAATAAAAAAATGTTGAGTGAAAAATCACATTTAAATAAAAATAGTAATAAAGGAAGACGAGCACATTATGCAGACTTGGAGTCATGGATCGGGAACACTTCGACAATCACCCTGCCTTTATATAAAAAGCGCAAGGTCAAAGACATATTCTTGTTCAACATCCTAAAAAAAAATGAAGCACAAAATATCGATAATTTTCTGAAGAATACATCATTGTCAGGAAGACTTTATATCAGAATGAAGAAAATTATGTTTTTAAAGTCTATGCATGTAACAGTTTTGTTATCTTGTTCACATATACTTATGTATTTAGTAATGTTTTAAATATCAATAAATGCAATTAATAAAAATAAAATAGAAATCCTGTCATGGTAGTTTACTTTTTACAAGACAAATTCGTACAATATGTATACAGACAACAGATCTCTGACAGACTCAGTCAAAAACTTTAGATCCTATGACATATACACACAACTGAAGAGCAACTTAAAATGTTGGAAAACGAATAGAAACTAGACTGACGTGGATTAGAGGACACGCTGGAATCGAAGGAAATGAGCAAACGCATTGGCCAAGAAAGCTGTTCATGATTCAAAATTACTTATTTCTTACGCCACAGTGTCTGTGACATACATTATGAAAAACACCAAAACTGATGCATTAACTAATTGGTACGACAATGGCAAACAATCTATTAAAGAACGACCTTACACTAATATATCCCGAAACTCACACAACAAAACCATATCAAAACCAAAAAGCACACATTAAAAACTAATACAATTACTGACAAAACACGCGCAAACATAACATTATTTGAACCTCTTCCACCTTCGTGATATAAACACTTGTGGCTGTGACGGACAAACTCCACCAGCATTCAAACATATCCTATACGACTGTCGCTTGCAAGAACATCATAACAGATGACATTTAATCAAAACTATTCTGATGAATAGGGACACATGGCATATTCCAAAAAAAAAAAAACAAAAAAAAAAACAGATTATTCGAAAAATATAAATTGGAATTTTTAAAATTAATTAACCTTCAAAATTGACCCCACAAAAGGACAGAAGACCCGGCTGAATTGTAACCCCTAGACCTCAACTCCCACCACACCCAGTGTTTTTATTTTTAGTTATAAGTTATTATTCGAAGTTTAAGTTGGTTTCATTTTTGTTTTATCGTCTTTGTGTTTGTGTTATACATAATAGCCTTGTTCAAATTATATACAGATTGCATCCTATTTTTGTTAAAATAAAATTGTAAACATCTATACAGGTAGTGTGTTTAGGGCTTGAAATTTCTAAAAAAAATATAAATACACGACCCTCCGATCAGGTTACTATTGAAGGAAAAAAAAATGGCAATTTACTTACAATGCTCAAGCTCGAGGTGTGGGTATGAGATTTGGTGGAACTTTGAAAGGGAAACATTGTTCATGTAGTCAAAGAATTTGCAGCAAATAAAGGACCACGGCCAGGACAACTAATTGACGATCAAGAAACCTTGAAAAGGAAAACTCCAGATGGGTATACTGAGATAATATTTTTTACAATAAAAAAACACCTATGCTTTTATCAAACCCCTCGAATAATTATTTGACTAAATAGTGAAAATGCGTTGCAAAAAACGGATGGATTTTTTAAATGAGTAAAAGTTCGTTGCCGAAAATGCTGTGATGAGTCGAGGTTATGCTTTTATTCAAGTATAAACATTTCAAATCAATCAAAAAATGGTTCGAAAAGAGCAGATAGCACGGAAACCGGGATTAAAAAAATATTTCTGTGAGCTGTAAAGATGCCGTTTTTGCTCTAGGAATAGTTTACATATCCTGCATATTTTATGGTATATTTCTTAGTTTATATTATTTTTATATTAGTGACTGGTCACAAATGCAGGATATCAAGATGGAAATACTTCGGCTTTATTAGAAAGTTATTGCCGAATCTATAAAAGCAAACGGCCCTCCCGACTTAATTATTTTTAGTAGAATATACATTGCTGTATGTTGTGTGCAAATTAGGCTGTTTTTCATTTATTTTTTATTTCAACTTTAAGAATTTCTTGGTAAAAGTGGTTGTTTTAATTTGATCATTATATTTTCTTAATAAAGATGTATCAATAAAAAAACTTAGCTTTTTATTATTTGACCTTAATTCCTTATTTTGCAATTGGGACCCCCTATGATCCAAAAAATTGTATATAGAAAAAATATACGTATATGTTGGTCTAATATTTGTCGGAATATAAACAAACATTAATTCGAGATGAATTGTTTCTTAGGTGATAAAATACATAATAATGTATTTACATAATAATGTAAAAAACTATATCTTGGAATTTAATTTTCGCCGGCTCAAGCTGAATAAAGTTTTAGTTAACTTGATAATTACTTTCCGAAGAACAAGTAAAATGAATACTATTTTAAATTATTATATAGAACGCTAACAAGAGCGGTGAAAATGGAATTAGACTAATTAAAACCTCATTTTGTTTGTTTCCAAAGATATTCATCACTTAAAATGAACTTCTTAAGCTACAGTAAACGAGGGTGTTTGTTATCTTCTGAAACTAAGAATAGATTGTTAAAGTAATAATATGATACAACTTCAACTGGCATAAGTTTTCATTCGTCTTTAAGTAGCACGGATATGATATTTTATCTTTGTTTCCTTATCAGATTCTGATTGTACTTTAATAAACACGATGGTTTCATGGACAACAAAATGGTTTCATCTCTCATTCAACTTTCTTTTTTTTCCATGTCCTGGATAAAACATTTTTAATTTATAGGGCAACCAGTATAAAACGCTGGATAGTCTCCTTGACAGTTTAAAAAATTACAATCACAGTTGCAGAGATCTTACTAACGGAGCCATAAAGTACACGTAATATAATAATCGTTCATTAGAAAAATAAAACGGCTTATCAGGACTTATCCTTTAACTATAGAAAAATCCGAAATTGAATACAATAGGCACATTTGACTGTTTACGTATGTAATGTAAAATGTAAGAACATAGGATTCTTATTTTTCTTATAAAGGTAACATCCTAATAACGCGTTTTGAAAATTAAAAGCACTATAATGTAGGTTGATTTATTTGATATTTTATCTCATTAAAACATTAACATATTAAAATAATAAAAATATAAAATAAAAATAAGTAATAAAGAGTGTAACGTGAAAGTATCAATTAATAATTCAATTATGCTAATATATCTAGATGGAAAAACAATAATTCAAAATAAATCAACGCTTAGATAGGGTATTAAATCAAAATGTTTTTAAAATATTAAATTAAGTACACGATTGAATTAATGTAATGTAAACACTGAGTTACTACTAGTTCTCTACCGGAATTCAAACGGAAACGAGGCCTAATTTGGCGGAGAAGCACTTGATGATCTGCAAATGTAACATTTAGTTAGGAATTCACACAGTGGTGATATTTTAAGTGTAAATAAGCCCCTGTTCAAATATTTTCGTCGGTGAACGCCATTTTATGTCTACAAACAGGCCTTTGTACACTGACTCACTCATATGGTTAATTTCTTAGCCACTGGTGAGAGGGAAGCAAGGAAGGCTTTTCGAACCACCAATTATAATTTCATATGCATATAGGCGCATTAATCATCCTCCATGAAGAATCAGGATGTGATGTTTGTTTGGGAAACATGAAACTGCGACAGTTAGTAAAACCAAAAAAATCATTAATGTTGTAAAATTGTAAAATTCATTATTACGGGTTTTTCCGGTATATGGACAGCCGAAAATATAATTTATCAAAGCTCCCATTATGAATGTAAAAGATATTAGCTCGGAGACTTTTCCTAGATATCGTATATTGGGGAGTCGAGGTTTTATTCCAACGGGATAAAATTTGTTTTGGGATATTTAAGATATTGTAATGAATTTGTGAACTGAATTAAAAAAGTCTGGTGCGATGCGCGCAACACAAATTTCACTTTCGAACTTACTTAGATTAGAAATCGACGTGTTTCGATAATATGTAAACGCCATTCCTCAACTTCACACATTTTTCCACATTTAAGTATATACTTATATTTGTATATCTCCATAAGTTATAGAGAATCGGTATAGCAAAATTTGGTAGTTCTCAGCACTTTTCGATTCATTATTGCTAATTTATTTATGAAGGGACTAATTTCATCAACAGTTGAGTTTTTTTTTAACTGCTTGCTAGTTTTTTAATACGAGTTGTTTTTTGCAAATACATCGTGAAGGTGAATCGATAGGTGTATTTAAGTCTCTTATGCCTTTCTGGAAATCAAGAACAATTACTGTTCCTCTAAAATCGCTTTATATTGTTTTCAAAAATTTATAATGGAACAAAAGTTTTTAGACTAATATATACCTATACCATATACCATATTTTTACACACCCAAAATTTGAGCATCACATATTTACTCTCTTAAGTAAAATTAATCATGTTATTAATAAAAAAAGTTTTTATTTTCATAATACGGTTAGTAAAATTTTGGCAGTAACATACACATACATCAAATACCAAGTTTGAATGGCAAAATCGTTAATGCCGTTTTTGAGTAAAAAAAAAAAAATAAAACACGTGAAAATGTGTCAAAATTTATTAATTAAAGTGACTCCTTCAATTGATCAATTTTGATGAAATTTTGACTGCCACATCGCCGGCATATACATACATCAAATACCAAGTTTGATCAAAATCGTTAAAGCCATTTATGAGTAAACAAAAAAACACGTGATAATGAGACAAGGTTTATTAAGTAAAGTGGCCCCTCCAATTGATCAATTTTGATGAAATTTTGACTATCACATTGCGGGAATATACGTACACCAAATACCAAGTTTGATCAAAATCGTTAAAGCCATTTATGAGTAAACAAAAAAACACGTGATAATGAGACAAGGTTTATTAAGTAAAGTGGCCCCTCCAATTGATCAATTTTGATGAAATTTTGACTGCCACATCGCCGGCATATACATACATCAAATACCAAGTTTGATCAAAATCGTTAAAGCCATTTATGAGTAAACAAAAAAACACGTGATAATGAGACAAGGTTTATTAAGTAAAGTGGCCCCTCCAATTGATAAATTTTGATGAAATTTTGACTATCACATTGCGGGAATATACGTACACCAAACATCAAGTTTAATCAAAATCGTTAGAGCCGTTTTTGAGTAAATAAAAAAAAAATCGTGAAAATGGGACAACTTTTATTAGTAAAGTGTCCCCTCCAATTAATGAATTTTAATGAAATTTTGACTGTCACATCGCGGGCATATACGTACACCAAATACCGAGTTTGGTCAAAATCGTTAGAGCCGTTTTGGAGAAAATCGAGAAAAACGTAAACAATAGATAAAATTCTTTAAATAAAGTACCCCCTCCAATTGATAAATTTTGATGAAATTTTGACTATCACATTGCGGGAATATACGAACACCAAACATCAAGTTTAATCAAAATCGTTAGAGCCGTTTTTGAGTAAATAAAAAAAAAATCGTGGAAATGGGACAACATTTATTAGTAAAGTGTCCCCTCCAATTAATGAATTTTAATGAAATTTTGACTGTCGCATCGCGGGCATATAAATACACCAAATACCGAGTTTGATGAAAATCGTTAAAGCCGTTTTTGAATAAATAAAAAAAAACTCGTGAAAATAGGACAACATTTATTAAGTAAAGTGCCCCCTCCAATTAATGAAGTTTGATGAAATTTTGACTGTCGCATCGCGGGCATCTAAATACCGAGTTTAATCAAAATCGTTAGAGGCGTTTTTGAGAAAATCCAAAAAACCTAAAAAGTTATTAAGTAAAGTACCCCCTCCCTTTAAGTAATTTTGATGAAATTTATGCTGTCACATCGCGGGCATATACCTAAACTAAATACCCAATTTCATGATCGCACGGTTTATAGTTTTTGAGCTAGTCTGTTCACACACACACACAGACACACACACAGACACACACACACACACACCATTCGCGGGAAATTTTGACTGCCACATCGCGGGCATATACATACATCAAATACCAAGTTTGATCAAAATCGTTAAAGCCATTTATGAGTAAACAAAAAAACACGTGATAATGAGACAAGGTTTATTAAGTAAAGTGGCCCCTCCAATTGATAAATTTTGATGAAATTTTGACTATCACATTGCGGGAATATACGTACACCAAACATCAAGTTTAATCAAAATCGTTAGAGCCGTTTTTGAGTAAATAAAAAAAAAATCGTGAAAATGGGACAACATTTATTAGTAAAGTGTCTCCTCCAATTAATGAATTTTGATGAAATTTTGACTGTCACATCGCAGGCGTATACATACATCAAATATCAAGTTTGATCAAAATCGTTAAAGCCGTTTTTGAGTAAACAAAAAAAACACGTGATAATGAGACAACGTTCAATAAGTAAAGTGCCCCCTCCAATTGATAAATTTTGATGAAATTTTGACTGTCACATCGCAGGCATATACATACATCAAATATCAAGTTTGATCAAAATCGTTAAAGCCGTTTTTGAGTAAACAAAAAAAACACGTGATAATGAGACAACGTTCAATAAGTAAAGTGCCCCCTCCAATTGATAAATTTTGATGAAATTTTGACTATCACATTGCGGGAATATACGAACACCAAACATCAAGTTTAATCAAAATCGTTAAAGCCGTTTTTGAGTAAACAAAAAAAACACGTGATAATGAGACAACGTTCAATAAGTAAAGTGCCCCCTCCAATTGATAAATTTTGATGAAATTTTGACTATCACATTGCGGGAATATACGAACACCAAACATCAAGTTTAATCAAAATCGTTAGAGCCGTTTTTGAGTAAATAAAAAAAAAATCGTGGAAATGGGACAACATTTATTAGTAAAGTGTCCCCTCCAATTAATGAATTTTAATGAAATTTTGACTGTCGCATCGCGGGCATATAAATACACCAAATACCGAGTTTGATGAAAATCGTTAAAGCCGTTTTTGAATAAATAAAAAAAAACTCGTAAAAATAGGACAACATTTATTAAGTAAAGTGCCCCCTCCAATTAATGAAGTTTGATGAAATTTTGACTGTCGCATCGCGGGCATCTAAATACCGAGTTTAATCAAAATCGTTAGAGGCGTTTTTGAGAAAATCCAAAAAACCTAAAAAGTTATTAAGTAAAGTACCCCCTCCCTTTAAGTAATTTTGATGAAATTTATGCTGTCACATCGCGGGCATATACCTAAACTAAATCCCCAATTTCATGATCGCACGGTTTATAGTTTTTGAGCTAGTCTGTTCACACACACACACAGACACACACACACACACACACCATTTCGCGGGACTTGGTCATTTCGACTCAGGGGACCCCAAAACGTGTATTTCCGTTGAAAACCGGAAGTCGATTTTTTTCACGATCGCAATACTTCCACTTACTATATATTTCATATATAGGTAAGTGAAAGAAAAAAATTATGGCCTCAGATTGGAAATTCAGAAAATTTCCAATAGCGCACTATGTTTTAGACATTAATTGGTGTTTCAACCACTACCGCCGAATTCGACTTAGATAAAAGTCTCACATTCTATATAGATGGCCACACATAAATTCCCGCCCTTCGCTTCACACTGGCAAATATATTTATTTATTCAAGTTATGTTAGAAAAACGTATCTATCTCTATTGTGCAAGTGTATTTTCGTTACAAACCAATAGCAAATAATTTTGGATTCAAGTACATTTCAAAACAATTCATTAAAAAATTTGTTTTTCTTTTTTTAAAATTTTGTTTAAAGAATATTGACTGAAACAAAGGTTGCATAGGTGACAACCTTCTAAAAGCTGGTTTTAACTAATTTCCGTAGCTTTTTATTAATTTTTTTACTTTCACTTACCTATATATGAAATATATAGTAAGTGGAAGTATTGCGATCGTGAAAATTTTCGACTTCCGGTTTTCAACGGAAATACACGTTTTGGGACCCCCTGAGTCGAAATAACCAAGTCCCGCGAAATGGTCTGCGTGTGTGTCTGTGTGTCCCTCCAATTATTGAATTTTAATGAAATTTTGACTGTCGCATCGCGGGCATATAAATACACCAAATACCGAGTTTGATGAAACTCGTTAAAGCCGTTTTTGAATAAATAAAAAAAAACTCGTGAAAATAGGACAACATTTATTAAGTAAAGTGCCCCCTCCAATTAATGAAGTTTGATGAAATTTTGACTGTCGCATCGCGGGCATCTCAATACCGAGTTTAATCAAAATCGTTAGAGCCGTTTTTGAGAAAATCGAGAAAAACGTAAAAAATGGACAAAATTCTTTAAATAAAGTACCCCCTCCGTTTGAGCAATTTTGATGAAATTTTTGCTGTCACATCGCGGGCATATACATACACCAAATACCCAATTTCAGTAATAAACAACCTATAGTTTTTGAGCTAGTCTGTTCACACACACTCACACACACACACACACACACACACACACACACACACACACACACACACACACACACACACACACACACACACACACACACACACACACACACACACACACACACACACAGACACACACACACACACACACACACACACACACACACACACACACACACACACACACACACACACACACACACACACACACACAGACACACAGACACACAGACCCAGACACAGTGTATTTCCGTTGAAAACCGGAAGTCGAAATTTTTCACGATCGCAATACTTCCACTTACTATATATTTCATATATAGGTAAGTGAAAGTAAAAAGATGAGTTATGAATAAGTGAAGTAAATAAAAAGATTTTAAAAAATTGACCTTGAGACGGTTAAAAAAGTGATAAGACGTTAGTAGTAAGCAAAGAAATCTGTTGTTATTGCGAATACTATTATATGTGTTGTACGGTGAGTACTGTTATCTATTATTTAATAAATCATTTATTAGTTGCTTAAATCACTTATCTATTGTGTGATCTATTTGCCAAACTACTATCTATATTGTAACTCTTCATTATGGAACGGATTTTCTTCTAAAATAAAAAGCCTAATATGCATTTATATTTTGATATATACGTAACGAAAATTGTTAATAAGTAAGAAAAAATATAATCACATTGAGCATTGAGAACGTTATAAATTGATGTAGCATTTATAACGTATATATTTTTTGAGTATTCATGTGTGTATGTATATGTAAATGAATAAAAATTATGAAATTAAAAAAAATAAAATGATTTCATATTAAAAGATATTTTAAATTTTCAAATGATAATTGTTGCATATCCGATCTGAAAATAGCTTTATATCGCCTGAAAGTTCTATCCACACCAATAGATGCAATGGGGACAAATTTGATTGATGCTATTGTTAAAATATCCATGAGTTGAAAGAACCATTAGAGTTAAATCCACATCAAATTGCCCCTTGATATTTCTCTTAATTTCACAGTTTAAAATAAAGGGGGGGTTGTGGTTTCAGAACATAATTTTTTCAACTACTATGTCAGCAATGCATACCGGACCGGTTTTCATGGTATCTCTATTTTTATTAACTTTTGAAATCTAGATTATCAATTTTATAAATGGTATCACATATTTAAATTAATCCTCGGCAAAGCTCAAACCAAGAAGCTAGGTAATAATGCTTGGGATAGACCTTACAGTTTTTATAAAGCCTTTTTGTGGAATCTCAATGATCCCAGTATCAAACCATCAGCACATCTCGGATAAATATCAGAAAAGTCTCTTTATGTGGCTAAATAATATCATTCTTAATTTTTTAGGGGGGTTTACTATAAGAAGAAAACTATAGGTATGCATTTGAATTTTTAAAAATAATGAGATGCGAAATAAAATAAAAAATCTGGTGTCATGCTCGCAACACCCAACTTTCACTTACGAACTTACTTATATAGAAATTGACGTATTTCTATAATATGTAAAAGCCATTCCTCAACTTCACACATTTTCCCACATTTAAATGCTTGTATTTGTATATCTCCTTAAGTTATGGAGCATCTGTATTGCAAAACTTGGAAGTTCTCAGTACTTTTCGATTTATTATTGCTTAGGTATTTCTTTTTTTAAGGGACCTAATTTCGACAAAGCCAAGTTTTTTTACAGGTTTTTTTTTTATTTTTTTTCTTTTTCTGTGAGTTGCTTTTTACAAATAGATCGTGAAGGTGAATCGATAGAAGCTATAATTACGTGTCGTTGTATTTTTTGTCTCTTGTGTCTTTCTGGAAATCGAGAACGATTACTGCTCCTCTAACATTACTTTATATTGCATTCAGAAATTTATTATGGAACTAAAGTTTCTAAACTAAAACATAATTAATTAAAGATTATCTTATATCATATTTTTTCACACTTTAAATGCTTCGAATAATTTGAGCATCACGTATTTACTCTCTAAAGTAAAATAATGTTTTTTATTGTTAAATAAAAGTTAAAGGTAAATGATAAGGTAAATTTTTGCTGTCACGTCGCGGGCATTTACATACATCAAATCCCCAGTTTAATCAAAATAATTACAGCGATTTTAAGAAAAAAATTGTGATTTTTAAGAAAAAAATTCGTAAAAATGAGACATCATTCATTAAGTAAGTGCCCTCTCCAATAGATCAATTTTGATGAAATTTTGACAGTCACGCCGTGGGCATATAAGTACTTCGAATACCGAGTTTAATCAAAATTGTTAGAGCCATTTTTAAGAAAATCGAAAAAAACCTAATAATTAGATAAAATTATTTATATAAAGTACCCCCTCCGTTTGAGCAATTTTGATGAAATTTTTGCTGTCACATCGCGGGCATATACATACACCAAATACCCAATTTCCGTAATGTACGACCTATAGTTTTTGAGCTAGTCTGTTCACACACACACACACACACACACACACACACACACACATGTTTTGATGTCAAAATTTTGATGAAATTTTGACAGTCACGTCGTGGGCATATAAGTACTTCGAATACCGAGTTTAATCAAAATTGTTAGAGCCGTTTTTAAGAAAATCGAAAAAAAACCTAATAATTAGATAAAATTCTTTATATAAAGTACCACCTCCGTTTGACCTATATTGATGAATTTTTTGCTGTCACATCGCGGGCATATACATACCCCAAATACCCAATTTCAGGTTCGTACAGTTTATAGTTTTTAAGCTAGACTGTTATTATAGAGAAATAAAAATGAGTTTAAAGGATTTGAAATGTCATAAAACAATTAAATTGAGCTTTCTAATGAAAATTCTAAGTTCAGAAAAAAATATGTAAAATCCATTCCCTAGTCATCATCAAGGGGTTTCGGTGAAAGGTAGATCGACATGTGGACGTCGGAGCTGCCTGTAATCTCAGCTAAGATAAATGCCCGAGCATAAATCTTCCAGCGGAAGTATGAATTCTGTGATTATCCTCATTCGTCTCCGAAACGGAACGAAGACAATAGGTCAGATGTCCAAGGCTGCCCCCGTGATGTACCTCCGGACAAGCTATCAATCAACCGCAATTGACACCTATGACGTTCGACCTGGGCTGCGAAAATTAACTAGATGGCGTTACATTTGGTGATACGTCCAATGTATATATACATCCAATAAGCTCCACGACCTTCGGAATCATGGAATGAATCTGTATTTTTAAAAAAAAATTTCTTCGAGACCTTCTAATAAACAATCATTATATATTTGAGTTCCATAAGGAACAAGGTCGTAGATGCCAATACGTTTGTTATATGTAATTTACTAATTATAATAAGGTGTTAAATTAAAACAAATATAATAGAATAATGTTATTAAACATGTTGAATACATAATCCTCTTGTTACCTGATATCGTTAAGGCGCCGACGTTGTTTTTTTATTATTTTAAATCATTCATTTTTATTTTAAACATAGCTGAATTTGATATCATTGCACAGCCGGATCATTAAGTGGAACTGGAATGCTGATTGTAAACGCCAAAGCGAATTAAGCCAAATACTATATTTTGAGAAAACTAAAGTTCAAGTTGAATTTTGTTAATTTTTTTTTAATTTATTTATTTAATAACAAACGTTTAACAATTATAAATTTGCGATCAGCAAATTACTTGCAATGAGCAAATTTTGCTGGCTGCTACATGAGCGTTCCTACTGGAACTGACAAATTAGCTCAGCAAATCTCTTGGCCACCACCTGCGTAGTCGACGTGGTGGGCTGAAAGGGTTGTGCGAGCATCTTAAGGCTTCTGTAAGAGGGTTTGTATTGTAGGTCAGTCTTTGGTGAAAGCTATTATGATTTTCTTTGGCTGTTTCCGAAACTTTTCGCATGTCTAAGTCTTTGTGTATTATATCGTTGCTAACAAAAAATGGTGCATCAACTATTCTTCGCAACACTTTTGACTGAAAAGACTGTATTCTTTGGATGCTGGTCGATTTTGCAGAGCCCCACAACTCTATCCCGTACGTCCATATAGGTTTTAGCAGGACTTTGTATATTGTGAGTTTATTTGCCAAAGATAATTTTGAACGTCTGTCAAGTAGTCTGGATAAAAGACCGTATCGTTTGTTTAGTTCTTTACGTTTTAGTCTGATGTGAGTTTTCCAAGTCAGTCTTTATTATTATTTATTTATTCACTGTTATTTTATGCAAATATAAAGAACAATGATAAAATAAAATAAAAATAGGTATACAATAAATAAATACAAATTTATTAAATGGTTTGACGCATAGCGCCATTTGACCTAGACCAGGTGAGGTTTGGGCTACTACCTCCAGGCTGTCTCTGATTCCGCAAGGAACTCCTTATTTCTTTACCAAGCTGCCTGTTCCAAAGGCCTGATGCGCCAAACAAAAAAAATAAATAATAAAATAAAAAATGCAAGTTGTTTCAATTTATTAAGATAGTATTTATATATACTGATATATTATTCTATGCCTATACAGTATATAAATATATATATGTTTAGTAGCTTTGTTATTGTTCACTGAGATTTTTCTTAATTTGGGTAAAAAAATGTATGCTATGCTACATTTTTATCCTTATACATATAAAAATCTCGTGTCCCGATGTTTGTCTTTCTATTTCTCAGAAACTACTCAACCGATTTTAATGAAATTTTGCTCAATGTATATAGTTTTTGCCAACTTAATAGATAGGATAGTTTTTAACTTGATTATTGATCACAATAATTCTTATATAGTGAATTATTGCAAATACAGCAGGTCGTATTTAGATTTATTAACATGGCGTCATATGTCGATTTCATAACGTTTTTGTTTATAAGCATGCTATTGTAATATAGGTTGTCATTATTATAATTTTGTATTGTGTTATGTGAATGCAGTTATTTGTTCCTATATTATTATTTATTAGTAATACACATCTTAGTATTTATTGTTAATTTTCATTAAAGAATAAATAAATCAAGAAAAGGTTACAATGAATTCTCAAAAGTGTAGGTGTACTTTTTCTTCCTTTTCCTTTTTTATTTGTATTTAAATTAAATTACTAGCTAAGCGCTGAAACGCTTTGCTGTGGCCCACCCTGATATCAACTTTTAGTAAAGTAAATACATTTTAGTAATTTAAATTAGGCTATTATTTGAAATAATACTCTATAAATGTTGTAACAGCACCTACTGTCATAGGTGTAACCTAATAGAAACCTGACTTGGGGAGTCAGTGTTGCCAAAAATTAGTGAAAATTAGTGAGTTGGCTACACTGCGGGTAAGCAGTCATAAAAACTCCCTGAGTGTGCTTAGATTAGGTGTTGTGGGATACTTTGTGATTTGCTAAAGAACTGCATAATTAAGACTTTAATATTATATTTTCAGTTGATTTATTTATTTATTTAACAGACGTTTCTTTATTTTCATTATTCGTTTTGTTATTATTATTTAAATATAGTGTTTTTTTATTTTACCATACCTTTGTATTATTTTTATCCCGTGCTCTAAAATGTAAAATTTAAAAAATGTCAGTGAAGATTTGTAATTCCTCCTTTATCAACAATAATTTAAAGTTGAGAAAATTTAATCCCAATCGAATAGAGGCTGTTACTTCCTGTTCAGCAGAGTTTTAATAATCTTTATATGTAAAATTTAAGAAATGTCAGCGAAGATTTAAATCCTTTCTTTAATTTAAAATAGGCTATTATTGGGAATGATATTTCGTAGTTAATTTCACCAGAATACAATTTTTTACTTATCTTTAAATGATTGTTGATTAAGAAAGGATTACAATTCGCGGTATTTTTTAAATTTTACATATAATGATTATTACACCTCTACTGAACAGGAATAATTGTTATTTGGGTAACCGCAAGTTTCAGATTTATCCACCATAAATATGAGAGTACTACTGCAAAATGATCCATCGGCAGATATATTTTCTAAACTATTGCTGTATATTGGAAACGGTGAAAAAGAGCTGCATCGAAATTCAAAATTTATCAAATTACTAGAAAATTTCTGAACTGTTGTAGAGACGAAAATTGAACTGTCTACGAAATATAAAGTGTCTTTCCTGATATTTTGAACAATTATTTGGACTATAATTGGCTGGGTAGTCGTGCTATTTTGGCAGCAAAAACTGTTGATTTCGATGAAATAAACTTCCAAAATCAATTGACAAAGTTCTAAATGTAAACGAAGCCGTAAATTTCCCATCTAAATTTTTTAATTCCCTGGATATACTAGTACACCCAAACAATCTCCAGTTGAAGATTGGCTCACCGATCATTCTTCTTCGTAACTTAAATCCACCTCAACTGTGCAACGGTACACGTTTGGTTATTAAAAGGATCACAGGAAATGTTATTGAAGCAAAAATGTTGCCTGGAAGGTTTACAGGAGATATCGTCCTGTTGCCACATATTCCCCTGGAACCGTCAGGATTTTCAATAAAATTTAAAAGGCTTCAATATCCTATTCGTTTGGCTTTAGCCATGATCATAAACAAATCCCAAGGGCAAACAATGCCCACTTGGACTTTGAAAATCCGTGTTTTTGAAGTAATGTTAGGGCAATAATCAATAGATCAATGGCTGAGGTTACCAAAACTTACTTCAGTCTTCCTTTTTAAAATTAGTGGAAAAATACAGCCATTTCGAGTTAGTTTATACCGATCCATCAAAAAAGGGCGAGAGTGTTGGCAGCTCTGTGAGTCGTAAACACAATAGCTGATTGTTTTAGCTTTTTAATCAAACTACATTGAAATATGAGATGTAAAAAATAAAAACTTTAACTTTCCTATATTCTTTCCCACATACTTTTAAATGGTGTAATGCTCTATTCTCAATCACTTTGGATTATGATTAGCTGAAAGGTTTTTATCTTTATCAATGAATATTGGTATCACTGTATTTGCTTAAAAATATTAGGATATAACTACTGAGCCACAGCAACGCGTGGCCGGGTCTGCTAGTTATTTATAATAAATAATATGCTATGCTATATTATTTAGATCTACCAAGAAATGAAAGATTGTGTGTTTTAAAAAGTACAAAATGTGTTCGTTCCCGGTTCGCAAATAATAAGGTCTGCTATCAGTTATTCTAGAACAGATCTATTACCAGGAATGCCGACGAATTTATCAGCGCAATCTGACATATTGGGCCCTCGAGGACCAAGGACCCTAACTGACAAATGAATTAACAAACTGACAATGGAAGGATTTAACAAAGCCAGGGAGCACTCTACAATTCAAAACAGGCCTTTTTTTGTGGCTAAAGGAGAGCGCTACCCTCCCGATATAAATAACCACTTGAGCGAAGAGTGCCCTGGTTGTCGTATAATGAGCCTATTATTCAGGTGGCCCAAAGAGGTGAGCCTGATTTGTGTACACGGTTCGGGCATGGTTTTGAAAGAAGGAATGAATCATGCGAGTCACTCAGACCCCGAGGAACCCCACACTAGATAACGGCGGCGGCTGGGGAGTAATTTCAGATCGGCCCTTCTCCTGTCTTCTATAATGTCTTCTTTATTGTGGCCAATAAACCAATCTGTATTGCCAAGGCCCCTTCACTCACTTCGTTTCCTTCACTCCTATTTTGGACTCCTTTGCCCATGATAGATCTAAATAGTAGTCTCACGCATTTGTAGCTGCATAAAGCAGTGCACTGGTGGACTGCCATGCACTCCATTACATATATATTTGTAATCTCCCACTATTTACTTCCTTATGAAATCTTAAAATTAATTTTTTTTTCATTTTTGTTGGTAGCCTGCCCTTTTGTATTCATAAATCTAAATAATTTCGACGGATTGGTGTGAAAACTTCGAAGCCGCAAGTTTGTAGCGTACCTCTTTATTAAATATTAAGTAGAGTTCCACTAGATATATTATTTTTTGTCATATACGATAATAATTGACCTTTCAATGAGTCGACGGAAAAACCTGGTGTTTATTTTTTCATTTGAATCACCCTCATTTTTAATTTTATATCAAATAAAAATCATTACTCGCTCACACTCACATCGCTCACACTCGACGCTACAGTCCATATGTGACTGTCCAGGGCCTCCTTTAACAGCTTGCTCCATTCGGCTCTGTCTGCTGCAAATCTTCTCCAGCGATGTACTAAGTACTTCTAAAGCCTTCAGGTCTGCCTCGACATCATCAATCCATCGTAGTCGAGGCCTCCCTCGCCTTCGTCCACCTCCTGGCTTCCCGTAGAGCAGCTTTTTCGGGATTCTGCTGGGATCCATCCGCTCAATATGTCCCAACCATCTTAATCGACCTATCTGTATATATGAGATGATATCTCCTTCCCGAAACAATTCCTGCAGTTCCTTGTTGTTTATGATTCTTAGGCAGCGGTTTCCAGCAGCGATTCGGGCTTTTATATCTGTTACAGTCAGATTATTAGTGGTAATTAAGCTGCCGAGGTACTTGGATTCCTGACAGGCCTGTAATCGGTACTCTTCCGCTCTTCATAATATCTTTTCGCGGTCTGTATATACTGAGTCTTCTGTGATTGATCTCAAGCCCGATTTCCTTTGCAGCCCCTAGAAACTCTTCCAGTGCACCTGCCAGAGCTTGCCTTGTTCTAGCTGAGATCAGTACATCATCCACAAAAGCAATATGTTGTGTTAGTCGATTGAATATGCTACCGCCCGGATTCGTTCTTATTTTACGAATTGCGGACTCTAAAACTAGGTTGAAAAGATACTAAAACTAGGTTGAACCTACTGACAGTGGGGCACCTTGGCATAACCCTTTCCCTACTTTAAATCCTTTGGAGCATCTTCATCCGATCTTGACTTTACAGGATATATTCGTAAGGGTCAGACCAATAAGCCGAATAAGTTTTCGGCTATGTGTTTCTAAAGCAACATTGGTACTCTCCTACTATTTTTTCTGCCCATTTTGATAGCCTTCTGTAGAGCGCTATAGAGAACACTTTGTAGACGATTCCTAGGAGAGAAATTCCACGATAATTTATACACTCGGTTCGGCTCCCCTTTTTGAAATCGGACACACAACTGACTCAGACCATTCCTCTGGCATTTTTTCCGAAATCCTCATTATAATATAAAATTATAATACTAAAATCATTATAATAGTTATTTTTTAACCTTTTTTTTTAGTTTAGAGTTTGTTTAACGTCCACTTTATGCCACTAAGGCCAATCGGATGATGTTACAAAGGGAGTCCTAAATTTTGTCTATCCAGGTATAAATAGGATAGCGATCTTTATTTTCGGTAGTTTTTCTTTTGGTAGTGTTTTCAGTGCCCATGATTTCGAAAGGCCGATATAAATGGTAATATCTATGCTTAGGATTAGACTAACGTAGGCCAATTTAAAACACATTTTCAGGATACCCCAAAAACTGTAAAAAATGATTTCAATATTTTGCTGCTAACACTTGAGCTAGCCTTCAAAACATTATTAAAACTACACGTAATTGACCCATTTTAAGGTATCTTTTTTGAGCTTCGGTGGTACAGATACTAAAATCGGAACGATACAGAGAAGATTAGCATGGCCCCTGCGCAAGGATGGAACGCAAAAACAGGTATCTTTTAGAATCAATCTCTTGTTTAATTGGACTTGATTTACGTTTTTTCTTGGCTTTACAAAAACCTAAATGCAGAGAGCTTTCAAATTTCTTCATGGCCGCATCACGGACTTCTGCAAGAAGGGTTGTAGTTTTATTGTCCCTGAGACTTTTTCCATTATTGTAACTAAAAGTCGAGATAGTGTTAGAGGACTTCAACATGAAATTATTTTAAGCACTTGCGTACTGTTTTTGGAGATACGACTGCACAGAACCTTCTTCGGGAAACTCGGAGCTATTATGCTGGATGCTGATTTTGGTGGAGATTTTATATAAACACTTGCTGACCCGGCAAGTGTTGTTATGCCATATAAATTATTTCTAGGGAATTTCTAGTGTAGAAAAGAAATCACTAACTTATTGCAAGTAAATGAGGATGTGATTTATCGGAGCGCTGTGAACGATGAGGGAATATAAAAAGAACAAAACACCAAACATTAATTTTTTAAATTTATTCCTTAAAATTATATATATCATAATAAATACTGTCAATAAGTAAATGTAATTCATAATTTTTGAATGAGCTGTTTTGCCTCCATTCAATAAAGTTGCCGCAATGCCCGATGATGCAACGGCCAATGCGATGCTATTATTTGATCGGAATTTGGCGAGAATTAGCGAAATAAGGAATGTTTTGCCAGTTCCACATGGTGCATCCAAAAAGAAGAACCCAACTTCTCCAGCTGAAAACTGCGAGCATAATGCGGTCGTAAATGATTCTTCGTTCCTCATTCATTAGTGGGATATTGCGAGGAACAATCGCCGCCATTTTCACTGTTGTACTGCAATTCACGATTCACTTCAGCGTTCATTAAATCAGATGCATTTCGATTTGGCGAATTCATGCCGAAATGACTGAAAAGTAAGTTATAAAGTAAGATAATGCTAAGATCCTCAATAGGAATCAATGCTTCAATGTACATAGCGTCGCTGAATGTTATCGCTAGATCGTTGCACCGTGTACGATGTTGATGCAATATATCATCAGTCATTGAATCTTTGTGATTATCCCACAATATCTCTGCTCGGGCTGAGAAACATGTAGTCAACACTCCAGCGAATAGTAGACGAATTTGTATTGCTGTACAGTTCAATGCTGCTCAAGCATACATTCCCACTGGCTGTCGTCTTCCAGCAAGCCGAGTGCAAGGCATGCATCTTTATACGTTGGATACTGTTACCCATTCACTTTACGTATATCTAGAAATGACAATAGGCCAGTAACATTAACCAACAACAGTCGAAGATAAAAGCACTCAGTCAGCCTTGGATTGACTGTAAATACTCGCCCCAAGGTGTTTGATTTGAATAAATTGAGACATTTATCAATGCAGCTTGCGGTGAGCCTTGCTTGCAGGTCATCCATTTTTTTATTTGAGCCCATGTGTGAAATAGCGTGGTGCTTGTGAATAGAGTAATTTTCGTGCAAAGGCACCAAAATCATCCGCATGATTACACAATTCAAAAAATTCATTGAGTGTAGTTTTTGGTGGATTTATAGCACGATCAATCGCTGAATCGTTCATGAAAAATACACACTGACCGTTTTCAAGATGGACGGCTAACTGAACAACTGCTGGATCCCGTTCATGATTTGGAAAAACAAAGATATGCCAAGCAGCTTCATTGAAGTTGATGACCGACCGATTTGGTAGAGCGTTATTTCATCGTTTTTATTCAATGGAGGAGCATTTCTTTATGGACATACTTGCTAATGTATTTGATGCTCTTCACAGAACTGCAGAACTCAACATCAATATGAACATTGTATGTCTTGCTCAGAAGAGAGCAGATCAAATTGTGTACATGAGGTAATCCTCGGTTTTGCCATTCAACCGAATACAGCCAGCAACATGTGGGACCGAATACATGTAATTTAGTAATGAAACTCATTAAAGACTTCAACTTTTGTCTGTATACACGTGCTGTAATGTCATGAAGATGTATTTGTACCAAAGCTCTTCTGGTAAACTGACCTATAAAGCTCGTTATCGCAAGTAAACATTGCTATTTTTTGTCTAAGAGATCTTGCTGCTCCTCTTGTTATTCTTCAAACTTACTCATCATAGTGTATAGTAAATTCTGCACATCACTGTATATAGTTTTATTCATTTTATATGATAAACTCCGTTATAAGCATATACGAATTGTTTACAATTTGTCATGACGGGTGACAAAATGACATTGATAGAATGTTACCATGTAAATGTTTTAATTAAATGTTAGGCTCAACTGGCGGGGATAACTTACCAAGTGATGATTGATCATTTATCGAGCGGGGTGAAAAATGATTAACACGTTGAGTGCCATGGAAAAGATGATGTATTTTTGCATGGGGCCGAAGAATTTTTCCTAATTTATAAACTTTAATATGATTAGGATGATAAATAAATTGCATAATAAATCAATAATTTAATTTTGGCCATTAACGATAATTTTGAGAGCGGTACTTACGTACCGCCCGGCCCCAGGGTAATAGCCCGCTACCTGAAGTAGTAGCCACCTGGGGATGTCCGGTTATGACCGCCACGTAAATCCCTTCATACCTCTCCTGTCCCTTGCACCTCCATCCCTCAGTTTTGCTCTTAGCTACTTGGCGTTCAGACCTCTTCTTCTTCTCCATGCACCCCCCCCAAATTAAAAAGAACAAAAAAAAACAAAAACGGCCAATTGCATTGGCGAATTGTTCGGGGCCGGAGCGGTCCCATACGCCTTGAAATCACCCTTGGCGGGCGGGCCCCTGACCCAGAACAACCTTTTAGCTGGCGGGAGCGGGCGGTACCTGGGGACCTCCTCGGCCCCAGCCAATAGTCCAACAGCGATACGATGGTACCGCTTGGCGCTCAACGTATTACTAAAATGAATATACAAAAAATAGGGGTTGGTGATAGAACGGTGAAAATTTAGGGTTGTGTGTATTTTTAATGCCACATTACAAAAAAATGTTTGTCCAAAAAATAAAAAAAATGTAAGGGGTGGACAACCCTTACCACTTAGGGGTATGAAAAATAGATAGTAGCCGATTCTCAGACCTACTGCATATGCACATGAAATTTTATAAAAATCGGTCAAGCCGTTTCGGAGGAGTATGGTAACTAACATTGAGACACGAGAATTTTATATATAAGATTTTTTTTTCAACTGTCACTAGACTATAAAATACATTTCACTATAATCACTGATGTGAAAACTTGAAATTTAGAATTATAATGAATTATACTTTGACAGTAAAACGTTTTTGCCTGTCGAGGTTAGGTCTATGTGATAGGATTGAGTGAACGATTATAAAACTAAGCGAGTCTTGACTTCACTTAGTACGTTATCTTCATTCTTAAAGTAGTATACTCCCAAAAATATATTTACGAGTCTATTAATCATTCAAGAGAAGTATCCTACTTAAAAGTTTGTCCCCGCCTTTTATTTATGTAACTGCTAACGAAACATTAATAATGGGAAGCTACGGTGCTTGCCTGCATTGTTCCAGATTGATTTTAATTTCACTTACCTATATATGAAATATATCGGTTTTAAACGGAAATACACGTTTTGGGGTCCCCTGAGTCCAAACAAACAAGTCCCGTGAAATAGTCTATTTGTGTGTTTGTGTGTTTTTTTTTTTATTACGTGGGTAAGTGGAAATCTTCAAAAGACGCGGATAGGCCCATACCTGTCCGTGTGTGGGATTTCTACCCACTAAAACCACCTCCCTACACCTGTTCCTGTGAGCAGTTGTGTTAAATAATAATCAATTTGCCCGTGTTTCCTATCCAACCAAGGCTGGATACAAGGAATCAACCCATGGGTCCATCTTCCGTTCTGTGTCCTGTCCCAGAGCTGTTGCCATCTCTCGATTGTTTCCTTGTCCTGGAAATGCGGATGACTTTTTTATATGAGCGCTTTCTTTCTTCTGCGATCAGCTCTATTGGTGGCATCCTGGCCACTACACATGCTGCTTCGTAGGAAACTCTTCGGAATGCACTGATCACTCTAATTGCACTCCGACGGTAAATTGAGACCATGGGTCTCCTGTAGGCTAGCGTATCCAAGGCACTTTCCCACACTGCGGCAGCATAGAGCAAGATGGAAGTGCGTGCGTGTGTGTGTGTGTATGTGTGTGTGTGTGTGTATGTGAACAGACTCTTTCGAAAACTATAAACCGTACGAACCTGAAATTGGGTATTTGGTTCCCATTGGAATATGTGTAAGCCGCGATGTGACACCGAAAATTTCAACAAAATTGGTCAAAAGAAGTAATTTATTTCATAACTTTGTACGTGTTTTTCGATTTTCTCAAAAACGGCTCTAACGATTTTGATAAAACTGAGTATTTAATGTATTTATACCCCGATGTGACAGCTAAAATTTCATGTAACGGAGAGGGAGCTTTACTTCATCAGTTTTTTTTTCTATTTCTACATTGTTTCTATTTTCTCAAAAACTGCTTTAACGATGTTGTACAAACTTGTCATGTTTAAAGAAAATCAAGTATTCTTTAATATCAGGTAAGCGTTATCATTATTTAAATGTTATGAGGGGGCTAAGATGGGGAAAGGGCCTTTTTTGTTTTCCTATAAAGTACCTTTGTTTATGTTTATATGGAGAAATTAACTGTCTCTCGCTACGCCTAAAAATAAGAAATGGCTAAATATGAAATATGATTAAAATTAAGAAAACATATACAGGAGAAAAGAAGAAAAATTTTCCTTCAACTCATAAAACAAGTTTGGCCCACGCATGCGCAGTACGCCTTTAATGACAGACCATTGTTCATAATTAAAGCTGTTCTCTTCATTTAATGGAAATTTTTTGTTTCATGGTAACTAAATTAAGTTTTCAATAAGTACATACAGAATTATAAAATCAGAAGTATAGAGGAGGAAAAAGAAAAATATTCAGTTAACTCATAAAACACGTTGAGCCCACGCATGCTGCAAAGGCGTAGTACGCCTTTAATGACAGACCATTGTTCATAATAAAATCCGTTCTTTTCATTTAATGGAAATTATTTGTTTCATGGTAACTAAATACAATTTTCAACAAGTACATACAAAATTATAAAATCAGACGATTGGAGTATTGTGCTTGCATTACCCAATTATCACAAGCAAAAAATTTTACTTAATTATAAAAGAAATTAGTGGTTTTTATAGAGCATATGAAAACAAAAATAAGAATGTGTGACTTTGAGAAGTGGCAATTAACAAAACCCATTAATTTCTAATCTAAGGAAGTTGGTAAGTGAAAATTGTGGATTGCGCGCACGCACCAGATTTTTAATATTCAGGTTATCCGCGAGTACTAGTACACTTTTAATATTTTTGTTCTGATCCTCAATTTTATGTAAAAGTTGGGTTAGATAGGTACGATCATCAAAGCAATGTAGGATAATATACACCTATCTCAAATGCTAATGAGGGATTTGTTAAATTTTACTGGTGTTTTAGTCCAATTTAGATGTTTAGATTCATCAATCAGCGAAGCTTTGGCCTGCATTTTAGAGAACCTAGGCATTACATTTTACAATTATCTATTTATGCAAGTATCAAAGATATTATTGCTTGGTAATATGGTGATAGGAAGGGGGAGGGGGTAGCAAGGGGACCTCGAAACGTTCAAGTGAAATAATATATTATAATGAAAAAAAAGTTAAGAATCCAAACATAAAGAATCTAAATTCCTATATCAAATTCTAATGTCACCTATAGTTCATTTTCTTTAGTCCATTTCCTTCGATTTGAAAATTGAAACTAACCTTACCTACCAAGGAAATGAGTTCAGATATGCCCCACATTCCCATATTCCACGAAGAATGCGATTGTTTGATCATCTGACACGACTAAAGTATTACTGTGATGTTTTTTGAATATTACCTAACTCATTTCCGTTTGCATTTGTCTATTGATAAATGGTTCAATTCGTCCTCACCAATATTTTGAATGCTCACGTATGTTTATAAATGAATATTGACATGAAAACATTGGTAATCCAAATATATGTCAAGAAAATCAGCGAAACGGATTAATGAGAAAAGGTTGTAATGCCCTCAATCCTTCCCGTTACCATAATAGAGGCAAAACTTAAAAAAAAAATAAAGGAAATAACAAGGAAATTTCCAATTCCCTTACAAATTGTAAGATCCTTAGTCTAAGAATGTAGTCTATTCCATCCATATATGTTTTTGGAAATATTTTTTTACCTACCTTGAACAACATGATCTTAACAATAAGTAATGTTTAAACAGGATTATATAAGCTTAGGTAGTTTAATAAATGTTTTGTATTCCTTTTGTCATAATCAGGGCCCGGATTTCCATGCGAGTGCATATTTTGTTTGCGTGCTTCTTTAAAATAGCGAACAAGATATGATTAAGAATTACAGTAAAAAGATCTAATTGGCCAAATTTGATTTTGCATATTGATGATAAATGCATATATTTGCATATTTTGATGATCTAATTTTATTATGATCTAATAAAGTAAAAAATATAAGTAAAATCCATAGCTAGCTAATATACCTAATTTCGATTGGGGTTATTCGCCGTAAATAAATTCTTCTTCTTCGAAATAATGATTACTGAGATTCCCGACATTCCATACCCCTTTTTAGTATATAAAAATATAAATCGCATCCCAGGCCATGTTGGAGAAGCTTTGATAGAAAAATGGAAGATGTTTCTGTGAATAATACAAGGTTTAATATCCTGTAAAATATAATTAAAATTTTAAACGGGGAAAATTCACTTGTTCTCAGCGACTCTGATCCAATTATTTTAGGCGCTCATAAATTTCCTCCAATTAAAAAAAAATCAGTTGATGCCAAAAGATCATTTTTGAGTTATAATATAAAAAAATATTTTAAACGATCGAAGGTTAGGATCCACAGTAATTTAGAATATGCATTTAATAATTAGTTTTAGTTTACTGATTAAGTCACTTGGTTTATATATTTTTTAATTTAGTTGTTTATTAATGTTATTCTTGTTAACTAGTTACTATGAATTATTTTTATATCTTAGTTTTAAATGTGTTTAGTCTCCTCCACTTTCTTTCCTGTGAAATATTTTATACTCATTATTGTCTTTGAATTTTAGAGTTGTGTAATAGCACTCAGACTCAAGACTATTTCTCGATTTTATGCTGCATATTTTGCTACTTATTTTATAGTTTTTTACTGCATATCATATGACATATTTTGACGCGTTTTACAACATAAATATTCGGGCACTGGTCATAATATATGATCACGAATACTTAAAAAGTGCAAGACTCAGGCACGGCCGTTCTTAGCAAAAGGTATAGAACAATAGAATTAACAAAACAAAGACACTAAGACGTGGGGAGGCAGGCCTAAATAGAGGTGGCCATTAACCAGGGTGAGATCGGTGCCCCTTTGATCCCAAGAGTGAATGGAATATAAAAAGAACGTCAGCCGCCGGCGATCGGAGCTGTGAAACGAGTTTATCCTGACAGGATCGGATCCGCGCACAAAGGGCGGGCGCTAATAGGCGCAGTGTGTGCGCGCCCCTCCACCACCCACGGGGGACACATTGTTTCAAGCCCACAATGAGCCAGCCTAAAACGGAGGACTAGCTCAGTAATTACTTTTCCGTCTTGGATTGTATTCAACCGGCGGCTCCATTGTCAACTTTTTCTTGTCTTCATTGTTGTTCGTCATGTCGGTTCCCTCCTTGTTATGTTCCTTACCTACCTGTCTTACACTTTGATTGTTTCTTCTGTTGTATCCTCATTCGACTGTGGGGTCTTTGCCTGATCCTAAGGATGAAAACGTTTGCTGATCTATCTAACATTTCTATTGAATTTCCACTATTCATCAAAAGAGGACGAGGTGGATCATATGACTTATAACTTTTAAAATAATATGGAGAGGAGTTTGTGGACTATAAATATGATTATATAATACAAAAAGGAGATATTAAGGTAGGTAATAAGGAAAATGTATCAAAGCTTAATTGAGTTAAGTAGGGTGTTCACCTTCTCAGGCTTAGAACGTGATTTACTCCCATGAATCGAACACATCACGCCAGTCCCGGATCGTATCTGCATGCTGAAGATCAAAATTATTAGATCTTTTCTAAACGTTTATTACTTAGAGCGGTGCTCGGAATACATACAGTACTAAAATATTTTAGGGCCACATACCTTGGAATTATGATTATAGTTTTATTTTTAAAGGTTGATAAATAGTCAGGATTTTCAATTTGATCTTTTTTTGATGAAGATGATGATATATTATGTTCTAGCATAGATAGGTACTCATATATTTGCCTTCTTCTTAGTCCTGATGGAAGATCCAAATACAGGGATCGAAATGTTGGCTCTCCTCAATAAAAAATGATCAACCTGAAATTCCTAATTATTTATCAACTTTTTTTTTTCTTTCTTCTTTCTTTCCCTCATACAGTAACCCTGTATGAGAGCTGTTTATTTGTTAATGTGTACATGCTACATGCATGTATAATAACAATAAAGTAAGCTAAATAAAAATAAAAACAAAACATCAAAATGTCGGACTTTTCAATTTTCTCGGTCTTCTTGAAGAAGTTCAAAATAGATTTCATTTATAATTTTTTTCAATTCCTTATTATAATTCTTATAAATGTCCTTTTCACTTAACGGCCAGCTGCCTCCTTTTAGAACGATGCTTCTTATTGGATGGTATCTTTTATTGACAAAAATTGGGCAGTCTTATAGTAAGTGATGAAATGTTTGTGAAGTTTATCCGTCGCAGTTGCAGGTGTCAGAGTTCGTCAGGTGAAAACGTTTTAGGTATGATTGGCTTTGTCCGTGTTCAGTTAACAATTGTGTCAGTTTATAGTGCTAACTTTTAATTTTGTCACAGTTAGTAAGTGTGATTTCTGGAATAAATTTATAGAGAGGTCTTCCTTTTGTTGTTTGTTGCCATTGTATGTTCCAAGTATTTATGTTTTCAGCCAAAATATATTTTTTAATAAAAGATAGGGGGATTTTTTTTGTGGAGAGGACACTATTACACGAGGCAGATTTTGCTAGGCGGTCCGCTGCTTCGTTTCCTGCGATCCCACTGTGCACTTTAACCCATGCTACCCCCAATCTATTTAGCCATAACGTCCATGTCAAGAAGGTGTAAGATGTTTTTCCTAATTTTTTCAGTCAACATGTCATGGCATTGACGCTGTCTATTAAAATTTTGTTGTCAGTTAAAATTTTGAAAAAAAAAAGAAGGAGAGAGGTTTGAATATTGTAAAATGTATTCAGTGGCCTTTAAAAAGGCTAATTTTTCAGCTTGGTTGTTTGAGCAATTGGTTCCCAGTCTAAATTGTTGGTCATGTTGTATACCGTCTACTGCTAAGGTGAATGCGCAACCAGTTTTTTCCCCGTCTTTGCTACCGTCTGTGTATACGTCTTGTGTTTGCGAGTCTTTAATATGAGTATCTTCTAAGCATTGAATTAATTTTGAATGCATTGCGGGATGTAGCCAATTTTGCACGTCAGTACCTAATTCAATATTTTCAGTTTTGAAGTGTTCCTAATCGTGCCCTTGTTTTTTTATTTTGTAAATGGTAGATAATTGTTGGATTTTGTGTTCTATTGGGATAATTTCTTTAAGCATACAAGTAGCTTCATAACATACTGTGTTGTAAGACTTGCTTATCCTTATACCTATAATTCTCTGTATTCTACTTATTTTTTTAAGATTCACGGTCTTCAGAGCTGCATATAAAATTTTGGGTTGGAAGGCACCTTCATAGATTATTTTTAAGAACTGAGATCCTAGTCCCCATTTTAGTTTGGCGGTGTTTGAGAGTGCTTAGATTGTTTTTAGTGTCTTGTTTATTGTATCGTCAATGTGATTTTTCCAGTTCAATTTTTTGTCAAATTTGAGTCCTAAGTATGTGAGGTTAGTAAGAGGTTCCAATTTTGTGTTGTTCATTTGAATGTTTAGATCGGGAATTCGACGTTTTTTAGATAAAACAATGTAATTCGATTTTTGAACATTAAAGTTTACTTTGTTTGTCTTAGCTAATTTGTATAGATTGTCAGCGTATGGTTTGTTGTTTGTTCCATATCAGAAAATATTTTGTTGATTATCATTACTAATATGTCGTCGGCGTAAGCTAGAATGTGAACGTTATCAGATAATGGGAAGTCGAAGATGGTATTAATTAGTACATTCCATAAAGTAGGTGAAATGTTGGATCCTTGGGGAGTACCGATTTTTAGTGATTTAGTAAAAGAATAATATTTAATCCTTAGTGCAACTGACCTATCCTGGAAAAAGTTCGATATTATTTTAAAGATATTTATTGGACAATTGCAATTTCTAAAATTTTCGAGGATCATCGGCCACCAGGAACTGTCAAATACTGACGATATGTCCAGTTTTAATTATTACGTACGTACATTAGTACGCTCGATTTGGATTGAAAAGCCGAGTTAATAATTTGGGCTGTTTTGAAAAGTGCGTCTACGGAACTTTTTCCTTGTGTGAAACCGAACTGATTGCTGCTGAGAATATTGTTTTTAATCAAATGAAAGACGAGTCTATTGATAATGATTTTATCCAGAACATTGCCCATGATAGGCAGTATGGTTATCGGTCTAGGCTTGTTAGAGACTCTTTTCGGTATAACTTGTAAAAGTCCTTTCTTCCAAGATCTAGGCACCTTCTCTTTTAGCCAAGTGATTTGATAAATATTAGTGATTAAATTTGGAAAAGTGTTTGTTACATGATGTAGTATGTTTGTCGTTATATTGTTGTCTTTTTTTTGTTTAGTTGATTAATCGTATATAGAATTTCCTCGCTTTCTAACATATTATCTTTTCCTGTTTTTGGGAGTTCATAGAATTTTCGTCTTATTTATCATCCTGTTTTATTTTTAAGATAAACATATTTTTATGTTGTATTTTAAAAAATGAGATACATTGCCTGATGAAAATTATAATAGTGATTATTAAATCCTTTAGTATTTGAATTAAAAAAAAAAAAAACGAGAGTCTGCTAGTCAGATTACAAATGGCTGCTCCTTAAATGGTAGAAGTGTTCTGTGTTTTGCTCATATCTGGAAAACGATTCATCACACAGAACATTTTATACTATTAAAAATAGAAAACGTTAAAAATTTTTGTCGAATGATTTCCTATAAGATGAAATCAATTTTATAGTTTAACCAAATTCAATTATCAAAATCGGAAATTTTAAATTTTTTTCTTATATGTCGAAAACTATACATTACACAGAAGCCCGTATAAATTTGTTATCTGTAACAATTTTCATTGGGAAAAATCGTTTTCGATTTACAGACGTTGAAGAATGAGCTTTACTCATTCACCGTCAAAATCGTACAAATCGTTAAGAAAAATCGTTTTCGATTTATAGACGTTGAAGAATGAGTGTTATTAATTTTTCCGTCAAAATATTGCAAATCCTTAGAATAATTGTTTTCGATTTATAGACGTTTAAGAAGGAACGTTATTAATTTTTTTGCCAAAATGTACAAACTTATCATTTTTGTTATTTAATTTTGGCGTACTGAGAGTAGGTCTTTATTAGGAGAGTTATAAAACCTGGGCTTTTTATTTAGCACCTTTCCCCGGCCATCACTTTACTATAAAGCGACATAAAATGTTGACCCATAGTGGTGTTGGCGAATACTATTCATAAAAGTATCGCATTATAAAGCTTGTAGTTTTTGTATGGGTGAATCACCCTCGGACCCACTCTTCGGGATACCACTCCCTCCACCCCCCCCCCTCCACCCCCTCCACCACAGTCAATACAAGTTTCAAATATTTTAACTTCGAAGTATATCCTGAATTGGCTGTCTCTTAACAGGTCATGCCACAGTTTATGCCAGAGTATTAATTTTTTTTTCGGTTTCGCCAAACAAAGCCGAGCATCTGGCAGACGCGGATATTCGATCCGCATATGAAGGGCACTACTTAAGAACACGTGCACTCCTCGGACAGCCACAATAAACAAAAAAATGTTTTAAAAAATTGGTCATAATATGACTATAAAGTAATATTCCTTCGTTGCTAATTTGAACGTAAAATTGATTAAATAAATTTGAACTTTAAGACATTTTTTGATAAATTATGTTAAACGGGCTGATTGTTCATCGATCCTATCCTATTTCTGTACTGAAAATAATTGTTTCCTTAATGATGTCCGCCTATTTTTATTTCACCAACATTTATTGTATACCAAGTTTTTCTATCCTAGTTATGTGAACTAAAAATACTATTTGTTAAACTGTAGGTTTTTATCTTATCTTCATTTATAACTAGAATACATTCTCTATGTTCATCCTTTGTCTGATTCTTCTCCACCAGCAGTCTTTAGTCAGCGGATTATCATTTTATAAGGATGAGATTATGAAGCGTCTTCTTAGTGAGGATGTAGATGATTACCTATCAGTCTTTCCCTTGGTTCATCAAATGCAGTGTCGATTAGAATCATGGGCGGATCCTGCCGATCAGAAAGGGGGGGGCTGCAGTCCTAAAGGGGGGGGGGGCTGCAGCCCTACAGCCCCTTATTTGGATCTGCTAATTAGCTTTTTTACCTTTATTTTCCTTTCCCACAACTAAAATTCTACTTGTTCTGCACATTTGTTCTTTAACTTGCTTCCTTACATTAAGGAAAGTCAAATTCGATCTTAAAATTACGAAAAATTTTCCAAAGGGAGGGGCTGCAGCCCCCACAGCCCCTCCCCTGGATCCGCCAATGATTAGAATACTAAAGACAACAACAGTCGCATGGTGGGTGTGGGTAGTATGTCGATATACCTCTAGCCTGTATGTACACATTGATATCAGTCAGTATATTTTGTCATTTGATTCTGGCATGGATTCGTATGTAGGGGAGAGCGGGGTTGGTTGGCAACAGGTATCACTTTTTTTATTATTGAGTCATTTCTGTTAATATAATCCCAATAGGGCTGATACCATTGTAAACTCCAATTATTAGAGTACTTCAAGTATTTTTTTTTCAATACATAATATTTAACACTATGATCATAGAAGATTTAAGAATTCGTCAAGCCAGAGCAAGCCAATTAACCCCCCGTGTGGGGCAGGTTGGCCTAGAAGGTGGTGTTGTTTGGCCATCTCATTCAAGTAATGCCTGACACAGATTATTGTTATTAAAAACTGCACTATAATGATATAATAATTTTGATCGGTTTTTAACATCTATTAAGGGAAAATAGAATGACAAATGGCTGCATTTTACCGTAATTATTTCAATTGAACAAAATTATATAACATTTCTAACAGCAGAAATTAGAAAAATGTAATGGCATAGAAATATAATTGCGTTAGAACAATGTAAACAAATTTTTCATAAAACTAAACGAATTCAATACATCTTTTAAAACTTTAGGTAGGATAAATATTCTCTGGCCCTTTAATCTTATCATGAGAAAGTATCTGCGGTGCACTAGTTTAATTTTCGTGGTAGCCAGGTGTGGTTAGTTCATCAATAAGCTTCGATTGCGGCTGAAGGTGATCTTTAGTGTCATAATCGTTTTCATTGTACCTGAAAATTCCGTTTAGCTTAAGTTTAGATTAAGTTTACACTGTCGTTACTTTCTGCATAGGGAATATTGCTCTCCTCCTCTTCGCTGAAAGTAAAGACATCTGGTAGTTTCACCTTTGTTTATGTTTACTTTACTTTTGTGACTGCGCCAACAAACCCCAGTTGAAGATAGCCAACCAACCCCACAGGAGAAATTATATGAAAGATGGCTGCCAGGATAGGGGGAACAACCAAACAAGAAACTGGTTAGTTGAAAGGTTAGGTTTTTCAAAGGAGTTTAGGGCTATGTGAACACAATCGGAGTCAAATGTTTTGCCATGCCTTAAAACCAAATTTACTGAAAATATAAAAAATTACTTAAATGTTGTAAAATCAATCAATGAAGCACAATCTTCTCTACACTGTTAGCATCGGACTGTAACCTCAGGACAAGACTCCCGAGGTCGAGCGGGTCACATGGTACGATTATGGCGACTTCAAAACAGGTGTGACGGAAATTATAATCAACCAACCCCGCTCTCCCCTACTACTATTGTATTACTTCATTTTTTTTTTTAATTTTTGATGGCATTGCACATTCTCGCAATTACTCAGTATCCACAGTTTATGTCTTGAACTATTTATTCCACTCCTCAAGTGAATTTAATTGAGGATCGGTGGTTAAGCTATTCCGGTAGAAATCCGAAGCGTTTTTCTATTTTTCGCTACCAAAATTTTTTTAGGGGAATGTCATTATAATTTAAATAGATTAATTATTTGAGAACTTAATATTTCTTCTCAGTTACGTTATTTTTTTATAGTCCAATCTTGTTGCAAAGTTTAATCACTTTGCCTTTGTATCAGTGTTCGTTGTAAGTACCGTCCAGGAACATGGTAAGGGTTCTTGGCAGGATCGATATTGAGCGTCTGAGGACACAATCGACTCCTCAGGTGCACCCTGCAGCTGGCTGGCGAAGGATCCTATCTCTTGGAAATCTGGGCCCGGGGAGATTAGCCCTATCTGCCTGGGGCTAACAAGAACACGCCCCACTGGCAGGAATTGATTAGACCATCTTTCTCTAGGCAGTGGACGTGACCAGCGATAAGAAGGAGCCCCTCCACAAAGTGTCAACAGCACATAAATTATTCATCACCACCTCGCTCTGCCAATAATGTACAACCTTGTAGGATAGATAGAAACACTTATTTGTAATAGGACACTATACTGATCACCAATCCTCTCATTCATATTGTCTTTTCGCAGCTTCTTATGCGGGGTTCATTGACAACGATTGAGGAAAATGGGTATACCTACACTATATTATTAAAACAAGGTATACAAAAAATGAAATAAGTTAAATGTGTATACCGTAGAGAAGGAAAAAAAAAAACGGATTGAACACGAAAAAAATCTGGTGCGATGCACGCAACGCTTCACTTCACTTACGGAGTAGATACCAACGGGTTTTGATTGTTGATTCTAAATGAGGAAATTTAGAAAATTCCAAAAAAAAAAGCTTTATCTTATTTATTTACTGATAATTGTTTGTTGTTCTCCATAAGGTATAGAGTATCATAATTATTGCGAAACTTAAAAGTATCCAGTAATTTTCGATTCATTGTCATTTATTTGTTTTTTAGTGGACCAAAAAAAACCTTGATTTTATCAATAGTGGATTTTTTAACCGTTTTTTGTAAAAATATCATGAATGGGAATCGATAAAAGGATTATTTACGGTTCTTAGAAACGTTTAGAGAACTCAGTTATAGAATTTTAGTCTCTATTGACTTTCAAGATACCGAAGATGGTGATTGTTCCAGCAAAAATCACTTTATTCAGAAGCACCGACTTTCTGAAATCTGTTACGAAACTAAATTTTTAAGCTAATTTATAATTATTAAGGATTAAATTGCACCACGTCTTAAAAAAAAAAGTTTTAAGTATTTTGAGCATTATACGTGCTTTTATACGCATTCACTCACTAAAGAACTAATAAAATAATTTTTATTTTTATTTTTGACAATGCAATATTGTATTCATAAACATTATTGTAAAATAATAGGCGTCTGGATCTCGCTATATCAGCAACATAGAAATGTGAATATGTAGTTATTATTTACGGATAGCTAAAATTTTCATCAAAGCTGGGGCTTAAAACCCTCTACGCTAACCAATGTCATCCGCGATGTAAAACCCTGGTCCTAACTCGACCCGTACCGAATAAGGGATAGGGGCTATCCATTTAGTCATTGGAATGTAAAAAACAAGGAAAAAAAAAAGAATATGTCGTTAGTGGGGTTTTAAACTTCAGCCAGCGGACCGCCTGTTTTTTCAAAGGTTTTGTTTAATTTTTTGCTCCCGTGCGGTCTATCTGTTTTTGCAAGTATTAAGGTGTAATCCGAGCCGGGGGCAGTAAGCTGGCTGGTTTATGTGCCCACCTCGGCACCACTTTATTTATGCGTTAATAACCCCTCGCACACATTTACTTTAGGGCACCATAGCCAGGCATTACCCTCTCCGCATTTAGGCCGCAAAGTTTAACTAAATGACTCTTAGCAGTTCGTTACTGTCTAATTTGTCCGCAACTTTCAGCCGTATGTTTAGGGCCGACTTATGCCTAAAGTCGTAAAGCCTAATTTTCTTTTCAACTTCATCGCCTAGCTTTCTACCAATAGCTCAATTTAATCATTAATGGGGGTAACGCAAAGTATTTTTGAGAATAATTGGTTCTGTATAATTAAGTTGAAAAAAGCAATGAAACGAATTGGACATTCTATCTGGGTCTCAAGGAATGTATATAACATAAATGATATGCAGTGAAATGACCTTAATACCATCTTCTATGCAGTATTGCTTTCGGATTACGAAAAACATCATAGTACATAACTGATCAGAGTTTTTTGAAGGACATTTTTTTGGAAAGGGAGAGTGTGAAAAGAGACAACTAACTATACCTTCATAAAAGCCTTTTTGTTTAGAATTCATATGTAGAATTTTTTTGTACTTATCTGATCACCCTGCAATATGTGCATGAGACCCTACTCTAACTACTGTACACCGTATTAATTATGAAACAATATGTAATATTTATTTATTTGTTTTTAATGCTTAATGTGCGTCATACTCGTAGTTGAAATATTGCCCAGCCAAAGCCTTTTTTATCTTCTTTAATATATTTAAAAAAAAAAATTCTACAGACCCATTATTATTATATTGTGATCATTATTATAAATTTGTCTTTTATTTTAAGAAAACTTTATTCCTATTGCATTTACTTTGTAAACAATATTGGATTTTGCCCCATGCCTGTAATATTAATAATAATCCCCACACATTCCTACAATTTAATTTTATTCTAATTAATTAGTTTTAAAATTATAACTTAATTGTTTAACTAACGATCATGATTATATAACATAATTTAATTTTAGATTTAAGTCCAGTTAAATTCATATTATCTTTGTAAATTGTTTTTATTTGTTTAAATTATTTATTTGAATGTTAAGTAAATAAAACTTCAGGCTCAAAATTTCTTTTATCGTCAACAGAGTGGTGGTCATTTCGGATATTTTGTCCATATTCATCACCTGACTGGAATTTAAAAAAAACAAGTCTGATTAAGTTTTACTTATGTTTCTATCTCTTTCATATATCGTGTAATGCAATAATTTGTATGAATAATTTATATATGTTACAATTATTTGTATTATTTCATGAATAATCATAATTTTTCATTTAATTTTTAGCTTCCTGCAAAAATGTTTTTAATTCATTTGAATACATATATAGTTTTTATTTGTATTTACCTTTTAACTACTTGAGTGTGTATTTAAATCTGGTCTGAAATAAATTAGAAACAAGCATTTCAATGTTTAATTTTACAAGGTATGGGATCTCCGCGGCCCACAGTGGTCAATAATTGGTTTTTGGCGGACATAAATATGCCATTTCCACAACTTTACAGATAAATAATGTGATCTTTTTTATTACCTTCTTAGTAAAATTCAAAAACCAAGAAAACAATTCCCGTTAAGATTGCTTCGGTATAAGTGTTCTTTTTGCTTACCCAAAACCAGGTTTCTTGTGTGTTAATAGATAGTTTTCATTAGTATTCATCATGGAACAACAAAAAACATGGAAGAACTCAATATTTTTCAGAATTTTCTTTTTTTTTTTTTATAGTCTGAGGGTGGGCTTTCATACCACCGAGTATCCAACTAAAAATTCAACATTAAACTCGATTTTCTCCTTTTAGAAATAAGATATCAATATTTCACTGAAAGTTTACATTCAACGGCTAGTATATTATGTATGAGCAAGATGAATTTGGTTTGCTTATTAGGTTACAAAAGCAATTTATATACTACTTTTTTTTCAATAAAAACCGTTTTTCTCGGATTCAAAGGGGTGCACCCCGGAGTTATCACTGGGGTAATTTCTAGTCTTACTTGTACTGCGACCATATAAAAAGATCAGTTAAATTCACTTGCGCCTTTTTTAGAAAAGTATGTTTACAGAAAAGTTGGCAATGTTCGGCTCTAAATGGTACAGGTACATTTACAAGCTCCTTCTAATCTATATCTATAAAGTTTTCACTTATAAATCTATACTGCAGTTTAAAATTTTGAATAGCCTTATTGAAAACCTTGAGTACCTGATATCGAATAAGTGGTTTCACAGGTAAACAGAATTTTGTTTCCCTTTTCCAGTTGATTAGACGAGATGAAAAAAAATACTGAATACCTGAAATCACATACATATTTGTTCTTCATTAAACTTAAAACGAATAAATATAGACTTTCTTTGTAAAAGAAAAACCAACCGATTTATTCTCAGTTAATTTGTCATATCAATTTACACTCGTAAGGGCAGATTTTATGACTTTTCCTGCAAACACTTAATATCTAGAAATAATAATTTTCTACCTATAGTTATTCAGGCATTTTTCTAGTGGAGGGTAAAGTAATTAGGAAAGAATCAGTATGACTCTGCTCTTGGGTTGATAATCTGCCTTACTTAAGATAAAGTTATGTTTTCCCTAGACAATCTATAGCACTACAAGTCTGATTCATTCCTTCTTGTTTTAATACGAGAAAAATAGCAATGTCCACCCTAAAGTATAGTCCAAACATTTTAACGAGTGTACGATTAATCGATGTGACGAATTAACTGAGAATTTTATACCGCAATATACATTTATAAGTGAAAACCTTATGTATAGGTGTAGTCGTTTTATGTTATACATTAGAAGGAGCTTGTAAATGTACCTGTACCATTTGGAGCAGATTACAGGGCCGAACATTGCCAATTTTTCTGTAAACATAAACAAAACATACTTTTCTAAAAAAGTAAAACTGATATTTTATGTGGTCGTAGTACAAGTATGACTAGAAATTGGGTAAGCAAAAAGAACACTTATACCGAAGTAATCTTAACGGGAATTGTTTTCTTGGTTTTTGAATTTTATTGAGAAGGTAATAAAAAAGATCACATCAATTTATCTTTAAAGTTGTGGAAATGGCAGATTTATGTCCGCCAAAAACCAATTATTGACCACTGTGCGGCCCCTTTGCCGCCCACCCCAGGGAATCCCTATACACCCAAAGTCTATCTTCGCCCCTGGTTAACAAAGTAAACAACAAACAAACAAACCCATGGTTACTAAGGTAAAATATTATAAGCAATATGAAGCAAAGGAAAATGAGTCTGATAGTGAGAAGATGGATGCTAAATTTGTTTCAGAAAGGCCTTGAACTTGAAGGGAAGTTACAGTTTGCTCGACCAGATACAGGGGGCAGAAGTTAAGAAATGAAGTCCTGCTTTTTATTGTCCGTGTCTTTAAGGAAATATCTTCTTTGGCGTGTCCGCTACTGAATAGTATTCCAAGGACCGAGAATTGGAAGAAGAGAGATGAACGGTTTTCCGATGAGGCGAATATTACTTTAGATAGTATTCCAAGGAACACAACATTACAATAATTATTATGATTATTATAATGTTATGAAAATATGTATGAAAGGGCGAATCCAAAAAAGTTTTTTGTAAGAGAATCGAGTGCCGACTAGCTGTTCTATAAAAACTAAAACTGTTAAAAAAAACAATATCATTTATAACAATATATGTACATATTTACAAACATTGTGGTATAAATAAATTTCTAATATTATAAAATTAAAATAAGATTTATAAAATTATAAATCTATAAATTTAAAATTAATATAAAAATAAATTCGTATTCTTATTTATAAATATGCCCAACTCTGCTGTAAGTAGCCAGGGAAAAACTCATATGACTCGACGTATTGTCGGGTTTATTCCGCATTACCCCAAATGTTCTCAGCAAGAAATTTCGTTTTCACAGGGGATTGGTGGGTATATACAAATCCAGCAAGGGAGCGACCTCAAAACTGTGTGCCAAGGGGAAAACGGTTATGGTTCTTTAAAGTTCCGGATCAATTTTATTTCGGATCCTGAAGGTTTGCTATAAAGATTGGTGCATGATTTTTTAGATTTGTTGTGAAGAAAAAGGTTTTAATTATTTATCAAATTACATGACCTCTGCTTTTTGACTGGCTAGGCAGTCACAAAAGTAGCATTGTTATTGATTTTTAGTAAATGTTATACTATCTTAGGTGCTTGTAAATGTGATAGCAGTGTTCATAAATAATAGCAAAACATTCGTGAAAAATCCTTGCGGTAGTTATCGATTTATCACGTTGTTACACAAAAACTACCATAGTTTTAGTCACCCATGGAATGGAAACTTAGTAACGAAGACTACTCGTCATCCGTTTGGGTTATTGTAGGTGCCATATTTCCTTATTTCACCTCAATACACAAAAAGTAAATTAATATATTGCCATAAGAAGTTCTAGTTATGAAGTATGTTCAAGACACTTGACTAATTTACGAAGTTTCAATCTTCATTGACGTCAACTTTAAACAAACAGTCCGCCAATGGGTAAAAGAATTACAATTACATTTGTTACCTCGATAGGGATTTAGGGGAAATGTCTGCAAACACAATTTGAAAAATAAAATAAAAACCGTCTGATTACTGTAATAAGAATGACTACTGAAATTATAGGGTCCTCATCAGAACATCCCGTTTCCGGGCAAGAAAAACTCCTTTGTCTTGCTAAATGAGCTCTAATAATTTCCAAATAATGGGTGACAATTTAGAGCTATGCGGCTGTAGCTATTTCCGGTTTTAAGGAAAACCTGACACCGGAACATTACACTCATTACTGGCCTTCATTAAACTCTCTTTATTGCTGCCTATATCTAACCTATGTCAGTGCCATTTTGATTGAGTCATCACCAAACCATGATAAGGAAATGACAGGAAGTGGAACTCCCTCCCCCCTCTCACTCTTTTTCTCTCAATCTCACTCTATCTAACTATCTATCTCTTTCTCTTTTTTCCCCACATATATTCACTAGGGATATTTTGGATTATAGAGATAGATCTCTATAACCGTGAATTCGATCTGATATCTATAATATTTTTTTAAATGGGCCTTGAAATAATTCCGGCCCGAGCTCAAATGAGTTTGATACGCCACAAGGAGGTAACGGAAAGGTTGAAAGTAGGATATAGGAAGTAGGAAAATGGATTGGAAAACCTGTGATGTACCCGACCGGTCCTCGTCCAAGATTCACATAAGGTACGACCTTCGAAAGTGTTTATGTATCTTGGAAACAATAGTTTGCACAGCTTTCAGTCTGTAGATCTAAGGCACTGGAGTATCTGCTCTGTACTGTAATCGACAGAGTCGAATTCATTTTCAAAATCCAGAGACAAATATTTTAACCCATATAATCTATCGCTTCCCGAAAATACGTAGTGCTGTACATAAAAGCAACAGAAAGGCTGTCCATAATTTATTTTCAGACTGAATATAATGTAATAATGAATGTAGACTAAATACCCATTTTTACAGATATTAAACCTACCTCCTAACATAACAGGCACCACTAGATAATTGGTTGCAGGTTAATAACATTCACATAATCATTAAGGGAGAGTAACATGTAATCTGGTGGTCGTAACGGGGCACGTAACATGGACCATCAAGGAAAGCTGTTGATCATGTCTTCTCCAAGGAGACAATTTTTAAAAGCGCTCGTTGATGGGTGATTCTCATTTAAAATTCAACAAAATTTGTCAATTCGTTCAGTATTAGGATTTTATAAACTCAAAAATGAGTTTAGTGACAAGCGTTATGTATTTTTATTTATTATTTTTTTTTTTTTTATTTATTCTCGCTCACTCTCGACGCTCCATATCAGAGTGTAATAACTCATTTTTAAGGCATCGAATCTTGTTTTCCTTTTGGTGTACAATAATCACTTCTTTACTTGCCAAGCTCAGTAGCCTATTTATTCTTTTCTCTAGTTTTCCTAAGAATAAGTCGTTCTGTCAAGGCTTAGGTTTTTCTTCGGACATTGGCAGCTGATTGATCATCTCAGTAATCGAAATTTATCTGTACGTTGTTGACAGTCAGTGTGAGCGGATGGGATTATTGAGACTGCCAGCAATAGTGACTTATTCATTACTTTATATTTTTGTTTAGTGACTTTATAAACTTGTTTTTATTTCTTTTTTACTTCTTTTTTATTTTCTTCTCTTTTTTTTATCAATGAGAGTAGTTTATTTTTTCTGAAATGTCGTTCACGGGTGAGGAACCACAACAATTTAAGTTGGTGGAAGCTAATACAAAGCATTCCACTAAAAGAAAAAAAGTTGAAGACAATTGTGATACCTTCAGCATCACAACTAATAACAGCTATGGAGCTTTATCTGATGAAGAGGAGTGTTGGACGAATCGGAGGCCCAAGCCGGAACCTCAACCCAGCAGCAGCCGGCCCCCCCTGTTCTAACCAAAGGTAACAATCTTCCACCTATAGTTGTCTATAGCTATATTCAAAAGCATGCCGAATCCATGAAATATTTAAAAAGCAAATGTAAGAAAGATTTCGGTATAAAATATAGAGGAAATAGATTAGTTTTTTACCCGCAATGCAAAGAAGATTACGATTTCATCTTAAAAGAAGTCGTAAATTCAAAATTAGAATGTCATACGTACACACCTAGCGATGAAGCGAATAAAACTTTAATATTAAGAAATATTCCTCCTAACATAACGTGTGAAGAGATAACGGCTGATCTGATTGATTACCAACTACCGGTCCTCAAAGTAACCCAGATGATTAAAAAAGTCGGGGAAAACGAATCTGTAAAACTACCAGTTTTTATTGTTACATTTAAAAATAGTGTTGAAACTAAGAAAATAATGTCTGTAAAAAAGGTTTGTCAGTGTATCGTTTCATGGGAGCGCTACAAGAATGTATCAGGTATTACACAATGTTACAAGTGTCAGTCGTTTTACCACGTAGCCAAAAATTGTTACAGAAAGCCTAAATGTGTAAAATGCGCCGGGGAACATTTAACTAAAGACTGCAAAATTAACTCATCCGCTGAGCCCAAATGTGCTAATTGTGGTGGCCCCCACCCTGCTAATTACCGTGGATGTAAGTTCTACGAACTTAAAAATAAATTGAAAACTGAAAACAACAAGAAAAAAGCTCAGATTAAAAACGGATCAGTTATTGAGTTCCGTAAAAACGAAGCCGATTTTCCTTCACTTCCGGGATCAACATCGACCTTTAGTCAATCAGCCTGGGGAAGGCATAACAAGACAAACAGCAACAACGATATAGAAGACTCCAAGGAATTATCTTTTAGTGACATTTTAAAAGAAATAAAAACTTTGTTTTCAACCTTCAATATTTCAAAATTGATTAACAATTTCAAACAGCTCGTTAGTAAACTTAAAACCGCCCCCGACACTTTGACTAAAATAAGCGTAGTGGCTGAATTTTTTTGTGATATTTTATGTTAAATTTTTTTAGAAATTGTAAACTAATGTCATGGAATTGTAGATCAGTTTTAAACAAAGTTGCTGAGTTTTCATATTTCGTTAATAATAATAATATTGATATAATCGCCCTCAGCGAAACTAATCTAAAAACCAAGCACAATCTTAAAACCCCTGGTTATAATGTTTACAGATGCGATGAGGGTAGAGGTGTAGCTCTGTTAGTTAAAACATCGATTTCTCATTATCCTATTTTATTGCCTAAATTAATAAATCTAGTTGCCACAGGAATTAAAATTGTGCTTGGTTCTATTGAAATCCTGGTAATATCTGCTTATCAATCACCATCTAAAACTATTTTACCTAGCGACTTTCAAAAAATATTTTCTATGCATAATCATGTAATCCTGCTTGGTGATCTGAATTCTAAACACATAGGTTGGAATTGTAATGTAAACAACAGAAACGCCAAATTGTTAAGTGAATTATCTTTTAAAATTAATTTTATAATTGTTGCTCCTGAAGAACCGACATATTATCCTGATAGAACCTATTGCTCCCCTAGTATTATAGACATCGCCCTAACTAAAAACATACCTTTCACTATAACACCCAAGTCCTTATCAGCTCTTCCTTCGGATCACAACCCTGTCATTTTTTCCATAGACCAACATTTAAAAAATAAACCAAAAAAATTTTTTTTTTAACTTTAAACTCGCCAACTGGGCTAAATTTCGCGCGAATATTGACAAAAACATTCAAATTAATCCAATCATTACTAAGCCTTCAGATATAGACACCCTTGTCAATAATTTTCATAATACCATAACATATGCAGCTAATGAATCAATACCCCTTTTTACACAGAAAACAGATAGATTAAAAATGAATCCATTCCTATCATACTTAATTAAAATCAGGAACAAAGTTAAAAAAGCTTACTGCAGACATCGTTATCGATGGATAAAGAAAACTTTAAATAAACTCAACAAATTTATTTCCAAGCTTGTAACTAAATTAAAAAACATCGAGTGGAACAAATTTTTATCAACTATATCCCCTACGAGTAATAATAAAATGTTTAAATTAGCTAACCGTTTCCGTTATCCGACTACAAGCGTTCCCCCACTAGTAAAATTATCTGTCACCCAGCAAGTTAGAATAAGGAACTCGCCTGCGAGCTATGCTTTCAGTGATCACGACAAAGCTAATCTGCTTGCTGATTATTTTGAAAACGTTCACAAAATGAACTTAGATCTGGGAATACCATCCTTTACTCGAAAGGTTCTCAGGCAAACAAAAATATATCAAACTCCTGTAAACAAAAAGTTTGTCAACTGTAAAATCGTTTCTCCTAAAGAACTGAAAAATACTATCTCTAAGCTAACTACCAAAAAATCCCCCGGTTCTGACGGAATTTCCAACATATTTTTAAAACAATTATCAAAAAAGTCGATAATTCAGCTTACAAAAATAATAAATCATATGTTAATGTTTGGCCACTTTCCCGAGTTATGGAAATTAGCAAAAGTAATAACAATTCCAAAACCTGGTAAAAATTTGTCCCTTCCTAGCAGTTTTCGGCCGATATCATTGCTCAGCTCAATAAGCAAAGTGGTGGAAAAAATTATTCTCTCGCGAGTACAATTGTTTATTGATGAAAAGCAACTGATTTCTTCTTTCCAGTTCGGCTTTAAGAGAAATCATTCTACTATCTCTCAACTTGCTAGGGTAACTGACAACATAGCACATAATTTCAATATTAAAAAACACACGGGCACTATTAGACATTGAAAAAGCTTATGACTTTGTTTGGCACAGGGGTCTGATATACAAACTTATCTCTTTTAAATTTCCTTCATACCTCATTTATTTGATAAATAGTAATTTGTCAAATCACAAGTTTTTTGTCCAAATTAACGATTCGAAATCCGATTTAAAAATCATTCAGGCCGGTGTTCCACAAGGCTCTGTGCTTGGTCATATTTTGTTCAATCTTTATATAAATGATATCACAGCAATGAAAGGTAAAACTGAAATAGCTCTTTTTGCCGACGATACATGTTTCTTCATTTCTTCATACAGAATAGACACAATAGCAAACCATCTAAATTTAGCATTATCAAAATGTTTTAAATATTTTAATAAATGGAAAATCCGACCTAATCAAAATAAAACAAAAGCCATTATTTTCACTAAGCGCAGGCCTAAAATTGACAGTTTTGTAGTTATAGATGGAAATTCCTTACCTTGGTGCAAAAATATTACTTACTTGGGACTTAATTTAGATTCGCGACTAACATATTCCTATCACATTACCACTCAAATAAATAAAGCCATAGGCGTCTTACATAAATTATTTCCGTTGCTTTCAAAATATTCCCGTTTAAATATTATAAATAAAAAATTATTGTATTATTCTTACATACGGCCTATAGTATGTTATGGTTGCCCTGTATGGTCCAATACATGTACAACTAACTACAGAAAATTGCAAATATTACAAAATAAATGTTTGCGGTTAGTTGGCAACTTCCCTAAATGGACCCCGATAGACTTGATTCACTACAGTTTAGATGTGCCCAGCATTTCCATTTATATTTATAAATTATCAATAGATTTTTTTAATTCATGAGAGGCTAGTCCTCAAGTTCATATAAGGGAAATTGTCAACTACACCAAATCAGATTTGCCTTATAAGAGGTACAAACACAAAAGATTAAAACATATAGTACTATAAATCAGATAATAGCTTAATGTACAGATATCTTTTTTTTTATATACGTTTTGTCTTTCTTTAATTTAATTATTTATTTTTTTATCCTATGTATGAGTTTTTTTTTGTTTTCTTTTTTTTTTTTCCTCATTTATGTAAAATAATTATTGTTAACCTTAACTTCATGATTTTCTTTGAAATCATATGAAATGTGGACATAAGCGCAAAGCTTGAAGCCACACCTTGATTATGTTCATTGTATTATTAATTAAATAAAATTAAATTAAAAAATCGAAATTTATATGATTTTGCTGCAGAGTTTTTACTCAGTTTTTGAAATGAAGTTGGTGTCAACGATTCACCGATAATTAATTCGTTCACTCCTTTGCTGTCAAAGTTAAAGACCGAGCAGTATTTTTACAAGCTGAGTAGATTAAATAGTACAAGTTTAACAATCTATCATTTTTTTTTTAATTTTCTTTCTCTTGGCCAAAATCATTTTTTTATGGATAATATAAATCGCGTTATAACCTTTTTTTTTTTTTATCAGTACACCTACCTTGCCATGTGTGGCATACGGGGGGTTACTCTAGAGGTGTAACCAACCTATTCTAACCATGGTGGGTAGGTCGAGATTTATTCCCTAGGGCCTCCACGAAATAAATGTCAACCATCCCAGGGCGGATTCGAACCGCCGCCGTTCGGCTCGAGCATGCTAAAGCGAGTCGCGCTCAAACACGCTCGGCTATCCTGGCACTATCGTCTATTTTTCTTTTCTCCATTGCTCCTTTTTACAGCTTAAAAAGGAATGCATCATATAGGTATTAAAACATAACAACACTTCGGAAGTGTCACTTCCCCACAATTATTTTTTCGTCACGAGTGTTACGATAAAAATGTGATTTTCATAGAAAATCTCCATCCTTAGCTAAAAAAGTGTCGGACATATATGAGAGGATGATCTCGAATAAATGTCCCTAACCAACATCTTTTGCCCGTATCATTCGGATTTTTAAATGGAAGCTGGTACATACAATTAACTTAATGCTCGTGACGACTATTTTTTGTGTTATACATGAATTTGTTTGGGATATCAAATAGCTGCCTATTAGATACTTTCTTCTCCATGTTTGCTCATCGACTGATAGCCGGTATTATAAACAAAGGTTATCCTGGCCATTTCCAACATTTTCAAAAAACAGTGTTGCCCAGAAGAGCCGTCAACACTCGCCATGAATTTTTCTGCTAACCTTGGGGACAGATTCCTTATCCTGATTTACATTCGAAGTATTACAGGTAACTAAAAATATCATTCATACCTTGAAACACCACTCGACTACAATGAAATACCTCATTGTTTAACTTTAATAAATTATCAGGGGTTCATTTCAGGATGTGGTGAACTCAGCATAACCAGTTTGGGGACTGTAACAGTCGTGACTTTACTGTTGAATATTAAAACCATCATAATATTAAGAGAGTTTGCGCCACTTTAACAATAACTAAAATTTTTGTAATAAAAAGCATTTTTTAAACTGGCGAATATTTCTAAATTGGGTAAGAAATATAAAATAGCCAGCTAGCCAGACCGGATGTAAATGAGTTTCAATAATATCGAAGGATATGCCAATTCATGAATAAATATGTATAGCTTATAGCTTCTTATAACTCACGTTGGCTCTGTATTATTACTGCAGTAAAATTAATGCATTTTTGATTATAATATGAAATAGCATGGAATGCGCTGTTAAACGACACCAATCTCATAGTCCTAGTCATTGTTGGAAAACATCTGCAGCTATTTTTAATCATAAAATGCTAGATTCATGAAATCTTATTACTAGTTTTTAATTTGTTTAGTAATGAAGAAATTTTGATCCCACTTTTATATTTTGTTGTATGAATGGATATAATACTGCCTATTTTTTAAAAAAATGTAAAAATTTTAAGAGATGCCCTTTTCGAGATAATTGAAATTAAAATTTTAAACTAGGTTTTAAGAAAATTTCTGTAGCACCAACCTATACATTGCTGTATATAATGTGAAATGGCATGGAATGCGCTCTCAACAAACACCAATCTCATAGTCCTAATCTAATTTGGAAAACACCTGCAACTATTTTTAATCATAAAATGATTTTAATCATAAGATTTATGAAATTTTATTACTAGTTTTCAATTTTTTTAGTATTGAAGAAATTTTCATCCCACTTTTATATTTTGGTGTATGAATGTTTAGAAGATATATTACCTATTTTTCCAAAAAAATTAAAAATTTTAAAAAATGCCCTTTTTGAGAAAATTGAAATTAAAATTTTACAATTAGTTTTAAGAAAATTTCTTTAGTATCAACCTATACATTGTTGTATATCATATGAAACGGCATGGAATGCGCTGTTAAACGACACAAATATCATAGTCCTAGTCAAATTTGGAAAACATGTACAGCTATTTTTAATCATTTAATTCATAATTCTGTTTCTGGACCTATTTTTGAGGGCTATAGAGACCAATAATTCAAAAGCGGGTAGACATATTTCAGTAGTATTTCACAATTGTTCTAGTAGGTACAAGTAGTACACATATACCAAATTTCAAGAAAATGTGAAATGGTGAGGTTTAAAATGATATATTTTTGTGTTGATTTGACATGGAATTGCCCATTGTAGTTTCCCTAGTTTGACACACATATGTTGAACACATAAATATAAATAATTGTCGCTTTTTGTAATGTTAGTTTTATTCATTAATCGATACAAAACCTACATGAGTCTCCAGATGTTATATATTATCAAATTCCTTACACATAAATATCAATAAGTAAAAAGACTTAAAAATATACATTTTAATATACTAAAAAAATATTACTAAATTAACTTCTGAAATAGTGTTCGCATAAACATGAATGGAATAAAGTTCTGAGAATTTCATTCTCGTTGTATAATATATTGAAAATTTAGAGATCTAATTTTCCATATGTAGTATTATTATTTTTCCTGTGTTTAAAAAATGTGTTTAAATCGCAATCGTTAATCTAATAAAAAACAAATTTTAATCCTACTTTCATTATGACTTTTCGTAGATCGCCCCTGAAAAAAATCAGTAAGTATTGCACTCATTTATTAGTTACCCTTAAACTACAAAAGTTGTGAAGTAAACAATAAAGATAAACGGAAATAAAGATGAAAGATGGTGAACGAGATGGCGGAGGAGGGGGAGGAGGTGGTACGTGCGGAAAAAGTGGTGCACCCGGAGGCAAAGGTGGGGGTGGAAAAGGAGGTGAAGGTGGGAAAGGTGGAGGAAGTAGAACACCAAGTGAAGAAGGAAATGAAGAAAAAAGTGGAAGTGCAGGTGAAGGCGGCAAGGAAGGCAAAGGCGGAATGGGCGGAAAGGGAGGCGGTGTATCAGGAGGAAAAGGAGGGGAAGGTGGAAAAGGAGGGGGAGGGGGTGGAACAGCAGGTGAAGACGGCAATGAAGGCCAACGCGGAGGTGGTGGAAAAGGTGGCGGTGTATCAGGAGGAAAAGGAGGGGAAGGTGGAAAAGGTGGAGGAGGAGGTGGAGGAGGTGGAACAGCAGGTGAGGACGGTGCAGAAGGAGGAGGTGGAAAAGGAGGAGCTGAATGAGGAGCAGAATGAGATGAAGGTATACGTACAGGGTGGAGGGGAGATAGTGGTATGGAATCAGAAGATATATTTAGAAGGAGGTGAAAAAGAGAAAGTGCTTAAGGACTGCAAGGGTGCCACGGTTGGATTTGGTGTAGTAACACAGACAGAGGTTGATGAGGTAGAAGCCGTGCAAAAGAAGTTGAAGGCAACAGTGACAATACTGGTGGAATGGACCGAAAGGATTGAAGATAATATGTTAAAAGAGGTTGAGAAGATGGCTGCAGAAGTAGGTAAAGTTGACATGGAGATGTGGATTGAGGAGTTTTTATATAATTTGTGAGGAGGAACCATCTAAATCTAAACAATATATATAAGGAAAACACCTTGATACAAATATTAAATGATTCTGGGAAGAAGAAGGCGGAAGAATAGGATGTTATAAGAGCCTATATTTAAGCATAAGATTAGCATATTGATCCGTATTACGTTACATGAGCAAAATAAAAAAAAGGGAAAATGATCATTTTTATGGTGACCAAGGGATAGGTAATGAAGTGGACGGTGATGGTGACCAAGTTAATGAAGTGGACCTAGCGAGAATATTTTCTCTTATTAAATAATAAACCAGAATAATTAAATTATCAAAATTATCTTATTAAATGCTCCCAATCGGTATCAAATACCAATTTCTTAATTTTAATATAATTTATTGTTTTGATTATTATTACCTGATATTATTTTGATTTATTTACGTGGTACCTCTAATTGCGCCTGAATAACTTAATAGAGATTTTAGAGAAATCTTAGGTAATTGTCATTTTTACCGTACATCTGTATTCCTTCCCTGGGTTATAGGGAAGTAAACTGGGTTTATTTCCCATCTATATAAAAATATATGTTAATTGTCTTTAAAGCACTTTTAGATTAAACTCATTTATTTTTATGCTTAACTGCTAAATAGCCAAATAGATTCCAAACAGTCCAATTTCATTAAATCGTTATCTATACCTACAGGTCTGATGAGAAAGGTGTGTATTGTATATAGTTGAGACTAGCTACACACATAAATATTCATTGTGGGTAGTAATCTTTCATAAGTCTAATGCAGCCATGGCTGCTCATATATCGAAGAGATTACTTTGCCTAGGCCTAGTCATGAGGCCTCATCAAAGGTTGTTAAAATGCCAATACATATCCTAAATGCAAACATTAATTAGTAGAATACCTATTACTAATACTCCATTACTAAATTACTAAAATGGCAAATAAACTTTTCTACAGATGAGGCTTATAACAGTCAGAAAATGTAAAACTTGACAATCGTTGAAATAACGACCAGATAGGAAATAAGTAATCTTAAATAAATTAATTTCGGTCCATTCATTACTGAATAAACGCTACGGTAGTTTTCGGCTATGGTAGCTTTCCTAAGTTCCTTTTTATACAAAATTGTAACTGGGCGACTTTTTTCTAAAGAAATTTGCACCCTGGCTGTCCTAAATCACAATTTTAGCATTTTTTTGTGTTATAAAGAAATAAAATACTGAAACGAGTAAAATAGATAGAAAAAAATTAAATGATCACCAATAAAAAAGGGTGCCTAAAAAGGGTAGGATACTTAATGAGTTTATCATGAAGTGGAAGGTGTTTCCCACACTGATTAAAATCCATAACGTTAGTAGAGGAGGGAATAAGTGGAAGGACAATATTCCATTAATTAACCTTCTCCGGTTCAAAACTGCTGTTTGCTTGTATTTACCTTGGTCTTTTAACTTAAAAGTTAAAATAATATTATTTTGCTTTTTTTATGTTCACTCATTATGAATAGTTTTTTTGAAATAGATAATTAGAATTTCAATATGATATTTTCGTCAAGATATTAGTGATAAAAATTCTCCATGCCAGATCAATTCTCCATGCAATTAAAAAATGGTACTGATATTAAACATTTTCTGTTTTTGAAACGATAAATGGTTATTGATTATGAAACTAACATAATATCAACCCATTATACCCCAAAAATCACTAATTACTTTGTTTTAAATTTAGAACTTATAAAAATTCAACATTTTCCTGCTGTAACTTGCCCCGTTGTTTGTGAATCACGCATATTCAAGTTTTTTGTATAATTTGAGCTTCTATCATTAATCCTGGCCTAACTGCCATGCCCCCCCCCCACTCTTTTTATTTTAAGTCTGATTGGTTAGTTTTCCAGCAAGAATCGATCGAACCAGAAAACAAAGCAATAAACTTAATATTAAAAGGATTTGGGCTACGGTAAGTTCAGGATTCCTTGTTGGAACAAACCTATGATGGGAATTACCCTGAGGATGTATTGAATTTATAAAATAATATGTCCATTTATTGCTAACCAAAATTCAATTACAGGTCAAATTAGAGTCTCAAAATAGCAATTTAATATATAGGTTTTTAATTACCTGATTTAACAACACTGGTAAAACTTTGCAGTGTTTTTTTAAAATTTTCCATCCTTAGGTTCTTACCTACTTCCTCAGAAAATTTAAACTTCTTTTAAATAGATTTTAATCTCAAAACCAATTGGCAGATGTATGCAGTCTAGGTCTTTTTGTCGAAAACATATTGATGACTGAATTTAGTGGGTCATGAGATTTAATGGGCGATATTCTGTACGATCCTTGCATTCAAATTCCAAATTTACAAAGGAATTTTAAAATCAGGAAATTTTTAAATACCTTCAATTCGATATTCAATCCCATTTTTTTTTTTTTTTGTTTTTTGTTCATAACCCTGATTCTTTTTTTTCATGCTGATGACTTTCATTTTAGTGTATTTTTACATTATTCTTATTTCAAAATTAGCTTCAGTGCAACCTGCTGTTCCTGGAGTAGTTTATAATTAGTGGGTAGCTAATCTTTTTTTTTTAATAAAATATTATTGCTGCTAGCAAGGGAAGTACAAAAAAAAAAAAAAAAAAGATTTTTGTATTATCGATTTCTTGGGGCTTGTTGTATATGCTTATAGTGTGATTAGAGATAATAATTATATACATTGACTGACTCGTTCTTCAAGTACTCTGACTCATCCATCGTAAATAAGGAGGGGTCGACAAATCTGTTGGTGTAATGCTCAACTAATATTTGTCGAACACACAATCTAGTGCATTTTACTTAATCTATTACTTCCTCACTGACAGAAACAGACGGATCACTTGAGGGGTGAAGCTTCAGCTGTTAACAAACATGGTAATGCGTTAACAGCGTAGTTAACTAGATTTCCAATCTGGCCATTAAATATCCAATCTGTTCCACAAACAGTCCATTTGGAATCTAGTGCGCCAATATTTTCCTTTAATGCATTTTTTTAAAATTATTATTAAACGCCATTCTATGATTTATCCACATTTCAAGCGCGTGTTGAGCTGAAATGTAGTGCTAAAAAAACGTATATATCTGTTTCGAGATTCTGGAGGATTCTCCTTCAAGCCGATATTTATTTATTATTTAGATTTTATTCAATACATTCATAACAAAATGAAGTAAGATAATTAAGAGCATTTTAACAGGACACCTTGCCATTTTCGGGTAGTTAGTGCTATATCATACATTGGACGATAATATAAAATCGTAACGTTTAAATTTTCACAATAATGTACGGTAAGGGTTCCACCATTCCAGTTCTACCATTGTCATAGATACTTTGAATAATGCATTAGGTGAAAAACATTCTTTCCGTGGGTCATGAAATTTTTATATTAAAATATTTGAACATTGTAAAGTTTTCCCAACAATAGTTTGCCTTAATATAGTTATGCATTATCATCTCAGCAAAGAATTAGGTAACTTCAATGTTTCCTATCAGGGATGAGATGTCTAAGTCTTTTAGTTTTGAGGCTGAGGTTTTGAGCTGTTTTATTGTTATATACGAAAATTAAGAGCATATTATTCCATTTTTGTTATTCTCCAACTTCAGTACCAAGTTTTCCAGACGGTGTCCAACAGCTTCTACTTAAATAGTGGAGAAAGTACACGTTTTAATCGTGGAAACAATTCCTGCAAAGGCTTCTGAGGATGAGGAAATTTTGACATTTGGGGACGTTATGAAGTATCGTATCCTTATGAAGGATTCGTTGAAGTTAAATGTTAACTGGATCTTCACAAGAAGAACAAAGCAGTTCTTCCTCTGGGTGCGATTTTTAGTCCTTTCCTTTTCTGCTTAATGAGCATTTTTTCTGACAAGTATGTTCCCTGTACTAAAAAAAATGCAGATGACTTAGACTGTGGGAAAGTAGTAGTAGCATACCTGCAATATCAACACTTTGTTGTTTGGTGTTAACAAATAAAATAATACTCAATACATTAAAAACATAGTTTCAGCTATTCCCGCTATCCATGGGGAAGGCGGTGGCCTAAAACTGGGCTAAAGTGTTATGAAATACACGTTACCCAGGACAACATATGATTGGGAACCCGAAGATAGCCGGTTCGATATTCGGAAGCCATGGGAGATTTAATAATACTACACTTTAATCCCCCTTGGCCTGGGGAAAACTCCGTATAGCCTAAAAGGCGAGGAAGGGGAGAAACCTTTGAAAGAAAAAATATATTTTAAAGATTGTATCAAATAATGAAGCAGCTTTATAAACTTTATAAATGGTTAAGCAAGATTCTATATGAAAAGCTGAAAAATAATTCCTCGTCTTAGGTCCAAGAAAAAGGTTCAAGAATAAGTCTTCTTCAAGGATTGAGCGCGTCATAGGGCGTTCAGGAGGTAGGCGCACCCATTCTTTGAACCTCTTTATAGCAACAGTTTAAAGTACCATAAAAAATTGAGAAGTTCAAAACTCAGCCCTGCTTTTGGATGTTAAGTGGTCCACCGAAATCCGAACTCAACATGGAGATCGGATGTTAGCAAAGGTGAACCAGTAGTGATGCATAGAAAGTAAGCATCTCCTTCTGGCTGTATAGGCTATGGATCTTTGGTCAATTAACAAACTTGCTGGTAAGGCTAAAGACGAAGAGAGAAACCAGTTTAAAAAACAGCATAAATATAACCTCGCCCTTATAAGATCTATTTAAAAAGGCTAAACGTGGGTAACTATGATCTTACGCTCTTAAAACGGTCCTCTGGCAGCCTTTATTGCTGTAAACCTAACCCAATGGCTTCTGTGCTCAAAGCATTTTGAGCTGTCAACATAGTATTGAAGGATTTCTTTCTACAGGTGGTGTTTCAATGGATACAAAGCCACTATGTCAGAGATGGCGATGAAATGACAGTTAAGCTCGCCAAAAAGGGTCACAAACTGGGCAAACAGAAAATTTTATTCCGTGCATAGAGCTTGTTCATAAGGTAAAAAAGACTAATCAGATTTTGATGAATCGGAATGATGTTGGGCTGTGAGATGTTTAATGTCGAAATTAAATGAGAGCCATAACTAAAAAAATTATTGTGATTCAGTAGAAAATACCTCCAAATCGAAATGGTATTTTTATGCCATAAATTATTGCCCTTAAATTTGTATACGAGCAATATGTGTGTACATTAAAAGTCGAAAAGTAGCAAATGGATTTACTTCAAACGTTTACACTAAATAGCGGGTGTATCTACTTTTTATGATAATATCCCCGATGGAAAAGATACTAAAACTATTTTTTCTCGGTTTTTGTCCAGTATTTGGTGCAAAATGATGGTTTATTTTTTCGCCGAAAATTCACAAAGAAAGCGCAGAATTAGTAAAATTATTAACAGAAATAAAAATTGGAAAATTCAAAATCAGAGGGGAAAACGCGGGTTCCATGTTAAAAAATATTGTAACGGCAGCAAACTCGCCCCCTAACCGCCCTCTGGTCACTTCTGTCATCTTACCTCGGACTCTACCTTATTAAACGGGAATGAGCCAGCAAGAAGTATAAAAATTGCTTATTTCATATAGGTTAATGTAGCTCGCACTTATTAAAAGGGTAAGAAATGGGAAAGAGTAAAAAATACTGTATTTCGTGCGTAATCATGCAGATAGATGCACGCTATTTTAAATAAAATTTGGAAAATCCAAAAATAGGTGAGGGTCCGAGTTCAAAAATATAATTTCAGTGGAGACAGTTCAGTTATCACATCTTGAAGGCTACATTATTAAACTGGATTAAAATAAGAGATACAGTAAAAAAGTAGTTGAATCATACCTGGAAAGGTAGATGCACACAATTAGCGATTGAAATTGGAAAATCCAAAAATAGAGAGGTAGGTACGGTTTAATAAATAAATAAATGTTTACATTATAAATATTACATTCAATTATCCTTATATAAGTGGGTAAAACAAATTTACGATTTCTAGAGATCTCATAGCTCGAAAGTAGATGCACTCTCAGCGATCAAAATTGGAAAATCCAAAAATAGAGGAGTAGGTGCGCCTTTAGTATGTAGTACGATGTTTTTGGTTAAATTGAAATACTTGTCGGAACATTATTTATTCCCCTCACCGGAATAAATTTATTTATTTCCATAAGTAAGCCGCAGCAAAGCTTTGCCGATTTTTCTAGGATAATATAAAGGTTTAGACGCTGAGATTATTTTGTAAAAAGAAAGGTATTTCCGTTTGGTATCGGATTCGACACCACAGATAGAAAGTGATGGACATGTATCGTTCATTTCAGCAGATCCAATAAGTCGGCGTTCCTCCATCGTTTTTTTCTCTCTTTTTAATCGAACAGATTAAAGCGTTGAAAACTGCGAATCCCCTCCCCGAAAGCTGAATGATCGCCGGGGAAAAGACTCGCGGGGAGATTAAGGGATAAATTGAAAAAAACCGAAATGTTAAATGAGAGCGATACATCCCGGCTAGGCATTAAGGCCACGATAATGGTTTATAAATGCAGGTGATCGGTTTGGCAAGCTGGCATCGTTAGCTCCAGATTAATATATACATTTTCTTCTCACTGGCAAGGTCCTTTCCCCAACCTCTCCTAATAGCTTTTAAATGAAACCATCAATTTTTATCAGCACCCTCCTTTATTGCCAGCCACAAACATATTTCATTTATTCCATACCATTATAATGGGTTTTTAAAAATTGCGGTCGTTCGCACCCTACAAATTTGCAATTTTTTGTTTCCTTTCCTTCTGATGGAGGACTGATATTTTGCTTTTTTATGGTTGGCCAAATTTATTTTATTTGGTAATAATAAAAATAAAGAGAAGTGTTTAAGATATACGCGAAATGGAATTTATCTATAGTGAAAACAACGTCTGGTAATTTAATTAGTAGTAAGTTTATAGTAATTTAAAAAAAAGTGTTACTGAAAAATCATTCTTGACAGTTAAGCGAATAAACAAAATTGGTATAATAATACATAAACTAATTCGTCTGGTTTTCATCCACTTAAACTCTCAACGAATTTAAAACATTTTCAGTGACACAATTTTATTTATTAATGCTTTAAGCTTTTGATTCATATTTTGCTTAGATCTTAACAAACTCTTTTATTGTTGGTAAACCATAATATAAAGTAAAAAATGAACAAAGCATTGAAGAAAAAGAGACACTTTCAAAAAAATAATGCCTCTCCTAGTCAAATAAAGGAGGGTATCAAGTGGTAGATGTGCGATGCATGAGCCCACCAGATTTTTAATCAAACATATGAAATGTATATTTAAAATTATTATCACGATTTTTTATTTAGATATGTAAGCTGTGGGATGAATGAAAATTAATCATTTGTTCCCGGAAGAAAAATGTCTGCATGGTGACCTACGCTCAATTATGCAGTATCAACTGTTATTTTTTACTTGCACCTACCGATGTAGAAAACTACGATAAGAGAAAGCATTTCGCACTTTTGGATTAGGGTTTTCAGCCAATTGTGACCACGAAATGTATTTTAAAGGCCTCCTAAAATTTCCCCATGCATCGGGCGCCTTAGTAAGGGAGGCTTCTCCTCCGAGGGGACTTTCAGTTTTCGATCTGCTCGGGCATTTTTATGTTTCACAATGTTGATTGACTCCACAAAAAGAATAAAACTAGTGGACATAGGTTTAGATGGGGTCTATTCTTGTTTAAAAGAATAGCGTCTAAATCTACTCAAAGATGTAAGTTTTATGAGTTTTAAAGTGTATTTCCCCAGATAAAAAAAAAAAAAAAAAAAAAAAAAAAAAAAAAAAAAATTCATGCTAATTATTATTTTCACTTACGTAAATATGTATATATGTATACCCAGGTGTTCCTTATCATTATTCTATAGATGTAAATTTGTTTATGTTAGGTTAGTTAGATCTCTTTTTCTACTATTTTATTTTGTTTAACTACCCAGTTTTGATTATTATATATTATTTTTATTTTTTCATTGATTTGTTTTTATTTTTTATGTAGGTTTTTAATTTTTCCTATTGTTCACATACAAAAAATTGTTGAAAAATCATAATTTTTTTTGTATATCTTTAAATAACAAAAATACTCTTTCTCGCTCTCTCTCTCTCTCTCTCTCTCTCTCTCTCTCTCTCTCTCTCTCTCTCTCTCTCTTTCTCTCTCTCACTCTCCCTCTAAAAAAAAAAAAAAAAAAAAATTAAGGTTTTAGTAATTAAATATACCATATATTATATAAAAATGAATTTATATTCACGGTTGCAGCTGAAAATAATTAAAGAAATAATAAATATTTTCAAACATGTTTGATCAAACCAATCATACCAGTTGGTAAGGAACCGTGGTACATTACAAATCAATTCGCTCCAAAGCTCCTTTTTTATTTCACATAAATAGCGAAAGTAGAAAAGACAAAGCACAACCCTCCGCTCCAATACAAAAGAAGTTTTGTCAACTTTGAATTGCCTCCGGGACGCATATCAATTCGGGAAGGGTTGGCCAACAAACGATGCGTTATCCCAAATCCGGTTCTTCTATTCCCGCTTAATGAAACGGAAAGGTTTTGGCGGGAGCGGGGAGGAACAATGATATGTGTTGCCGAGTCACGCCTTGTTTAATTAAAATACGGGGAGAGAACGACGCTCCACCGGCTGATCGTTGACGTAGGGAAGGGTTCGATACCCAGCCGTAGCGTTCCAACAATCTTAGCGGAGTCAGTTCTCATCAATTGTCTAGCTTATCTGGATGAAATCATTACTTGATCGGCAAAAAATATAATCATCTCTTCATTATTGTCAAATGGACCGCTATCTTCCTAAGGCGGGGACGTAAAGTGACATCCTAAATAATACTACAGTCAGAAATAAATTGTTGGTGCGTTCATATTGGTATAACACAAATGTTTGAGTGCTTTATTTAATTATGAATTTATATTGTCACCAGTGACTGATTGTTTTAAAAAAAATCTAGTTAGTTGAATTTGTATTGTTCTAGAATTCAGTTACTAAAATAAAATTGTTCTTTTTCTCTCAAAGGAGTCTTAAAGCTAATTCTTCTTATTGTTCTACTTGAACAGGTTATGGGTCCTCCATGTTCACAGAAAAGAAAAAGAAAGATTAGAACAAGAATAGGAGACATAAGATGCAGAAGACGAAATCACACCCGGATCAGACCTCTTTGAGGGAAATATAACTGGGAGACTGGAAAGTAAAAATAAGGATTGCATTAAGGACCAGACCTGAAGCAATAGAAATAATTGATAGAAGCTTCTAGTATCCACAAGAACCAGTAGATCAAAGTCCATAGTCAACTAAAAGCTTTCAGAAGAATTCAAGTTTAATCGATTTCATTACGAATCAAGCCTTCTGGTTATATCGAACAATATGACTGAAGAAATGTGTGAAAAAGTAAGAAGACATGAATCAGCTCGATCAATGTGGCTAGGTCTTTGTCAACTTTTCAATACTTTTTCAGAAAAAGAATTTTCGATCCATATAACAATTTTTTTTTAAGCCAAATGGTTGCCAGAAGACGAGAATGTTAGTTATACAGAACGAATTTATATATATAGTCAGTATTTAGTATATAGTATATATAGTCATTATTGCAGTACTTGCTGTAAATAAGTTTTCATTAGCGTTGTTAGTTTTTTTTTTGTATAACTTATTTCTTTAGTATATCTTATATTTATTTGCAGTTTTTTTTTTTTTATTTCAGACAGATTCAATCTTTTTTGTTTTTAATGAAGTTATTGTTATGTTTGTGTTATATCTTAAAGTCATAGAATGAACCTTTAGAATCCTAACAAAACAATCATGAAACTATGATTTTTTACAACTACAGTCTTTAATACAAATAAAAAAAGCATAATTGATTGTGTTTGTTCATTTGTTTCAAACAGGGATTGAAACAGTTATAACTTATTGAGAAAAAGTATAAAAATAACTGTTATAAAAAAACTTTTATTAATAACCTCTGAGCGATAAAAGTTTTTTCAAAACTGTTAAATAAAAGTTCTAGCTCAAAAAAGTTTTAACTGTTTTAAAACTTTTATAAATCTAATAAAAAAGTAAAAGTTAAACCTTTACTTATTACCTCTAACACAAAACTTAAAAAATTATAAAAAAAAAATATCTATTTCAAAATTTACAAAGGCAGTACTCTCATATAAAAAAAATATCCAAAAATTGCAAGTTTCGGATATTTTTGATAATAATGAATTTAATCGTGATATCCAGGTGCTTTTGAGAGAAATATCCACAATGAATTTCTTGGGGAGGGGGGGGGGGGGAATTAAAAAATATCAAACAATTATTTTTTCTAATATCTTTGACATTAAGGAATTTAATCATGATATCCTGGGGGGGGGGGGTTGAAAGAAATATCCACTATGAATTTCTTGGGGGGGGGGGGGAATTAAAAAATATCAAACAATTATACTTTTCTAATATCTTTGACATTAAGGAATTTAATCGTGATATCCTGGTGCTTTTGAGAGAAATATCCACTAAGAATTTCTTGGGGGGGGGGGGGGGGGAATTCAAAAATATCAAACAATTATACTTTTCTAATATCTTTGACATTAAGGAATTTAATCATGATATCCTGGGGGGTGTTTTTGAAAGAAATGTCCACTATGAATTTCTTGTGGGGGGGGGGATTGAATAATATTTAAAAACTATAACTTTCGGATATGTTTGATAATAATGAATTTAATCATGTTATCCTGGGTGGTGCTTTTGAAATAAATATCTGTCATGAATTCCTTGGAGGGGAGACTATTTATTAACCAAAATTAACTATTTTGGATAATTCCTTATTTGTAATTTTTTTATGCTTCAACTATGAAACTTGGTAATATGGGTATTTCAATTGATTTAAGAGCAGTTTGAAAGAAAAAAAAAAACTATATTAGTATCGCTATTCTTCTAGTATGGCCAGTATGGCACACTTTTTGAGGCGCCGCCCCCCCCCACATTCCCCCCACAACCAAAACTTTAAAATTATAATGTTTCAAATTTTAAGGATCCGAAAACATAAGGATGCACCCTCATTTCAATTAAATCGGTAAATCATGCATTACTGGAATTCCCGCGCCACGACCTACCTCTGAAATTTAAAATTTAAAACATGAGAATGTACCGTCATTTCAATGAAATCGGTAAATATTAAGTTACAGGAATGAAAATGTAAATTTTACCACCTTCCCCCCGAAATTTGATATAGATATTTTTTCGAGACAACACTATTATATAAAGACAGACCCCCCTCATTAAAGAATACGGAAGGTATGATTTTTTAATATTAGGGAACCCCTTCCCCACATGAAAATTCAAATTGGACATTTTTTTTTTAAATCACCGCCTTTGACAACAAAATAATAGACAGAAATGATTATAACAAAGAAATAATGTAAAAATATGAAACTTTTTTTATTAAAACTTATTTAAGTAAGTGGTTTATAGGCGGGCGCAATCGAATATAGGGTGCGCTAGTAGTTTTGCAAAATGTCGGAAAGAACGGTGTTAGACAAAGTTGATGTGATAGAGATAATTGGTAATTTTGAAAGACCATTAATTGAAGGGCAGGCTATTCTTGATGCAAACCACATATTTACATGTAGAATAATATCTAAAAATAAAAAAAACAGTTATTTTACAAGCCTTGTGCCTTCAAACTAGCAATCTTAAAGGACTGCCCCATCAAATAAAAGTGGAAATCAAATTTATTAATAATAATAAGCAATTTTCTTGTCATTGTACATGTAAAGCTGGTAGTTCTGGTAAATACAAACACATCATTGTAACTTTACTCGACGTTTTTCGGTTAGTAATAACATTAATTACCTATTCACACAATCATTGTTATGACAGCTTAGATTCTTTGTCATATTATTTATTTATTTGTCAAAACTTTCAGGTTTCGCATTGAAAACATGGAACAATTAAGCACAACGGATGTAATAGAAAAATGGGGAAAATTAAAAAAGAAAAACAAATCTATGACACTATGGTCTCAATGTTATTTGCATAAAACTAGCATTTTGGAATAATAAAATGTCAAATACTAATATTTACCAGGATAAATATAGTCTCTTTCTTTAAAATAAAGACTACATATCGTCATATGTTTCGAAACAGGCTTATCTATTCTTAATTTTACAATCCACTCTTTAAGAAGCTTTTTATTTTTTGGAAATAAAAGGGAATGACACGTCTTTTGATTTTCTAATTGAACACTGAGGGACCGAGCAATACCTATTAGATATTTTTCAAATGATTTTTTGCTCAATCGGCTTTTAATTATGGAAAAATAAATTAAAAACGCCAAAAAACCCTATGAATCCCAGGTAATGGTCCCGCTTTTATCCCCGTTTCTCTAGTTCCTGCAGCACCGTCGCAGAAGCAGCACCGTCGCTTGCGCCCGCCTATTAAAACTGTTAAATAAAAACTTTTATTATTTAGGTTTGAAAATAAAAGTTATGAAATAACTGTTTTGAAAGACCATATGATAATAAAAGTAAAAGTTAAAAATATACTTTTATCGATCAACACATGTTAATAAAAGTTAAACTTTTACTTTTAAATGAAAAGAGTTAACAGTTTAATTCGATCACTGGTTTCAAAGGCTACAAATGGTTCTTTAAGCTTTTCTTCGGAGCATTCTTGAGTTAAATTCCGTACACAAAGTACCTTAGCCTTTGAAAAAACACACTTCATATAGCTTGGGCAGTTTAGTTTAAAATTTAATAATGGATAAAAACGATTGAACATAATTCCCTTTCATTTAAATTATGTTCAAGGATGTTATTCTTATAAATTAAAATTCTTCAATTCATTCTGCATTTAGTAATGTATACAGAATGTACTCGTATGTTCATGTCTTGACACTAATCAGTTCTATTGATTACCCTTCGGGCAGAGGCCCCTACGACTCTCTGTTTCCGGTAATTACCCCAATAACAGAGGTCGTTACTCTAAGCACCGGTGATCCTATGTCACTGCACTGCAGTATTTGGCATTCGATCCTTAGATCTATTTAAGTAACAAGATGCATCATTGTATCCATAGCCTTATCATACAAACAAATATCTATAAATACTAATTAATTAAGCTCAATTAACCCATGAATCTTAAGGTCCGATTTTTTCCTAACCTTAAGAACATATAATTATATGCCATATAAGCTGTGGCAGGGTACTTTTCTGTTCTGTTCTATTCAAATTTAAGAAGCTCCTATTACATTTCATTTCTACTTAAAAATCAGTCAGATGCAGGCTAATTAATATTGGGTCATCCCAATAAAATCATTTTTTTTTTCCCCTTGTTTGAAAATAAACATTTATTTCGTCTCAGGTTATCGTATCTTTATCATCGAGGATTTCTTTTACCTAAATTTCTTGACATATTGATAATTTATCATTTTAAATTTGATATAATCTTTAATAAACTCGTATCAGTAAGCAGCAAACATTTGAAGGTATAACATGTTTTATAGGGTGATTCCATATCAAGTGGTCCAAAGTGGTTGCTCGATCATTTTAGAAAAAAATTATAATTTTACTACCAATTATGTATGGAATCAGTAATTCAAATCAATTTTTTAAAAATTTTTAGGATCAACCGTTTCAAAATTGCAGCCATTTTTGTTTCACCTTTCAGGCCGATTTTTGAGTTTTTAAGCTCTCACAGAAAACTCATTTTCTCAAGATTGGTAAGTCATAGACTAATAATTCAAACACAGTTGTTTTCCTTAAAGTCTGTTCTATATTTCGTGTTCTCTTTATAAGGGCATGTACATTAAAGCTGATTTTGGGCATGATAATAAACCTAACTAAGTAGCTTTCATTAAAAGTACTCTTAACCCTTATATTATTTACTTTATTTTTTTATGAATTTTTAAACTTCACATTTTTTAATGTTTGTTAACTTTAGGCTCTAATATCTCTGGTGGGCTAGTTGATAAAAATCTCATTCTTTTTTACATGTTATGCTTACATGCAACATAAACCAACTGTATGAAATTTTAACCTGTATATTTGAGTAATTTAGTAGCTACGAATTTTTGAAAATGGCCATTTTCGTGCTCATTTAACAATGCGTAAACTTGATCATACTACATTAAAATTTTACTATTCATGAATTTTTTACTTTTAATAAACCTTATTAATTGTTTGGTTTTTTAATTTTATCAATGTCCAACGGAAAATATTTTTAATTACTTTTTCATTAAAAAAAATAATAAAAAATTAATAGAGTATATTTTAATTATAATTAGACCCAATGTTTTTTTTTTTTGTTTTTTTTTTGCATTTGACATAGATAAAATTAAAAAAGAAAACAATTAATAAGGGTTACTAAAAGTGAAAAGTTCACAAATAATAAAATATTAATCAAGTTTACGCATTGTTAAATGAGCACGAAAATGATCATTTTCAAAAATTCATAGCTACTAATGTACACAAATACACAGGTTAAAATTTCATACAGTTGGTTGATGTTGCATGTAAGCATAACATGTAAAAAAATGAGATTTTTATCAACTAGCCCACCAGAGATATTAGAGCCTAAAGTTAACAAACATTAAAAAATGTGAACTTTAAAAATTCATAAAAAAATTAGGTAAAGAATATACGGGTTAAGAGTACTTTTAATGAGAGCTACTTAGTTAGGTTTATTATCATGCCAAATTTAGCTTTGGCGTACATGCCCTTATACCCAAAACTTACCCTCAAAAATACTTTTCAAGTATTGGATTTCAAAATATTCAAATAATAAAGAGAACACGAAATATAAAACAGACTTTAAGGAAAACAATTGTGTCTGAATTATTAGTCTATGACTTACCAATCTTGAGAAAATGAGTTTTTTGTGAGAGCTTAAAAACTCAAAAATCGGCCTGAAAGGTGAAACAAAAATGGCTGCAATTTTGAAACGGTTGAACCTAATTTTTTTTTAAAAATTGATTTTTAATTACTGATTCCATACGTAATTGGTGGTAAAATTATAATTTTTTTCTAAAATGATCGAGCAACAACTTTGGACCACTTGATATGGAATGACCCTATAAGTTATGTTATTATGAAAAACAAAAGAATATATGGTTTTGCAGCCAAAAAGTATTAAAACTTTCTTGCAAGCGTAGTACTTTTGATTTGTTATTGAGGTTGACCAAAAGGAAAGATAAGCAATAAACAAACTGCAAGAGAAAAATTTGTTTAAATACGCTATATAACATAACCATATTATAAAAAAAAAAAAAGTTAAGTCCGTATAAAAAGTCCAGGTCAATAATGATTTCAATTACACAATATAAAAAAAACCAATTTCACGTTCTAAATTAACCAAAAATACTCGCACTTCTAATGTTAATTATAACGGATTTGCCACTGATCTTAATTAAAAATCTTTTTCATAAAAACTAAAATAATTATGCTTAAATATAATAGAAAGATTAAATAATAAAATGAAAATAATATATATAAAACTATAATATATATAAAGAGTATAAAATATAAAGAGTATAAAGACTGAAAATAATATACGCTTAAACATTAATTAATCTTGTTCATCTCAAACTAATTATTATTGGTAGGTAGGAACAATTCGAAAACATCACATAATTGTAAATCCGATGGAATTATTTGGGTTAATGTAACAGGACAATTTAAATCGGACAAATGCTTGTAAACCAATTGAAATTTGTTTCCCAATTTCAGTGATAGGTACAAAGTTCCGAATTCTCAATTTATTGTTTTCATCTACTCTCATGTCTCCTAAAAGTTACAAGTTAAAACGATACCTACAGCATTTTGTTTTTCAATTCGGTTTTGGATATATTCGCCACAACCAATATTTTCAATTGAGGATAAGTTACACAAGCAGATACCATATTGCGAACAGCGAAGTATGGATTCCCAGAACGAGGTACATTGACTTACACTCCGGTTTTATTACATCGGCTATCCCACACTGCGTTATGGATAACAAAGTTAATATTTTTGTGCTGCATGTCAACCTTTCTAAAGCTTCAATAGAGTTGTTTTTCTTCATATCGAGCACGGGGCAATTGTATTTGACCATTTATAACTACGATTCATTGAAAACAGATATTACTAATTGTATTGATTGAAATATATCAACTAAATTTGTAGTAAATTAGGTGAAGTAGTACTCAACTATTATTACTAACTTAAAAGGTCCCGAGACCATGTTCTTTTCAGAGGCCTAAGATGAATTCTTAATTGTTAGAGATAGAGGGTTAGAAACCAGAGGCTTTCCAAGAGCAGTCGGGGTGCGGAGCAACTTGGCTTGAAAAAGGGGTGGGTACATGGCTCCTGGAGAGAGGGACCGAGGCAGAATTGAGAAATTCCAGTGAAGTATTGTACTATAATTAAGGTATGCGAATGTGTTTTAAAAATGTTTATTATAGAGTTGTATAAATCAAATTATTTATATATTTTTGTTTTTATTATATTGTATTTCAATGACCTCTAATAAAGGAAACTAACTCAAGAAATACTAGAATGTTACATATAGTAGATTCTTCACTGGAATAAAAGCCTGTGTGCAATAGATTAACTGGAGTATCTTGGTTTCTGAACTGGGAACTCTATTCATAGATCTGTTTTACATTTAATGGCTACTCCCAAGTTGTAGAGACAGTGGTAGTTGTGGTCTGGACATATGTACTCAAGGGTTTGTACCGTAAATCTTCTTAGTTCTGTCTAAAACTTTATATCACTGTACATAACTGTATTTTACCTTACGTTATCTCTACTTTTAAGTAAAATAATTAATTCAAAAGTTTACTTTACAAATACTTCATTCAATGATGTATTGACGGGCATATGTGAAGTTTTCTTTATCAAATCTACATCCCCCATTAAATCGTGAAATAATACTTACGTACATGTTAAACCCACTATATTTCTGTATTATAATAGGTCATAAAATCTTATCGAAAACATGTTCTAAATAAATGGAATACTTCTTTATGAACAACTTTTGTTATTTTTATTGCTGGTATATTTGTACAAATTAATTAATTTTGGTTTAGGTATAATATGAACATTTCAATTGATAGAATGGCATACTCTAATTTCAACATTTGCAGGAAAGCACTTTAAATAATATTTCTCAGTTGTTAATTCATACCTTTTTATTTTATATTTTAGTAAACTGTTATTTTAATGTTTTTTTCATACTGTAACGTAAAACTAAAAAAAAACAAACACAAAACATATGATTTAAAAGAGTTCTAGACTTGTTGTTGGAACAAAAATATATTACCTGTTCGTGAATCTTCTAAACTTGCCGGGAACCTTCTAGACTTTTATAATTCAGACTAAATGTATATAAGGAATGATGGACTAGAAAGTTGTCTTGTTTTGAATATCGAGTTATGTGGTTACTTTTGTGTTACTGTGTGGTTGCAAGTAACACTGGTAATTATTTGAGTTCGTATTGTTTATCTGACATTGCGAATTATTATTTGTCGTATATAAAAATGATTTAAACCCACGTAAGTGTTATATTATCAAAGCTTTAAGTGAATATTTTAAAATTTCGTAATTTATTAAACTTAGAACTATTAGAAAAGTTTATGTACAATTGTTCAATAAAATAATTTTATTGTCTGGACCCCATATCATAATTGATAATTATTTCAAGCCAATGATAAATCATCATAGCATGTCTTCGTAGCCAGTGTCGAAAAATAAGCACAGTCCCCAAAAAATGCAGAAAATTTGTTTACGAAGATGTCCTGAAAAAACATGCAAATAATAATTAAACTATCGCTGAAAATGTTTACTTGTTGGAAAAACATATGTTATATATAAATGGCATAAGGTATGCTCCAAGAAGCTATTAAAACACGTTGATAACTAACAAACTGCGCATGTCCTTCCCCCATTTTTGTAATTCTAAATTTGGTTGGTTAATTTTGAAAAATGCTCAATATTGTTTTAATGCTCGATGAATTGAATGGGAAAACCCACCATTCAAATTCATAATCAATGGAGCGGTGGGGGGGGGGGGGGGGGGGTTGTGTGCAGGCAGTCTGCTACTTATCGACGTGGTTAAGTTGTCGGAACAAACCTACATATAACCTTAAATACTATTTCAAAATTTAGAATTCTTCAGAAGCTACGATCCTTCGGGAACTTCTTTAAGTTCTCGAAGGATCGTAGCCATTAATGATTTAAATTATATTTTGATTTCGGGCTTCCACTCGCTATGCACATTAAAAAGGAATACAATACTTCTGGAAATTATTTTTAGTTGATTTGGGGGCCTTGACACAGAACTCAGGCTCCTTTTCTTCTTCTGCCGGTCACTCTCGGATATTATTGTACAACGTAATCATGAAATTTTGTGCCGATTCTTCATTCTGGATTGACACTTTTATGTTATCCAGATCACTATTATCGATTTTTAATTTTGTTTATGCAACTATTGAGGCGTAAAAATGAAAAATTATTGATTTTGAAAAAACAAAAAACTTGTATATAAGCTCAAATGTGGTTCAAAAATTAAGAAAAAATATTAGGGACATTTCCAGCCATGAAATAAATACGTTCTACTAAATAATTTCAATATTAGTTTGTTCCATCTCCAATTCCATCTATGATGGCTGTCTCTTTTTTTTTCTTCTTTAAGTTACGATAATGTCCCTAGCTGGTGTCACTGACAGGATTTGCTTTGCACTTCACTTAATGAGCATGTAAGCAAAATATATTCCACAAAATTCTTATAATGTCTCAATTAACCATCCTTTGACTCCAATTAACAGATGAATCTAAATGAACTAATGCAAATAGCAGAACCAGCAAAAGCCCGTGATTGAGTAGCGAAGGGGTTGTCTTGACCTCAGCAGCAACGGATCCAAGAGACAATCAGAATCCTATTTGGATGCTTTTTTGACTCCATTAGTCGAATCTTCTACATCCGCGTAGTCAATTAGTCGAAGCTGCAGCTATTGTCCGCCAGGGAAGGCGCTATTTGACTCGGCTCTGTCGGAGTAATCAACCCACCTCCGGAGGGTGCCGCTTTTGCCCAAAGGGGGGGGGGCGTCATTTGATTTTCCGGCCTCTTCTTCTGATTGCACTTTTGGAAATTAGAAAACCTTGAGAGACCACTCTTGAGGTAATGGACTGAAGCTAGATTAATTAATGTGACTTCGTTTTAGGTGTGGTTCGAGGTACTATTAACAATAGTTTTAAGATGGTTAGAATTTATTGTTGTTTTAATTTAGGGGCTAAATCTGCCCTTGTTACTAATTCTAAATCGAAATGATAAACCAATTATAAAAATAAATATATCGGTATTAAATTGTTTGAATGAGTATCTCACCGTCACTATATTACGTTTCAGCGACACAGTTCGATATGGTTCTTTCTTTGTGATGTTCGTATACCGCTTGAAATGATTTCTCTCTATATTATCGTCTTTAAAATATAAATAGCTAAGCCCTTGTTGGGTTTAATTAAACGAGTTCTAAAAGTATTTATTTGAATAGGTTTTTAACATTTTTTCTTACATTTATTTTTTGTAAAGGAAAAGCAGTAAAAATTGCATTGGGGATGAAGACACCTTGTAAAAAAAATATTTGATTCATTTTGTGAAACTAAGGGAGCTGGATGTGTTCGTAACTGGTATTGTTTTGTCTGGATGTGTAAAAGTTCCATGAATTCAATACTGTTAAGTTAGTCGAATATAATAATTTCAAACATATGGCTCTCAAAGGAATAAAGGCCTATCCCTATTTTCTCATATAAAAGTTGTAATTTAATTAAATGTTTTTTCAACTTTCTTCTTTTTTTTTTTTTTTTTTTCTATTTTCAGTTAATTAAGGAGGCAGCTTGGGGTTTTAAAGGAATTTTCAAAGGGCAAAGAGACAAGAAGGGAAGAGGGCTCCCGGAGAGGAAAGAGGGACTAATTGCATCAAATCAGTTGAAGGAAAGGGCTCTGGATATTGAAGAGAAAAAGTCCCTGCAGGATGTCCCCCGGTGGGCGCCAATAACTTTCTCAAGTGTCCTATCAGCTCCCCCCCTTCCGCTAATATAATTCCGGATGGAGAGCTAAATAACGGCTATTTATCAACGCTCCGTTGCAATTACTTGTAACGCCACCAGGCCCCATTTAAATTGCACCTCCTCCATGATTGATAGCTTCCCTGGGTCCTCACTACAGGACCGTTTCCAGTTTCATCCTTTTATCTTGGACGGATTGGATCTGTCATATTTTTGATGAGGGATAGCTAACGATACGGGGGTAATAGTCCTGCTTTTCATTATCGGACTCTTAGCTACTTACTAAAAGACTAGTTTCCTACAATTCAGCGATTAAAAATTTTATGAACAATGTAAAATATATGACTTTAGAGCATATTAGATACAACGCCACTCTTAAGTTGAATGAGACCCGATATTACCCGAAAACAGTCCCTAGCTCACTTTTTATAAGGAATCTGAAAGAACAGATGAATTTAGTTCCTATTTATTTCCGAGAAAATAAAACTATAAAAGATTGAAACGAACAGTAACAAACATAAGAAAAAAAAATCAAATAAATGATTTGTAAATCTCATTCCTACCACATCTAAAATAGAACAATATCAGTCATTAGATAATAGCTAGTCATTAGATTAGCTGCGGTTCCTACCACAGGTAATCTAATGACGAGCCATTATTAAAGGTGATTGCATTTTCTCCCCATCCATGTTCAGATATTACTTGATATCATGTCAGTAAACAAATTATATTAAGTGTATAATTAATATACACGTGTCATCGATATATTAGTATTATGAATGATATTTTTCTTAATAGTAATAACGTCATGTTTTATTATATTATATTTTATTTTATTTTTTTAAATAAATAATATTGTAACGCTTCTGTGGGTTAAAGAATATTTATTTAACAAAAAGATACAATTATCAATGAATTAATACAACTCAAATATTAGAGCAGGTTACAAAAATGATAACGTTATAACACACAATCATATGACTTGAGCTTCGCAATCAAGACACAGACTTAGCCTAACTCGTTCAGTCACTCGCTCCTTATATATAATCGTAAATGGTAAGGCCTGGAATGTTCCAGAACAATGTGGACAGTTTTACGTCTTCGCGGACTAGGCGCGAAAGATCTAGACCCAAACAGTTCGTCGCAGTTTGCCCAACAAACGGTCTGGGAGTTTATAACTTTTTTTTTTATTTGCTTATCGATTTAACTTTACAATATAATGAAATATATCATGTTTTTTATATCAAATAATAAACAAATAAAAATTTACGATTTGCTAGAACCACTTTATGTGGGTGTGGGATTCGTTTCAGGTGAAATTCTGTCATTAGTGAGTATATCACACGAGTTGGGGAAAAATAAAAACTTAGCTTGGTTCAACCATGTAACTTTGTCTACTCGATATTGTAGACCTTTAGTTACTTTATTTTCAAGAGAGACTGCCGGCATTACCTGAATGCTTGAGAAGAAGAATAAAACCTTGTTTTAGATTTGAATGAATCAGAACGATGAACTATTTGGTTATTTGTTTTTGAGAATTTGACATTAAAATTTAGTTACTAAATATTTCACTTTTAGATTTATTTTATTAAAATAACCTCAATAATTATTTTTTAATATTTTAAGATTTTTTATTTTATTTTTATAAATCCTTTGTCGGAAACATTGTATTCAATTTTATTTATTAATTCATGCTCAAATTTAATCGTTTAGAAAAAATAAAATAAAATAAGTGACTTCTAGAATTATTTCCACCTAGCTTCGCCATCGGTCCCACTGTACGCAGCCCCCAACCCCTGTCGTGGCCAAACGCTTATAAGCCCATAGTATCGTTAATTTAACGGTCAGTACTTTTTCGATTAGTTTCCATCCCATTATGGGATGAATAATATCGATTATTTTTTACCCAGACAGTATCACTAATAACTTACTCACCTAATGGCCCATGTCAAGTGTAAATAAGGGTGTCAGGGGCAGGCGCCATAAGGTTGCCAATGGTGAGGCCACATACAGCTGCCACGGCTGCATGGCTGCATGGCCCTCCTATCAGTCAGGTCACAAATTAACCATTCAACCATTCTTTTGTTGTATCTGGATGCGGGGCTTGGAAAAGGTTAAGGGTGCACGGTTTTGAATTTCATTTGTAGTAGGAAGGAGTAGTTTAAATCAGCATTCTAAAGCTGGTTTAACTTGTTTCCTTGAAAGTTTAAGTTGCTTCCAAAAATATAGACCAAATTATCAATCTAAGATCTAATATGCTTAATGATGCCACTTAAATTCTATACGATTTAGAGTTAGATAAAATTATTACGTATATTGTCTTCAAATAATCCAATTCAAAAATATTTGTAAAACTACATTACTATAAGTTTGAAGTAAGAAAATTCAACTTTAGGTTGGTATCGGAAATTACTGGGAGCTTAGAGGGTGGTAGAAGGGTCCCAATAAAGCGTTTTCTCCAATAAATCAGATTTATTAGACAATTAGTATAATATTAATTATAAATTTTTACATAAACAACAATAAAAATAAACTTATTTCCAAAACTATAACTGAAATAGGGTAACTGCTAAATACTGCAACCTCACAGTGCGAAGTCCTAGCAGGTGCGATTAATTACCGATTCGTGTAAAATTAATTAAGTTAAATTGAAAAAATGCAGTTTTTTCATTCCCTCGCTTTTCGATCCCTTATCCCCGGTTTTTTTTTTTTCGGAAATATCATGAAAGATATTTGCTCGATTGATGCCCGTTCAAGAAATAAGCATTCTTTTGCGAGTATAATAATTTTCTACAACACAAACTTTGAAATACAAAGGTTTGAATATTTTTAAAAATTAACTGTAAGTTAATATATGAGAAATTTCAGAACCGTGGAATTAGTCCTTTCCAGTAAAAAGACCCAAATATTACATTGGTAGGCAAAATTTCTTTGCTAAAAATATTGCAGCAATTTTCAGAATTTTTTTCATTTTAAGCAATAATAGGGATACAGCTTACCGCAGTATGAGTAGAATGGAAAGTTGGTTATAGAGTGCGGACAATGTAAACTATAAGGCAATAATAACTCACAGCGATCTAAGTCATAGGAATTTACCAGTGCCGTTATTTGCGTTTTTTTTAGTCAAAAATTTAAGTATCCACCAGCCATCAGTTTTTACCATTTTTGATTATATTCGTGGAACTTTATTGAGGGTAATCCTTGATAATCCAATATTAGTGACTATAAAAGCCATTCAAGTTAGATATGACGTGGTATTGTATACTAAAGTGTAGTACTTTATATTGTACAGTATTTCAAAATTGAAATCAATGTTCTTTTAGTTTTAAGTCGACCATCTTTACTATCTAGAATGGATGGATATCAGATTCTTCAGGACCACGGACCAAGAAATAGTTCTACTCACTTTTACAGTACTGAATCCAAGGCCATCCATAAAGAGTAGTGGAATAGTTTTTTCTTTTTTTTTTCTTATCAAAAGTAGGGATTTATTTAAATAGACGAAAAAAAGGTGTTTATAGTTTCCATAAACCCGTATTGCCTCGTCCTCTTGAAGATACAGCACCCACATGGCTCCGCTCGGCAGCTGCGCGCACTCAGCTGTTCCCTCTGCATCTGTACGGTTTGCTGGCTTTCATGTGTCGCAGCTAATTTTGATGGCTGAAGTGTGTTTTCTGAAGCAGGGGGCATGTACTGTCCCTTGTAAACAGGGTTTAGGGGCTGGTTTTGAAGTGTCCCACTCAAATGACATATCGCCCGTATTTCGGCAGGGCTGTCGGTGTAGTCAAGTATGGAATAGAGTACAGTGGCGTTTCCGGTTTGCATCCATTGTCTAAAGAGTTGCGGAGGGACGATTATGAGGGACGGTCGACTGATACGTATATCATCTTTGATATGAACATTATGTAAATGGTTTAACAATAAAAATCTGCGCTAGTTGACTTTTAGGTCATGGCAGTCCCACTGAATTAATCACGACCGATTTAATCTGGTTCAAACAAAAAGCTTTATGATTCTATAATGCTCCCCCCCCCGCCCCCGACATCTCCAAAATATACCATTTAATGCCAGGCTGACGTCATATGAAAAAAAAAGATTAACTTCAATTAGACTAACATAGCACCACCTTTGTTCTTTGATGTGAAAAAGTTAAAGCGCAAATGTAACCTTTCTAATGAATATAAAGTACCATACGGTATTAATTCTCCTAACTTCTTTTTATTTAAGTCAAATTTTGGCCTTTGTGAAAATCTTAAGATTGCAGAAGATGAATAAACAATTATAATCAACTACTAACAATAGCGGCAATATTAAAAAAATTAAAGTATTTGGAAACAAAAAAAAAATTACAGTTTCTTAGTTGGAAGTGAACGTAGAGTATAGATGAGAATAAGCGATGAACACCATTAATTATTTAAAAACTCATAATAATTGGACAGAGATTGCTATTTTTAAATGATTTTGTTTAGTTTTAATGGTGAGGTATCCCATCCTTCTACCCATCAATCTCGTTGGTCTCTTTCCGAATATTGTGGCATTGTTTTGTAGATGCTTACTGTCCAGTATAAGTCCCGCCCATCCAAATTTCTTTCTTAAATTTTCAGTAATAGAAACTTTCAGTAGGAAAGTCTATACTATGGTTTCTTTACCACATTTGCGATGTATAGTTTGCGATTGTTTGACGAGCCAATTAGAACAAACCAATTGTTAAACAGTTCATTTCAGAGTTATTATTCATTCAGGGTTAGGGTTCCTTAAATTGCGGTTTCCGAACAATGTTACACTGGTCTCGTAGGAATTTGGGAAGATAGATAAGTTTTAGGACATGGCAAAATATAAACAAAAAATATTAAATAATAAACATATTTTTATTTTTTTTTCATTTTACGTAAATCGCACGGGCTGCACAATATTAAATACATATTAGTACAGCCCCATTAGATATCGATTCTTCTTTCATTGCATTTAAAGTATAAATGATATTACATAATTGGGCGAAATTGTGTTATAAATAAAACGTTTCAGGAACAGGACACGTATAATTTAATTAGCTTGACTAGCTGGATTTATCCTTCATTTGATATGTTACGCAATTATACAAAGCTATATTTTTTTTGGTGCCGAAAATCAGGAACTAACTAGTGTAATTGTCAACTGTTTTTCCTTCTGATAGGTAGAATAATAGTCAGGATTTTCAGTTTGATCTTTTTTTTTATTTTGGACAGTCAACGTTTCGACCCCTACATGTGGATCTTTATCAGGGCTTCTGAGTCCAGAGTAATACATTGACCTTCTGTATTAGAACAGAAGCCCTGATAAAGATCCACGAAACGTTGGTTACCCAAAATAAAAAAAGATCAAACTGAAAATCCAGACTATTAATCTACCCATTTACTGCCATTACTAATTCAGTAAAATGTTTTTTGAGTTTGAAAGGGACTTTTTTGTATAATTCTTGGAAACTCAAAGGTCATTTGTTAAGTAAATACCTCATGACAACCATTGCATTTGGCAAGCTATTTTCAGAAGGGGAATGAAACTTTATATTGTTCTACCTCGGACTCGTAAAATTCAGAAAATAAAACCGAAGGCTTGGTGGTTCCGTTTCTTACCGCCGAATTACCACTGTCAGAGTTTAGGAACTATCTACACTTTTAAATTATTTTCATTAATGTTCTTCTTTGAATTTTTCTTTAATTATTATTACAATATTTATTATCCTATAGGATTGAAATTTAATATTTTCATAATTGTTATTTGCGATTAAATCCCTCCATAATAGGTGTTGGTATTAGGTACATAGGTAGGTTGCCAGGTAGAGGTAATTGGGCCGAAGATCCCAAACACCCCTATCCCATTGGAATTAACCTTAAGCTATCATCCCTCAACCAGATTTAACTTCAGCGAGGGTCGTGAAAGTTGTTCCTCGTCATTTAAAGGTCATACCCCTGGCGACTACCTTATTATGGTGAAACACGGCCCAGAATTCTTTTAAGTCATAACATTTTTATATATGAATGAACATTATCATTTAAGACGATTATTTTTTATTTTTTAAATTATGTAAATGCACAATTATCACAGGAGTTAATTTGGAGTCGGAACTTGCTTTACATTTATTTCAATTAATGTAGTAAGAGTGGCTACTTTAAGTGAAATAAAATAATTATGAATAAACCTAATGGTTGAGCGCAGCCCTAGCACAACCGCTGACCAATTAACAGTGCTTATGAAGTACTGGATCCATTACACCGGTTCTAGTGCTTTAGTTTATTTATTTTAAATTATTAATTGAAGGTTAAATTTAAAACCTAGCGACAATGTCGATAGCGATGTCAAAAATTATTTAAACCTACTTTTGAAAATGATCCACTGATTAATCGTCAATTTATTAGTAATATGATTTGCAATGAGTAGTCTACCAATAATCTTTATGTTTCTAACCGTTAGGATACGCCCTTTCCCGACCTGCAGCACATTAATTTATTTATAATGTTTATAAGTCACTAAATTTAAAAATTATTATCATTTAAGTATATAGACCCGGACGTATAGGTAAAGCACGACAGTAGACAAAAGACAGCTGATTGGTTAATTAGGGGAAAATTAATTTTCTTCTAGAGGTGAATACAGTTCCATTGGCAAAGGAAGCAGACCTAGGGTCGTTACGAACGTCATTGTCTTCAGCGTATGAAAGTGACAAAAGAGAAGAAGGAGGCAGCCAGATGGATTATTTCAATTTATCTCTTTGTCCCCTCCACTTCCCCTTGTCCTTTATCTTGTATTTTGTCTTTGTACCTTGGAGATAAAAGTGACATTCTGAAAAAGCTAAATTGAGGCGAAAACTAGTAAAAGAACAAAATTGGTTTATGGCCACTGATGTTGCTTTCTGCCTTCTTTTTCCGTGTCTTTAAAAAGAATTTCACTTCCAATTCAGCATCTGTTTAAGATAAAGAAATGTGAAAAAAATTATCATTTGAAATGATTAATTAATTTGATTTTATTCTAGATGAAGTGTAAAATATATCAATATTCTAGAATATTGACATATTCAACTTATCTAGATTATTGAGTATATCAATATTCTAGACTAGTTGATGGTATAAGTTTTTCAAATTTAGAGGTTGCGGGAAAAAGAAAGGTAGGTAGGTATGCAATTGTTTCTTTTAATGGTTTTGTATGACATTGGGTATTTTTTTTTTCTTTTTAGCTCACAGGCTTAACAAATCAGGTTAAAAGTAAGAAAACAGGACAAAGTCCAAAAAGAGAGTATATGACAGAGATAAGAGCATTTTGCATGTTTCGTCCTAAATAGTGGTGAGAATATAAGTTTTATTATAATTAAAAATGACCAATTATGTAAAATAATCGAAAATAGAAAAACAGACTACAAAAAGGAAAGTAATAAAGAAAGGTGACAATAGATGATGTAGGTGGAAATGTTGCTATAAATTTTATTTTAATTTAATATTTAATAGTTTATTGCTTTTGTTAATTTGATTACTTATAAAGTGCAATTTTTATTAAGGTAAATTAAAACCCCGAAGATGGAAACTATTCCGAAACGTAGGTAGAGAAATGTTTGGGATTTGAATTATATATTTATATAATAAACATATAAAAATAAGGAGCATTTGATTTTTACAGTTATTTGAACTCAAAAACCAGGTATTCTTTAAAGATTATTAAATGTTTAATTCCATCACAATCCTCCCATAGACGCTCTGGTCAACCCATTTACAAAATCCATAAATTAAATTTGCCATTCACTGATTATCTTAAAAAAATCATTCCAACTTCTATACCACGGTTCTAAAACCTAAATAATAATAAGAAGCAAGTGTAGTCTACATCTCAAAATTATACCTCTGAATTTAATAACTTGGAATAACTCTCAATCTTTAGTTCGAATCTTCAAAGAAATATCTTGGCGTCCCTAAGCAATAGGAGGTACAATAAATTTGTAAATTATATCTTTCGAGTTTTTTTAAACAAGGCATGAAATAAGTAATTTTCGGAAAACCGAAATAAAAAGCATTACCCGAAGTCACTGGTGTAGTGGTTAGAAAAAAGCCTTCAATTCGGGTTAGGAGTTCAAAAACCTGGCAAGTGGCCTTAGGTTTTTGAAATGAAATAAAAATTCTTTCTTATGTTGTCCTTCGAAGGAACGTAAAATTGCGGTTCAAAACCTCTTCCTGATCAGGTATTCTTTAAAGATCCTTATCCTAATAATATCTGGATAGGCAAAATTTTTGCATGGTTTATTAGCCATAAGAGCATAAAGTGACGACGATAAGTAAATAAAAAAACGATTTACCCATTTCTAGCCTCCCATTTAATGTGCTATTGCATACCGCGAAAAAGAAAAAAAGAATTCGGGACTAATTTGAGGAGAGCAATGAAATACTAGTTTTACTCCTATTGTTGCATCATTTACTATCGAAGACAGCATTGGAATTAGCGTGTGGATACTGACAGATTATACCTTTGGGTAACAATATGAAAATGTTGGTAACAGATTGTGCAAGCATGAACTTTCTTCTAGGGTGGTAAAAAATTTCACAAGACATCCGTAATCCAAGAAATTCGATTCCAAGGAAAAATGAATTCGGGACTAATTTTAGGAGAGCAATGAAACTAGTATTACTCCTATTGTTGCATCATTTACTATCGAAGACAGCAGAATTAGCGTGTGGATACTGACAGAGTGTAAAGAAGTAGCGATGTAAAATTTAAATGAAAGGAAACAAGTCTCGCTTGTGTCAGATTAACTTGACATGACTTTCCTCAGGTCCCGGGCAAGTTGCTCGCCTATCCTCTATTCGGGTTAAGATAAAACATTCACTGCTACCTCCACCAGCTGAGATATTCATCCCGGATCGGCTCAAACATTTATCCCACCGGTTATTTCTTCGCCTCCTCTTACCTTATTGATTCTCCACTCCTCATCGAGAAGTGGTCGATCCAGAAACGGCGTAGTTCAGATGCATCATCAATGAGGGAGAACATTTCCAGAATTAAATTATTACTTCTTAATATATCACAAATGTCGGGGTCAATGAAGGAAGTTGTAAAGAAGAGAACTTGGCGTCGGTAACGTCGGCATATTAAATTTACTAAAACTAACAAAAAAACTTAATTCTTTAAAGATTTCGGCTCAATGTTTAAAAAAAAAAAGTGAAGATAGCAGTATCCGCTAATATAAACATTATTTTAAAGTACTATTTAATGGTTATAGTATCATTAATATTAACAGGTATAATTAATAGGTATTAAGTATCATATCTTCAGGCAATAGAACTAAAAAGCATAACGAATTCGTATAAACAAAAGATCATCAAAATAATATTTTCAACTACTCTATTGAGAAAAAATTCAATTTTTGAATTATGAAAAGTAAATTCGAGAAAGATAATTCCGTATTCTAGAGTTTCGTAGAATTTTTAGATAGGTAAATATTCTATTTATTCTATTATATTATTTAAACTTGATAAGGAATAAATAAAGCCAAATAACAGTTCTACGAACAGGCCCCTGATTAAATAAGAAAACCTGGTTAGGGAATCCCTTCACCTACTTAAATGTAAAAAAAAATTTTAAAGAGAGAGAATTAAAAAAAAAAGTACGATACTTTCGTTGGGAAGGGCAAGCTTAATTTTCTGTCGTTTTTTTTTTTTTTTATCCTTTGCTTTTTCCTCTACATACAAAAATATAAACTCATTTTATTCACTGAGTCGTGATAAACAGATACCACACGTTATATTTCATTGAAAGAATGTTAGCACGCTAGAAATAACATTGGCATATATATTAAAATGAAAAACTTTGGGAAAACCGATTTTACAGATTGTTTGAGGATGTTAGTTTTTACGTTCGCACTAATTTTCTTTTCATTTGTCTCTTAGTATAAATAATTCTAAAACGCATTTTTTTGGTGTCCCGTTACTTATCCCGGTATTTATTCCTGGGTGCGATGTGATGATGAGAATTTGACATTTACGAATTTGACACAGCTCTTCCAAAGAAGCCATAAAGAAGGTACGTACATGCGGTAGTAACCTTATAACGTTCATGTGTTTTTTAACGCACTCCCAACCATTTCTATTTCATTAATTTCTAAGCTCAAATATCTTCAATAATTATAGAAGGAAATATGTGATCGTGACACTCTCTTTTCCATCCCATAGCTGGTCTATCAACCTTTCGTAACTTTAAGCCTAAAACTCTTATTGTCATCTTCAGTTAAACGAAAAGCGATTTCACAAGAGACCGATAGAGTCCAGATTAAAAATTTACTATATTCTAATGTAGTAATAATAATAAGAATATAGAAGAAGCATTTTCAAAGCAATGGAAGTTAGTGGTTTCAATTCCGGTGGCGGTATGTTCACCTATTAACAAAATATACGCATAAGAGTCCTTAAAAATAACATTCTAATTTGGAGGAACTTTCGAATCAGGGAGGGAAGTAATTTGAACACAGAAAAGAACGCTAAAATGGCAATTTTTAATTCATAAAATAAATTTGTTATATTTAAATAATTTATTTTTGAAGAGAAAAGATTTGGCTCCGCCGGGAGTCGAACCCGGGTCTCCTGCGTTACATGCGAGGATGCTAACCGTTACACCACAGAGCTCGGCTCAAGGCAGAGCAAATCCTTCCTCTTCACTGATACCTACTCCCCCTATCTCACAAGTTTTGCGAGTAGTAGCGGGAGGTGGACAAATTTTGTCCAATTTATGATACTTGGTGTAGCGGTTAGCATCCTCATAATTTAAAATTGGTGGTCAGCCACAATTTAAGATTGGATTAATTAAAATAATTTAAAAAATTTACTTATGTCAATAAGTATCATAAATTGGACAAAATTTGTCCACCTCCCGCTACTACTCGCAAAACTTGTGAGATAGGGGGAGTAGGTATCAGTGAAGAGGAACTATTTGCTCTGCCTTGAGCCGAGCTCTGTGGTGTAGCGGTTAGCATCCTCGCATGTAACGCAGGAGACCCGGGTTCGACTCCCGGCGGAGCCAAATCTTTTCTCTTCAAAAAATAAATTATTTAAAAATAATTTAAAATTGGTGGTCAGCCACAATTTAAGATTGGATTAATTAAAATAAATTTGTTATAATTTTACTTTTACATGAATTGTTTTTAGGAAGAGTGGAGTAACTCGAATTATTGATGGTGGGGGAATGCAAATAAATAAAAGGGAAAGTTGGGCACCCCCTGACTTGGAATGTAACATACAGACAGCTCTACTTATTAGAACTTATTCGGAATTTATTAATAATCGATTTTACGTGACAAAATTCTAATAATGAATAAATACCTACTTGTTCCAAGTCAATATTGTTCAATACTATTTTTCCTCTTTTCCTAGATTAAATAAATAGTTAAATTCCTATTTAACTTTTAATTTTTTCCTAGATTAAAAAAAAAAAAAAAGTTATTTGAGGAAAAGATTGTCATAATTTGGAAAATTCGACTCAAATTCAAAAAGAAAAATGGAATAAAACGCAAAATGGAATTTTTGACAAAATTTGAATTTTGTCTTGGAACAACATTTATAGTATTCCCCTACAGTTCATTCAAAACCTTGTGGTCATAATTTGCATGAATCGCAAATAAGGAAAAGTGAATTATTATGATTACTAGCTACCTACCTAATGTTAAAAACAAGAAAGAAGTTGCCTATGACAGAGGTCAAAGCCATTGAGAGACTCTCATCTGCTAAAAAGCCACGCTAATACATTACTCTTGCTAACTTTGGAAGTTAGCTGTAACATATTAGATGCCATGATAGCACAACACACCTTAACAGACCTCAGCAAATATGAAGATTTACAATAGTCTTGTTTGTTGGTTTTCTCGGGTCAATGTTCTTAAGAGCTGGCAGGGCTGTCTTATATGTCAGAGCAGCAAACAGAATCTGATGCAATCGTTTTAATAAAAATAAATCTTCAATTTTGGCTCATCTTCAATGCATGAAATTTATATTTGAACAAAAAATTGGAGGTAAGATAAAACTGAATTCAATTCACCTTTAACCACCCTAAGAAAAACGTGTATAGTCATCTGCCGCCTTCATTAACTTATTTAGAGGGCTTTTAGTGGGTATGGTCTAACATCACGCGGGTACCAGCCGTATTAGGAAGAAGGGGCTGGGATTCGATCCTATAACCCAACTAGTACACCTGTCTTACCACTTTTCTATACCAAGCCTACGTATTGTATGAATAATTGAGTTAAATTACTGTCATTTTATAAGCTTTCATTCATATTATTGGTAAACTGAACATATTAAACACTTACATGTATCCTATATACACACGTAAATAAGTTTCGGTTTCGGCCCGAAACCAGGTCTATGGCCGAAATTCGGTTTCGGTTTCGGCTAAAATTTCGGTTTCGGTCGGACACTAATAAATAATTATATAAATATAGATATAGTTCTTTTTAGGTTGAATTTTTTTTAGTTGATCCTAAATAACTTTTTTTTTTACTTGTTGACAGGCAGTCCAGCAAACATTTACCCACTTACCATAATATTCTTTTACGTTTTACTTAAAATATAAATATTAATTCTACAGAAAACTAATTTAATGAACTATGCAAACCTTAGATATGGTGTTATTTAAAAGTAACAGTATTGGTGCGAAGTTCTCTAAATCTAGAATTAACTTGCTTCCAAAATTAACACCATCTTCAATTTCTATAGAAAGGCTTAGAAATTACTATTTCATACTTTTTAATGCTCGTTTATTTTTTTATTATGTTTATTATTTCTTTTTATTAAATTGTTTCTCGTCAATTAAACTTGTTTATTTGGTTTTCTGGCTATGTTGCATGGATAGATACTGCTAAAAATGAATAAATTACAACAAAAAATCAGGAAATGTAATTTGTGATATTGTAATGTAAATTGCGATTTGTAATAGTACAGTCAGTCCGGGACAGAAACGCGGTTTCGATTTACTATGTTAGGTGAACTATGATTCAAGAAGATGTTTAAGTGTTTATAAAGTGGAAGTTCAGATTAGGTACTTAACTTTCCTGCTGAAATACATATTGCCATGAGATATCATTTCGAGTTCTTTCCAAGCATCTTATTATTTATATCTTATGTTATTACTTATTTTACGTTTAAAAAATTTAGAGTGACTTAATTTTATCATTGAGGCTCCAGATGGATATTAAAAAAAATTATGTTAAATCCTATCTGATGAGAATTCGTTATTTTAGTAGGATGTCTTGGGTGTAATTAATCTCTTGGTAGTTTGCTAACGGTATCAAAGAGAATGCGAAAGGAAGGGCTTTCATGGAAGTCATTGAAAATTCATTTTATATATTTACTACAGTGGATTATTATTAAAGGTTGCTTGTGTATCTAGCGAAATCTTTATTATTATTTGAAAGCGTTTTGATGACGGGCCGGGAAGGAGTCAATAGCCATTACGGAGGCAGGGAGTCTCTATTGAAAGTTAGCCCTTCTCTAATACATAGCCCTCGCTGGGAGGTAAGCTAAACTTGAGCCTTTGTTCCGTCCGCTTGGAGCAACTTCCTTCTTATGAAAAAAAGTTGTTCAAGTAATTTACCCTCAATGCTCACCAGTAGGCACTTTTGGACTCTAATTAATAGTTTATCATCATTGATATTAATTTCTTTGTGGATAAGAAATTGGTGTTTATGTTTGATTGATTAGCTTGCATTTATCAGACCATTTTGAATGCCACAAAGACATTGGCCACGGTTTAACTAAAGGATCCTCTTACTAGATGCAATTTTACAAAAAAAAATTACAAAAGGTTTCTTCGCTGAAGATTTTTCAGAAAGGCAAGACTTGGAAAACATTCATTCTCGACATTCTAACATTCTAGCCACGACAGGAATACTGCAAGGATCATTGCTGGGTTTTCTAATGTAATCTATATATGATAACTTATTTTATTATAAGAATAAAATATATTATATTTTAATAAATATAAAATATATATTATTTATCAAATAACGGATTATTCGTTATATCTTATTTATTATCGTCAAATAGTTTAGAATAATTTACAAAGTTCCAAGAAAATTGAGGTTATAAAATTTAGACCTAATCAAATAAGTTTTCATGATTAGTATTTTATGTTCGAGTTAGAGAAGTACTCCATGTACCTATTATCTCTGAATATTCCTCGAACAATCCACACATTAACGTATGTAAGCCATCTTCAATAAATATTATAAGTGAAATCGAGTCTTAGGTACTAAGGGATCATGGTAATAAAATGCACTAGATAAAGTAAAATCAGTAAAGGTAATTCATGTAAAGTCTTCATTTATAACATACTAATTTTTATTTACATGATATCATGCAGGCCAGTATGAAGATAGACCTTACATTAAAAGTCCTCCCTCATATTGCAGAACGCGCTTGTGTAACTAATGGTTAAATAACTAAAAGTTATGAAAACATAACATTCACAATTTAAAGATAGACATTTCCATTCATTCATATTAGTAGCGAACAATCCTGTAGGTAACATAAGTCAAGATAACTGGCAGAAATTAAGCATTTAATAGAAGAACTACGTCACCTGAGATAGAGAAGGAAATTCAATGTGTCTCTAATTATAAAGATAAAATGAAGAGTATTCTTCGGATATCGTAAAAAAAAAAATAAAAAATAATAATATTAGACGGTTTTAATTAATAATGCTAATGAAGTTTTGGGGCTCCAACATATTTTAATTTTTTTTTACGAAAATATCATTCGATATAGTCCTAATATTACAAAATTTGAATTTTCTCATCTAGTATACTTTTTCACAAGTTCTCGAACATTAAATTAGAAGAAATCATGTTGATACATATAATGCTCTATGGATAATTTTACAGAATTATTACAGAAAAAAAAATCAATTATAGTAAATTGGACTATTTTATTGAAGAGTCGTTGAGTGGATATTACAGAAGTGGGATGCAATTTTCCCAAGAGCTATTAAAGAAAGTTTTAATGAAGTCGTTAAAAATTTAGATACGAATGTAAATGAAGGAGAGGAAAACTGTGTTTCATCTAGAAAAAAAGTGAATTACGTTATATTTACATTTTTTGGAGCCGTCTTTTTAAGCAATCAACTTTCCTTATTGCTCTGACATAATGGAGTGTTCTACGTTTTTAAATTATTTCGGTATCCCAGAAGCGATTCCACATACCAATAGCAAAAATGTATGAATCTTATAGTTACAAAATTCCAAAGACCTTGTGGTGCGCTTAACATTTGTCATTCGGTAAGGTAGTCTTTATAAAAATGCAACTCTCAGTTCTAAAGTTGAGGTAATCCCTGTACATATGATAATTCATGTACTTTCAAGGATGTAAGCAAAATGTTCGGGAAACCTCGTGTTATCCGCTAAAAAAACAACTTGTTTGGTTGTATTATATTTTCTCAAGGGTTTAATGCGTTTTAATAAATGTTTAGGAGCGGAGTGAACAATATGTAAGGAACTGTACATAGTAGTTGTCAAGTTCCGGGTTTCGAACATAGCTGGACAAGGTAATTTTAGGTGATTTTCTATTCTGCGCAGAACGCCCATAGTGTCGAAGGTCCTTCTGAGGCACTCCCGATCTCCACGTAGCTGGGCACCCTTAACAAAATAATTAATTAACGGGGATAATTTGGGGTTTGTGCATGACCATGGTCAAATCGCCTACCAAAACTGCTGACCAGGAAATTGAACTCCATTACAAGGTATTGAACTCATGCCTTCTGAGGGATGTGGTAGAACAAATAAAATTAGCATTCAATCTTCTAAAAAGCTCTAAACGAACGTAATATTAACGAAAAATAAAATTTTGCCGGTACTTAATTTTATCTTATCGTGGATTCGCAATTGCCGCTAATAATAAATAATTATATAGTAGTATTTATTAGCATGATACTGGTTTACATGATATAGAAGAGATTTTATCATAGTGGGATCTCCTGCCAGACATTGGGAAGGTGTGCCATCAAGCTATCTGCCTTGGCATTAAGGATAGCGAGGGGATAGAGGAACTAATAAGAAGCTTCCTGGGTGATAAGATAATCTTAGCGGGTCTAGAACGAAGCTTCATGCGATAAAATTGTCTTTATAAAAATATAAAATGTATCTTTATGAAATGTAAAATATGTTTCATCAACGCTGAATAATTTAATATTTTCTAGTTTATATAACTCTGCAAAAAATTTATAATAAAATTTCTCATAACCTAAATTTTATACATATGAAGAATGTAAAATCAGAAAATTGAAGCATTAAATTAAAATTAAAATTAGAAATCGATTCGATTCGATAGAATTAAGTTCGGATTATAGCAAGTGTTTGAAAAAATTATGTAAAACAAAACGTTAAAAATCAATTGGCAGATAAGTGGGGATGTGACATTTTCATAGTTTGCGACAAAAGCTATCCTAGGAATAAAATTTCTTGATTTGATTGGTCGGAGGAAAAATAAAATGTATATAAATACAGAATGTGAACATACAGGAATGGAGCTCTAAAAATTCAATACTTTATGGAATATTATTTTTAGATGCGTAAATTTATCCTACTAATATTTTTTTTCTCCAAAATTGGTGGTGGGGGGTCGATATGAAAATGTAACGTAAACATAATTTCTTATTTGGGGATTTATATTAACAATTTCTCTTCAGTAATAAAATGTGAACAACACAATTTTTTTTTTTTTTTGTATATTCTGCTTTAACGATTTAGATTAGGATTTTACTTTCCGCCTCGGAACTATCATTCTTTTTAAAAATTTGTTCATGTTATTTATCTAATCAATCCTACGATGATTGTGAGAACTTGTGTTAAGTATATGATGAGCATGTTAAGTAACATTTTTGGAGAAATTCTTCTTAAAAACTTGATTAATTGGTATTGACCTATAGATTTCTTGTTTTTGTTGATTATCTGTGTTTTTCTGACGCAGAGTTTTTATTAATGATTTTTCTTATTGAATTTTTTTTTGTGTAAATAAAACGTACACAGAAATAAATAATCTGAGGCTACTTACCTAAATTATAAATAAATATGGCTTGTAATCTGTAGATGTGACAGGTTGAAATGATTATTACACAGGCTCTGGGATAAGGGGTCGTCATAGCATTCCTGATTAGCATCTTATTAATAATGCAAAATTTGCCAATGTAGCGGCACCTACTAAATACAGCGCCAACATGTAAGGAGGATATGATTACCTCGTAGCCTACTACTGTCACTACAGGCAGACGCAATCATGCATGACTTGTTAGGCTACCAACCTTGGTCAAGATAAATATTCAATGAAACAAGTGGAAGGTTTATAAATTCATTTTAGGAAAAGATTTTCTAAGATTTTTATTTAACCATGCACAAAACAATTTTTATGAGAATGTTTAAGAAAGAAATCGAATCAACTTCATTATTGTCGATTATAATTTTCAGCAATAGAAATAGCCATTGTTCATATCAGAAAATTATGAAGATTAAAGTTATTAACATATATATTTTTTCAGGTTAGTAAGATTTTTTTTTTTTTGAATAAAACTCTTTATTTATATTATTACATTCGGTCTCACTGTAAGATTAATCCTTCTTTTCATCCGTCATAAAGTAACCTCGAGCACTCTCAATCACACTTTGCTTACATTCTCAACCTTTCTATTGTTCTTGCCCAATACTCTCAGCATACAGGACCAAGTTCCTACCGAATAGCAGCACTTGAACTTGATGAAATTTATAATAGCCAAGTGATTTTAATGAATGCTCGATGATGTGAATCTAATAATTTAAACGAATGATATTTAATAGCTCATTTTCATGAACATACTGCACGTTTTTATTCCTTCATTGCTTGTTTAGTATAATTTTAGCAATGTTCAATTTTAAATCGATTTAAGTGTATAGATTTAATGTTGATATATCTGACATTCCAGTGAATAAGTGTTTTTTTTTCTTCTTTTTTATTGGTCATCCCCTTCCTCGCCTGTTAGGCTGTACGGGGTTTCCCGGGCCAGGGTAGAGGGTGGGGGATTGATGCTGAGTATTATTAAATTTCCCCTGGCTCCGAGTTTTGAACTTGCTATCTTTCGGTTCTCAATCATACGTTGCCATGGGCAACGCGTATTTTCTGACGCGTTTGCCCACTTGGCCATCCCGCCACCCTTGTGAATAAGTGGTTAAGATACATTCATGCCAAAATGGATTAAGTGGCTTAAATGAAGTATTAAATGTTGGTATTAAAGCGGTTTCTTAACGGTGATTAATGTATAAGATAGGAATTTACTTGAAATGTAGTTATTTAAATTCCCGTTAAATCTGTAGTAATCGGTCGGTGAGCAATCAGTCAACTCTAACATGTTATAATTGATCAAAACCATTCAGTTGGGGGGCGCGAAAAGTAGTAGCCCTATTTTGGTTATTTTGGGCGAAATTTGAGCGGTCAATAATGAAAACTTGCTTTTATACCAATAAAGTTCAAACTTCAAAAGTCATGCCCTGAAAAGTTAAGAACTTCGAGTTAACCACTTATTCACTGGGTTATATATGTATATGTATATCTAATTATTTATTATTATATATTCATTTTTATATTATACATATAGTATATATGTATATATAATTATTTATTAAAACATAAAGCACTATATTTTCATAAAATTTAGGACTCCAACTGTAGCATCGTCCAATTAGCCTTAGTGGTATAAAGTGACGTTAAAACAAACTAACTATATTTTCATAAAGTATTTTATATATAAAAACAAACGGAAAAGACTAAAATTGTAATTAACTTTAAAAGTCTAAAGTTTTGAGTTAAGCTAATAAGTGGCTTAAATGAAGTCTAGAGGCGGTAATTTTTACCCATTCTATTTATACGTAGGAAACCCCTAAAACAAATAAATATTATTATCATTACTACTAATTTCTCTGCTGATAATCTTTCGAGAGTCTTTCGAATAAATTTATATGACCTCGTAATTATTAACTAATAGTTTAGCCCATGTTACAGATCTAAATAAATAAATAAAACTTGGCGCTAATAGGCCCTAAAAAAGACCTATAGCTTAAACTTTGAACGTTGACATGTAATAAATAAATAATCTAATATCTTTGTTTTAATTTCTGTTTTTTACTACCTGAGCAATCTTTCTTAAATAATGATATGCGCAACCTTTCACACATATTCTTTATAGCTTCAATCGAAATTTTAACCTTAACGTATTGTTACAGTCATGTAAATGGTGTTATCCTGCAAAATAACAGGAGACTATAGTCTAACTCAAGGTAGCTGCACTGATAGATAACTCCTGTGGTACTTTACCGTGGTCTAGCTAATTACTTCGTTGTTTCAATACGCCCATCAGTATTTTCATCTTGTTATAATCACACCGTGTTGTGTTGAAATCAATTACATATTATGGCCACCGCTCCTTCGTGCCTTCGACCGACGACGTACCTACACCGGAATAATTCATAAGCTCCGAGGGGAGTGTTTCACCCCAGGAACTGACTCAGCACTCGGACAATTAAACAATAATTACACAGGAGCAAGCAGGGGCGTGGACTGATCGGAATAGGAAATGGGGGTTCGTGTGGTCAGTCGTACCCTTATCGTGCAAGATGGTGTCAGGGTGTAAGCCGAGTACTCAACTCTTTTGTACCAACACTAGCGGATTTAGGGCGGGTTCTCCCTCCACAATTCCTGAAAGGCGAAGAAACCAATAAGTAATTACTGTTTCTTTACAAAAGGTGCTTTAGTAATTTTTACTTTCACTTACCTATATATGAAATATATAGTAAGTGGAAGTATTGCGATCGTGAAAATTTTCGACTTCCGGTTTTCAACGGAAATACACGTTTTGGGACCCCCTGAGTCGAAATAACCAAGTCCCGCGAAATGGTCTGTGTGTGTGTGTGTGTGTGTGTGTGTGTGTGTGTGTGTGTGTGTGTGTGTGTGTGAGTGTGTGTGTATGTGAACAGACTAGCTCAAAAACTATAAACCGTGGGAACCTGAAATTGGGTATTTAGTGTAGGTATATGCCCGCGATGTGACAGCAAAAATTTCATCAAAATTGCTCAAAGGGAGGGGGTACTTTATTTAATAACTTTTTACGTTTTTTTTCGATTTTCTCAAAAACGGCTCTAACGATTTTGATTAAACTGAGTATTTGATCGATTTATATGCCCGAAATATGACTGTAAAAATTTCATCAAAATTGATTAACCGGAGGGGGGACTTTACTTAATAAATTTTGTATCATTTTCACGTGTTTTTTTTATTTACTCAAAAACGGTTTTAACGATTTTGATCAAACTTGGTATTTGATGTATTTATATGCCCGAGATATGACTGTAAAAATTTCATCAAAATTGATCTACGGGAGGGGGGACTTTACTTGATAAATTTTGTATCATTTTCATGGGTTTTTTTATTTACTCAAAAACGGTTTTAACGATTTTGATCAAACTTGGTATTTGATGTATTTATATGCCCGAGATATGACTGTAAAAATTTCATCAAAATTGATCTACGGGAGGGGGGACTTTACTTAATAAATTTTGTATCATTTTCACGGGTTTTTTTATTTACTCAAAAACGGCTTTAACGGTTAACAAAAATAAGATATGAATGTAGAAAAATGTGTGACTTTGGGAAATGATAATTAGCAAAACACGTCAATTTCTAATCTAAGTATGTTGGTAAGTGAAAGTTGTGTGTTGCGCGCACGCACCAGATTTTTTTTGTATCCTTGAATGGAAAAAGGATTGTATTTAAACATTTAATTATAATTTATAACTTTGCCATGTACTAATATTTGAAATAAGGGCCTTTGAAATCCATGGAATCGAACCAATAAAAAAGTTTGGCCCCCTCCCAACATTACTAGATCTGCTGCTCTTAGCTATCTTTAGAAACGCATTTTACCTTTCCTTCAGTTAATTTTATTTTTGGGAATTGGATTACATGTCTTGAAAACTGCACCTTTCAGCAATGATCATTCTAAAAGTGTTGCGGTATTCACTGGAAAAGTAAGGCGTCCACTTGTAATATTAGGTAACTCTTGAAGTACAAAAACTTTAAAAAGTTCACTGTTCTGAAACAACATTCACCCTGTCGGGCGTCTTTTGCAGAGCGAGCCAACTTCATACTAATTGTTTATTTTAACCATCTAATTATTTTTTTATTTTTTTTAAGAATGTTAGGAAAAAGTGGAGTTATTAGATTTTTAAAGTAGATAATTCAAATGAATCATACAAAACATACGTGTAAGATATTAAGAAGTTTTTTTTATAATTAACTTGTATTTAAAATAGAATTCCAGAATAGAAGCAAAAGCTAAAATTCAACTAGCTGTATAATATTCTAAGCAGATAGAACCATACACGTATTTAGTAACTTTATCGTATAAAGAAGACAAAACTGACCAGAGATGGCGGCGTATACAGCCAACAGATCGAACAAAATCAATCCATGGATAACTTTTTTACTAAGGAAACAAAATTAAATTTCCAATATGATTGAATATTGATACCAAGCAAACAAAAAAATATTTACATAATATTGTTTTGGAAACATCTATTAAAATTTAAATGTATTCAAATTTTGCCAATATTGGTGTTGTATTGTCTCCACCCCTCAGAATATGTTACAACCAAATTAAAAACGTTAAAAATACTTTACCGATGAACGACACTTGACATTTAGAGAATAGAAAAAAATGAATTGATATTCATAATATTAGTCAATGTTTTGATGCTTTAATCAATCCCCTTTTTTTGTAGTAACTTTTACTCTTTTTTTTTTATTTCATGTAAATTTCTGGCAAAGTGAGTATATAAAATGAGATGATTACTCACTTTAAAAATTATATTGTAAGATACGATATTTATTCTGTGCTCTGGGAAAGCATAAATGGTTTAAACAAACGGTAAGTGATGATTTTAGCTAATTGTAAAATTAATTTCTGCTGGTATATTACAAGGAATATTTACCGCAAAATCGGCTTTGGTGTTTGCACCTTGGTGATTTTTATCAAAAAAGTATTCTCTACCGTTCTTCCTTTTTTAAGAGTCTTCACTTATCTCTCATGATCGCTAAACCCTTAAGCCAAGCCCTAGCTCCTTAATTCAAATATCAACTATTTCTTTACCTCCTTAATTATAAAAGTGGTTAAAATATAGCTTAAAATATAAAAATGGCTAAAATATAAAAATGGTTTAAACAAAAGGTAAGTGATGATTTTAGCTAATTGTAAAATTAATTTCTGCTGGTATATTATTATTTTATTATAATATATATTATAATATATATTATATTATTATATATAAAAATGGCTTAAAATATAAAAATGGTTTAAACAAAAGGTAAGTGATGATTTTAGCTAATTGTAAAATTAATTTCTGCTGGTATATTATCGTTTATTATAAGGAATATTTACCGCAAAATCGGCTTTGGTGTTTGCATCTTGGTGATTTTTATCAAAAAAGTATTCTCGACCGTTCTTCCTTTTTTAAGAGTCTTCACTTATCTCTCATGATCGCTAAACCCTTAAGCCAAGCCCTAGCTCCTTAATTCAAATATCAACTATTTCTTTACCTCCTTAATTATAAAAAAAAAAAAAAAAAAAAAAAAAAAAAAAACTGATTCTTTATAAAGTATATTTTAGAATTTATGATTCTAAATATATGTAAAAATAAAGATGAATTTCGCTTCACTTTGGTTTTCTTCCGAATTTCTTCAACCACTCTGAGTAATTGGTAAATATTTATTATGCCCAATTTTTTAGATTCGATTTTGATAGGTAACATTGGAAGGATGAATTAAAACAAAATCTGTTGGTTTAATCGTCATCGAACCATCTGTAGCTCTTTATTTTATCATCTGATTTTATTGAATAAATGAATGAATAAATTTTAGAAAAAATCATCATCTCACAATCATATAAAAATTATATGTATATAGTTTGTTTCTAATATAATATTTCTAAAGGAAGATTTCCCCATATAGCTTGAATTTAATAAAACATATAAATGAACTAATAAAACTATTTCATATTTAATTATATTGTCGGGTAAAAACAAATATTTCTGTGTCTGGTCGCTTTTCCTTGTTCCTCGGTCCTCGTTCAAGCACTGAAGTACTTCCTCTATTAAGGGAGGCAGGGAGGATGATGCGGGCACCCGTCACATCCGAGGGACACTTCAAAGCCGATATAACAGGCACTAATAAACGACAATTTAGAAGAAAGGCCCGTGTTAACCTATAATTATCTTTATCTGACCACTGATTACGGCTGGAAAGGGCCTTGTACCAATCAGGCTTGATTTAAATTTTAAATTGAGCGGCTGTTGTATTCACTAAGAGGAACAAATTGGAAGCGTAATGGTGAGCATATCTGAGGTTCCACTTACGTCCTTAGCTGGGGAATAGCACTTATGTATATGCCAAACGCCTAGAGGTCATTTTTACTTCGTTATAACTAATAGATAGATACGTTTATTTCCAAAATATTTACAGTCTACATATCTTTTAATAACGTATTACAGACTATGAACGGAGATCGTCTGTCGAAGTTATTTATATTATGGTAAATAGATTTATTATATTAATCTCTTAACATAAAATTACGCATATGATAGTATACATAATACATTTTAAGAATTTCATTTGGAGCACTTAATAATTAAATTATTTTTCTAATTCGTATATGTAGGCTGTGGCTTCTTTTAGATATAAATATAATTTTCCATAATCTAAACCGTTCAATATTTATTTTATTTTTTATATTTTTAATATTTATTTACAATATTTATTTTTAATTTTTGTTTTCCTAAGAAAATCTACATATCTTTAGTCACGTATATAGACAATGAACAAGTTCGTCTGTCGAAGTTATTTATAGTTTTTGTAGATACATTTATAATATTAATCTGTTAATCCTCAACGTCAATATAAATATATAAAAATATGCAAAGCATATTTTAAGATTTTCATTTGCAGCACTTAATAATTAAATTCTTTAACTTATACATTTTCGTATTCAGTCGCCTTTTTTGGATATGAATATAATTTTTCATAACCTAGACCATTTAATAATTTCAATGTTTCGTTTGGATTTAGGGGATATTGAGCATTTTTTCCTTTTATGTTGGTAATTTAGATTAAATAATACTACCCTGGATTTAAAAATAAGTCTGATACTACGAATGTCCTCTGACTCGAAATATGTTAAATGTACGAAATACATTATAGTTTAATTTTTTATCCAATTAATGGTCTTCGGCATTTCTGGTTATTTGGATAAAACTTGTTTATGGCTTGTTGATTCAATTTGGATATCAGTTCAGCTCTATTCGTTTTCAGCTGATCCAGTAACCCCTCAGCTGAAAATTCTATGCCAACACTTCTGCCTAATCGTCTCGTGGTATTCATCCAATTTAAATCTTTTTAAATTATTTTTAGGGCAATCATTTTTGGTAAACGATTGGTTTCCATCTTTAATATCTTTATAATCTATTTTAGGTGAATGGATTAGCTGGATCAATGTACTGAATCTACTCGTAGTTTGGTCTCCAAACATAGCATATAGTTTTGTGTATTGTTAGGAAATACAATAATTACTTTTACAAAATACATTTGTTGCATTTCTACTGAGTCTGAGGCTTCATATCCCCAGATCTGCGCTCCATAGCACAGAAACTTTCTTACTGTGGAATGGAAAACATTAAATTTTTATTTCAGTGGGGCTTCTTTATTTGACATCAGTCCAGATCAAACCACATTCAGAATGTTTTTGCAAGCTGTCAGTTTAAGTTTGAAGTGTGGTTTCAGAGATAAGTTATGGGTTATATTTATGACTAAATATTTGTATACGGTTACTGTTTCGACTGGTTTTTCCTCAAAGTACCTTTATATCCTTAATTGTTTATTTTTTTCTACTGCATACCATTATTTTGTAATTGACTAGATTTAGCTCAAAAATACACGTTGTACAAAAAACTTCTTCTTTAATAACCGCTTCTTGAAAAATTAGGCAGGGGTCTGCAATTAATACAACGCTGTCACCATACATCAGAATATTCAACCTTTTTCCTGCGATAGGTATTCCATCCTCTAGACATCCTAACAAATCTTCAATAAAATGCGAAAAAAGTAGGGGGATTCAATAAACATCCCTGCCTTAAGCCAATATAAGAATCGATATTTTCAGATAACCCTTCTTTTATTCACACTCTTAGGTTCGTCACGTCATATAGATTATTCAGAATTTTGATCATTTTTGTTGAAAAACTCAACGTGTTTAGTTTTTAGAATACTGCTTTCCAATCAACTAGATCAAATGCAGATTTAAAAACAATAAAAAACCGAAATGCCTCTTGATGGTAATTGATGGTATAATCACTTGTTTAGAATAGAATAAAGGCTTAAAGAACCCGCAGGCCCGATGCCGACCCCACCAATCGCTCCCTGCACACTCCATCCACCACCCCCGTCCAATCCCAACTCCATAGGTCAGCCTTCACCAAATCCTCCCACCTTCGCCCAGGCCTACCGCTCTGACATTTTCCAGTCGGTAAAGCCTTTATCAATCTGTTATGTATTCGTTCGCAACTAGACTTGCAATTTTGGACGCCCACTTTAATCGGCTCGCGGCTATAACTTCGCTTACGTTTACCGGGTGCAGTTCACGTAATAATGCATGGTGTACCCTCCTTCTTCGTATCATCATTCTTCGGCCCAAATATTTTACGCAGTACTTTGTTTTCAAAGATCTTGAGGCGTTGCTCATCTTTACTGTAAGCGGCCATGTTTTACATCCGTAAAGAACTATCGGAAGAATTATAGATTTGTAAATTCTAATTTTAATTTACGGGAGAGAAGGCGTGAGCTAAGTAATTTTGCCACCGCCTAGCCTTAAGGCTTGCCTTTCCTCTTCAATTTCATTTTTTCTAGTTATAGTAGATCCTGAATTTCTAATTTTTTCCAGGGCTTCAAAAATTATCCTCCTACTTCAAAATCGCCATAACCGTTACCGCTTCTAATGGTAACTATATTTATATATTTTTTCGTATTTATTTCTAGCCCTACTTCTTTACGGGCTTTCATCAATGTTTTCGAATTCATTTCTATCGTTTCCATGTCATCGCCAAGCAAAACCAAATCAAAATCGAACAAAAAAATAGCCGAGTACGGATATATTTCATTCAAGATTCAAACTCTTTACACTACATTTCACCTCCTTAGAATTAAGGTAAATAGAACGGGAGATAGCGAATCCCATTGTTCCAATCAGGAGCGAACCCCCCTCTCTCCACCATAGTCGAACATTTTAATTGCTGGCGCCCAATGAATTTTAAACTCAGAAAACAATTTTCCGCCAATCCAAAAGTTTCAGCTAAGAAAATAATATCAATTTTTTTGATGAATTCTATGAAAATAGAATTATCTTTCTTAGTGGTTAGGCCTCTTATATTATAAAATAAAATATTCACACACTCATTTCTAATAGAATGAACATTATTTGCTTGACAGACGACATTATCTCATATACTTTTAAATCTAGTTTGTTTGCTAACAGTTGCAAATCCGCTCTGTGAGTAAAGCAGCCGATGCAGGAGCTCAGTGAGGTCCAATCCAGTGAGAGAGTTGAGTGTTGCCACTGCATCCTTTTCCTCTTTACACAATAAACCTTCAGTCTCCGACTAACTAAAGTTTTTGTTTTTCATTTGATTTCCTCTTACTTCAACCCTGTTATTCTTATCTCTCAGCTTGTTAATTATTTCTCTCCTGATTACGAGAAGCTTAGATTGTTTAAATCTTGTACTTAAGCTGGTCCCTATTAACAGTGATCACGTTGATTTAGTTCGTTGCAGTTCTATTTCAGTTAGTTTGTTGGCTATGTTAACCACTAGCAGCAGCAGTTCTTTCGTTTGCGGGTGGAAGGAACCCCACGGACCAGCCCACTTCACTCTGGGAAGAAGATGACATGCCTTTGAAGACCACCTGCACGAGGCTTAGCTCAAGAGGACATAGTATTGGAAAAAAGAAAGATGAGCAAACATTTCAATTGCATCGATGGTATGTTAGGTATGTCTGACACCCCACAATTGCAAGCATCCCTATTGCATTGGCAGAGTAGGGTTGACATAAATAAATAGATGGAGTGAATACGTACGTATCGTGCTTCCGCGAAGTTACGCATAGAGATCTGAAGGCTTTTAAGTTATAATGGAGCAAGGTGATTGTATTTTAGAACAAAAACTCAAAAAATAATAGAACTTAAGATAAGTTGCCGTTGTAAAGCAACTTGTCCAACAAATTGTTCTTTATATGCAAATAACATAATCTGATACCTGTGTACTACAATTTATGCACCAACGCTATAGTTTAGTAGTTTATTTTAGACGAATTCAATTTAATCTTTTCTGACAGGTACATTCCCTCAGTAAACTTTTGGCCAGAGAAGAATGATTAAAATGACAACCAAGCGTGTCTTTTAATATTTACTTTTTAGGGAAGCTATGTTATACATATCCAATCGACGTAATTGATATTGGTTTTCTTTGCAAATAGACCTCTACTAAACAAACTAATAGCCTGTTAAAACATAGATCTGCACTAATTCAACAATGCTTCTGTATCGATTTTCGAATCGGAATATAAATAAAAAAGTTATTTTTTGTACGTTTTGTTCACTATATTGATTAAATTCCGTCTATATTTAGTTTGTGAAGTTGATGATTACACACCGGCATTGCTTGTTTTTGTATTACATGTTAGCAGACCATGGATTTAGTAAATAGAACGTGTCTTTTCCTCCTTTTATTGAAAATTAAATTGTATAGGTCACAATAAAAATGGAGATATCTCCATCAGGCTTAAAATTATTTTACATCCTGAAACTTTCATGGCGGGTTAATTCATTCATTGATTTTAATGTAAAGTGTTGGCAATGAACTTCGTTCATTTTAATGAACATGTACAAATGAGTACATTGAATTCGAGTTCCTAGTTAGGAGTTGAACAAATAACTACAATGTCCTACCCATATTAATAAAACATCTTAATTTCGGAATAAGGATTTTCATTCCTTTTTCAACATGTTTAAATTCGAAACCAATTATTCTCCAAATTATAAAACAACAATGAAGACCGAGGGTAATCATTGTATTTTTCAGCTCCAACCAGAGTTAATTAAAATTAACAAGGCCAGGTAATGTAATGTAAACATTTACACAAGCATTAGGGAGCCTTTCTTTGTTTTATTGTTAAATTACTTTTGCCAAGATAAGCTCTGCCTAATTTATATACCTTCATTTTTATAATTGGTTTTGAACTAGTTTGAAATCTCGTTATTATTCTTTTGTTGGTTTACATTCTTTTTAATAGAATACACGTTCTGATTTATGTAAGAAATGAGATGAAAAAGAAAACTGTTCTTTCTTTTATTGAAATATGTTGCTATGTCCCTTGTTTAATTAATTATAATAATAATCAATATATATTATAAAGCAAAGTGTACAATGTGCGTGCCGAAAAGGCTCAGAAACGACTTCACATACGATTAAGATATTTATGTCAGCGTGTAACTGTATGTCCCCTAACGGAGAAGAAGGTTTCCGTTTTTCTCTTAAGGGTGTGAAATTGAAGAGAAAAGGACTGGAATTTTAAGCCTCTCGCAATATGTAATTAGCCTACCTGAGAATGACATACGAGTTTATGAATGAAAAATTCAGTTCGAGCTGCAGACCACCAGGAAGCGCTAGGGTGTGTTTCACTCAATGTTTATTGTTCATTCATTCCGTTATATTTGTAAAGGTTATATATTTTGTCTGCTGTTCTTATTAAATTACTAAAAAATCAAAAGAAAGTAATTAGTTTCACCTTTTCTTTTAAAATAAATTAATGATTTTACATATCTGCAATCAATGAGAAAACCGACTGGATACTTTACAAAATTAATTTTCTCAAAAGAAGGTTAATTGATTAACACATTACATTTAATCAATATCTAACATATACTTAAGTAAATTTAATGCAATATGAGTGAGCGAATAAAAACAAAAAAGAAGAGCAGAATAGACTGATTACAAACCGAAAATAACAAGTTTGAAGTATTCCTATTGTATTTAGTTATGAAAAATGGTTTTATTACTATGTATGATGAGCATTCCAGTTGACAAAATGATGAATTGACTCCAATAACACAATTTTTTCAATAAGCTTTTATCACCGCTCATAGTTCAGGATAAAAAGAAATATGATGAAAAAATTGTGCCCTCATGATATTTTGGTTTTCACTTAGTAACAGTAGTAAGATTGGAGAAGTGCAGAGTTCGGCCAAATTAGGGTATGGGGGACGGGGGGTATATATTAAGGGAGGTTGAACTGGAAGAAAGGTCTTACAAAAAAAGCTTCTGTGAATCTTCGGTATTTTCTAAACTTCTGGATCTAATGGGACCATCACAGTAGTCGGCCCTTAAGTTGTACTCCAAATATAGTTTTTTTAACTAATAATCTAATAACTTATTATCTGCTGATTGCTTGGAATGGGCTTATAGGATTCATAATCACAGAAACCATCAAAAATGATGCATGACTCGACAAAGTTGCAGCAAAATGAATTGTTCATCCACCATTTTCAACACCCTATAAAGTATATAGGGTTCCTTATTTGGGCGGACACTGCAGATCTCGAATCTTAATATTGATATAATGTTAAAATTTTCAAGAAAGTGCTAATTTTGATCTATATTTCCTTTAATTTTAAAGTTTTTCTGTTATTAAAACTGTACTTAACACCGGAGCGAAGCCGGGCACCCTAGCTAGTAATAATAACAATAATAATAATAGGGTTAGTAAAAAGGTCCGTAGATCTTAATTATTTTAAATAATTGGGATACAAGCAAAGAACACAGAATTATGCAGTGGAAGTAAATTGTTTTTGCGATTATATTAGCAATTCTAAGACTCTTGAAGACTGGGAAAGACCGGGGCTAGAGTTGGGCCTTCTCAGAACTAGGACGATAAGGAGGGCTCAGGGTTCAAAGTTTGGCTCTATGTTATTACTTAACATATTTATAAACTAACATATACATTTATCTATTTGGGTACCTAATTACTACAATTATTACGATAAAAATAGAATCATTCCATTAATATCTAAATACATAATATTTATATAATAGCCCTCATATCATAATATAATTACCAATAATTCTTTGTGGGTCATCACAATGTTCTAATTAGGTGAATTCTTTTTTAACCTAACCATCTAAGGTGAACTATTTCAAAATATAGACATATTACGCGGATGTCCAAATAGAAAACACATCTTATCGGAAACAATTTCACTGTATAATACTGAGTATTGGCAAATCACTGAAAGAGTGGGAGCATACAGTGCCTCGCGGAGATACTTGGTATGGCGCATGTGGCACCGTTCACAACAGTTCTCAGTTGGAGGGGTTTCTTTTTGTTTGGAGGAAGAGGATATTCTAGAAGGATTTCATTTAGAGAAAATTTCAAAACAAGGGAAAGACGTGAAATAGACAACAGTAATATTAATTGCAAATAAACTGCAATTTTTATGATTTTAATTTTTTCCGTATTGAGTAATACTTTAATGGTTACTGAGTCATTTTATGGTTACTTCTGTTCTAAATCCTTGTACTGAATTCATACACTCAGCTCAGTAAGTTCCTTTTTTTTCATTACCCAGTATCCCCGCCAACATATATTTATCATCAATCATACCATTTATAACTCTTTTTCTTTTCTTAGATATTGAACAAATTTTTGTTCTTTCAAATTATACTAAGTAATAATTTATAATAATGAATAAGCATTACAATTTGAACGCAGTAAGCGGAGCAATTTATAGATACTTTTAAATTGGAAACGTTCATATACAAAACAAAATGTACGCATTTAAAGTTATAGTGATGTGTCCACTGGCATTGTTGTCATAATACCAGGGACTTTATATTTTTATTTTAGAAATGTGTTGCCATATATTTTTTTAAGAGATAAACTGTTTTTACATAGATTGGTGGTATTATGGAAGTAATTTTCATCGATGGGCTGTATAACATTGAGTTTATTAAAAAAAATTACTAAATGGTTCGGAGTTTTCTAATAAGAAAAGATTCAACTCTCGAAAAATGTTGTGATTGTCGGTAAAATAATGTAGGTAAATATCATAGTACTGGAAAAAAGATAAATAATCTGGTATTATTTTAAATAGTACAAAATAGTGACTATTATTTATTGACTACTTCCAATTACTCATGTCTTAGGAATTAAAACATACGGAAAGAAACCTTATTGTTACTACAAAGAGAGCACCGTCGATCTCTATCGATAGTAACCGTAGATCACAGATATCTTATAATTGAATATTATTATAAGACTGTGAATTATATTACAATATCTGTTAATATAAAAGATCAGAAGGCTGTATTAATTTTTAACAAATTAAACAATAATCAATTTTTTGAATGTTTAATGGGGACAATCTCAACATTGCACATTCTGCTATTCTTGATCTTGATATTTCGTGGGATATAAATTCCTTTTTCTTTTAAAATGTTGCTTTTCCTGTAGAGTTTCCAGGTCCAAACGACTGACTGTTATTCCAGTGCGACCCCGATCTGAGCGAGCATTGTATCGGCAATCTGCAGCTTCTATTTTCCCAACGGTGATGACGGTTTGGTGCCACTTTGTTTACCTTTGGTTGATTGAAACAACCGTTTCGCGATACGGCCTAACTCTGTTTTGATAATTTTCCGCAATAGAAGTTACATGCGGATGGTTCATTGAAAGAGGAAGAGGAACATCAATCGCAATGCATTTCCGGGGGAAAGTAAGATACTTCTTATAAATAAATATGTTTTTCATATATTTGCGAAATAACCTACATTTGGGAAATCAAATTTGGACTAATTAACTTAAGTTATTAAAATGGCAATTTAATGAACGAGTTTTAACCTAAGTTTAGGTTTTTGTATGGTAAAATTTACAGTCTTACGTAAGGTTAATATGTGTGAGCTTTAGATGACTCAATCCTGTTTTGAAATTTGCTGTCCCATACTATAGATTACCTCATTCATTAAGGGATATCTCATTTCCTAATAGAAATTGCTCAATTATTCCATATTGCAATATTTTTTACACTAGTTAAAAAAAAAAAATATATTTTCCCATTTGTCTGGCTGATGTAGTCTATACAGATAATAAAACTTACAAGTATAGTAAATCTTATGTGGGTACTATTGTAACACTTAAGTGGGTTGACAAATTTTATTTAATGAAAATTATGATTACACAATTATTGAAACGAACAATTAAGAACGTTACAAAAATTACCACTTCGTAACACAGAGATAATCATACGACTTGCGCTTCAGAACAAGACTAAGACTATCTCTCCAGTCCATTGCTCCTTATGTGTAGTCGATGGTACTCGAACATCGTAGTCACAAACACGTGCTATGACAGTTTTTTCCACTACTAGTTCGTTCCAACAATAAGTATAAAACCATTCCAAACCATATGTTTTTGTTTAACTTTACAATATTGTTAATAATTAAATAATAAATTTGATATATTTTGATACTTACTATAATTTAAATGAACATTACTTACATCGGTGCGGTGGTTTGATTGTGGAATAGTTAGAGGAATGATTTCTGCTTGAAGGAAAGTAGGGATGGATACTTGGATGGGGAAAATAATGTCTCCCGATCGGTGGATCTTAAGGATAAAGATAGGAAGTTGAAAGATGAAAACATTTTTATGTCGCCTTTCCCTATTTCCTATTTAACATATTTCAACCTTATATTAAGTCTTCTGGAACTGTAAAGGTGGCTGTATTTTTAAACTCAAATGTTGATTAAGAGAGAGACCTCAGTTTTAATATTAATCTATAGTAATAATTAATAAATAAGAAAATACGATGAGTTATTTTGCTTCAGAAATTTACGATACTTTTCTCCCGTAAACTTGTTCTAACAAACGCTGATTTTTTTAATCACTATTTTTATACCATTTTGAATTTTTTTATGTATTCATGAAAATCAGTAGGTAATTATTTCATTCTTTTTAGTGTATTTATTTTTAATGGTTCCTAATTTTTGAAGTCGGATTAGTTTTTTTTTTTAATAAAAAGTTTTTTTTTTTTAAATCATTTCAATTATAATATCATAAACGAGAAGTGAAGATGCTAAACGGGGTAAATCCAAATTAATTTTTTAGGAAACACAACTAGTGGCTCTAACTAATATTGACTCTAATAAACTTGGCTGGAACTAATATTGGGTCGGATATTTTAAAGCTATATCAGAAATATGTTAATTAAATATCGTTTAGTTTTTACGAATAAAAATAAATAAATAAATTAGGGAAAACTCATGAAAAATAACATATCTTAATATTATAGAGAAACTGGGTTTTATATCCTCTTGAATCTGAGCGTAAAATTAGATTAAATTATATATACTGGCCTCGTACCTTTTAAGTGGTTAAACGTTAAAGAGGAAGTTAAACCGAATGGAAAACATTAAAAATATTAACAATGACAAAAATGGATTCACCCCTTTTACATCTTCATGTCGCATTAATATGCAATGTATTTTCATTTATAATTAATTTTAAAAATTTATCCAAAATTTTGATTAACTTTTTAGGAATTTTTCATATCCTAAATTTGTGTTCTAATAAAAATAATACCTAAGTTTAAAAAAATAAATATAGTTTTTTTTTTTTCAATACTCACATCACTTTTTTAGCGGATCTCTTTGGTCGAGACAGCTTTAAATTTAATCAGTTTTTGATTCTCAGTTTCCTTTTTTTTCAGAAGTAGTAGCCTATTCTTCCAGCCTAGCAGTAAAATATTTTCACCCCCCCTCCAAAAAAAAAAATTAAATAATTGACTTAAATTTATCACTAGAAACGCAATATTTTATCTTTAATTTGTACTAAAAACTAATTAAGGTACATTAGCTTTAGATCAGGCTGACACTGAACCACAAATCATATACATATTAGTTTATGCATATAGACCTTGCAAAAGGGTGGACTTTAAAAAAAAAAATCAATTAGACAATGTAGGCACTGGCATTTTATGAGAAAATAATGCCAATGAATATATATAAAATTAAAAAAGTTGAAGGTTTCATTAATAATATTATTCCAAAACTTTCCTTAAAAATATAGGAAAAAACAATGTCTAGAAATATATACCCTGACGATAGGGCAGGGGGAGGGGGTAAAGAAAGTGAACACGGCACTTCATCCTTCACCATACATCAGCCACCTCGGATCTGAGTAGCTTACTCAGCGGCTTTGTGATCTGTCAACTTGGAATGAGGTCGATTCTTGATCTTATGAAATATGATTTCTGGTATTTTTGCAGTATAAGATTAATACTAATAATAATAAAAGTTTTTTTTTAGTATTTTTATTGAGCCAGCAGGATGGAAGTATTAAACTCATCAAAGTTAATCAATAAATAAGTACACATCTTTTGAAAATTGTTTAATCAGTACCCAAAGTTGTGGTTAAAGTAGTTGAAAAATGTATAGAAACACTTTCGGAGAGAAGATTTTATCATAACGTTAATGAAGATTTGTTACCACGTTACAGGAACTGTTTCAATATACATCCTGTCCGTTAGAGCATATAAGTTTATTAAAGTAAAGCTCCGAGGTAAGCTAGGAATAAGGAAACTTTGTTGATTCGAACAAAGTTGTGTTATAAGATCACGGTTAAAGATTCTGTAGACCGAATAAAAGCGAAGCTTAGCAAGTTGCCGAGCTTTGTTCCATATCCACCTTATTGGATCTCTTCTTGGAGTAAGAAGAGCCGCTCACTGATGAATAACTTGCGAGGCCTTCCAGCTCTTGCATAATACCCCAAGGAATTTACAAAATCTCTCGCTAAGGGGTACATCATACAAAGAGGAAAGTCTCGTAGAAGCTCTAAAATACAAGTATTAGTTTTAGAAGATCTTATTTGATAGCTATTATGTTCAACGGCGAAAAAAATACTTTTACGTCATCTTAGATAAGTATTTTATATCTTAAAATTTCTTTTCCAAAACATTTAGCTATGAAAGATCTCTAAACAATCTTCTCCTTTAAGATTATAACCATATTTACGGGCATTAATTTAACTAAGTAAGTAATAAAAAAGGCATGCCAATAAGTGCAATATGGAATATGCATCAATGCATAGGTCTGATAATCCAGGCTATGATTATCCAGTAACCAAAGAGTGTGGGCCTTTACGCTCCTCCAAATAGTTTGAAAGGGGAAGGGGGAGTTTGTCGACATTTCATCAAGAAGAAAGTTAACTTAGTCAAGTTGTTTGCTGGTGGGTTTTTTATGTGAAGGAGTAAAAATAGCTCTTTGTCAACGCTTTTGTTTAGCTTTATATATAATTATTTATTTTATTTTTATTTTTTAGCTGACTAAAAATTCAATTGGAAGTTTAATTAAAAAGAAATAAAATAAAAAGTTGAATTGGAAGTTTAATTAAAAGGCAACAAAATAATAATAATTAATAGATTCATAGTTCGATGAAAAGATAACGGATATGTACACGATAAATATTTACCTGTCCCACCGATCGCTTTGTACCAACCATCTCCTGTTTCCCCTACCATATTATTTACTTATGTAATTTGTAAAATTGTGTATGTATACGCATCGGCTTTGACGAATGTGGATGCGATTGACGTATTCTATTTTGAAAAGTGATACGGCGAAAAATGTAGCTAGGACCACTTTAGGGAGTTGTCCATTTTAGTAAGAACAAGTTGAAATATATTATTTTATATATTCTATTAGAAATAGTTCAATAAAAATTGAAATAGAAATCATTATAACTATGTGCTATATTTATTTAATTTAAAATTAAACTATAAATCACTGGTATTTGATTAATTAATTGGCATTTGACGCTGGTGACCTATAAATATGACCTTTAGAACAAAAAGGTTCAAATTCATTTAACACTTTCCAATCATTCAAATCCTCTCATCCTATCAAGTTATATACCTTAAATCCTCTTCAGAGGTCGAAGCTGCTGACCTTGACCTTTTAAAAAAATTGACAACCTAAAGCCAGCTAGAGTTCACCAGTTTCGCAAAAATTCAGAGCCCTGCTAACCTGAGATGTGTTTTCATTTAATAAACGATTTTCAATGTTTCAAGGAAATTGCTTCTGGATCACTTATTTTGATAATTGTTTCATTTGCACTTGTCGAAAATAATGAATATTCTATCATGCACACCCTGAATATTATGACATGTTCATCTTGAAGGGGAGCATTAACTATTTTGAGAATTTCGATTACATTTGTTATCTTTAATCTTTATGAAGTATTCATTAACATGAGATTAGTTTTATTGTGATAGAAACGAATTGATAGGCCTTAATGCCTAAGGAACCAATCTTCCTATAACGTACCTTTGATTATGTCTATTTGGAGTGAAAAATAATCATTTATTATCCCGAGAAACAAGAAATGGCTAAATATAAAATATGAAAGGATTTTTAAAAGAGAAATAAATATACGTATTCCCGAAGCAAAAATTTCAATTGCCTGTAATATGAGAATGAATGTACCCGTATAACATATCGTTGGAAAACTTAGAATTTAATACTATTTAAAATACTATTTAATTTATCAAGTTGTAGAGGATCGATAGAACAAAATTTTGGCGTATCAAGGAAATAATAATTTCTACTTTAAGATTATTTAAATTTTTGAATTGTTTTCTTGGTACTAATTGCAACTGCCTTAAAATCGAAACCACAGAATTACAAAACTCTCTTTAATTTCGTTTCACAATGGAAAAAAAAGAGAACTATTCAAAGAGAAGAAGATAGGAGTGTTGTTGGAGAAGGTGAAATGCGCTCAAAATTTGTATGGATCGAAAAAAAAAAAACATATGAAATTGGTAATGAATAAAAGGTATGATCCAACAACATTTAAACCTTGAAAACTCTTTCACATTCGCAGTACGCATACGCAGTACAGTGTGTTTAAGGGCTTGTTGGAACATACATTAACTATCGATTTCAATAAACAATTGTTAACTGGCTCGTCCTGAAAAGAAAACAATATTTTCTTCGTTTTCTGAAAAATACTTAAGCGGCCATAATTTAAAAATTTACCTACCAATTCATTATCGGCCGTTAATGGAACCCCTCTATATTTCTTCCCCCGATATATCGCCGAAAAACTGAATCTTTCTAACAGTCTAAAACTAGATTGTTATATCTATTTATAATCCCCTCTAAGGGATTGTAGCTCCGCCACTGGGTCCAAATGAGTTGAAGTAAGAGTTAGTGTTTAATTACTGTCCAACAGAATGGCTTAATTTAAAGTGAATGGAATAAGTAGGTATAATACTCGTTTTTTTTTCTCGTTTCGTTTCGTTAGTTTTTCTTTTCTTTAGTAATCAATTTCTGTCTATGTTTGAAGATAATAAAATCAATGAAAGAGCTTGAAAAAAAGGGTAGTTGTACCCTTTTTAACGATTTGGAACACTGTGAAATGAATACACTTTTAACCTTAACGAACCTAATAAACCATTTCTGAACAGAACAGATAAGTTTAAAAAGGGTTCTTCAGTTACAGTCAATAAAAGAAGATGAGAGGTATTATCTTATTTTACCTCCATTCTTTGTACCACTCTGGACTCAGAAGGTAAATATCAGATTTTATTTTATCTTTCTAAGCAGCCACGTATTTAAATATTCATCAATAATGCTTGTCATCTTTTATTTTACTATCAGTATTCATTTATTGTAATCCTCTATTATAGATACTCATATATTTGTTTTCTTTTAGCCCTGATGAAGATCCACAAGTTGGATCGAATCGTTGGCTTTCCAAAATAAAAAAGTTTTAACTGAAGATCCTGATAATCATTTAACCTATTATAAAATAAACAGATATATAAAACATTAAATATAACAGTTCTAAAAGTTAGATGTAAGTATGTCTACTTAGGTACGTTCCTACACGTATTTTTTTAATTTCATGAATATTAGAGGAGCATGGCGAGCAGACAAAATAGTCATCATTTTCTTATTCATATTTAAGGACGAGTGCAGGACATACGAAAATTATTTTTACATAATTGGCATTCCCGTTTCTCCAACCCTGTTTCCAGTCCGTCCGGTAGTTCCTAGTGAAGAGGTTAATGGTTTCCTCAAAAATTTGCGAGGATTGTACACTAATTGACATGGGATTCTTTCCGGGTTTTTCGAAATTAATTTTACCTGCACCTTATTCCTTAGTCAAATAGGGCGAATTCTTTGGTCTGTTTTCTGGCTTTAAAAAGTTATCAGGCCACCGGGCACGGCAGCCGGTCAAAGGTCTCAGGCCAGAGGGTACACAATACACTAGCGCATCTCAGACGCTAAAGGGTGGTAGAGGTGCAGCTATATGTTGATATGAACTTTGTTTAATTGATTTGTTTAAGGAGTTGTTAAAGGTATTTTTCGATGTACCATAAAAGGAGATTCCACAACTCTATTCTCACAGAATTTCATCATTTCATTTCTTAAGCTATATTAGATTGAATTTCTAAGATAATTAACCAACGAAACCATTTTGGATTAACCTAATAATGTGAGCCAAATCCAATATTTCCATCCAAATTTTTGTAAAACAAACAAAAGGTATATGAAGGATTATTCAATTCTTTTTTAATCATCCCAGAATAACTTCAGCGAAGCATGAAACGGTTTCTAAGCACTGCAGATATTTACGAATTCAAAGACCAAAAAGTCATCAAGTGGAGTTTGGGCAGTTTGCATAATGGCTGCCCCCGGACCGGTTAATATGAGGAGAGGACAGGCGGCCTGGAGTGGACCCGCCTGTTTATAGGAGCTTACAGTTGCCCAACTTTGAGTGCTCCCTGATTTGAAGGTAATTTTAAAAACTCCCCAGGCAGCCCTGATCCAGAATAAGCTCCGTGGAACTTTAGCAAGGCCCTCGTGCAAGTCATCAACTAGTTGGGACTTGAACCCCGCTCCTTTAACGATTCCGGGTTTAAACTGGAAGCTTCACTCATCGCGGGGTTAGAGTGCCCTTCGATCGGATCTAAACTTTTCCCCCACGGCGATAGCAAGCACTTCAAATGGCAATTTCCACTTCAAATTGTGATAGGATTATTCAGGAATTTTAACAACAATAACAATCGCCCCTAGTAAAATATACCACTAATGTACGCAATTAATTAACTGTAGGAGCGATGATGGAATATTCATTCCAATACTTCATTGTCAACGTTATTGTAAATTTTAATTAAAGTATCACACTGTCTTATTTTATAAGCATTCCCTTTATAACGAACGCCTAGGGAGTTCATTTAGCTAATTAAACCAAATAAGTAGGTCTCTGAATTAAGTTAATGATTCCTCAACCTTCTCCCTATTTTAAAGTCACTTTCCGATTTTTTTTTCAATGTTGTCTCATTGTGAAGGCGATAAGGAGGGCGTTAAGTAAAACTTAAAAAATAACCAATTTTCTTTTTGATATGAATTTAATGCATAGAAATACAAAGTACTGCTGCCCTACTGTATAGGTTTGTTAAATACACTGCATACTGAATCAGTCCTTGACAAACATAAAAATAAGTACATATATCCTTTTATGTATAGTAATTAATCCATTTAAAAATAACTTAAACATTTTTCTTAGGTAACGCTTTTTAATTTACAAAAAGTCAAATTATTATTAATAATAGCACATAATAATGAATTAGGATTAAAAATTAAAAAAAAGCTCACAAAAATTTTGAAAAATACATGAAATATATGAATTAAATATAAAGATCGGGATAACAATTATAAATAAATAGTATTTATGAAACTTTTAAAATACAGATTATCAAAGATATGGTAGGTAATAGACAATGCCTAGGGAGCCCATAATTATATTTTCGCCTAATGTCGATATAAAAACCTAATGTTTTATGTTTTAGTTCATACGCAAAGAACCGAATCCTAACTCCCCCTAACCCTTAAACAGCCCTTTCCAATAAAAATAAAAAAACCTAACAGTTCTTTAGAAAGAATATTATTATAATGCTTGTAAACATTTCTGATGTGTGTTGTTACGTAAACGATAGAAGGGTATGAACTGGAGATTAAAACCTCCCATTGCTCGCCGGATGGTATTGTCGAATTGAGAATCTTACTGAGGTGACATATGACTTGAATGATAGATCTAAGAATAAAGGTGAACTTATCTCGATAGTAAGCTACTGAGCATTGATTTTATATTGTTTTTCTTTTTTGGTATGTTTAATTGATTTTTGGATTACTTAAATGTAAAACTAAAATTTTGAGCTCATGCATTAAAGTTTTTGGAAGTATTGAACCGTTACAGAAGTTGTACGGTTACAGAATGTATTATTGCTTATACTATTGTAATAAAGGATGAACGAACCTTAAGGTTTGATGCCCCAACAACGAGGTAATCGTCGAAGTTATTGTATTTATTTGAAATAATAAAAATCAAATTTCTCCCTACAATCTTTTATTAATAAACCTACATTTGAAGTTACCTCCGAAAATTGAATCCCTCACCTCTCCCTTGTTCCTCCATCACCTAAGAAGATTACCATCTTACGAGTAATGGAAAACGAAGCCGAAGAGGTAGGAACTCTCCCTCCAAGGAGTTAAGAGATGATCCTTAGGGAGGGAATCAGTCAATCCATGGACCATGTATCAATCCTTATAGCCCCACCTCCTGTCTGCCTAATACAAAGCAGGCCTAAGAAGAATGGGGACTTTTTGCGCTCTCTTTCTTCTTCATCATTTTCCACTTCCGCTTCCGAGCTTAGAGGAGGAGGGAACAGAATGTATTAATGTATTAAATATTATCTAATATCTGTTACGTATTACAATTTATTTTGCTTATATTGGTATTTGATAATTGCGTTTTGATGCTATAAATATTTATAAGACTTATAAATATTTATAAGCCTCAATATATATAATATTGAGTAAATTTTTATGACGCGAGAGAAGCAGTAAGTAGCGTTTAAATAGCTGTTTATTGTATTTTATTTTTTCAATCAGTTTTCTAAATCATCAGTCATAAGGATACGTTTAAAGGTCTGGTCACACATAACCACACTACAGCGCGGGCGTGTATCGGATCTAATTCAAATACGAAGGATAGATATAGTACGTGGGCCAGACCCCCCTACCGTGCATCCCCACCCACATCCCTATAAATTCCATTTCGTTGTGTTCCTTGTGATAAAAGATTAAGAAAAAGCCAATGTTCCCAGAAAAAAAGTGGCCGCACTAATCCAAAATGGCGTTCAAACATGGCGGAATGACGAATTTGATTTTAGTTAGTTTTTTTATTCCTGACATTCACCATTATGCTTAATTTCGCCATAACTGGTCTTTTATTAAAGCTAGATAGTTCTAGATTCAGAATAAATAAACAAACGTTCTAAAATAATTAGTCTTGACAACATAAAACACCTTTAAAGTCATTTATTTCAAGTCATTCGCGTAAAAGTTAAAATTCCAAGTTAATTTGTGATTAAACAGCCATCGTTAACAAAAAACGCCCTGAAATAAAACATCTGGAGCAATTATTCTTCTTTAAAAATCAGTGGTCAAATTTCAAAACATATAAACTACTTTTATAGAAAACGGACCTTAGCGGCGAAAAGGCGCCAATGACTCGGGCGCATCCAGTCCTCTGCCACATCGTTCAGTTCTCATAAACGATATAATTACAGCGGGTTTAGGATATTATTTTGAATGTATAATCGAGCCTATGTAACTGCAAGTTATTAATTGGCAGATATAATTAATATAACCTTTTTTTTTAACGTGTATCAATCTGATTAATAAAGGATATAAATATGATAAATAATAATGAATCAGTCTCAGATTGCACATTATCTACAACTCACTTATGTTGACATAAACTGGCTACCTTGAAATGAAATAATAATGTTCTCATAGTAGTAGTTGGGTTACAGACACTGGCACCTGTTCATTCGTGAAATAAATGCATTTTTGCAAAGTATTGGTTATTTACAGATTTAAAAACAATCAAATGATATTTGATATTAAAAACAATACCAAGAATGATATTTGAATGGGAGGCAGAAGGAAGAAGAAAAAGAGGAAGACCACGTATACAGTGGATAAATAAAGTAAAGGAAACTATGGCCGGTCATGGATTGAGGGAAGAGGAAACGAAAGACAGGAAGGTGTGGAAGATGAGACTGGAAGAAGAGTTCGGTTGAGGGAAACTTCAAACATGAAGAAATCCCTAATAAAAAAAAAAAAAACAATCAAAATAAAAAAGATAAATAAAAAGTTCTGTTTGTTCGTTGATATGTAGAAGTTATTCATAATACAATTTAAGAAGTATATACCTAACACAATTTAATAGCTCACAACTATTAATGAATTAACAGTTACACGATGTATGTATATATATATATATATATATAGTTAAAGGCGACACAGAGTCTGTTTTGGTAAACAATTCTAAGAACAATATGCAGCTGCAGCCGGCAGGTGTTACACACGTGCACTAGTAAACAATTCTAGGAAATAGATATCAAATTATATATAAGTCCTCTCCTCTCCTCTCTCCCTCTCTGTTGTTCTTAATACTCTCTCTAGTCTCGTCTTAGACAGTATCACTGTTAGCCTAATTTTCTCTATTGTGTAATCATTCATAATAAAGTTGCTTTTTAAAAAGCTGTAGATCTTTTGGACACATTTAACTGGCGCCCGTTAACAGGTACTTGGGCAGATTCGCGGATATTACAGTAACTTTGCGGAGCTTTATTCGAGTGCAAGACCGAAGTAAGGCAGCAAGACCACTACTCTACGTCCTGAGGAAGATTCGCCACTGCGTGTACAGGTACAGCAAGCGTTCTCCACGACTACGAGGTATCCAGTATTCTGTATATTCTTCAATATTTAACCCAAGTGGAACATATTATGTTAAATCCATTGGATCTTCAAATAACTTTCATTCACTGAAGATTATTGCAATTAGAAATTTAAGCTAGCATAATTATAATTTAAGTTTAATTTCATTATTTACTTTATTTTATATCTTAAGTTTATATTTTATATTTAAACATTTAATTATATGTCTAATCTAACTGAAAGACTAAATCAACTTAGACAAATAACAGTTTCTACCCCTCTTACTCGCGAAAATTTGGATCAAATTTTATTAGAACAACCAACGATGACTAACATGGAAATAAAAGATCATGATTTTAAATTAATTCCCGAATATAATGGTGATCCATTGCTTTTAGTTGATTTTATTAGGAATGCAAATTTTATTTACGAATTATATTGCAAAGAAGATAATTCATTTAGAGCGGTCAATCATTCAAAATTAATATTAACTTTATTAACCAAATTAAAAGGTAAGGCGAAAGTTGCCACTTATGATAAAGAATTTAATAGTGTGAAAGAAATTGTACAATTTTTAAAGCGAAAATATCAGGACACTAGGACACGTGAACAATTAATAGCCGAAATCCTTAATACAAAATCTTATGCGAATGAAAATCCGATAGAATACATCGACAGACTAAGTAAAAAGAGATGCGACTTATACGCTAGAGTTTACGCGGACCCGGAAATTGACGACAAAACATCAGAAATGGCTCGTTACGATAGACAAATATCTCACCACGCTATACATAATCTAAATCCTCAACTAACGGACTTCATATATCACATAAAATTCGACACCTTAGAGGACATTGACGAAATACTACGCAATTCCGCATCACATATAGTACATCGACTATACGGACATACTCAAAGAAAAGAAAGACATCAACAACCATCACATTATAAAGGAAAACATTACGACCCGAATTTTAAATTTAATAAATTTACACCGAACAGACAATACGAACAGAGCATTAATTCGCATCAACAAAATTTTAATAATAATCAAAATTATAGGCATCAAAATTATAATAATCCAAATTATAATAGTCAAAATCATTATAACTATAAACCGATACATAATCGACAATGGGATCCCCAGGACCAACACCGTTTCTTTAACAAACCATCGTCAGGTCAATTGAGACAAAATACTACTCAACCCCCACCAGAAAAGTTGGGAGACTCGCAAACAGTATCCATGCGTACCGTATCTAATCGCGTCCATTCAGTCGATCAAGACAAGGACGAAACAATTCAAAAACTTACGGACAAATTAGTTACATTGGAAACTAAGTTTGAACATTTTTTAGAACAAGGCCAAGACCTCGACGATCCGCCGGATCAAATTTAGACAAAATGGAAATAGAAATAAAAAGCGAAAACGGAATAAATCGCGAATCGGATGAAACCAAAACGAAAATAATTAAAACTATTAAAACTAAAGAGTACGAAATAAATCGAGAGACAAATAAAAACGAAATAATAAATCTACCTCGACTAATAGATTTTAAAAATAACAAATGGTTGATCGATACCGGATCCACAAAAAATTATATTTGCCCGCACATAGTTCCCAAGGATGCAGAAATTAAAAAGGAATATTTCGTAATAAAAACCCCTACCGGACGAGCAGAAGGAACACAAAGTGTACGCCTCAACCTGTCGCCGATGTTAGGAATTAATTCCGACGCAACCTTTTTAATTTTTCCATTTTCAGAGAAATTCGACGTCCTATTGGGCTACGAGACTATGAAAGCCTTATGCGCGAACATAGATCTTACAAATCAAAAAATAAAATTAAATAATAAAAATTACTCAATAAAGGTTAACCACGAGATGCATTTAATGACCGACACGGAAGAAATAAAAAACGTGATCCGTCACTCTCACATAAATAAGAATAATCTTGAAAAACTCGTGAACTTAATAAGTAAAAATGGCGAAATAATAAAAAAGGAAAATGAAATCCTAAAGCCGACAAACTTATTAAAGCATAAAATAAATACAATAAATGATAACCCGGTTTACACTCGGAATTATCGATATCCCGAACAATTCAAAAAACAAATTAACGAAGAAGTTTCTAAATTATTAAAACAAGGGATAATAAGACCTAGCAGTTCACCTTATAACTCGCCACTATGGATAGTGCCGAAGAAGATGGACGCTAGCGGTATACAAAAAATACGTATGGTCATAGATTATCGTAAACTAAATCAAATGACGGTGAAAGACAAATTTCCATTGCCAAATATAGAAGACTTGCTGAATCGACTAAGAGGAGCAAAGATCTTCTCAACCATCGACCTAACCTCCGGTTTCCACCAAATTGAAATGGACGAAAAGTCTATTCCAAAAACGGCGTTTTCAACGGACAATGGTCATTACGAATTTGTCAGAATGCCTTTTGGTTTAAGCAACGCACCACCCACTTTCCAACGCGCCATGACCATGCTAATCGCGAATATACCTAATACATTAATTTATATGGACGACATTATAGTTTATTCGAAAAATGAAGACGAACATTTAAAAGATTTGGAACGAGTATTTGAAGTACTAAAAAAACATAGACTTTCAATTCAGCTAGACAAGACTGAATTTTTTAAAACCGAACTTAAATTTTTAGGGTACATAGTCACCACAGAAGGTTTGAAAACCGACCCAAATAAAATAAATACGATAATTGACTTCCCCATACCATATGACGAAAAGTCGACAAGACGGTTTCTAGGTATGACTGGCTATTATCGCGAATTCATAAAAGGATATGCAAAAATTACAAAACCCCTTTCAGACTCAATTAAAACAAAAAAATACAAAACTAAGGAAATACAAGACGCGTGTAAGACATTAAAAGACCTCATGACAAACACACCAATTTTAAATTATCCAAATTGGGACCAACAATTTACTTTAACGACTGACTCGAGTAACCAAGCACTTGGTGCCGTACTTTCACAAAAGGATGAAAACGGAATAGAACACCCTGTGGCGTTCGCTTCAAGGGTATTACAGAACGCAGAACACAATTACAGCACAATCGAAAAAGAATTACTAGCCGTTGTCTGGGCAACCCAACATTTTAAACCATACTTATACGGAACAAAATTTTTATTACAGACAGACCACAAACCCTTAACGTGGATATTTAGTATGAAAAACGGTAACACAAGAATCATGAAGTGGATTTGGAAACTCCAGGAATTTGACTTTGACATAAAACACATTATAGGAAAAACTAACTATGTCGCAGACGCACTTTCTAGAGACTTAAAAGACCTTCACCATAATGAATCGGAACCAATGGACATAGATAAATTATTAGAAAATACAGCAGATGAAGACTCACAATATGACGCTATATTAGAAGAATTAAATGTACCAACTCCCCTAGCAAACACCTCTGACGAAATAAATCAACCTGAACAACAAACGGACTTAGAAACTGTACACTCTCAACTATCTAGTAACGAACAATTTGGAATTTGTGACCCTGACAAATGTATCAACATCGAAAAAAACCAAATTATTATAAAAAGAGGAAACAAAGACGAATTAAACTTTACAAAACCATTCGGAAACAAAAAACGATATGAACTCATTTTTACACAAAAAGATGACTTACAAACATTACTTTACCAGATACTAGAACCTAACAAAACATACGGAATTTACTGTTCCAGCACTATGCAAACTCTTAACAAAATTTACAACGAATACTTTCAGGAAATCCAACACATAATTGAGGACGAATTCCCTACAGTTAAAATTAAACGTTATTTTAATTTCATTCGAGACATTGAACAACTAAACGAACAGATAGAAACAATCGAAAACTACCATTTAGGTAAGACACAACATCGTGGAATATTAGAAACATTTGAAAAATTAAAAAGACAAGTTTACTTTCCAAACATGAAAGACAAAATTACGGAATACATTAATAAATGTGAAATTTGTAAAAAGACAAAATATGACAGAAAACCACTTAAAACAAAATACCAACTAACTCCTACTCCAGAAAAACCCTTTCAGGAATTGATGATCGATATATTAAAATACGACAACAAACTCATATTTACAGCCGTTGACACATTTTCTAAAAGACTGTTTACACAAGTTATTCCAGCACATAATGCAATTAACATTTGTGATTGCTTACAAACATATTTATCATATTATCCAACACCAATACAAATCACACTGGACCAAGGTACTGAAATGAAAAATAATCTTGTTCAACAATTTTGCAAATACAACAATATAACCTTACACTACACATCAACAAATCATTCAAATTCTTTAGGACTATTAAATAGAGTACATTCAACTTTAACGGAGTTGTTTAGAGTAATTTCACACAAACAAAAAACATATTCGCACGTACAAAAACTAAAACTAGCTACAACCGCTTACAACAATACACTAAATCACAATTTAAAATTAACACCTAATGAAATAACATTCGGACTCATATCAGAAAACAATAAAAAGACAGATCTTAACATTACTGAATTATATGTACAAAAATACCATAGTGACTTACAACTCTTGCATGAGCTAACACATCGAAAAGTAACTGAAGAAAAGGAAAAACGCACGGACAAACTAAATAAAAATCGTGAAGACCCACCTGAACTAACCAACCAGGAATTTATTAAAAACACCCAGTCAAAAATTAAAAGTAGAGATAAATTTAGAAAAGTAAATGTTCTAGTTCAAGGAGCTAGACAGTTAACTACGCATGTCGATAATATTAGGAGACCCAACAAACGTAAACGAAAAAAACATTTTGTTTCAGATGATGACTCCTTACGCGTTAATATTACTGACTATTCTTCAGAAGACACTGACGATCAGAGTAGTAGATCTGACTAACTCACCTGGCCTGTTACACTATTCAGTTGACAACATTAGAGTTATTAACCAATTTCATGAAACTTATCATTTTTACAATTTAAGCTTATTAGAGATAGAAATTAAAAATATACAAATTCATTTGGCTAACTTCAAAGATCATAAAATGTATCATATCCTTTGTGACTTAACAAATGACGCGATAGAACAACTTAACTTAATGCATTTTAAAGAGTTTAACAACCGTAGTAAAAGAGGAATTATAAACGGCCTTGGCAATATTATTAGCTGGATTACGGGAAACATGAATGCTGATGACAAGGCATATTACGATAAAATTATTTCAAATATAGAAAAGAACAATTTTAAAATAGAGCATAATATCGAAACCTCCGTCAATATCAACAAACAACTCATAGAAGACTATAAGAAAGATATACAGACTATTAATAAGAATTTTATGACAAACCAACAAAATTTTAATACTCTAGAACAAAATGACAATGCACATGATTTCTATGTACACATTATGTTTTTATTAAATAAAATAAAAGGTTTAACATTATCATTAGAATTTTGCAAACTAGGGATAGTTCATACTAGTTTAATGACTGACGTATTGCGAAACTTACCCACGACAATAAAGTTAATATCTAATAATTCAGAAGTCCTATGGACAAATAGTAAAATCTTTTGCTCAACACAAAACAATATAATTCATACGTTTATAAAATTACCCATTCATGATAATTCTTATAAAGGATACTACGTCCTACCAGTACCAAAAATGATCAACCATACGATATTCGAAATTGATTTAAAGAATGATCTATATTTACAACAAGGACAAAATTTGTATACTGGACATTGTATATTCATTGACAATTATTATTGCATAAATCTCAACATAGTAAAATCCAAATGTATACACTCTATTCTCCACGAAGGAAAGTTAGACGATTGTAAATTTAAACAAATTAATCAAACCAAAATTAAGTATGTAGAATTTATAACACAATATATGACTGTAAATATTAGTAAAATAATAGATTGTAAGAATAACACTATATTTCTACCTACTATTAGTTTAATTAGTATTAATAAAAAGGACTGTTTCTCACAATTTAATAAAATTTATATTCATAATTTTAATTCTGTTATACAACCATTTTATAACACTGTACTCTTGAACAAGAAAATTATAGCTACCCATAATTATACTGTACCACCACTAGAAACTCTCACATTTATAAATGACAATAATATTTATTTTTATACTGTATGTATCTTTATGATTTCTATAATAACTATTGTATTCATTATTTACAAACAAAAATGTAGTAAACAAACCAATTCAACCCCACCTACAGAACTTGTAAATATCCCAGCACCCATTCCTGTAGATGATCATAAAATAATATTAAGTAGATTGTACAAAACTAGCTTTAACTAATCTTTCAATTTCATGTATCTGATTTATTTTAAAAAGTTTATATATTATTTTTATTTTATAATTATTATGTACATTGTTTACTAGTACACCAAAAATTTTATTTTTTTTTGTTTTGCCCGGAGTTCAAAACTTAAGGAAGGGTGGAGTTAAAGGCGACACAGAGTCTGTTTTGGTAAACAATTCTAAGAACAATATGCAGCTGCAGCCGGCAGGTGTTTCACACGTGCACTAGTAAACAATTCTAGGAAATAGATATCAAATTATATATAAGTCCTCTCCTCTCCTCTCTCCCTCTCTGTTGTTCTTAATACTCTCTCTAGTCTCGTCTTAGACAGTATCACTGTTAGCCTAATTTTCTCTATTGTGTAATCATTCATAATAAAGTTGCTTTTTAAAAAGCTGTAGATCTTTTGGACACATTTAACTATATATATATATATATATATATATATATATATATATATATATATATATATATATATATATATATATGTGTGTGTGTATATATATATATATATGATTAATTTAAAATTAAACCAATACTGGAGAGGAAAACCAATTAAAACATGTAAGTATTCATGCATCTAATGGTCTATAATCCACGAAGTTGTGGCCTTTTTCGGTTTCTTGCATACAACTACACATCAAAAAGTTTACTTTCTCTTTTATTAGAAGAAAGGGTATACTAATACAAATAAAATGAAATATTTGAAGTGGAAATCGGGTTAGTTATTTAGCCAAATTCGAACTATCAAAGATCAGTAATTTTTACCATTTTTTGTAGAAACTCATGCTCCAACGCCTATAACTCGATAATATGTACTCTAAATGAAAAATGTTACAGATAAAAGTTTTAGATCATTAAATTAAGCATAAAATAATCCCACCTAAATAGTTAGTTCTGTGAATATTTTATCATATCCCCTTAGGCTTCAGAAAAAGAAGGAATTAAGCGCTACGAATACTTTTACGTTTTCATTTGTATCTCTACTTAGTAATTAGTAAATTTAAAAATAAATGGGCTAGTTTTATGCTTAATTTAATGTCCTAAAACTTTTTTCTATAACATTTTTCATTTAGAGTACATATTGTTGTGGTACCAAAATGGTAAAAATTACCGATCTTTTATGTTCGAATTTGGCTTAATAAATAATCCGAATTCAACTTCAAATATTTCATTTTATTTGTATTAGAATACCCTTTTTTTCGAAAAAAAGAGAAAGTAAACTTTTTGATGTATAGTTATATGCAAGAAACCGAAAAAGGCCACAACTTCGTGGATTATAGACCATTAGATGCATGAATACTTACATGTTTTAATTAGTTTTTCTCTCTAGTAGTGCTCTTAAATTATATTATGAATAATTTCTACATATCAACGAACAAACAGAACTTTTTATTTATCTTTTTTATTTTGATTGTTTTTAAATCTGTAAATAATCAATACTTTGCAAAAATGCATTTATTTCAAATTTCAGGAATGAACAGGTGCCAGTGTCTGTAACCCAACTACTACTATGAGAACATTATTATTTCATTTCGAGGTAACCAGTTTATGTCAACATAAGTGAGGTGTAGATAATGTGCAATCTGCAACTAATTAATTGTTATTTATCATATTTATATCCTTTATTTAGCAAATTTTACAATAATAATAATAAAAAAAAAAAATAAACACAAGGGGGGGTTATTTTATTTTTTCTGTCAATTAAATACTTGCAGTTACATAGGCTCGATTATACATTCAAAATAATGTCCTAAACCCGCTGTAATTATATCGTGTATGAGAACTGAACGATGTGGCAGAGGACTGGATGCGCCCGAGTCATTGGCGCCTTTTCGCCGCTAAGGTCCGTTTTCTATAAAACTAGTTGATATATTTTGAAATTTGACCACTGATTTTTAAAGAAGAATAATTTTTCCAGATGTTTTATTTGAGGGTGTTTTTCGTTAACGATGGCTGTTTAATCACAAATTAACTTGGATATATTGGATATATAGGAATTTTAACTTTTACGCGAGTGACTTGAAAAAATTGACTTTAAAGGTATTTTATGTTGTCAAGACTAATTATTTTAGAACGTTTGTTTATTTATTCTGAATCTAGAACTACCTAGCTTTAATAAAAGACCAGTTATGGCGAAATTAAGCATAATGGTGAATGTCAGTAATAAAAAAACTATCTAAAATCAAATTCGTCATTCCGCCATGTTTGAACGCCATTTTGGATTAGTGCGGCCACTTTTTTTCTGGGAACATTGGCTTTTTCTTAATCTTTTATCACAAGGAACACAACGATATGCAATTTATAGGGATGTGGGGGGGGGGGGGGGATGCACGGTATGGGGGTCTGGCCCACCGTGTAATAGTAACAGGTCGGTTGACCCGGTGTCGGGGATGTGTGACCGGTTACTACCTATCCTTTGTTTTTGAATCAGATCTAATAAACGCCCGAGTTGCGGTGCGGTTGTGTGTGACAAGACCTTAATTATGTGAACTGGCATTATTTTTGTATATTGATGGCAATTATTAATTGTTATTATTAAATCATCTGAAAAATATTAAAAAGTTAAAGAGTTTATTTAATGTAAAGTTCTATTTTAAGAAAGCGTTAATTACAAAAAAAGCATTTTGAGTTTTATTTATTATGAAGCAATGGCCATTCAATATTTATAAATCCAGGGAAATTCTACTCTTTTAAAGTAACATTTTAAATATTTTAAATTTAAAAAAAATGAGGAAAAACGTATATTTTTTTTCATTTTTCTTTGAATTGGCAATATAGCGGAAGGGTATTTAATAATTACAAGGCTCGAAGAGACCCTTCTAATTGCCTGACATCAGAAAATCCATGGCGGAAATTAATTCAAAGGTAAATTTACTTAGACGTGTAAGCAAAGAGCTCCAGGGTTGGAAAATACAGGAAGAGGAAAATAACTTAACGCTGAAAATGAGTAAACAAATTGGTATCAAAATGCCGTGAAATATTAAGTTTTTAAAAAACTATTTTTGTATGTATTTTTAATATCTAAGAAATGAAAGGACTGGGAATAATGATTTAGATGCAAACATGGATTTAGAAAAAACTTTTAGGTTGCGGAAAAAATATGATATTTAAGGAATAAATAAAATAATAACTTCTATTATATATGCATGGAAATTTTATTACTCATCATGTATGATTAGGTTTGTAAATAAAAAAATTCAAAATATCGACTTATCGACCGATATATACTCACTATTTATTCAGATATTAATCGTAAACAAGACCGACATAAAAACATTAATATTAAGACATGACCTTGGCTGACAAAACTTCTAGGATTTGACTAAAAAGGAGCTGGATTAGAGACCTCCACCCACCACTCATGAACCTAGGGTGTTGGTGGATCTGTGCTCCCCATACATAAAGATTCTAAATTATTTTTTTCAAATGGTTTCAAATTTTTACTTTCACTTACCTATATATGAAACATATACTTATCAAGGTAAAGTTTTGCGATCGTGAAAAATTTCGACTTCCGGTTTTCAACGGAAATACTCGTTTTGGGGTCCCCTGAGTCCAAATAACCAAGTCCCGCGAAATGGTGTGTGAGTGAACAGACTAGCTCAAAAACTATAAATCATACGACCCTGAAATTCGGTATTTGGTATATGTATATGCCCGTGATGTGACAGCAAATATTTCATCAATGTTGGTCAAACGAAGGGGGTACTTTATTTAATAACTTTTTACGTATTTTTCGATTTCCTCAAGAACGGCTCTAACGATGTTGATCAAACTGGGTATTAGATGTATGTATATGACCCCGATATTACAGCAAAAATTTCATAAAAATTCATCAACCAGAGGGGGCACTTTATTTCATAAAATTGTTTTCCTTTTTTTTCGATTTTTTCAGCAATAGCTTTAACGATTTTGATAAAACTCGCCATGTTTAACACGTTGAGCGCCAAGCGGTACGATCGTACCGCTCTTGGACTATTGGCTGGGGCCAAGGCGGTCCCCAGGTACCGCCCGCTTCCGCCAGCTAAAATGTTGTTCTGGGCCAGGGGACCGCCTGCCGAACGTGATTTCAAGGCATATGGGACCGCTCCGGCCCCGAACAATTCGCCAATGCAATTGGCCCAAAATTTTTTTTTTTTTTAATTTGGGAGGTGCATGGAGCCCCAACCTCGCTCCAAGCAGTGATGGCCAACCATGATCTCAGCCACCTCCTTTAGATTTTTTTTATTTTTACTTCTTTTAGGTTTTTATTTTTTTGCGTGTGATACTACGCGGTCATAACCGGGCAGCCCACGTACTACTTCAGGTAGCGGGCTTTACCCTGGGGCCGGGCGGTACATACGTACCGCTCACAAAATTATTGTTTAATTGCCAAAATTAAACTTTTTATTTATTTCTTTTGCAATTTTTGTATCATTCTAATCATATTAAAGTTATAAATTAGGAAAAAATGCTTTGGCCCCAGGCAAAAATACATCATCTTTTCCCTGGCGCTCAACGTGTTAATGAGAATCAATTATTAATATCGGGTAAGCTTTATTATTATTAAAATATTCTGAGAGGGCATAAAATCTTTTAATAGCTTAAGCTGTCTTAAGCTCTTAGTAGCTTAATTAAACTACAATATTTTTCTAATGAGTGAACTGGTAATATAAACGATTAATGTGGACAATTTTAATGTTTAAAAAGAGCTATTAAAATATTATATTGTAATGAGAGACACAAAGATGAGATGTTAACCAATAGAGACATACTCTATGACTGAGAGTATTTATATTTATTAAAGAGAATTATACATCACTATAATGATAACTATTGTACAATCAAATAACTAATTTCCGGAAAACTAAAACAACCTTCAGGGCATAGAATGTCACTTTATTGAGGATTGTAGTAATAAGTGCTGGAAGGCATCCCTTATTAGGGATGAGTAGAGTGGAGTTTCCAATTGAGACAACGTACTGTCGCGATCAAGAAGCCGATACAGCGACACCGCCCCTCTCGGAAGAACCCCACATCGGAAGTAGGCTGGGCGGGGGTCGTATAATGGCCGACTAATGAAGGATCCATTACCCTTCGAAGACAGACAACGGATTGAGCTGTCCCCGAAGACGGGACGGATAGCTGGCAATATTGGGGAGGTATTGACAATAGGGAGGGACCTCCCCTATCTAATAGAGGCAAAATAAAAACGGAGCTCCTGGCGGGGAGCAAATAAACTTTATGTCTTACCAGTGACCTCATCTTATCTCGTCCTCTTTGTTTTTCATTAGCCCTTGGTGAGCCTTGATTTATCGAGCCGGGCCTCTTGGCCCCAACCCTCCCTAGCCATCCAGTAGGACCTAGTATTAACTTTCGCCTGATCAATACAAATATCTTCTACAAAACATTTCTATTGATAAATCTTCCATGAGATCCATCTTTAACTAAAAACATGATTAAAGACTAGCCTATATACTTTCCACCAAACTTTATGAAAGTATGTAGTCTAGATCAGATTCCATGCCATTTCTTTATGTCAAGTCCATTCTTTGCTTTCTAGTCACCATGTTTTCTTTCGGTTTGGCAATTTATAAAAGGATGGCAGTTACTGCGTGTGTGTGTGTATGTATATGGTTTATAAGAAGAGGAAAGATTGGCCTTGGCCGGGATTTGAACCTTGATTTGATTAGCACTCTAGTACGGCGCTCTTGCCACTCTGGTTGTCACAGGAACCAGACACATATGCCAGTCAAGCCAATCCTTTCTCTTCACTGATATACATATAGTAACTGAAATTAAATCAAACTAAAACAAACATGTTTTTATATAAACGCAAAACGTTTTCGCTAATGTCTGATTAGCCACTTGAAAAGATTTTCGCGATAAGCAAATTCATGCTCATCCAACCAGTTCATGATTAATTAAGTAGTAGTGTCTGTCTTTAAAGTCTTTAAATAAAGACATCGAGGAAAAAGCCGTGCATCCAGTACGTACTTTAGTGTTTCTCATATGAAGTTCTGACTAAAAGTGAGCCTGTTGCTAAAAATACACAAGTTTTTCTAGTAATCAGTGTGTAACGGTTAAATATTGGTAAACGACAACTAAACAAAAAAAATGTACAAGGTAGGGAAATTTTATGTTATTTATTTTTATTTTGTCAGAGCAATTCGGAGCAACTGGCTTATGGAATAATTATAATAATTAATTACGCAGTAGTTATGCTCATATAATCATTTGTATGAAATAATAATAATTGAGTGCAAAATATCAATGAGTTGAACTGATAGTGATAGTGGAGAGACGACCGAGATGGCGGCGGCAAGTACGAACAAGAAAAGTTTGGCCGGTAGCTCTTTGTCAGGATCACATGCTGATTTTTTCTCCTCCAAATTTTGAACGGTTTTGCTGGATAATTTGGTATTGAACGTCGCCTATTATTCACTGAGATACGAGGGCGTACGGTGAATTGCCGGAAGAAATTCAGGACACGATTCCATCAGGAAATTTGGGGAAAGAAGTCCACAACGGCCAGTGGAAAGGAGCGGCCGGCCAAGTTCCATCTTGCTACTCTGTCAAGTAACTTATAAACTATTTTTCCATTTATTTTATTTTGAAAATTATGGATAGAATGAAGGCAATGCGCCCCAAAATTTAATAAGATTATTCATTAAATGTACCTTAGCTATATAGCTAAATAATAACCTCTGTTTTCACTTTGGTGGTAAAATTCAGAAGAGTATAACCGTTTTATTTTTTTATGTTTAATGGGAATAATTAGTTAAAGCATAAGAGTAATTTTCATTAGGATAAGGAATTTGTTGTCAGTATGTATGTATCAATTCATTTAAATTTAATATGTATGTTAATTTTTCAAAACAAGATGGGCCATTCCGCGTCAAATCAACACAAAAATATATCCTTTTGAACCTCACCATCTCCGATTTTCTTGGAATTTGGTATATGTGTACTACTTGTATCTACTAGAACATTTGTAAAATATTACTGATGTCTACCGGTTTTTGAATTATTGGTCTATAGAGCCCTCACAAATAGGTCCAGAAACAGAAATAATCATGATTAAAAATGGCTGTAGATGTTTTTCAAATTTGACTAGGACTATGAGATTGGTGTCTTTTAACAGCGCATTTCATCCCGCTTCATATGATATACAACAATGTATAGCTTGGTACTAAAGAAATATTCTTAAAACCTAGTTTAAAATTTTAATTTTAATTTTCCCGAAAAGGGCATCTTTTAAAAAATTTATATTTTTTTTAAAAAATAGGTACCTAGTCTTATGCCCATTCATGCAAAAAAAAAGTATAAAAGAGGGATGAAAACTTCTTCATTCCTAAAAATATTGAAAACTAGTGATAAAATTCTATAAATCAAGCATTTTATAATTTATAATAGCTGCAGATGTTTTCTAAATTTTACTAGGACTATGAGATTGGTGTCTTTTAACAGCGCATTCCATGCCATTTCATATTATATACAAAAATCTAAAGGTTGGTGCTAAAGAAATTTTCTTAATACCAAGTTATAAAATTTTAATTTCAATTTTCTCAAATACCAAAGTTCAAGAAAATATGAGATGGTGAGTCTCAAGCCTGTGTTGAATTGACGTGGAACTGTTTATTAAATTAGAAACATGTTTTGAAACCAGGTTTACTAATTTAAATGAAAATTCACATTAATTGTATAGTTTTTGTTATTAGAAATAGATATTGTTTATTAGGAATTTTATTCATTACATTCAAAATATTGTTGTTTTTGTTTTGTTTTGTTGGGCTTGTTAACCTTTGAAATCTCTGACAAATAAACCAGCATAATGTCATCACTTACAGTTCCACGTTCTACATTTTCCGTATCCAGCCACGAACAAAACTTCTTGTACTCTACATTATATCTCTCCTTTGATTTTTCAGGGAGAAGATCATGAATCACTTCCTCCGCTCTTCTTTTCAATGATGAGGGAACAGGCAGTTGCATTTCAGTTGGTGAAACGATAGCAAGAATGCGTTTAGGTTATTAAGTTGTTGACAGTGGAAAATTGTCGGTTGTAAACAATGTTACTTTCGGTGGTAAACAATAGATAGCTGTTTAAAATATGATGTTTCGCAGGTTGTAAACACATAGCGAAAACAGCTAAACTCATAGTAGTGTAGTGAAAAAGAATTTTTGTATTTTCTGAAAATTTGAAACAATTAGGTGAGAAATGCATTTGAAGATTTAATTAGTTCTGGTTAAAGTATCAATATATTTTAAAACTTTTAATGAGATATAACTTTATGGTTTGAATGCTGGTTAACCTGTTTACTCATAACATGGAAGATAGAGGAGAGCGTTTTGCTCGAGCTAGGGGCTACACAAGAAACAGTGATAGGGAACCCTTATCAAATAACCATTACGCCCAGGCCTCCCTAATCTCTTTATACATGGCGTGTCATCAATCAAATTTAATAAGAACTGTTTAATTGCAACAAACCCTCAATGGCCTTTTGTCATGTTCTATAGATAGTGATGAATGTAAAAATGCCTTGTGACATTTATGCCTCTACTTGTCCTCTTACAATAAGTTACATATGTCTAAAATATTTGTTATTATATTCATATAATATAGTAGTCCTATTCGGAAAAACGGGTACTTTTCCCAATAGCATGACAGCTATGTATTCATGTAAATGTTAATTATTAACCAAAGGGTACTATATTTTAGCAAGTGACTGTTCACGTTTGCCTACCTCAACAAATTAGGGTGAATATAAACAAGGTGGATACATGTGTCTTATTTTTATGGTCACTAAAACTATTACCAAAATTAATGCTTTAGATAATGTTTTTTTTTAATCCACTTTTATACTTGTAATTTTTTTAAAACCTTCGTTGGCATAATAACGAATCTAATAAAATAAAATATTGTAAAATTATTTATTTCATTGATATTATGCAACACAAATTTCAAGTTCGCAAAAGTAGTGGTTTACATAAAAACCTATAATATTAAAGGTCGCTGGTTCCCTGGCGCTAGGATTTTTTAAAGGGAGTAAAAAATCCTTGTCTATGCCGTCCCTCGGATAGGACGTAAAATAAAGTCCCTAGCCTTAATTTTGACGTCAGGTACTTGTTAAAGACCTTGTATAATTGTAAGAAATTAAGGACTCCCACTGTAGTGGCACACCTCAGTGACATAAGGGACGTTAACACAATTCGAGAAACTGGTAGTTGAAAAATAGTAGTTTGATCTGCCAACGACCAACTTGGTTGTTGTCTGAGTAGTTAATTACAAATTTATGTAGTTAACTACTGTCCAACTGTGCTTGAAAGTAATTTGATTTGAACCTGTAGGACATAGAATGTACTTTTTATAATTTAAGTGATCATATTTTCATTTGTTATCTAGATTAAATTTACTTTTAAGGCTCCAATGAATATGTATTATATTCTTATTGAAAACAGTATACATTGTGAAAGAAATTAATAGTTGCTAACTATAAAGGAGGAAAGACATATATTTACTTTATTTTCTTTTTTCCATTCAATATTTCCTCATAATTAAATGATAGAGGTGTCAATTAACGGTATCCTCCTGCTTTGCAGTAAATAGTGGTCATTCAAATATAGTTTTCTTAGAACTCAAAAAATGTTATTCACCTACATCCGTTTGATCCGTTAATACATAAATGAGGTTTGATCCTCCAATTATTTATTATTTTTTAAAGCTGTTAGTTTTTTCGGCCATTAGATATCGAGGCGGAAGTGAGGATGGATACAAGGATTGGTATCTAGATCGGGCTAAATCGGCGACATATAGTCTTTGTGAATTGTTTGTTACAACATAAGGAGCATTCAGGATTTTGTGAAGTATTTTGGATTGTAAGGATGGGAAGATAGAAGAAAAAAACGGTTTGGTGAAGGCCCAAAGTTCGATTTATGATTCCTTAGGTCTAAATAGGTCTTAAGACTGTCATGAACGTTTTGTTATAGATTGGTAGTTTTGAGTAAATAATAGTAATTGCAATAGTGTATGTAATAGTAGTTGTTTGTAATAGTGATTGCAAGTGCTGCGCTTGTCAGCGACGAGCGGTTTCTTGGTTCATTCTTCTATGAGGCTTTCAGGTTAGAAGTTTGTCCAGGTGGAATCCTAAATAGCGGATCTGTTCAATAGGGACAAGTTTTCAGTTTTTAAATATGTTTTGTTTAAGTTTAATTTTATATTTATTTTTAATTAAGAAAATACTTTAATCAAGTAATAAGTTTACCCCTAAATTTTGCCTGTAACACAAGGTTAACACTTCCATATCATCGCGATTGTTGACTTATTGTATACATATTTATTTATTGTAATTGTGTAAATTCCTGAATTAACTAAAAAAATTAGGGGAGTAGAAATTTCTTCGAGCTCGTAGTCGATCATCCATCGAATATCTCTCCCCTCGTGAACAGACGACCTTGAAATCAAATCCCAAGAGATTTCAATTGCTTTTTTTAACCGACTTCGAACGAAAGAGGAGGTTACTCAATTCGATACGTATGTGACTTTTTTTTTGTGTTTTTTTTTTTTCTATGTATGTTTACCGATTGCTCAGAGATGGGTGGACCAATTGGAACGAAACCTTTTGCATCTTGTAGAGTATTTTCCCAAGGTGGTCCCATTTAAACCTTTTTTGGGTTCCTAATTTATTTAAGAAGTTATCGGGAAAAAACATGAAAATACTTATTTAATTATCGCTCAAATACTTTACTTATTGGAAAAACATATGGCATACTAGCAGACCCGGCCACGCGTTGCTGTGGCTCAGTAGTTATTTTTAAACAAATACAGTAATACCAATATTCATTGATAAAGATGAAAACCTTTCAGCTAATCAAAATCCAACGTGATTGAGAATAGAGCATTACACCATTTAAAAGTATTTGGTAAAGAATATAGGAAAGTTAAAGTTTTTATTTTTTACATCTCATATTTCAATGTAGTTTGATTAAAAAGGAGCTGATTGTGTTTACGGCTCACAGAGCTGCCAACACTATCGCCCTTTTTTTATGGATCGGTATAAACTAACTCGAAATGGCTATATTTTTCCACTAATTTTAAAAAGAATGACTGAAGTAAGGTTTGGTAATCTCAGCCATTGATCTATTGATTATTGGCCTAACACTACTTCAACTTGGTATTGTTAGTTTAACAACGGGTTTAATTTTGCTCAGGGTCATGCCAATCTTGGTTAACGCGTCATATATGTCCTTTTGATAGGCGTTTTTCTCAATTTCTTTGAGATCTTGATTTCCCAACCCTTCGGCTAATAAGTGTTCGGTAGGAGGGTGGTGTGTTGAAGCTTTTAATTTTGCAATATATTTGAGTGATAATAAATCTCTTCTTAAAGAGGTTTTTACTTAATACAATTAAGAATTTTTATTTATTCAAGTACTAATTTGTTCAAATGTTTTGGGTTAACCTGTTTTTTTTTTTTAACACTAACCGAAGATTTGATGGTTTACACACACGTGAGCAGGCGATACCCATTTCCCAAGTGAGTTATGCCATTGCCCTAGGGAAAAACACGGATTTTCAAAGTCCAAGTGGTCATTGTTTGCCCTTGGGATTTGTTTATAGTCATGGCAAAAGCCAAACGAACAGGATATTGAAGCCTTTTAAATTTTATTGAAAATTCTGTCGGTTCCAGGGGAATAGGTGGCAACAGGACGATATCGCCTGTAAACCTTCCAGGCAACATTTTTCCTTCAATAACATTTCCTGTGATCCTTTTAATGACCAAACGTGTACCGTTGCACAATTGAGGTGGATTTAAGTTACGAAGAAGAATTATCGGTGAGCCAATCTTTAACTGGAGATTGTTCGGGTGTATATCCAGGGAATTAAAAAATCCAGATGGGAAATTTACGGCTTCGTTTTCATCTAGAACATTGTCAATTGATTTTGGAAGTTTATTTCATCGAAATCAACATTTTTTGCTGCCAAAATAGCACTACTACCGAGCCAATTATAGTCCAAATAATTGTTCAAAATATCAGGAAAGACACTTTATATTTCGTAGACAGTTCATTTTTCGTCTCTACAACAGTTCAGAAATTTCGTGGTAATTTGATAAATTTCGAATTTCGATGCAGCTCTATTTCACCGTTTCCAATATAGAGCAATTGTTTAAAAAATATATCTGCCGATGGATTATTTTGCAGTAATACTCTCATATTTATGGCGGATAAATCTGAAACTTGAAGTTACCCAAATAACAATTATTCCTGTTCAGTAGAGGTGTAATAATCATTAAATGTAAAATTTAAAAAATGCCGCAATTTGTAATCCTTTCTTAATCAACAATCATTTAAAGATAAGTAAAAAATTGTATTCTGGTAAAATTAACAACGAAATATCATTCCCAATAATAGCCTACTTTAAATTAAAGAAAGGATTAAAATCTTCGCTAAAATTTCTTAAATTTTATATTTAAAGATAATTACAACTCTGCTGAACAGGAAGTAACAGCCTCTATTCGATTGGGATTAAATTTTCTCAACTTTAAATTATTGTTGATAAATGAGGAATTACAAATCTTCACTGACATTTTTTAAATTTTACATTTTAGATCTCGGGATAAAAATGATAAAAAGGTTTGGTAAAATAAAAAAACACTGTATTTATATAATAATAACAAAACGAATAATGAAAATAAAGAAACTTCTGTTAAATAAATCAACTGAAAATATAATATTAAAGTCTTAATTATGCAGTTCTTTTGCAAATCACAAAGTATCCCACAACACCTAATCAAAACACACTCTTTTTGTGAGGGAGTTTTTACGACTGGTTACCCACAGTGTAACCAGTCGTAAAAACGTGTTATTAAATAATAATAACAAAACGAATAATGAAAATAAAGAAACTTCTGTTAAATAAATCAACTGAAAATATAATATTAAAGTCTTAATTATGCAGTTCTTTAGCAAATCACAAAGTATCCCACAACACCTATTCAAAACACACTCTTTTTGTGAGGGAGTTTTTACGACTGGTTACCCATAGTGTAGCCAGCTTACTAATTTTCACTAATTTTTGGCAACACTGACTCCCCAAGTCAGGTTTCTATTAGGTTACACCTATGACAGTAGGTGCTGTTACAACATGTATAGAGTATTATTTCAAATAATAGCCTAATTTAAATTATTAAAATGTATTTACTTTACTAAAAGTTGATATCTGGGTGGGCCACACCAAAGCGTTTCAGCTCTTAGCTAGGAATTTAATTTAAATACAAATAAAAAAGGAAAAGGAAGAAAAAGTACCTACACTTTTGATAATTTATTGTAACCTTTTCTTGATTTATTTATTCTTTAATGAAAATTAACAATAAATATAAATTTGTATTACTATTTGTCTGTGGAAAATAATAATATAGGAACAAATAACTGCACTCACATAACGCAATACAAAATTATAATAATGATAACCTGTATTACAATAGCATGCTTATAAACAAAAACATTATGAAATCGACATATGACGCCATGTTAATAAATCGAAACACGACCTACTGTATTTGCAATAATTCGCTATATGAGAATTATTTTGATCACTAATCAAGTTAAAAACTATCCGGTCCGTTAAGTTGGCCAAAACTATATACATTGAGCCAAATTTCATTAAAATCGGTTGAGTAGTTTCTGAGAAATACAGAGACAAACATCGGGACACGAAATTTTTATATATATAAGGATATAACATAAGGTATGCTCCAACAAGCTATTAAAACTAATTGATAACTAACAAATCCCAGTATTGTATTACTGCTGGATGAATCAAATGGGACCAATCAAATTCAGAATCAAAAGAGTGAGGGTAGAACATGTGCAGTCTGTTACTTATCGATGTGTTTTAAGTGCTTGTTGGAACAAACCTACACATAACCTTAACTAGTTTTTCAGCATTAGATTTAAATGAACATATATAATATCAGCAGAATATAATATCGCTGTCGTTTTCCGTAGCGATATTAGCATAAATAATAGATAGATATATTTATTCACCGATAACAGTAAACCTTCTTAATTTAGATCTAATCGACGGTTGGACACCATAGTCATAAGACCACAAAATTCGTGGAATTTGAAGAAAGACTGAGTATTGATAATCGTTTTAAAGCAGAATTTAAGACTTTTTCAAGTTCCTGAAGGATCGTTTAAATTTAAAATCGTAGCTATTATTGATTTAAAATAGATTTTGATTTCTATCTTTCATTGACTATGCACACTAAATAGGAATACAATAATTCCTGGAACATCTTATTTTCAGTTGACCTAACAAAGGATTCAGATACCTCTGTCTTCTTCCGGATATACTCGGTCACTGTTGAATATCTTGTCGGAGATCTTGTGCCGATTCTTCATGGGTGACACTTCTGTTATGTTATCCGGATTACCATTATCGGTTTTGAACTTTGTTTCTACAACTATTGAGGCTTTTGCTGATGTTCATCCATCAATAAAAACTGCAAAATAAAACTTGACAACTCGCCGAAAACAACCTCATTGTATGAAAGTCCTCTCAGCAAAAAATTGGGTCATGAAAATGATTGGTAAAAATGATGATAAATCATCATAGGCGATTGGCTACGCCACTAGAATTGAAGCAACAGTTTTTAGCAATTTAATTCTGAATAATGTTTTATTACGAAGGATATGATTCATAGTACTTCGGTAATAAATTTAGTCAAAAATTCATCGAAAGGAATTACGAACTTATTTGGCTCAACTATTTGAATTACATCAGTAGTCTAATATCGAGAATAATAATATCCTTCGTAATAAGAAATTAACCATAAAATGAGTCCCAAACCCTGTTGCTTCTAGCCTAGCGGGGCAGTCTTTTTGATATCGATTAATTTTATGGTTGCCCCTTTTTTGCTGGGACTTCTATCCAATGATGTTGTTTAATCTACTTTTCCAACGATCGATTTAAATGAAGCAATATTAACGGTCCCTGCCGGAGTAGTGTATAATATCGCCATAGTTTTCAGAAGGATATTCAAGCGATCATAATTCCAAAATTACTTTACAATTTATTACAGGCCATATTGCCATCCTCATCGAATCTCCATTAACGATGTATTTTCTAAATCCGGCAAAAATCTCGACTGTTCAGTGACGTAACTACATCATCTTGGAATGGCCGGATTTATGTATATTTAACTCAACACATCTCGGAACACTGATGATGTATGTAAATGACAAGTACTGACGACAATATTTAACAAAGGAAAAATATTGTCATTGTGGAAAAACATTTTATGTGTTCCCTTCCCAATGGAACATTGATCTTTTTAAAATAAAAATCCATTTATAATCATAAAACGTAGTGCGTTGAAAGTTGTATAATACACGCACCACTTTCCCAATTTTCCGTGTATATTCATAAAATTGAAAAGGTTTATATAATTATTGTATAATAAAAAGGCCTGGGAAAGACAAACGTAGTAGGGCGTAAAAAGATTTAATTTTTTTTTTTTAAGCCAACGTACGGTTTTCTACATTTGTTATCTTCTTCAATTAAAAAGTATAAAATAAAAAACATTTTATAAAAAATATTAAACCGACTTTGAAACCTTGGAACCAGTAAAAATAAATTCACTGAAAAGTATGAAATAATTACCTTCTGATTTTTATGAATACACAGCAAAATTGGAAATGGTCTAAAAAGTGGAAAAATGCAATAAGACGAATAATTTTATTTTGATTTGTAAAAATACGCACTAGTTGTTAATAAAAATTATTAAATTAAAATATTAAATACAATGTTCAATACAACACAATCTTTTCGGAGGCGGCGCAAAATTTAAAATATTTAACACTAGACATTATGAAAATCGTCTAAATGGATCTTCTCTTCCCATCTATTGATTTCAATGCCTACTAATGGATTTGTATCAGTAACATGTCATATCTATTTTCCGCCGCCTCCGAAAAGATTGTGTTGTATTGAACATTGTATTTAATATTTTAATTTAATAATTTTTATTAACAATTAGTGCGTATTTTTACAAATCAAAATAAAATTATTCGTCTTATTGCATTTTTCCACTTTTTAGACCATTTCCAATTTCGCTGTGTATTCATAAAAATCAGAAGGTAATTATTTCATACTTTTCAGTGAATTTATTTTTACTGGTTCCAAGGTTTCGAAGTCGGTTTAATATTTTTTATAAAATGTTTTTTTATCTAAGGCGCATTCATATTTTTAAAATATTTGGTGCGGTGGGCCCAACACACAACTTTCACTTACCAACCTTATTAGAGTAGAAATCAAGGAGTTTTGTTAAATGTGTAATCGCCATTTAGCAACTTCATAGAAAATAGCTTTTTCCACTTCTGTTTGTTATTTCTACATGTTAAAGAGTATTATATTTATTGAAAAACCTTAAAGTCTCCAATACTTGTTGATTTATTATTAGGCACATTTTTTTTTTCTTTTTTTTTTTTTCTGGAGTCTAAAGAAACCCTTATTTCATCTACAGTCGATTTTTTTCCTGCTTGCTTGTTTTTCACTACGAGTTGCTTGTTTTAACTACATCTTGAAGGTTAATCGATAGAAGATGCATTTACTGCTCGTAGTAGATTAAAACTAAATTTTCATATTTGTCTCTTATGCCATCCTGCAAACCGAGAATGATTACTGTTCCTCTAAAACCCTTCAAAATTTCATTCAAAAATATATTATAGAACTAAAGTTTGCGAACTAAAACACAATTATGAAGTTGTAATTGATGTGTTTCGATAATATGTAAACGCCATTCCTCATCTTCGCACATTTTCCACATTTATATGCTTATATTTGTATATATCCATAAGTTATAGAGAATTTGTATTGCAAAACTTGCATGTTCTCAGTATTTTTCGATTCATTATTGCTTATTTCTTTTTTTAGGGGACCTAATTTCATCAACAGTAAGTTTCTTGTTTTAACTATATCGCGTGAAGGTAAGTACGTCTCCTAGTAAAGTTAGTCACTTATGTCTTTCTGGAAACCAAGAACGAATACTGTTCCTAAAATCATTTTATATTGAATTCAAAAATCGATTATGGTTTCAACTGAAGTTTCTAAACTAAAATATAATTATGTAGCATTTAGTTATCGTTAGATAATTAATTTATAATTTTTAAATTATTTTATTATTAAATTATTATTAATTATTATTAAATTATTATTAATTATTATTAAATTATTATTAATTATTATTAAATTATTTTAGCTCAGTGGTAAGAGCGCTGCGACGTAGATGCAGAGGACCTGGGTTCGATTCCCGGCCGTGGTCGAATCTTTTATCTTCTAATAAAATAATTTAAAATATAATTAATTTAAGATTATCTAGAACAATTAGTATTTCGCTCAGTAACATCCTTTAGTTAATTTGAGCATCACTTATTTACTCTCTAATGTACAGTAAAATTGTTTATTGTTAACCAAAAGGTTTTATTTTTATTTGTGTTAATATGGGAATTGATTAATTTTTTGCTGTCACTTCGCGGGCATATACTCACTTCAAATACCTAATTTCAGGTTCTCACGATTTATCATTTTTGAGCTAGTCTGTATAACACACCCACATAAACACACACCATTTCGCAGTACATGGTTATTTGGACTCAGGGGATGCCAATACTTTCCCTTACTCTATATGAGGGGTCCCTTTATATTACTTTCATTATATCTAAGTGAAATTAATTATTTAAAAAGCGGAACTCTTCTGCATTGTATGATGTATATATAAAAAAAAGCGAAGCCTAACAATAGGATTCAATAAACGATTTAATACCGAGGGAACCGATGTCATAATATAGCGACGAAAGGATAGTAATTAAAAAGGAGTTAGAAGAGTAAAGGCATTGGGAGAAACCAGCATTCGTCTAGAATTAAAACTAAATTAGAAACTAACGACTCGGTATCGGATGCCTGAGTCGTTTCAGAATGAAATCCAGCTTACCACCCAATGGAAATATATTTTCAGCACTATTCAACAAGGAATGTATACATTCATAACTATGACAGTTATGAATAAAATAAGTGATAAAATTACCATTTTATAATTATTATTTGTGGCAGTGTTCTCATTGCCAATCGGCTAAAATGCTTCATGTTCGGATCTTCTTATATATGCAGTCAGTACTTTTAAGGAGCCATATGTGCTATGAGTGCTTAATGGGAATTAATTATTTTTCTTTCTTTATCACTGTGACGTTATCGAAAGTAATTGAACGAAATTATTTGTAACCATGATAAATTATAACTCTTCATTCTTCAAATCTCTCTTCACTTTCTTTCGTTTACCTCTATTTGAAACATAAAGTAAGGGAAAGTATTGAGATCGTTGTCGAGTCCAGTTCAGCGAAATGTTCAGTGTGCTACTACAGTAGGTGAAATTGAGAATTTGGTTTAGCTATCTAACCCTTACGTGACAGGAACCTTTGTGTAAAAAAATAATAACCGGCCCTAGTATAAATTGAAAAAAAAAATGTTTCACTTTATTATCTATTTTATAAGGTTATAATGTTGCGGTCTGCAGGTTCAAATAACAAACACTAATTCTAAAAACTACAATTGATTAAACTAATTAATTAGAAGATAAAAGATTCGACCATAGCCGGGAATCGAATCTTTTATCTTATAATTAATTAGTTTAAAAATTATAAATTAATTGTATAACAAACAATCAATGAATAAATAAAATCATTAAAACTTACAAAATGGATAGTTTCTCTGAATTACAGTTGTTATTACTTAAGTCCCCTATATATTACTAACGCCCAGATAACACTTTCAGTCACTACAAATTATCATCGCACCACTAATAACTGAACACAAGAATTGCTGTTGGAAGACTGACAGGACGATCCGGTTGATTTCTTATATAGCTGGTGTAGGTCTATTCAAGAAAGGATTAGAGCCTCCCAAGTCTACTTTTGATGTGCCGGCACTGATACATGCCCTTTAAAGTTCCGCATTTATTGTTTTCTCTGTTCTTTGATGTCTGCTGCGGCAACATTTTAGGCCATAAGAATATTTATGTTTTTCACGAAAACGGCTTTAACAGTTTTTACTAACCTCTTCACATGGATGAAGGATTTAGTATTACTTAATACTTATAGGTTTTATGATCATTGATATAAATCGTCTGATGAGGCTTAAATGGCAAAGGATAAAAAATATCTTTTTATAAAAAAAAAAAAAAATATTTAGTAACAGTTCCTCATTATTCTTAATAATAAATAATGGGTATGCACCCATTATTAAAACATATAAAAGAAGCCTCATGAAAAATAATAATAAATTAAAAATTAGCAATGACTATTACGTTTTGCAATAATTTTAATACTCTAAAAAATAAATTATAAACTTGAAAGTATGGTATTTTCTGTGAGCTTGCTAAGTGGTATCTCACTAATTGGTAAGCTAAGTAATAATTTTTTGTACGAAACTGAAATTAGGTATTTAAGGTACCTACATAGGCCAGTGAAGGACACGTTATCCCAACTACTTTTTTTCTCTTAATGATTTCTCAAAAACGATTAACGATTTTGAAATAAGTTTTCATTTGTAATCCTAATGAATTATTCTTTCATATGAGGTAAATTTAATCATCACAAAAAAGATATGAAGGGGCTCAAATGGCTAACGGAAAAATCTTCCTATAAATTACTTTTAATTATGTTCATTTTGAGCAAAAAATAATCTTTAAGAAGGCCAATGAAACGAAATATGGGCCAGTCAATAATTTTTATTGGCGAAGATTTAAGAATCGCGCACTCCACCTGAATTTTTGTAATGGAATTGAAAATCTCTGGCAAATAAGTAATTTCAAAAGTATCAATTCCTAAAGCTAAACAAATATAAATATTAGTACTAGAATATTGTAACAAATCCAGAGAATGTCCAACAAAAGTTCTGCGTTGAACCAAACTCACCTTAACTAGCGGACTCCAGACAACTGACCACAGCAGGGCGCGCTCACAAACAAGTAGACGTGACCAGTGAGCACCAGAACTTAATACCTTTATAACATCCACTACGTGATAATAGCTTCACAGGCGTCCCATTTACAAGCACCACTCTGTAAAGATATGTAGTGTATCAATAACTTAATCTCGTAAACAATTAAAATATATCTATATAAATTTAATAGTCGAGACAACGTGGATACTATTTCAAAAATTTAGCTGGATGAGGATCCCAAAAAATTAAAGGAAAAAAGTTCAGTAGGTATTATTATTAAATTTTGGGAATAATCTTATTTTTAATAGAGCATCCTATTTTTTAATCCTGTAGTTTGGAACCTATTCCAGCTTGAGTGAGGACGTCTAAGGTATTGGATAATGAACATCAATACTCTCCCACCATGTATTTTACTTATTTTTTGTATGCACAGTCCAGCAATAAAAAAAAAAAAAAGAAATTCGTAGACAATTTTTGTCAAATTTGCTTTATCTCTTGAAATCGGCAATTTTAATTATTCTATATTAATTTAATCATTTTTCGTGGGTAACCACCTTATTTTAATTTATATTATTTTTAAATTATAATTAAATTAAAATTTTATTTTTGAAGAGTCATAAAAGATATATAAGATACATATGATTAGGCGTTCTGTTCATGGGAGTTGTCAACGTGTTTTGGAACCTAATGGAAATTATTTTTATCAATGGTAACTAAATGAAGTTTTCAACAACCTAATAGAGCATTATAAAATCAAACGCTTTAGAGTATTATGCTTGAATACCGTATTATCACGAATAAAAACTTTTATTTAACAATTAAAAAAAAGTGAACTTTAGGGAGTAAATACATGATGATCAAATTGTTTAAAGCACTTCACGTTGTGAAAAAAATATGGTATAAGATATATTTACAAATATCAACTCGCAGTAAAAAACTTGACTGTTAATAAAATTTGGATTTTTTCATGCCCTTTAAAAAAAGAAATAAACAATACTGAATCGAAAAGTACTTAGAACTTTTAAGTTTTGGAATAAAAATTATAAGAGTCTAACTTGATGGAAGCAAACAAAAATAATACAATAAAATATGGAAAAAGGTGTGAAGTTGAGGAACGGCGTTTATATATTTATCAAAACACGCCGATTTCAAATATAAATATTTTGGTAAGCTAAAGTTGTGTGATGCGCTTATCGCACCAGATTTATTTTTTGGAAAGAATAGGAAATGTTACCCAGAAAATTTCAAATTGAGTGGGTATTAATGTTACCCATCTGCACTCAGTATAGCAAGATATAGTTATCTTGATTGATGTGAGATAAATGTTATAATATTCTAATACAATAATTCTGGCATTCTAAAAAAAAAAAAATGTGGAAATTAGGAACTTATTCTATTAATACTATTAACTAGAAATGCTTAACGATGTATAATTATGAGTTATACTTTTTTTTACAGATGTGAGAGGAAGAGATAATATATTCTTTCACATCGAGAAACCTATTTTTTGATTTTTAGAAATCGAGCGTAGTTATTTATGCCTTTGTTTAGTAAAACAACACAACTTAAACTATGTGCATCGTTTATTTATTTTGTTTTGTTTATAGGCGTAAAAACTCTTCCGTCATCAACGCCTAAAAATATTTTTCTTCTTTACATTTTTCATCTCCATCTTCTTCTGTTCCGAAGTTCTTGCAGGAATCGCAAATCTTCAGTAATTCTTCTTCAACTCGATTTCTTCATCAGCCTATAACTATTTTCTGATGATCCGTTCCCTCCTTCCTGGTATTTTCTGATGATCCAGGACTGCACCCATTTTTTCCTCTTGTTTTTCTGTTAAGCAGTTTAAGATGTAATTAATAAAGCTATATTGATAGGCTTTTAAAAACTGATATTTAGATGTTGTGTTCTTAAAAAATCTTTTAAAAAATATTAAATTTGAGACAGGAGTTTATTTTCTTGAAGAAATTTAAGGACCATTGTGACTGAAGCTTCGTTATCACCAAGAGACTCTGATAAATTTGGGGTCAATCCGATTTTAGTGATTAAAGGGTAATAGTGAGAACATTCTTCAAAAATATGTCGAACCGAAAGAAGAGAATCACAAAATTGACACGACGGAGGTGGCAGTTTTTTAATAAGGTGCATGTGGGTGAGCGCGGTGTGACCGATCCTCAATCGGGCTAGGGCAACTTCCTCCCTTCGATTTTTGCGGCAGGATGTAGTCCATGGTTTGACTACTTTCTTGATGTTTTTCAATTTACTTGGGGGGCTTTCATCCCACATGGTTTGCCATTTATTTGAAACCTCGATTTTTAGAGGTCTACTAATTTCTGATGGAGTGAGAACGGCGGTCCCTCGGCCAGGCAACTTAAGTGCCTCTTTGGCAGCCCGGTCGGCAAGCTCGTTGCCCACAATACCTATGTGACTCGGGATCCATATGAAATAAACGGACTTCCCCTGTTCAAGAAGTGCTGTTAGAAACGATTGTACTATTACGACAGCTGGATGTTCCGAATACATGATTTTTATACTTCTTATGGCTCCTAAGGAATCTGACATTATAACAATGGTTTGCTGAGTTATTGACATACTAATACGAAGGGCTGAGGCGATCGCAAATACTTCAGCGGTGTATACTGAACATAGTTTGTGTAATTTAAATTTATGGGTTAAATCGCGAGTTACAAAAGAAGAAGCCGTTGAGTTTTCTGATTTAGATCCATCTTTGTAAATTAAATAGTGATTTGGAATTTTTTCAAGAAGCCGAGATAGTTTTTCTTTGTATTCAGAAGGGGTGTTATTATATTTCGGAGCATGTGCGAGACTAAGATTTATATTGGGAGGTCTTAGTGTCCAAGGTGGATTCTGTGGTTCAGGTTTAAGTAAAGGAATTGCTTTGATTTTTTGAATTACCATAGAAAATCTTTCTGCCAAAGGGAGAGTACAATTGGGTTTTTGTCGAAATATAGCTGAGAATTTTGGTTGAAATATGTATTTATGCGTAGGATGATTAGTTTGCGGAAATAATTTCGAAAAGAAATTTATGGCGAGTTTTTGTCGTCTAAATGATAAAGGTGGTAGGCCGGCTTCTGAACAGATGCTTAAGACGGGACTTGTTCTGAATGCGCCGGTTGCAATCCGGATACCGGCATGGTGAACTGCATCAAGCTTAGCTAGGGTTCGCTTTCGGGCGGAGCCATAAATAAATGACCCATAATCCAACTTAGCACAAACCAAGGCCCGATATAAGTTTAGCATTGTTGGCCTGTCTGCCCCCCAAGAGGTACCACTAAGAAAACGTAACGTACTTAATTTCATAGTGGCACGTGTCTTCAATGAAGAAATTTGCGATTCCCAATTTAGTTTTCGATCGAACGTAATACCTAAAAATTTATGATCATTTGAATAAGGTATAATTGAATTTCCTAATCGCAATGCAGGGGGAGGATGACCATTTCTTTTTCGACTGAAGTGAAGGCACTTGGTTTTTTCTAAAGAAATTTTTAGACCTATCGATGTGCAACAGTTTTGAATTCTGTTGATTGCGTCTTGTAATTTTGGGATCCCTTTAGTCATCGGTATTGAAGTTTTTGCTGCCTCTATTATCACATTAGTGATAGCTTTGCATCCTTCTTCGACACTCAGGTCACTTGGAGGAGTGGAAGGTGACGAGGAAGGAAGGAAAAGAACTAAAGAGAGGCCAATCAGCCCTGTGGAAAACCCATCGTGGTTGGAAGCGAGAGATGGGGTTTAAATTTGTGAATTTGATCAAAATTGGGAAATGATCACTACCGTAAAGATCTGGTAGGACGGTCCAATCTATATTGTGATAGAGATTCGGGTTACAAAGGGAAAGGTCAATAGCTGAATATGTGCCATAGCTTGAGCTGAGGAACGTGGATTCTCCAGAGTTGAGTAAAAGTAAACCCGAGTTGTCTATAAAATCTTCAATTATTCTACCCCTTATATTGGTATGTAACGAGCCCCATAGAGAGTTATGGCCATTAAGGTCTCCAACAAACAAGACTGGATGAGGTAATTGGTTATATACATCTAATAATTCTTGGGATACGATCGGTCGATCATGTGGAAGATAAAGATTACAAACCGAGAAAGTAAAGCCTAGGTGAATAGTAACGGCTGTAACTTGAAGATCTGAGTTAATTGCAATTTGTTTAGAATATACCGAGTTGTGGACAGCGATAAGAACTCCACGGCAACTATGGTTAGGATTAGGACTATCTTTTCGGTAGATTTCATAATTTTTTATTGTAATGTTTTCACGAGGTGAAAGATGAGTCTCTTGGAGGGCTATACAGAACGGGTTTATGTCGTTTATTATTAATTTTAAATCATTGAAATGTGTTTTTAATCCGTTACAATTCCATTGAAGTACGGCCATGTGATAGAAAAAGGAAGGGATAAGATAAAAAGAAAGGAAAGTAAGGATAAACAACATAAACACGAAGTTGAAAAAATAAAGTGAAATAATTAATAAAAAGTAAATTATTTATAATATTTGTTTTTATAAATTCAAAAATTAAAATCGGAAATTGATTTAACATGTGTTTTATTGCTTTAGCTTTTTTACCTCTAGTTAAAATAATATTTTTAAATAGAATTCGTATTAGATAAGGAAGGGGTGGATGTTTGCATAAAATCATAATGGGAAACGCTTGAAATTTTATGATCGATACTTTTATACGGTCCATTTTTATTAATTGGCAGAGTCTATTTTGACATTTTTATTGTTTTTCTTGGGCCTTCCTTTTTTGTTAACTTGTGGCTGATTATTATCAGCATCCGATTGTCCGGTGTCCTCATCTAACGACATGGAACAATCCGGAGCAGGAGATTCACTCAATGTCAGAGCCTGATCCATTGGATGCTCTGATGGAGTGGGGTGAGATGTAGCGGACCTTGGGGTCCGAATAGGGAGAGCTGGAGGATCATTTGAGGATCCTGAAGGTTGTGTATTGTTGGATGGGAGGGAGGAGGAGGTGCAGGGAGGAACGGAAGAGGAGGTGGATGAGCCAGGTTGGCTAGAAAGGATAACAGGGGAAGGAAAGGAAAGAGGTGTTGGGATGGAGGATGGTGATGCCACCACCTTTGGTTGAATCGATGTTGAGCACATCTTAGCGGCTGTACTACCTACTTTGGGCATAGCTGTAGCTGATGGAACAGTGAATGTAAAATCCACTTGTATTCCTATTTCTTTTTTTTCAGGGCACTTAGTAGCTGCAGCCCTTAAAATATTTTTGGCCTCAGTAAAGGAGACTTTATTATTAATTTGGATTCCCTTAATTTCTTTTTGCAGTTTAAAAACAGGACATACTCTGCTAAGAGCATTATGGTTTCCTTTGCAATTAATGCAGTGAGGGTCTATCTTACACATTGCATTATTTGAATGACGTGTCTGACCACAATTGGCACAAATAGCCACTTTCTTACAATATTGAGTAGGGTGTGAAAAACCCAGACAATTGAAACATCTATAGGGATTTGGTGTAAATGGTTGAACCTTTACTGTTAGAAATCCAATCTTAATTGATTCGGGAGGTTTGGGTGTGGCAAAGGTTAGGATGTAGGTATGGGTATATTTTTCAACCCCATCTCTTTTAACTTTAATCCGGGAGATATCAATAACAATATCTTTTAGCTCTTCCTTAATCTCCTCCATAGTTGCATATTGGAGATCAAAGCATTTAATTACTCCTTTAGAATAGTTTAAGGAACGATGAGGACTAACCTCAACTTCAAACTGACCACCAAAATTTTTCATTGCTAATAACGATTCCGTTTGTTTAGCTATTAACTATTAACTTCAATTAATAGATTCCCGTCTTTAAGTTTTTTAATATTTTTTACACTTCCAGCTGTGTTAGTAATGAATTTATTAATAAAAAATGGAGAGATATTCTTAAAACTTTTTTCATTTTTACCGCTTACCACCAAGTAAGTGGGAATTATTTTATTTTCAATATTTTCTAAGTTTATTACGTCTAAATTAGATTTAATTCTGCCTCTTTTCCGACGTTTTAAACGCGGACTTGGTGGATCAGTTCCGTTCATTTTTAGATTACGTGCCAATCACCAATAAATAAATCTGAGTTAAATAATATTATTGGCTTCACTTATCTGATAAGAAAAATCCAGTCCGCAGCTGAGTAAGAGTTTAACTTCTTTTACAGCGGCTTGAGATAATCAATGGGACCCAAAACAAAGCACCAGAGCGTCAAAACTCCTCCAAAAAACCAAGTTTTACCAAAAAAGTGACAGAGCAAATTTTTTGCGTAGTAAAAACTTGTTAATCATATGATCATATGTGTGCATCGTTTTTTTTAATTTCGACAAAAAGTAGTTCATATAAGATTATAGAAATATTCATTTCTAGAGACTGATCTATATTCTTAGTAGTGGTACTACTGACAAAATTAGTGTTAATAATACTAGTAATAACAGGAAGATAACAACAAAATATTTTGAGGAAAAGAACGCTAGAAAATGTAGTCTTTTCGTCAACTATAAAATAGTGCTGACGAAAATAAATTCCCAGTGAGGCAGGGGGGTGAACAGGGAACTAACAAAAGTTTGATTCTGGTTGTATCAAACCGAGAATAGAAACTTCGTGCAAATGCTTCACATTGGTCAGCTAATTTTACTATTTTGAAAATTAGGAATTCACTAAATTTACTTCTAGCTAATAGTTGACAGAATCCTTCAGAAGCATTTCACAATGATATTTAATTAGTCATAACTTAAGGGAATAATTTGGAGTGATATAGAAGTTAAAGAGTGTACTATGAGTATATAGAAACGGAGAGGTAAAAATATCTTTTAAACTAAATCCAGATAAAATAAATAGACATATTGAGAATGGCTGAGCGAATCATTCACCTTTGATAAGCTCATAATATATAAAATAAAGTGGGCTTTAATCTCAGGGGGCCATTGTCTCCCTGCCTCTGGTCGGAATTAATTTCGAAGCTTCTTTAAAGCCCTTATCCCAATACCCCCTTTAATATAATATCCTGTCGATAGGTTTAGCGAGGAAATGAAATTTACAAAACGCCATATTGAGGCAGGGGTTGGGGTGAAGAAACTATGTGATCTCCTTCTACCCCTCATAATACATAATTGGTAATTCTGTACAGTCCAGTGCCCTTCCTCTCCTATAAATATAATAAGCCAGTTCTGTCATCTCAGTGAGTAAGTGATTAAGTTGACGCTTTAGCCCAAAATGGGTAGTTGCTAAAAGAAGCATATAGACGGTTTCTTCAGAGTGATATGGGTGTATAAGTCAGGCGTTCATTTCAGCAATCAGTAGCCACTATTTCTGAATTTTTGAAATTTCAACGCTTAACAATGAAAACCTAATCTTACCCCAATAAAAAGTATGGAAATTCTCAACCGATTATTCACTGTAATGACGAAGTTATGGGCATCGCATTTTAGTAATTCCAAATACATTAAAATTAATGTATGATTAGTACGTGGACAGTAGTTTTAAATTTTTACTTTCGTTTACCTATACATGAAGTATATGTATAGGTACTTTGGATGAATGTAACATAAAAGTAGATTTATCACACCGATATATGTAATAGGTGTATAGTAAGGGAAAGTATTGCGACCGTCAATAATTTCTTACTTTCACTTATGAAATATATAGTAAGGGAAAGTATTGCGATCATGAAAAATTTCGACTTCCGGTTTTCATAGGAAATAAAGGTTTTGTGGTCCCCTGAGTACAAAAACGAAGTCCCGCGAAATGGTTTGTATGTGTATGTGTGAAAAGACTAGCTCAAAAACTATAAACCGCACGGACCTGAAATTAGGTATATGCATATCCCCGTGGTAAGACAGCAAAAATTTCATCAAAATTGATCAAACGGCGGGAACAATTCATTTCATAACTTTTTTCCCATTTTTACGTTTTATTCGACTTTCTCGAATAGCTTTAATAGCTTTAAGAATATTGATTAAACTCGTCATGTTTAATGAAAATCAAGTATTATTTAAGATAAGGTAAGCTTTATCGTTATTAAAATGTTCTGAGGGGGCATAAATGGGGAAGTGGCCTTTTTGGTTTTCCTATAAAGTACCTTTGTTTTTGTTTATATGGAAAAATTATCTATCTCTCGTTTCGCCTAAATATAAGAAATGGTTAATTATGAAATATGAAAAAAAAATCAAGTAAACATTACAGGAGAAAAAGAGAAAAATATTCCGTCAACTCTTAAAAAACGTTGAGCTCATGCATGTCCAGTTCGCCTTTAATGACAGACCAATGCTTTATAATTAAAGATGTTCTGTTTATTTAATGGAAATTATTTGTTTCATGGGAAGTATATGAATTTTTCAACAACTACATGGAGAATTATAAAGTACCTTTGAAATTGTTTATATGTTGAAATTGCCTCTCATCTATGCCTAAATATAAGAAATGGATAAATATAAAATAAGAAAAAATCGATATAATATTACACAGGAGAAAAAAGTGTTACCTATTAATAATAAAGCATTTATCTCTCTTCTTTACTCTATATGTTTCCAGTTCTTTCATTTCTTTAGTAAAATTTCCTTGAATTTTGTTGTCGAACATTTTTTGTTTCAAAAATATTTTTTATTGTTCTTAGAACGATTTGTTGTCACATGGTCTCCAAATGTTCTGTTTTTCAATGATCGGACGTTTAATGTATTTTTTATTGCTATGTGTTGTATAAGACTATGTTTATACCAACTCCTCAATTCAGTGAATAATAGCATTCCGATAATAGGGGAAAAAAAAAGAAAAATAAGGTGAGGATATCAGAAAGCTACCAACGAAAGCCTCATCCAATTCTAAGACTTCGATCAAAGTGGCACTAAACTCCTGAATGTTTAATAAATCGGGAATGGTCTGGAGCGAGGAAGAAGCCACTGACTCAGCAGAGGCACCACAAGCATTACCAGCAGATGCTAATCCTACCCCACAAGCAATGAATTTAAGTCTGGCGGAGGGTGCATATTAAGCGATTGCACCCTTCTCATTAAGGGCGCGGCTTTGGGTTCCCCGCTAATAGTTACGCTATGTCCTCTAGATTAAACTAATTAAACGTTCTCCGTTTCTTTCTCCTCTTTATCGCCGGGTCCATATCGTGGTACAGCAGCGGTTCCGTTGATGGCCTCGGTAGCTTAGGGCGCGTGCCGGCGGTGTATAATATGCTCCAAGCGGGTGCGCTCGCCTGTATGCACAGCTGCCGCCCTTGAACATTATAAGCGCTTAAGTCTAATAAACGTGGGAAGTAAATGGAGTTTTAGTGCAGATCTGTGGTTTACAATTTCAAATGCTCAAATAGGCATAATAATATTTTAAGCATTGTTTATTTTAGGTGGAGTAAATAGTTCATTATCGAAAATACTCAATAACAAATGTTTTTGTTAGTTTTTTCCTCGGTATATATCAGCGTTATAATATTCTGAGGTTTTTTTTCTTTTTTCTTTTTACCTTATTTTATGAATCTACATGTGTCAACAGAAGTTCGACAATCAACACATTTTATGGTTTTTACTGATTATATGATGACATTTAATGGTAAGGATGGCACACAGTACAAACTGTTCCCTAGCTTTTTACAGTTACTCGGGTAATTTACAGATCTCTCATCCAATACCTTTTACCTCCTTGTATATCGGAATGTTTACTATAGCCACAGCTGAAATAAGAAGTTTTGTATGATTAAGATTAAGTATGAGTGTATGTATGAGTATGTTTCTTATTTTTAGTCTCGACAGAGCGAAATCTCAAAAGGCAATAAACAAAATAGCTCAATCTATCAAACCTTCTGAATATTAGGTACGCTAATAGTTTTCGAAACAAGTGTAACCACTCTACGTTTACATCCATATTTAAATAATGATCGCATGGTTTATATATTTAATATTTTCATTGTAAAGCTGTATCTGGTCTCCCCTGGCAATCATTCAATTTAATTTTATTTAAGTAGACCAAAATAATTAATAAATGAAATCTCATACAAAGACAGACAAACTTGTAACAAGTTGACGCCGATCTCGCCACGGATTGAAAGGAGAAACTAGTTAAAGGAGTTGGTTATGTTTCTCAACAGTTCCAACCAGTTGATAGTATTGCCGGGACAATATATTTCTGATCTTATCTACCGGCAATCTTAGAAATCTGGGGCCCCCGCACTCCAGAGTTCTCAAATGAGAAAAGTTGAATGAGCCCAGAGCTCACTGATCATAAACTACTGGCGGGACAAAAAAGGGCGGCAATTAACGTTACTTTAATAAAAATGAATCTAGATTTAATTCTTTTAAGGCGAAACTTTTATTTTATGCGAGTAAGACTTTTCTAAAAAGCCCGGATTTTCATTCTTCTTACTGTTTAGTTTATTTGCAGTAATTGTTCTCAATTGAATTAAAGTAATATATTTGACCTGGTCAGCATAATTTTATACCGTAAAGGCTAAAAAAAACATAATTAATTTATTAATATTTTTTATAAATCCAAATATATAAAAAATCAAAATATAAACTATGGGTGCTGTTATAGTATTGTGACTATTTACAACGTTTCCTGTAAATAAATGGGTTTCATTCCTTTTAATGAAGGAACCTAGGGTTAATTTATCGAGCTTTCATAATGATAATATGTAGCACTCTCACAAAGTTAGTCCAGCAAATTTTGAATCACAGACATAGAATAAAATATTGAAATATAGAACCTGCATATAGGGAATTGTTTAGTTGCATTAACTAAAAAAATCCAACAAGATTCGATTGACCTATTTTTTTGCATTTCTTAAAACTGCCGCCATTTTCGAACACCCAGTCGCCTCAGATCCTCCCCCACATCACCCAGCCACCTTATGTGGTTTATAATAGAGCATCCTTTTTGGAATTCTTTGTTCTTTCGTTCTTCCTAAATGCCCTATCCACCTTATTCGGGCTCTTTTTACCGAAGCAACAATATTTCGTTCCCCATACAATTCCTTATTCTCCAAATCCTATTTTCAAATAATCCACCCAATATTCTTCTCAAAACCTTTCTTTTCTAGGAGTTAAATTTGCTTTCCATCTTCCACTTTAAGGACCTTGTTTCGCGACAATACGTAACCACTGACTTAACTACAGTCTTCTATATAACTATTTTTATTCTTTTAGAGAGCTTAGCTAGTCAAGTATTAATTAAAAGTAAAACTACCTTGTTCATTCAGGATCATTTTAATACACCAAATGAAATTATTTTAAAACTTGAAAAGATCAGTTGATCATGTAGTGTGCTTATAGCTATGTTAGAGATCTACATTAACATGAAATGTAATGTCTCTTCTGTTATTCTGCAACAAGATTTAACTCTCGAATCGGTTCAGATAACCATACACTTGACTTCTTATGATTCTTTGAGGAGTTTTTAGATTTTTAGATTGAAATTTCGATCTATATCAATGCTTCGCTATATTCGTAACGCTGGACAGGTTGAAATGTTTGTGGTTGCAGAGCAACGAAACCAATGTCGTACTTTCCACAATGCTTAAATAAGATTTCATTATAAATAATACAGCAGTTCGTCATTCTCTTCAAGATTGCTTAGCTCAGGCGCACCATTACAAAGGGGTTTGACGTTGTGTAATACAAGCGGAATACGTTTTACAAATATGTATTTGAATCCACCCTAGCATCCCAACATGATACAGTGTTCAAACCTCCGGATCATCCAACCCAGTAATTATTTTATTTTAAAAATCTATTAAATAAATCGGAAATGTTTAGCGTATAAAATAGATGTTAATAGCAAGGGTGTAAAACTAACTAGCTGACGTCTTGATCTATTAGATAGGGGCAATAAGCATTGAGAGGGAAATAACTAAGAGAACTATCGGGTATGGAAGGAGACAGAGTTGCTAGGAAACATTTTGAGGGCGGGAAGCGGGGACCTCCGCCAGCAATAACTATAGCCGCTCCATTAAGGCCCTAATTAAAGACCATTCCGCGCCATTAGCCAGTCCGGCTTCGCCTGTTTTCTATCTCCTTTTGCCAACTAGACCGAATCCTCTCAAAGAAATTTCCGAATTAATATGTAACTAGGCTTCGTTAGAACTTGGCGCTGCCTGGAGCAAACCAAAGGAAGTATTAGTAGATAGAAGATTTTCTTGAGATGGTACACACATACACCACCAAAACCCTTTTTACCCCTTAAGAGGTCAAAATAGAAATATCAATAATTGTATTTACCAATGGTACAAATACCTAATTTTACATTTTTTCGTCATTGGTTAAAATTGTCACTATTCGGCTTGATTGGAGAAAGCTTTGAGTGAAGACCTTCCAAGAGTAATACAGTTTTACAAAAGCAAATCCCTGCTCAGGCCATGCTTCGGTGATTGGCGGATTCTCCAGGTGTGCGCCAGTAATCAGCAATGCTTGGATCAGTGGATCAGGATGTACAGAAGAATGAGTAATGAATATTTTGGTAATGTTTCTTAATTAGATTTATCACGAGTTGTATAGGTATTTGTGTTGATTAATAGAATGGAGCAGGGAGTAATATGAAGGGGAAATTTAGATCAAAAGATTATAACTCTCCTGCGTTGATGTGGGTCTGTAATATGGTACTTTTATATATATATATTTGATGCGCGGTCATAAGGGCTTAACTCAAAATTTTGATTTTTTCAGGAGAGCAACAGCAATGTTCAAAACCGTATGTAAAATCTAATTATTTATATTATTTGTAATTGTTATTTTCATAAAAGAATATAGTTTGACTTATGACCTTAATACCAACCGGTAGCTCTAATTTCGTGCTATAATATTACGACATAATCTCCAAATGCCAAATAGTGGCTTAAGCCCTTATGACCGCGCATCAAAGATAAGTTGGAAATAAAATTATTCAATGTTTGATCAGGGTGTCAGTAATTGGTTACTTATACTGTCAGTAATTGGTGCATGCATGTCTTAATTAGATTTATCACGAGTTGTATAGGTATTTGTGTTGATTAATAGAATGGAGCAGGGAGTAATATGAAGGGGAAATTTAGATCAAAAGATTATAACTCTCCTGCGTTGATGTGGGTCTGTAATATGGTACTTTTAAATATATATATATATATATATATATATATATATATATATATATATATATATATATTTGATGCGCGGTCATAACTGCTTAACTCAAAATTTTGATTTTTTCAGGAGAGCAACAGCAATGTAGTATTAAATAGTAAGTCGGAGGAAGCAAAATTTTGAGCTTGGAAAGCAATTCTTCATGCCAAATCTTATCAAAAGCCTGACTGATATCAAGAAAAATACCAGGACAGTAATTTTTTGATTCTAATGTATTTGAAATGTAATCCATCAATCGGTGACATTGTTGTATAGTAGAATGATTTTTTCTAAAACCGAATTGATGATATGGAATAGCTTTCAAAATTTCAAGAGAATTAAGACGATATAGAAGAATTTTTTCAAACAATTTGGAAAAGGAAGGAAGAAGACTAATAGGACGATAAGAATTTAGGCAATCGGAAGGTTTATTAGGTTTTAATATCATAACAACTTCAGAATATTTCCACGCTACCGGGAAGTATGTTATTTTTAAAATAGAGTTGTAGATATTAGTCAGAAAAAAAAATTGCTTTCCAAGGTAAATTTTTCAGCAAAAATTTGTAATAAGGTCATAACCAGGGCCTTCTTTATTTGGTAAATTTTGAATACAATTTTGAACTTCCTGAGGATGGATTGCAGTAGACGGTAATGTCATCGGCAATGGTGTGTTAAGTTGGTATGTTACAAGTTGTTCGGTGAATTGGTCGATAATGTCTGTTGAGGTTGGAATGTTTCTTCTAGATGGCATTCAAAAATTTCAGCTTTTTGGCTGTCTGATTTCGCCCAAGTGCCATCAGACTGTCGAATAGGAAGCGAAACGTTGTGGTGTCCTAGTATGCGTTTTGTCATGTTCCAGATGGGTTTGTCGGCGGTCGCTACACTGTTCAGGAATTTATCAAATCTTTCAGTCTTCTTACGTTTTATTTCTTCGTGCAATAGTCTACTTAGCTTATTTAATCTGTGTTTGTCTGTTGTATAACGCGTCCTTTGCCAAATTTTACGTGCTTTTCGTTTTTGTTGGATGAGATGTCATATTTATGGTGAATTATGGTTATTATTCTGATGGATGTCTGCCTTGTTGTGAGAAATTGAGGCACTCCAGGCAGCGTTTTGGACTGCTTGTGTTAGAAGCTGTACCGCGTCATCTAAGTCTTCAGCTGTCCGTATGTTTGTATTTAGATTTAAAGAATTTTCAATTAATGCTCTTAAACTTACACCAGTCAGTTTTCCCAGAGGTTAGTGTCGGGCGTTGGATTTTGATGATTGGTTGTATGTTCATTGTCATTAGTAAAGGGGAGTGATCAGACGATAAGTCAGTTAGGTTAGTTGGGTCACAGTTTTGTAAATTTAATCCCTTTGTGATGAAAAAATCTAAGACATCTGGAAGCCTGTTCGCATCTGTAGGCCAATAGGTAGGTGAATTGGGGGATGAAAACTCACAGTTCCTACCCATAACTGCATTAAAAATATTTCTGCCTCTTGTATTTGTTATCCTGCTGCCCCATACCTGTTTTTTGGCATTGTAATCGCCGCCGCATAAAAATCTTTGGCCAAAAGAAGCTATTAGCCCATCTAATATTTGAGCTGACAATTGTTTACCAGGGGGGCAATAAAGAGCAGCAATAGTAATTTCAAAATTAATCATCTTCACCGCAATCGACGTGCATTGGAAGCTTTCAAAAGCTTCTGAAGAATTGAAGAAATGTCTAATTTTGTAAAATTTTTATTACCGACCTCTTTAACTAAAACTTCACGAAGTTGTTTGAAATTTAATACTGATTTTACATAAATCGGAGGCGGTCTCACTTTCATCTTTTCAACGGGCTCATACTTTCAGATCCCCGTTCTTCTACATCGGTAGTAAGGACAGTAAAAGGATTTATTGTTTCGAAGCTTACCTGCCTGGTTGGTCCTGGAGGTGTGACAGCCCGCGGAGATGCAACACTCTTAAACGGTATTTGATGCCATTCACTTTCATTGGTAGGTCCAGCTTCAGTTAGTTCGTTGGTCTCGGTTCCTTTAACGAGTTGTTTAGGCTCAGCTGGATGAAGATCGGGAGCGTTTTTCGCAACAATTTTTGAGCTAATGATCTTAGATGGCCTCGGTGCAATTTTTATCTTTGTTTGCCGGACTGAATGGGAAGCTTGGGACTTCATATTAAGATTAGATTAATGAAAATAGTTTAAAAATAATGATGATCGAAGCGCAAATAAAATAAATCCATAAAAAATATATTTTTTTTTAACTTTCAAAATAACAAAAAATCAACAATGAGAAATAAAATAAAGGAAATATCACCGAATTTTAGATTATTTAGTTGTCCGCACAGAATTATCTGTCCGGAGTGAATCGCAGCTAGTAAACAACTTAAAATTGATAGATGGATGTATGTATGAGATAAGATACAAAGTATCCAGTAGACTATAAACATGGGTAAACAAGATACGTGAAATAGAAGGGGAAGAATAAATTGAGATGTATAAATAAGACGATTATCTAAATATATGCATCCCAACTGTCAGTTTTAGTGGCTCCCTTAGAATGGGGCGGAATCCCTTCTCGGTTCTTTTCAGTAAACCACCACCATGAGGGCTTTACCCTTTAGTGAAAAGGCAAACATCTTTTCCAGAACTTCACTTCCTAACTAAGAATTGGTTATGAAGTTCAATTTACCTTTAGATACAAGAAAATTGAAGTGAAATTTGATTTTAAAAGGATGAAAGTGAATTTAGTTAAACTAGTAATTAACTAATATTATCCATTTTGTCCAGCGTGCCATATAGGGTTGTATACCTTTCTCATTGTTTCGGACAATGTCAATAGAAAAAACGAAATCATAGATTTGTTAGTCTATAAATATTAACTATATTTTACTATTATAACATAAATTTTCTGTTATGTTTTTAACAGTTGCTCCTTTGAATTCGATTCATATTCCTAAAATGATAAAATATAGGTTAGCATGAACTCGAGAATTATTTATTATTTATTTAATTAATTATTTATTTTGTGAAGTTAATTTTTAAAAACTAAATAATATATTGTATCACTTCTGTGTGTAAAATAATGTTATTCAAAGAAAAATTACAATTATCAATGCCGCACAAATTATGAGAACACAAATATTAAAGCAAACAATTAAGAAGGTTATAAAAATTACCACATTATAGCACAGAAATAATCATATGACGAGCATTACAACTAAGACTAGCTTTCCCATCCCATCGCTCCTTATATTTAGTCGTGAAGAGAACAGTACAGAATGTTCTGGCCCGGCGTAGATAGTACTAGAACATCGTAGTCACAAACACGTACAGACAGTTTGTTCCAGCTGTTAGTTCGTTCCAACAATAAGTACTGAAACATTCTAAACCAAATGTTTTGTCTTTTGTTTTTATTTAAGGTTACAATATTATTCAGTAAAATTAAAGAAAAAAATTGTCTATAAATCTTGTGGTATAATGTTACATATATCATGTTATGTTATGCATTATAAAATCAAATGTTTGGATGTGCAATGACCGCTACATTTCACGTCAATTATATTTCATATCTAAATCATGCCAGATAATTTTTTTAATGGTGGTAAAAACACCAGTACAATTTTTTATTTCCACATATTTTCAATTTAGATTTAAATGCTATTATAAATCTAAATGCTATTATATTTTATTAAAGTATTTTTTCTTTAGTTATAGAGACATCTTATTGAAGATTTTTCACATTTTTTACTGACGTTGATAACTAATGAGAAGATTTTATTGTTGAAATTATGTCCAAATAGTTACATTTAATTCATTGAAACATGGGCATGGTGTTGTTTACCTCCGGGATACAGATATATAAATGTAAACATGGCTTTGTTCTTTCAATATTATGCTCATTTTTTTTGTGGCCATGGTTTTTATCAAGCTTCAAACTTCTTGATTGACTCAAGAGGTTTTTATTAAGATCAAACTGAAGAGGATTGACGAGAGGATTCCGCTCAAGAAAATAATCGAGCTTGGAGTGGACTATAAAGACAAAACACGAAGAGTGGACAATAAGGAGGGAACAGGTTCTTTGTTTAACGGACGGATTTTTTTCCAGGCTTCTGGAAACAGGAACAAAATTCTATAGAGAGAAGTTATATATGTGTAGAAGATGAGGGAAGATGACAGGTAGATAAAGTTAATTGATCTTTACAGGAATTTGGCCAAGTCATTGGTTCTGGACTTGAGGATAGAGGAGAGAGTAAGGCTTCAGGTGAAATTTTCAGTAAATAAAAATTTTCTGGATCGAAGGTTTTTGCGAACGAAAGGCATCAGAGGAGATTTCGACGAAGAGGGATTCCATATGAGGCCTTTCGATGGAAGGGGATTATAGGAGAATTTCCACAATCAAGCCGAACGTAAAGACCGACACCTCGCCTAGTGCACTCCAAACGATGATGACGAATAAGAGAGTAATTAGGGTTGGATATGAAAGAAGATGTGATATTTGGTTTAGGACATAATTCCGAGACGGCAATAATGTAATAGAAATTGTTGCAGAAATGGTTTAAAAATTCATCGTAGTGGGCCGGATGCGATTGGAAATGAACGTTGAAAGATAATAAGATATTACTCATAAGAGTAGCTCAACGGGAATTAATCTGTGAAGGATGATGGAATGTAGTGGTTGGAGTAAAAAGGCACATGATGTATATTTGTAGCAATATCAATGGAGAAATGTAGAGGTGTGTAATAGTCAACTGTTTTTGTTTTCAATGGGAAGATTGATAGTCAGGATTTTCAGTATGATCTTTTTTAATTTTGGATAGTCAACGTTTCGATCCCTACGTGTGGATCTTCATCAGGGCTTCTGAGTCCAGAGTAATACAGAGAATGACAACTCAGTCACTGTATTACTCTGGGTGCAGAAGCCCTGACCAAGATCCACATGTGGGGATTGAAACGTTGGCTGTCCAAAGTAAAAAAAGATCATACTGAAAATCCTGACTGTTAATCTTTCTATTGTAAAAGAGATATGAATAAATGATAAAAAGAGATTATGATGAAAATAATAAATAATAGATTAACTGACGGTGTAAAAATAGTTCATAGATAACTAACCTTATCTATTTATCATTATATAAAATAATATAAATTGTGATTGTGACGATAACGCGGCACTGCCCTAAAAGTTGTCTGCAGTATTCCTAATACACAACTTTGGAAACAGAGGTTTCTTATAAATAACTTTAAGTTGGAAAAGTTTACTTATTATGAGGGCAAAGCCCGAGCACATTCCGAAGTGTTTAGATTAAACAGTTCCGGGTGTTGCCTAACAGCTAAAATTACTAATTCATAGAAGTTTCAATTTGTTTAGTTTCAGGAAAGTTTCCGTAGCGGGTGGGGGTCCTCTAATTATGTAATCCAAGTTCTAACATAAATCAATCAAAATAAAATCACATCGAGGGCAAACTTCAGCGAACTTACAAATTCTTGGGATATTAGGTTTTCATATCGATCGTTTCGTTTTTTTTTTTCTTTGGTTTTCTTTTCGCAAACAATAAAGAAATAATTTACACATTTCTTTTTTATTGATTAATATAACAATGGTTCTAGGAATTGAGACTTGAGCTAAGAATACTTTAACCAGGGGTGGCCTTATACTTGGCCATTTTTCTTATTTATTTATAACCGGAACAACATTTTATTTATTAGTTTATTTAGCTCTTATTTAACTCTTATATAGCCTAAGAAAGGCTTTTATTTGAAAAAATTAAAATAATATAATTTCGGGGACCCAGAGTCATATCGTAATAAATATAGTCAACAAGATATGTTTCTTTTATTCTCAATACAAAATACAGTCTACTACCATTTAATTTTATCATACTAAAAAGTATCGTCTCCAGGGACCTCCAACAACATTTTAAAGGTGAGGCTGGAGACCAAACAATAATTTTAATTTATCTTATGTATTAAAAAGTATATTTCCCCTAACGTAATAATAAAACGTGTTAATGCAACAATAAAATTTCTTCCTATTCCCTGCGAAAAAAAAAAAAAAAAAATGACGTCATAAAAATCAGATGCCTCTTTCAAAAGACAGCTGCTGAATCATCATGGGTGGCTCTAACATTTTTATATGTACTTGTGGAAAGATTTTCTATGTGAATGAAAACAAAGATTTTCCCGTAGAATTCACTAAATAGCTTTTCACTTTGATTATCTCTTCCCCCTTTTACTAGCTAATGATAGACTATAGGGGGCATTAAAATAGATCTAGACTAATAAAGATGTTAAAACTAAGCACTAGTTACAATGGGAATCCTATCACTAGTTACTGGGAATAATTTTCCCACTTGATAATATTCAATGATTGGGATATAATTCTGATAACTTTCTTCCCCTCTATTCTGAAAAAAATAGACTGACACCCCAGGAAACTCCTGGAGAAGAGCTATGAAGAAAAGAAACCTTTATTATAAATAATGCACTAACGCGTATAGCTCATAAACTAAAGAATTTTAAAATTTACGAAAGACACAAATGAAGTTTCGGTATTCCATTTGGAATTAAGAAGTTAATGCCTTTTGAATTCTGTTCATTTTTAATTTAAATACATAAAAAGTCAAGAAAGAAATTGTTTTCTTTTCTGTATAATTTGGTATGTTCACTAGATGTAAGGTAAGACTGTAAGGTCATTGATCAATATGGTATGCAAATTATTCGCACCTGCCAACTAGTTAGGCTGCGGTTGTCATTTTAAAATACTATTTAAAAGTGGGAAGTGTAAATTTTATAAATCTATAGATGGAAATAACACACATAGGATTTAACGAATCTTTGTATTATTTATAATAAAATACATCCTCTACATCATCTTTCTTCTGCTTTTTCTGTTAATGAACCGGGTTTCTTATTCTTTTGGCGTAACACGGGTTTTTGGCTAGTAAATTGATAAACGGCTTTGAGGAAATTCTGAGTTTGATAGCAATGCAGATAGGAGGGAACATCCATTTTACTTATAATTACCAGGAACTAGACGGAGGTCGTTTATCATCAAGTCGAAATAGGATCACCTAGAGAATGTCCATCGTCATGGAATTATGAGCCGGAGATAATTCGCAGGAAGATAACTCTTTCTTCTAAAGATCTATAACTCAATCTGGGAAACCCGGAGAGGGATTCATGAGCAATAAATACTCCAGCTGTTCTCACATCTGACGGAAACAGTAATCAGTGATCGTTCTGCTTGTTGGAGAGTTGGTGATCCAAAAAGATAGGAGGGACAACGGAGAGCACGAACTGTTGGCATCCCATCATAACTGCTTATATTTACTGGCCATGAAGTCATTTTGGAGTATGTTCTGGATGGGCGCTCAGAGAGAGTATTTTTGAAGGTGATAGGGTTCAAAGTGCGAATTATTTGCTATGTGGTAATACCGTTGAATCGTGAGTTTTGGTGAAATATTTAACTTTTTCTCTTCCTTTTTTTTATTGAAACTTAATCCATTTACATCTCGCCGTTTTAGTGTCAATTGCTCATTTTCCGGATCATAATTAAATCTATTTCCCTTATTTTTTTTATATTTTCCACAAATAAATAAACAACCCTCTATGCAGTAAGCTTTATTATTCTTTATTATTCTTATTATTTAATTATAGGAAACTTTGCTGTAGAAACTGGCCTATTTTAATTAATCACTCAAAGGAAAGTAACTTAATTTAATTTTGAATCAATTTTTTTTATTTGTACCACGAATATACCACATATGAAAAAAATCTGCACCTACTTCGAAAACTTCTCGAAAATTCACTAAAATGTATGAAATAATTACATTTTGATTTTTATAATTACACACCGGAAATTGATGACCGTAAAAATACAATATTAATGCAATAAAATATATAAAATTAATTTTTATTTTATAATTTCACGGTAATATTGATATAAAAAACACCGCAGAATGAAGATACAGTGTTAGGGTACTCAGCTTAGATTTATTAGATTACATTTTATTACGAATGATATTATTATTCCTTTGCTGCTTTTATTGTAACATACCGTGTTTTTGGTTGAGTAAATTTTGATCGTCATTCCCATCAAAGTATTGTTGACTAAACTTAATAGCGGAGTATGGAGAATAATATCCTTGTTTATAAAACATTATTCGTAAAACGAGCCCCAAAACACTGTATCTTCAATCCTAGTGGGATTACCTTTTTGATATGTATTACCATTTCTATTGGATAGTATCATTTATATGGCTGCATCATATTGTTTCCTGCGGTGGCGTTTATACAACACCCCCTCCCAAAAAAAAGTTACGATTTAATTATTATAACATTACGACTGGGAGAAGGTGGGACAAGAAAATTTTCATTTATTAGGAAAAAATACACAACATAAGCTTAACATACTTATTCCATTTCGCATGAGCTACTATACACGAAACTATTACATAACAAAATTTTTGCAGAAACAATATTAAATATCGATAGTAGTAATCCTGTTACTATGAAAAGATTCATTCTAGGATGAAGAATCGGCACAAGATTTTATAATAACATTTTCCGATGACCGAATGAAGATGGATGAGTTTGGATCCTTAGTTAAGGTTCCTAAATCAACTAAAAGGACTCCAGTGAGTTTCGTATTACCTTTTAGTAAGCAAAGAGAGTTGGACGCGGAAATAAAATTCTAATTTAAATCAATGTTGGGTACTTTTTTAACTTTAAAAGATTCTTCAAGAGTTTTAAATTCATTCAATAAAAGGATATCATTACTCAGCCCTTCTTGGAATCCCATTCTCATGGTGGTCTTATGTACTGTAATCGGAATTTTCTAATGGTTTTAATCTCTTTTTATAGAGAATAAACTTTTAGATAACCTAAAAAATGTTCTTGAGACTCGTTTTCTTAACAAATTTTTCCAAGAACCGGGTCGAAACGAAATTTACTTTCCCTAAACCAAAATAATACTGCGATTTTATATTCTGCCCTCGTAGGAACAGTTAATAACTCTTTATTTAGATCTATTAATAGATTTGTTATCTAATTAATTGTTAATTGTCATTTATCTGGTCAATTGGTATTTATTTAGTTAATTGTTAGTTTTGAATTGTTAATCTATTAGATAGATTAGTTCCATTGGGAAGGGAACATATAAAACTTTTTTCCACAATTACAATATTTTTCCTTTACGACATATTGCCGTCAGTTCTTGTCATTTATTTAACCTGGAGAAGAATGTCAGAAGCTCAAATATACTGACTCAAATCTTCGCGTTCGCAAAGGATCTTAACATAGTTGGCAGGTCGAAAAGAGCTGTAGAGGATGCGTTCCTAGAGCTAGAATCCAATGGAAGAACCCTAGGTCTCATTATGAATGCAGGCAAAACCAAGTATATCGTTACTGGACAACGACCAGATACAGGAGAAAAAGTGCGGTTTTGCAGATTTCAGATTTGGTGTGTGACCGAATTTAGATAACGATAATACTGCTGAAATAAGGAGCCGGATCACTGCTGCTAATAAATGTTTTTTTGTAAATGTTTTTTTGGCTTAATGCCTCAGCTGCGAAACAACCTTCTTTCCAGAAGAACAAAGCTGGTACTTATGGATCTGAAGCTTGGACGATGACGAATGCCGATATGCAAGGGTTACAAATATTTGAAAGGCATATCCTACGCTGCATTTATGAAAAATCCAAGTTGGGAATGGATAGCGAAGGCGTACAAACCAGGAATTGTACGACCTGATGAATGGACCTAATGTGGTTAGCGTCATCGACTTTGGAAGACTGCGGTGGGCCTGCCATGTGGCCCGTTTGGATCACTCAGAAATCCTGAAGAAGGTACTCACCGAGGCAATCCAAGGAACAAGACGACGTGGACGGCCAAGGGGTCATTCCATGTCAAATCAACAAAATTTTGGGAGATTTTCAGACTTGATCTCTCAGATTTTCATGATTTTTGGTATTCTGCAATATATCATAGACTTATGAAAAAATACCAAATTTCAGTTATGTACCTAGCACAATTATGTTTGAAGTTATTAGTTTTTAAAGATTTAAATTTTTATGAAAAAAATTCAGGTTTTGCTACCTTTAGATGCCTACAGACTGTCAACCAGTTGTGATATAAACCTAGGAGTGGTCTCATTTTAAAGCTGTTGAATGGGGCTTTAATATGGTATGCCACAAGATAGGGGTTACAATATCAAAAAATTGAAACTTTAATCTACATTTTGAAATTTAAATTTCTCAAAAAGTGGCAATTTTAAAAATTTCAAAAAATTACCAAAAATAGTTTGCAATGACTTAGTTCAAACAGCAAAATTTTATCATGGGTTCTCAATGGGATCAGGAGGTACAGGGCTTCAGAAATACACATGTTTTGGAAATAATGTGCCAAATTAGTAAAAAAAAAATTTTTAATTTCCTATTTTGCTATGCAGTGTATAGGACACTATGAAATTAATAAAATACACTGATTACTATAAAGTACCACATTTGGAAACCCCTATTGTAACATTAAACTATGGTGACACTTAGTGGTTGATGTTGTGGATAAAGATGAAGATTCCAGTAAAGTGCAAGTTACATTCCTCCATCCTTCAGGTCTGTCACCCTCATTTATATATCCCACTCCACCTGATACAGTGTGGATACCTTTTGCAGATATGATATATAAAGTAAAACCCACCACAGAAACTAACCGAACATATAGTTTACCAAACAGTGAAGTGAACAACAAATGTGTGGGTATCTTCCAACGATCGAAGTCTCGATCAACAGATCCCATGATAGAATTTTTCATTGATAGAAAAACTGTATCGTGGGATCTCGATGGGATCAGATGATACAGGGCTTCAGAAATAAACGTTTTGTGAAAAATACCAGAATCAGTATCGTTTCTGAAAATTTTAAATAGTTTGTTTGTTTAACGTCCATTTTTATGCTACTAAGGCTAATCGGACGATGTGGGAGTCCTAAATTTTGCCTATCCAGGTTTCATTAGGATAGGGTCTTTAACGAGTACCTGACACCTCACAGGCTCGGGACCTCCATTTTACGTCCTATCCGAGGGACGGCATAGTTAAGGATTTTTTACTCCCATTAAAAAATCCTAGGGCTACCGCTGGAATCGAACCCGCGAACTTTAGTATTGTAGGTTGCCATGCTAACCACAACACCACAGGTGACCCCCATTTTAAATAGTTTATTGAATGAAACAAGCAACACATTACAATTAAACAAGCAGTGGCTATTATTTTCACATTTTATTAATACTGGAAAGTTCATACAGACACATATGACAATCTAATATTATGACTAAAGTTAACAAATCTGTTCATCGAGACTTCAATCGTTGGAAGATACCCACACATTTTTTGTTCTCTTCACTGTTTGGTAAACTGTATGTTCGGTTAGTTTCTGTGGTGGGTTTTACTTTACGTATCATATCTGCAAAAGGTATCCACAGTGTATCAGGTGGAGTGGGATATATAAATGAGGATGCCAGACCTGAAGGATATACATTATCTTTATACACAATATAACTCAACCACTAAGTGTCACCATAGTTTAATGTTACATACCCGCCAACATCTGCTGTATGTCCTTAATAACTGGAAATACACTGAAACAACTGCAGAAGAAAATAATTTCACATTAAATTTGGTTCCACAGTTGAGAGGTATGTAGACATTAAATCTCTGGGTGCCTGTTATAGTTACCATTGCAGCGATTGGCCAGTTGTTATTCAGCTTTATTCTATTCTTCAACGTTAATAAATACAAAGTCTATGTTAGATATGATCTGATGTGACCATTCAAGCAGATACCTAGCATCCACAATTTGGTCATTGTAGGCTTGCCCTGGCTGCTAACCTGAAGTGGTCAGGAAATGGGTTGTGTTCTAAAGATAAAATATCATAGGAACTGCCAAATGAATTTCCTACAAGCAAATGAATAACTCAGATGCTACACTGCCTATAAATGTGTAATGTACCTTGTGAAAAAAGGGTATTTCCCTCAACTTGTAGGCCAATCAGCTTCAATTTTCTATTAAGGAGGGGTTTCCAAATGTGGTACAATAAAGTAATCATTGTATTTTATTAATTTAATAGTGTCTTACACACTGCATAGCAAAATAGGAAATTAAAATTTTTTTTTTTACTAATTTGGCACATTATTTCCAAAACCTGTGTCTTTCTGAAGCCCTGTACCTCCTGATCCCATTGAGATCCCATAATAAAATTTTACTGTTTGGATTAAGTCATTGCAAACTATTTTTGATAATTTTTTGAAATTTTTAAAATTGCCACTTTTTGAGAAATTTAAATTTCAAAATTTAGATTAAAGTTTCAATTTTTTGAAATTGTTACCCCTGTCTTGTGGCATATCATATTAAAGCCCCATTCAACAGCTTTAAAATGAGACCACTCCTAGGTTTATATCACCACTGGTTGACAGTCTATAGGCATCTAAAGGTAGCAAAACCTGAAATTTTTTCATAAAAATTTAAATCTGTAAAAATTAATAACTTCAAAAATAAGTGTGCTACATAACTGAAATTTAGTATTTTTTTATAAGTCTATGATATATTGCTGTATACCAAAAATCATGAAAATCTGAGAGATCAAGTCTGAATCAGTGTGTTGATTTGACATGGAATGACCCCAAGGCTGAGTTGGGGACAGGTTGGGCCAGGATGCAAGATTTTTCTTCGAAACTCAAAACTGGTAGGTGGCTGCACGAGACAGGGACAACTAGCGAAGGCTGATCTAGGAGGTCATGACTTGCTAGCGGGTTATAGAGCAGAATAATAATAATAACTTGTCATTTACAAACATACATCTGTGTTCCGAGAGGAGTTGTCGAGTTTACCGCGCTGTCACAAAAATCCAGCCAGTCCAAGATGTTGTAGGTACGCCACTTAACTGTCAAGATTTTAGCTGTTTTTCTACAAGATATCTCTATGCTCGGTTTGATTCTTACAATGAAGATAGGGACTATTGGATCGTAATTTTTCAATTTTGATAGCGAGTATTCTGGATTAAGTATTCTTCTGATACTGATTGAGTATTCTTCTTCTTCTAATTGAGTTTTCTTCGGAAAATTGTATTTAAAAAAAAAAAAAATATTGGATGGAAGTCCCCGTAGCTCAAAAAACGGTGCCCTGTTAGGATGGGTTGATGAATTGTTGAATAAACTTAAGTACTATCAATAATATCCTTCTTAATAAAATATTATTCAGAAAATGAGCAACACTTTATCTTCAATTCTTGCGGAGCCCCGCGAGGTAGCCTCTTTGACACCAATAATTTTTATTGCTGCTAAATTTTTCTGTGTGGACTTTTATACAATGAGGTTATTTTATGGGAGATATCAATTTTTTTTTTTTTTTTGCAGTTTTCATTGATGCATGAACTTCCGCAAACTCTTTTTTAAATAATGTAATGTCTCTAAATAATAATGATTTAGTAGTAGTAATTATTACACTACTACTGGGAGAAAGTGCCTCAGGAAAATTTTCATTTATTGGGAAATATAATACACAAAGTCCATTCCCATTGTCTGTTTTAATAAAATTCATTCATTCAACAGTGGAAAGCACATAAATAGGCAAGTAAATGGAAAAGCGGAGATCATTGGAAAAAATAAAAAGTAATCGGAACATTAATGATGTAAAATAATTCCTAATAAGTGCCTATCTTAAAGATTTTTGTATTGAGACAGTAGCAAATCCTGTAAGTACTACCCATTAACGTTTTCGTATCTTAAAGAAAAAAGTGAGACAATGAGCTATCATAACACCAGATATTTAAATATTTTGTCAGAAAGAAGAAGAAAAAAACCATTGTAATACATATATATATTGCACTAAATTAGTTCTCAAATATTTTTTTTGCTAATCTGGCTCTTTTTTAAAAAAAAAAAGAACAAGATGAATCAATCGGTTTTTCTAAGGAATATTGTTGAAAAGTTAGTGCAACTTATTTTCAAAGATGAAAAGTTAGCTAATATAACAATTAGAATATAAATCCGTGCTATTTTATAATCAACTAGCTGTATATCCCGGTTTCACCCGGGGAATTTCATTTTTCTAATAAACGTGACCAAATTTAAAGTGAGATCATAACGATTTTTATAACAATAAAGAATATACCCACCTAGAGACTGGCTGAAGTCATGAAAGTTTAATATGGACAGGTGTTCGCACCTAGTAAGAAAGAACGAAATTTGGGGAATTTAGGACAAACGGTATGGATTTTTATTAAGAAAAAACAAACTAACAGAAATTCATCTTTAAGCAGAATAACCCGGTTTGATCAGGGAATTTCATTTTTCTAATGAAACGGTTGATTTCGTAAAAAACCATTATAAAGTGAGTTCATTACGATTTCTATAGCAATAAAGAATATCAGCTGAAGATCGGCTGAAGTTATGCAATTTTAATATGGACAGGTGTTCGCACCTGGTATGAAAGAACTACTGGCGAAATTTGGAGAATTTAGGATAAACGGTATGGATTTCTATAAAGAACAAACAAACAAACAGAAATATTGGCCTGCAGTTTCAACTTCTCGTAAATCGGCTTGCCTAAGCCTTTGCGGCGCCAAGCGGGCCTCGTATTCCTGGGCAGACTCAGTTTCCCGCGATTCTGCCTCTGTTGTTCAATCCTATTTTGATGTTCGTCGAGAGTTTCAGCTGCTCGTATTTGACGTTTTTTAGCCTTTGAGCTCACTACTCCTATTGAAGCTCGCTTCTTAAGAGGCATTTATAAAAAATAAATTCACCATACCATACATGTAAATAAACGTATTGTAATGTTAAAAAAAAACAAAAAACATATGGTTTAAAAATCCCAGAACTCGACGCCTACCAAGGGACGGTCTTACCGGGCCTTGTTGGCCTCATCAAAATCTATAAAATGATTTTTTAGGCCGTTTTTTCGACTCAAACGGTCGATTTCGTAAAAAAAAAACCATTGTAAAGCGAGATCATGACAAATTTTTTAACAATAAAGAATATACCAAAAGATTTGCTGAAGTTATGCAATTTTAATATGGACAGGTGTTCGCACCTGGTATCAAAGAACCACAGAGCGAAATTTGGAGAATTTAGGACAAACGGTATGGATTTCTATAAAGAACAAACAAACAGAATTTCAACTTTATTTATATAGATGAATGAAATAAAATGAATTAATTAAATTATGCATAGTAAATGATCTCTTCGCCAATTTCCAGCCTAACTGAACATTATTTCACTAACTAAAGTTGACGGGCCCTTTAGTTGTGTCAAAGGCGACTAACCACCTGTAGGCGATAGAGGTTATACATGCACACTATACACCACTTCAAAGCCGCCCGATGATTAAACAACAATGACCAATGGCCCAATTAATTTAGAGTAAGTGCTTCAATTTCCTTTAATTGAAATTGAGCTGCTATCACAGTACTCGGCCATGAATCCAATTACATTATGTGTTATTTAAATTAGATGGAGGTAATGAGGAAAGTCTTCTCCATTCACCTTATCGTCATGGAAACCATTTCCCTTCAATATATTTATTATCCTGATCTACAAAATAGGGTCATATCGAGGAAATTCAATCATCAATATTATTCATGGTGCATTTACAGCTACTCTTTTATTTTTACCTGTTGGATAGATTAAAGATTAGAAATATTCTTTGAATCTCTATGTGGTAAGATTTTATTTCGAGGTTTTGGTTATAGTAAATGAAAAAGGAGAGAATTTTTTTTTCTTTTATTCAGATCGTATTTCCACAGATATTATTAGCTTCGTTAAGCGTTCGGATAAAAGTATGAAAGAGAGCTTTAAACCAAAAAGATAGCCACCCTTTTATAATTTTAATCCTTTAATTGTCAAATGATTTTATTTTGTGACAAAAAAGCGAGTATATGCTTCAGTTAGCTTTATATCCCTTTCAAGAAGTTAGTTTTTGTTTATTCGGTACCCTTACCTGACCAGGTTTGGCTCCAGAATAAGATAAAAATCCATCTTGTTGTCAGTTAAAAATTATTTGTCCAACAATCTAGGTTTAAAGATTAACTCAACAACTCTAATCAGTTAAGAGGATCATCATAGATATACCGAAGAAAAAGCAATGGTCACAGTAATAAACATTTTGAAAATATTTTGGACGTACTACCTTAAAGGATGTTTTAAGTTTTCTTTTATTGATTATTTTTCATGATTCCCCTAAATTTTCTTTATTCTTGCTGAGTCATTAAATCAGAGATGCCAAGTATACATTTAAAATTTTAAACGAACGTTTTCGCACGCGTTTACAGAGCCATAATTGCCCAGATGCTGTTGATAATCCGAGAAGTACTTTAATATTAGACACATCTGGAATTCCGATAAGGTAGAGGGAGCAATTCTGCACCCTGCTAGTTGGTAATGATTCGAAGGAGGACATACTGAAAGTGACATTGAAGGTCCAGACAAGGATGAAATCCGGAATGTCGTGGAAAAACTCAGGCATAGAAAATCAATGGGCCATTCCACGTCAAATCAGCCCAACAGTACCTACATCATTTTGGACCTTACCATCTCAGTTTTTTTTTAAATTTGGTACATGTGTACTACTTGTAACTACTAGAACAATTGAAAAATATTACTGAAATATGATGAATTAATTATTGGCCTCTGAAGCCCTGAAAAATAGGTCCAGAAAAAATAAAAAATCACGATTAAAAATAGCTGTAGAAGTTTTCAAAATTTGGCTAGGACCATATTTTTATTTTTAGATTAGGGGTGATGAAACCTGAAGTCCTAATTTCTTTACGGATATACATCTGAGATCTATTGTAACTCTTAGCTATTTAATAATTATTTTATATTTAAAATAATTTATTTTTGAAGAGGAAAGATTTGGCTCCGACCGGGAGCCCAATCCCGGGAACCCGGGTTTCCGCGTGACATGCGCGGTATGCTAACCATTGCATCACTCGCTTCCAAACGGTGCCAAATCCTTCCTCTTCACTGACACATGTCACGCGGAAGACCCGGGTTCGATTCCCGGCGGAGCCAAATCTTTTCTCTTCAAAAATAAATTATTTAAAATAATTAACAAACAAGATGGTTACTCACAATAATGATTAAATTAATATAATTTATATTTATATAACATATTTTATTGTATTTATTATTATTATTTTCATTTTTCCCTATATATTTTAATAGATCTTCGGATGTGCGTTGGACTTTTGAGCTATCTTTTATTTAGTTCCAGATATTAGAAAAATAAAAACACTATACAGTAAAAGCTTTCTCATTGCATGAAAGGTGTGAGCGATGAGATTTGGACTACGGAAGATATATCCAAAGCAGCTTGGTAAATGGAATATTTTCCAACCCGGGATCACATTGATGTAATAGCACTGCCTGTCTCGATCTTGCCGGAAACGAGAGATTATCCCTCCTTTCTCTTTTTTTCGCTTCTTCTTTTCTTTTAGGGGAGTTTTATAAGGAACTGTGAAAAGGTTTTTTCGTCAAAAAAAGTTGGAGGAAGGGAGTGAGTGCTCTTACTGAGGAGGACCATTTGCCGGTAAGATGTTGTGAGGGAAGAGGGAAAGATGGGAATATTTAGAAGAGAGGTGCATGCCGGAGGCGGCTCACGTAGGGACAGCTATTCCAGCCTGCATCAGAATATACCTCCCTCAGTCACTTCCACCACTTCATCCTAAGCCTATCGATCACTCCAAGGAATTTCCTATACACCTTTATTTGGATCATAGAGCGGCATGGTCCGAACACGATTTTTTTTTTTTTTTTTTTTTCATAAGGGAATATAAATATGTTCTCACCCTTGTCCATACAATATAATATCCCATATCCGTCACTGCCGGTATGAATCAATTGTATACTATTTTATCTAAGACTTTAAAGACAGTGATACAAGGAACCAATCTCCTTTAAAGCTTTTCTATAAACGAGTTTATTGGCCTTTTTAGAATTCAATTTTTACTTGCACCTATCTTCATATTTTACCATCAACCTTTGAGAAAGGGATGAGCTCCCCTGATTAATATAATTTTCACAGGCATATGATTTTTCATATTGCATGTGTGTTAATGGATATTAGTTGATGATACAGTATACAATGCTTTAATCTAAATAATTTTTGTCTAACTCTTGTATAATTTAAAAAGGTTTATACCATCAATGACGAAAATGAAACATGAAAAACTGGTACTTTTGCTCAATAATATGAACATAAAAAAGTTCAAGGCGCAGTTAAATATTAATTAGTATTAAGAAGAAGAGCGTCCGCAGGATTTCTTCTTGGAGGCTGGTAAAATTCTTATGACTTAGGAGGTATTTTTACTATTTAAGGCTCAATTAATTTTTAAAATAAAACTTATTGATACTTGAAAATTAAAATATTTGTTTATATAATACCTAATGAATATAGTAAATGAATACGAATTTATTTTTCTTGGTTTTATTTCTTATATTTTCTAGGAGGGGGGCAGCTACGCTCCCCTGGACCCCTGCCCTGGGACGCCCCCGATTATTAATATTAAACTATCAACAATCTTGGCTGTTTTAGGAAATTTCTTTAGATTAAATTAAAACGATCAAGAGCGTACTTCTTGTTTTCGTTTTTCATTTCATTCTGGAAATGGCCCGAGTGGTAATTGTAAACAATTTAATAGGGGGTTTTGTATCATCCGTCTTTTATTTTTTCGTTGTTAATGTACAGAAATTTCGAAAATAAGTTGTAAGCTTCCAAAGTAGGCGTGCTAAGATATTTTTGATTGATCTAGCATTCAGACTTGATACCAATGCAAAAATAAATATGATTACAAATGTAAAATGTTCACCATTTTGTATACTTCAAAAGATACACTGTTTGGTTTCGTAATTGCACCGACCAAGCTGCAGGTTGACCACTATCGGCAGCTGTGCTTAATGAAGCCAAACACTCATTAGTAACCAACTCATCAGTAACCAATCATCAATGTAAACATTTCCTCACACATATACACCCCTGCCTCCTGCTCGACAATAAAACTGTTTGGAGGTAATTTAAAATAACTGCAGAGAGCTTTGGCGATGGGATAACTGTTTAGTCCCAACAAAGTTCCACTATATCCACTATACAGAAACAGTAAAATTAAGGGCAGCAACCATTATCATTATTTATATTATATTCTCGATCCTGATAATTTTGATATGAGAAATCTCATCACATTTATTCTATTAAACTTATTTAAATATAATAAAAAAAAATATTACGAAAGATTTTAAATTCGAACCATTATTTTTTTAGTTACTACAATAAAGACTATTTTTTAATTTTTGTCAGTTAAGGAGTATACCTTGCTCACTAATTCTATTTAATAAATAAGAAAACCCAAAACTACAGATTTTCCAAATTGTTTCAACATGATTTACAACATCGTATCTCTGGGTGGCGGAATGGCCAAGTGGGCAAACGCGTTAGAAAATACGCATTGCCACGGACAACCGGACATATTATTGAGAACCAGCAGATCAAAACCCGGAGCCAGGGAATATTTAATAATTCTCTGAATTAATCCCCTACCCTAACCCCTATGTCGGGAAACCCCGTACAGCGGAAACGGCGAGAAAGGGCGGGAGCCACCCACAAAAAAAAAAAAAAAAAAAAAAAACTTCGTATCTCTGTTAGTTCGTTTGGAGGAGAAGATATTAGAGTTGCGACATGGTTGGAACTAGCATGGATACCTTAGAAAAAACTACCAACATCAGAGAAAGGCTCCTTGTATCTGAATTTTGTTATCCTTTTGAGATTGGACTAGCTGAAGCTAACCAGTTAAGTAAGGCGCACATTGAACTGTGTCACGCAAGCGACGCAGAGCTGAGCAGGGCAGGGCAGCACGAAAAAAAAAGTGCGTCGCACAGTTGACCGAGCACATTGGGGAGCAGTTTCTGTGCCGCAGTTTGGCAAAGGCAGGGTCTTATTTTAAGATAGTTTTTTAGATTTCTTTGATTTAAGTTCAGGATCCGATTCGGATGTTGAGTTGGACGCAATACTTTTCTTTATCAAAAATCAAGCTAAAATAATAAGTAAAATATAGGTATTGTAGTTCGAAAGTGTTAATAGTAAAAATATTTTCAGTAAACCCATTTTGCAAAACTTAAATCTATCTTTTAAGGCGCTTAGTTACAAACTACATTTGGAGAAACCTAAAGTTAAAATTTAAGTTTTGCAAAATAGGTTTACTTAAAAGAATGTTTAATACTAACACTTTTGAACTACTACATATTTTACTTAACCTCTAGTATTATTCACATAAAAAGTATTAGGATTAATACTTCGAGGGATAGGTTTTTTTTTAATTTATTAAAATAGTTTGGCGCTTAGTTCACTTTGGTACACCAACTAATTATACTATATATCTAATTATAATGGTGTGCATAAAAATAAAAGCAGTGTTTGTTAATAATATTTCTTGTTTCCAGTATTTAGAAAAAAATTCATTGGTAATCTAATTAGTAAAGATTAAATAAAACGGGATTTCCAGTTGACACCACTTCCTGTACATGTTTTTCTTTTTTAAAATATTACCGTATTCATTTACAAAATAATTTATTTTATAAAGTATCAACATGCTCTTCCAAACTTAATAAATAATTTCACCTATTTTAAACTTGTGGATACTGTATAGAATGTCTATACTTTAATGACATTCCTTACTTTATTTATTATATAAATAATACTTCAGTCAGACGTGCTAGTTTGGTAACCTGCTGATTCTGATATTTTCGGAACAAAGAGGTACCTCAGCGATATTGGAAGTACATAAAGAAGAAGGAGAGTTATGGAGGCGGTCATATTGAGCCCGGGTGTCGCGCCAGCTGCCGGCTACAGCTTCGGATCTCCTCCAATAAAACAGAGCCAGCAGAAAAAGCAGGGTCCCGCCCTCTCATTAACTAATTTACCCTTTGGCGGCTCAATTAGACCCTAGCCCTTTATGTCCAGCTTTTGCGCGCCCTTTGTATTCTTTCGCGCAATGGGAGAGGGCTTCGGTAACTGTAACTCTGTATTCAGGCTGGCGGCGACCTCTCGATATTCAAGCCACAACCTCTGTATAGAATATCACGACCGACAATCAAATCATAACTCTCTCATTTGCATTTTATTCAATAGAATTGATGAGGTGCATTCCCAGAGCCCAACAAAAGAACGATTTGTCCGACTAGGCTCACTAATTCACTAAGTCACTAAGAGCACTCATTCTCTGACTATGGACCATGTGTGGTCGACGAAAATTATTTCTTTACAAAACAATTTTATTGGAACCTTATTGAGAAGAATGGAGGTCAAATTTAACTTAAGAATGATAAATCAAATACTATTTCTGCTTCCCTAATATAGATACCACGTCATTGTTTTAATCGTATTTAACTTAATAAAATGGTCTTAAATATAATGTTAAATTCTTCGTATTAATTATCAATAACTATAAGAATATAAAAAACATTCATTAGTTTTTCTATAAATTATGAAGAAAGAAATTTTTATGAGTACATCAATGTTATTGAAAATAGGTCTTCAGCTCTTGGTTATTGATTTAAGGTATAAATGACCAGAAAAGTCAACACAAGTAATTTACAGGGGTTTAAAGTTCAACTGATTTCTTTAAGAAAAAATGATTAATTTTCAGTCAAAATTATTCTGATTTTTTACTGAAAATCCTGACAATTAATCATGTACGTTACAATAAATACTTATGTATTTTATAACAGGGTTCTTGAGATTCAGCAAATTATAATAATCTACATTATGGCGACCTTTCGAGACTATATTGTACTCTTAATCATGCCCTACAATGAACAAACAGGTTGGGATACAATTATTTGAGCTACACAGGTAAAATTTTACCTACAAGAACAGCATGAAACAAAAAGCAAAAAATACTACACTATTAAAAGATACATAGAGGCTTGCTAAATCATTCACAGATAAAACTAATAAAACTGATTAAACGGTCACATTCATATAGTCACATTCATATAGTTTATAAAAATTTCTTAGCGAAGATAGTTCTGAAAAATCATAGTTCGGTTCACTTCTATAACTAAAAACCCTTACAAACTGGACCAAAAAGCTCTCACCGTGCATTACAGTCAAACAAATCATTAGTTTAAATTTGATTCTCCTATAATAATATACCATGAAAATATTCATTTTAAATGAAATATTTAAGAAATGATTAACTCTTATAATAATAATAATTAAAATCACGCACTAAACAAGAAATCAAAAGCCCTGAATCTCTTCTTCTTCTTTATCTTCCTCCTTGTGCCATTGCGTGGAGGGCCCTCGATCCAACGCTGCCAGGCTTCACCGTTCCTGCAGAGCCTCTTCAGTTCCTTGAGTTTTTCCTCCAATCCTCTAGATATATTCTTCATTTAGAATCATAGGCCTTCTGCGTGGCCTCTTGCTAGTGGGTCAAGCTTCCATCACCTTTTTGGGTTCCCGATTCTCGCTCATTCGACAAACATGGCCAAACCATTTTAGATGTCGTTTCTCCAGGATGGTTTTCAAAGTAGGAATTTTTAGCTCCTCTCTAATCCTTTAATGTCTCCCCTCGCTTTTCCTGCGACTCGGTGTAAGTACTTCATCTCAGCTCCAGTTATTCGGCTTATCTGTTTATCGAGCATTATCCAGCTCTCGCTCTCGTAGGTAAGAGTAGGTAGGTATATGACTAATGATACATACATTAGATAGGATACATCACATTAATAACTATTTTTATATTTTAATAACTTTTAAGCATCTAATGTAATTCCCGCATACCTGTCAACAACCGTTAATACCAAAAGGTCAGGAAAAAGCCAAGAGCCCTTTACCGCTTTACTTCCCTTTCCTATTACAGTCCTGAACTTGCCGTTGAAAATTAGAGTAGTATAGTTAGTATTTGTACATCTATGTGGTTTATTTAAAAATATCCATCAGCTGCATTGTAGATAAACACATACATTCTTAAACTGAGAGTGTACACTATCTCCTCAGTCTTACTTTCGAGAGGGGAATGACATTTTTTTCGTAGCTCAGATACCTCACCAATTAACGAGTCCATTCATTCTGTTAACCTATTTAATGAGGTCTTTGATACTTCATTATTTTTATTTATAGTCGAAAGAATTTCCTCGGCATATTTATTTATTGGAACATTATAAAAAGGCCGGAGTTAATAATCAATTAAGTTTGTTCTCTTTTTATATAACAATAAACTAATAAACAATATTCAGGACGAATAGGACAAATAATGCACGGGCGGGCGACATTACATTGTCCAATAGGATGAACACCATCTCTCCAATTCTCCCACCACACTTGGCTTCTATCCCTTCCACCACGCCCTCTCCTCCAATGGCACCGTCCGCTATGCATTTTTATTTCAGCAGACCATTACTTCCTTTCTTCTATATTGTCAGCATAAAACACACTGCATAAAAACCATCATTACAGAATAATAAAACTGATCAGTACTGTATATAGAAAAGTATCATTGTCTGGGAAAAATAAAATAGGAGATAGAAGGGTTTCAAATCGATAATTATTTCCCCCCAAAATCATATGATAATTATATTTTTAATTTATAACGAAAATTGATGTATTTTCTTGATTTACAAATAAAAATGGAAATCGATCTTGATGTTTATTCATTAAATGAAGGTTATAATTAATCTCTGAGTGTTAGGTTATTACGTAAATGATAATGATCAAATTAGAAATTGAAAATAAAAAACCTTTTAAGAATATGCTTAGGGGTCATTATCTGAAAATGTGTAAATCGTACGTCCGGTCCATTTTTAACCATTCAAATGAGAGCTAGTTACTAGAAAAAAATAGGAACTATTTCACTCCTTTGGTTGTTCTATGGAGGCTATGTTTTAGCTCCAAAATAAATTTATAATTGGTTAAAAAAAATTAAAAGTAATTGTTTTTTCACTCCCTCACTTTGTCCGACTCCCAGGCAAGCTACTTTAAAAATTCGTATTCTTTCAACAATTGAGTGTTTGATTAAATTGATTAATCGGTTAAGTCAGTTACTACTTCAAGCTTCCATAAAAAAATAAGCGGTGTCATTTATTGTTACCAATAACAATAAATAAAATAAAAAAGGTATTACTTTATTCACTCCCTCACATCAAGTGTTGGATGGTCTGATCGTTGAGAGGAACATAGCTCAAAGCCCGGGGTGGAAAGAATCGGTTGAGGGAAGACCCTAGGATCGTTTTGACTGCCGACCAAGGGCTGCGATCGCTTGCCTCCGCTGTCAGATTTTGGTTATTAAGGGAAATCTACGCTGTAGTCAATAGCTACTTCACTCCCTCACTTCAAAAACCTGGTGAATTTCTAAGTAATTTTTTCACTCAACTATTGTTTTTCGATGGAAAATGGTCATAGTTTTCGATTCTGCAATATTTTTCAACTTTAACCTTCTTACAGTGATTAAAAAATAATAAAGACTTTGAAAACTTCACTCCCTCATACTTCACTCCATCACTTTTTCCAAAAATTTCTTAAATGAGGGAGCGAATGCCTCCATTCTTTGAATTCTCAAAAGATTTTGAGAATGCTTTTGAATGTAAAGGTGACGATTCCTAAACTATGACCAAAAGTATGTAACTGTAACCTAAACTAACTCTAATATTAAGCTTACTTTTGGCTATACGCGTTCGGAATTTTATATTTTTGAATTTGAAATTCTTTTTATTGATTTCTATGTTTTTTTAAGATTGTATTTCTTTAAAATATACGCGTTTTTGCTTTCACTTTTCAAAGCTTACTACTACCTTAACACATTTTTCACTACCGTTCACTCCCTCTTTAAACTTGTTTTCATAATTTTTTAAAAGAACAATTAAAGGTTCTCCTGTCTGGCTACTGTTTAAAAAGTGAAGGTAATATACCACTGAGTACGCATGAATTTTTTCTGCCCGAAATTATAAATTTTAAATAATAAAATTTTAGCAAGTGAAATCTACACATCTTCAGATAATGACCCTTAGGCGTTTAATTTAATTTCATTACTTTTTCTATCCCGCACTAGTTTTTAAATTTAACATATTTGGGCCTGGCGAATAAAGGATTTTATTAAAACCGTTCAACTAAGAATGTTAACCTACAGCTACTAGTCGACAGCTTACTAAAATCTGATTATTAAATTAAATGCTTCCATCTACACCAAGGCAGTTATTATTTATTTTTGTTTGTTTGGTTCTTTGTTTAACGTCACTTTATGCCACTAAGGCTAATCGAACGATGTTACAGCGGGTATCCTAAATCTTGCCTATCCAGGTATAATTAGGATAACGAGTATCTGACATCGTACAGGCTCTATCCGAGGAACAGCATAGCTAAGGATTTTTTTCTCCCATTAAAAATCCTAGGGCCACCTCGGGACGCGAACCCGCAACCTTTAGGTTGCCAAGCTAACCAACACACCACAGGTGACCCCATTATTTATTTTTTAAACTAAGTTTTATAAGGTAGGTAGGTTTATAAGCCAAAATTTCTAATGCATTTGGAAATAATGATCTTTGATTGTTGTTAAAAGTAGATAAATACATTATTCATCTACTACTGTAGACTCAAAATATATCGTTGATAAAAAATTTATATAAATCATTAAATAATTTTTTATATCGCAGATAATTTTTTAGCAAATTTGACTTGATAATTTTTAAATATTGGTATAAAAACCTGCAGGACAGATATATATTGATCTCACGGTACTCTGAATAGTAGAACATCAACTAATACAACAAAATCGTAATTCTTAAGCCAGTACAATATTCTATCATTCTTCTTTTACTTTATTTTGCGTAAATGTTTATTACTAATGATTGATGTTAATTATTTCTATTCTAATAAACAATAATAATAACTAAACCTAGCGACCTTTTTTTTTTTGCTTTCGGTTATTACTTTTGTTTATTGAAGCTATTTCCTTATCAAGTAGATATGATAAGAAATTAGCTTTCCCCATTTCAGAATGACCACAGCTATTCAACTTATTCGGTGCTAACCTTATATTAACTTAGTATTATACTTGCGTACCTACTGGGTTAATGTAGAAGAGCAGGACCATAGGTCGAACTATAATATATTACGGGTGTAATGATTGCGGTCGCAACCGACCATTGTAGAAAGAAAGAAAAGAAGAAGAAGAAAGAAAGTATTTTTATTCTGGGACATCTTGTCCCCTAAGAATAACAATATATGTACAGATCCAGAGTCATTTGTCTGGCTAGTTTAGAACAAGGTTGGTATAGAAATTAAAGAACTAAAATAAAATAAAAGCAAGCCTCTTAAATAAAACAAACGGCAAAAAAGAGATGAGAATATAAGTTGACTGGTTTCCAACTATTTGAACGTAAAACAATAAAAGAAAAACAGAATTTTATATCCACAAACACATAAGTATTATAAATTATAACAGATTTCACTATTTTACATAGTTCCGGTAGTTTAAAGATTAAGGAGATGGAGAAATAATTGGGTTTTGAAAGAACTGAGGGATGAATTTTTACGGATGGGAACGGATAAAGAGTTCCAAAAGGAGGCACTACGGATGATAAATGATTTTGCAAAGGAGGCAGTTCGGTAGGAAGGGATGTATAGGTTTAAGGTTTGTATATGTATGTATAGGTTAGAGAATGTATGGAGGAACAGGGTTTAAATAAATTCAGAATATACGGAGGCTTCTTAATTCTTAACGTTCGGAAGAGATATACACCAAGGAAATATTGCCGCCGAAAACCTGGGTAGAGCCACTTCAATTCTGTATAGCAGCTTGAGACGTGGGAGCGTCTGGGAACACCGAAGATGAATCTAATGAAGCAATTCATCAGCCTTTTCAACCTCGTCTCGTGTAAGCCAGACAGTCCCCCGTATACAAGGCAACCATAATCGAAATGAGGAAATATAAGAGAGGAAACAAGGAGCTGACGGGTTTTAGAGGACATGCAATCACGGGATCTTCGGAACTGTTTGAGGATAGCGATGGATTTTCTGGTGATTCGGAAAATATGGTTACTCCACGACAAGTGCTGGTCAAAGATCACTCCGAGATTTCTGACATAGGAATGGAAATGGATAGGTTGGCCTTTGAGGTAGAGTAAGGGGTAATAAGGAAGGGAATTAATGAGATGCTTGGAGCCAACCAGGATGGCCTTGGTTTTTTCTCCATTCAATCTCAGTTTATTGTTTTCTGCCCAGGCGTTTATGCTATCTATGTCTTCCTGCAATTTTTGGATTGCCTATAGCATCTCGGTAGTACGGAAGTATAGGTAAATTTGGAGGTCATCAGCGTATAAGTGGTGGTGTGAGTGGTTGATGGAATCTGGTAGATCATTAATGTAAACAGAGAAGAGAGTTCTTTCGAGCAGTTTGGATAAGTTGAAAAAAAAAAAAAAAAAAGTTTGGATAAGTTAGAGAGAATGGAGATAGGTCTGTAGTCGGAGGCTAAAGAGGGAACAGGTACCTTGTTTAATGGACGGACTATAACTTTTTTCCAGGCATCTGGGAAGCAGGAATTTTGTAGAGAAAAGTTATATATATGTAGGTGAGCAGGGAATATTACAGGAAGGCAGAGTTTAATTATTTTTACGGGAATTTGGTCTGGACCGAAATCAATGGTTCTGGACTTGAGGATAGATGAGAGTAAGGCGTCTGGTGAAATATTGAGGAAATAAAAATTATCTGGATCGAAAGTTTGTGTGAACGATAATGAAGAGGGCTGATGAATAGATGGAGAATTGGTGAAGTAGGAATTTAATTCATCTGGATCGATGGGGTAGTAAGTGCAGACTTTGAATTTTACTATGGACAGTTTTTTAAGGATTTTCCATCTGGACTTAGGATCGAGGGCTTGTGATAACGAGTTATGGAAAAATAGTGCCTTGGCACGCCGTATGGAAGATTGGGTGAGGTTCCGTAGGGACTTGAAGTGGGAGTAATCTTCAGGGGAACGGGTACGTTGAAAACGTCTTCTGGCAGCATCTCTTTTTCTCATCAACTCTCTGATGTCGTGATTTATCCGGGGTGAAGGAGGACGTCTAAAGGTGGAGGTCTTTAGGGGAGCCTGTTGATTGAGGAAAGTATAAAGATTAGAAGAAAGGCACTCCACCATTTCATCTATGGAGGATAACGAGTAAATGGGATCCAGGGTTTGGGAAAGTGAATCAAAAAAAGGATTCAGCTTTTCAGGAGTTAATGAGTCAAGATTTCGCCAGGAGATTTTTTGGGGAATGACTTTAGGTGCTGGAATGTTATAGGAGATTTTGATGAGGTCATGGCTTGATAGAAAAGGTACTGGATGCTTTGAAGAAGACAGTAAGTTGTGAGAGGAGTCTATTATAAAAAGGTCTAACCAGGTGCTGGTAAACTGGGTATGATGGGTTGGTTGGTAGGGTACTATGAAGAGGTCGAGTGAATGGATGAGTTCTATAAGGTAAGATCTGTTAGGGGAATCAGTGAGCATGTTTATGTTAAAGTCACCAGCGGTGATTACATTAGTGTATAACGGGACATAGGTAAAGAGGGAAGATTCAAAGGAAGTATCAAATTGGACATGCGGAGGGCGGTAAACTATTATGTAAAGGAGGGAAAAGGCATCAGAGGAGATTTCGACGAGGATGTATTCCGGATGATGACTTTCGGAAAAAGGGGATTCTAGGAGAATTTTTACCCTCAGACTGTTATGGACGTAAAGACCAATTCCTCCTCCTGTGCGGTCCTCACGATCACGCCGGCTGAGAGTGTAGTTAGGGATGGGTATTGAGGAGGATGGGATATTTGGTTTTAGCCAGGTTTCCGAGACGGCAATGATATGGTAGAAATTGTGGAGGAAGTGGTCTAGGAACTCATCGTAGTGGGCTGGAAGGGATTGAGAATTAACATGGCAAGATAATAGGATGTTACTTATGTGATTAGATGGATGGGGATTGATCTGTGATTGGAAATGGAGTTTAGGGGTTGGAGTGAAAAGGCACAGAGATGTATGTTTGTTGCAGTATTGAAAGTAAGTTGACTGCGTGAAATAAAGAGATAATGATTAAGGCCTATAGCTGTTATATAAAAGAAAGTGTTACCTAGGTGATAAAGTAAAATAGAAATCAAATAAAACAAGAGAAATGTAGAAATACGAGAATAATATGTATAGATCGGTGAAATACAGGATAAAAAGGTGGTCCAGATTCTAGAGTGACAGTCACAAATGTGTCATTTTAGTGCCTCGACGTCTTCCTCCTTAGTGATGATAACCACTGGGGAGCCATCCCCTCGCCGGCAGCGAACCCTGCCCCTGGCAAACCATACGTATTTTATTTTTCCCGCGCCTTTCTTCTGTCCCGCCAGCCAGTAGAGATGTCTGTTGCCCGCCGACATCTCCTCGCTGACATAGATCCTTTCGTCGTTATCCCAGCCAAGGTGCCTTCTTGTGAAATCCCTTTTCACCTTCCGGAGTCGGATCATCTCGTCTCGGACGGTCTGTCGTACAAAACGCACGACAATCGCGGGTGGGCGTGGGTCCTCTTCTCTGGTCCTTTTTCTCTGCACTAAGTCGAGGTCGTCAGCGGTAAGCTTAGCACCTAGGGCGGCTCCGACAGAGCAGACGATGCCTCCAGCTTTTTGTGGTATTCCCCGCATTTCTAGAGAGTTACATAGGTAGGCCTCCTCTACTTGGTTTAGTTTTGCCTCCATAATTATTATTTTATTTCGAAGATTGTTGTTTTCTGTTAGTAATTTTTCTATTATTTCGTCCTGTTTTTTTGAACGATCCTCTATTGATTTTAGTCTTTTGGAGTTTTCGAGCATTATGTCCCCTTGTGTATTCATACAAGTTTTTATATCTTTTATTTCATCGGACATTATGCCGATTTCTGTCAAAATCGCAATTATATTTTCTTCCATATTTTTGCTAGGGGTAATGCGATACTCAACGTTTGAGGTCGTGCAACCCTTACAATACCACTGATTTTTATTTTTTAATTGTGTGATATCGTGTTCCGTTAAGTTACAGCACCTCCCGTGAAATAAAATCTTGCAGCGCGCGCATGCGAGGGAAAGTTTGTCGTCTCTCGTAATGACAGCTTTACAGATCGGGCACTGTGTCATTTTAAGGTATTTGAAGCGACTGGATTAACGTAGACGGTTGTGGTGGGGATGGGTGTAATGATCGGGTGTGGTGGGGACTGGGGCCTTCTTATCTCTTCCAGTACCAAACAGCCGGTCGCTAGGCTTTAATTCTTCTATTAATATTTAAATAAATTACGCACTATAGGTTTAGTAATTGGAACCGTTTAATGTAGGTTTTAATTTATAAAACGATTAAAAGGCTATGAGTACTCACTAAATATATAGTTAACAGTACGTAGAAGAACTTGTAATAGAATAAGATGACTAACAACGTGTGGACGATACTATCGCATTGAAGGCTCGAGCCAGACTGATCGAGGCTTGTAGTGCTAGTAGATTTAAGAAATAGCCGATAGGAAGACTTTATTGATCTTATTGACAAATTGAACGCTTAAAATGGACATTCTAAAAAAAAACCTTTAATAATAGGACAGGCTGTTTTTTTATACTAACCACATAATTACATGTGGGACAGTGACTGGAAGTGAAAACATGGTTGTTATGTAAGCTTTATACCTTCAAACAAGCCATCTTTAAGGATTGTCCCATCAAATACAAATGTAAATTAGAGAAATTGATAACAAAAAAGGTTTAGCTAGTTCTTTTAGGGCTTATGATGATTTGTTAATGATTAGATTCACATGAGAGAATTTTTTTTTTTTAATATGAATCTAAATATTAATCTTATGTACCTTGGTAAAAAGTTAAAATTTTCACCTTTTTTTAAATAAATTTCGAGGTGAATATGATATGAGTATACTCCATGTATATTTAATTACTTACTGCAATATGTATTAAAAAAAAAATTCATTGAAACAAAAAAATAGTTAAGGATGTCATTGAAAAAATCTGCCCCATGTGCAAAGCATAAGCCCTTTCTAATTTGCGGGTGATGATAACCATTGCTGTTTTTCACCCTATACTTATAGATCCAAATAAATAAAATAAAATGTAGTTAACCATAACAAGTTTAAATAAATACAATTTTATAAAGAAAGGATGAGTGATGGTTATAATAATAATAATAATAATTGTTACTTGATATACCAAAGATCCTTTATAGCAAGAAGTAGAACAGGCATTATATTTTTTACTTAGCGATTTTATTCTTTTTTAAATATTATTACCAGAAAATAATCTTCTATATAGGAATCTTTAATATTTCATAAGATCATCGATCATATAAGGTCATCGATAAGATAAGTATAGAAATAAAGAAAACCCTCTAAACTGGCTCCAGAAAAATGATTCGGATCTCTGTCATGAAAAAACGTGACATCGTGCAGAGTTGGTCTATTGTCTCGGACCCTTCACTCTATGCACTTTTCTATTTGTAATCGACTTTATCCAACCGAAACTTTAAGGACCATAGACTGATATTTCTGTTGGAACCATCTTGAAACAGTACGCGACCGAAACGCGCTACTAGTGGTTGGAATCAGGTTACAGGTTCTGGTGCGTTTTTATGATGTCACTGTTTTTATAGGAATACGTTTATGAAATTTTAGTAGCCTGTTATGTTAATTTCTTGGTATAGCTCACACCAACGTGTACCTGTTACGACAGGGGACACGAGGCCTTTGGTTAACTAGGGCATAAATTATGTGATGGCAGAGGTAGGTTTAACAGAGCATATTGTAATAAATCAAATGAAAAATGGTGAATAGGTTGGCCGAAAGGCCTGACGCTTTAATACTTGTTGACCTTGAAAACCTTGATAAAATGAAGTTAGTGAGTTAACATCCCCGACACCTTGGTTTTTTTTTTTTTTTTTTTAAATCCCAAATTAATCCCCCGACCTCAACCAAACCCAGGAAAAAACCCAAAAAGCCAAATGCTAGGGGAGTGAAAACATTAATAAACAGTTATTTTTTTTAATCTATATGTTATAATTATAGTATTCGCTGGAACTCCACAAGGTAGAGCTGTAAACCGCATTTATATAAATTTAGATTGTGAAATATACAAAAATGCAACAATAAATTAGAAACACAACTTATATTCTAAATGTAATTTATAAAATTCAATTCCTCACCATCTTCTTTATTTAATGGATATAAATTTATTCACTGTTATGGTTCCTGTTTTTACATAAAACATTAATTTTTAAAATTTTCCTACTGGCCTTAAATCCAGGAAGTCGGTTGACGTTTTATACAATATTGCAACAACGGAATTTAGGATAAATAATAATTCAAATTCATAGAACATAAGTTTTGGTAGTGGAAAAATATTCCATTGACGTTAACATAGCGTGATTAGTTAAGAAAATAAAAACATTTTTTAGGAAGTACAATAGCGAAATATATATAGAAACAATCGGAATACCTCTTCGAAATAAAAACAAAACAAATTTTGTTATTGAAACAAAGATTTTCAATAAAATAAATAATGAAAAATATTCCAATATAAAAATATAGAGATGTAAATAATGTAAAAATAATTTTTGACCGACGGTCCTTTGTAAGATTCAAGAGCAAAATTAGCCTCTGCTGGTACGTTTGGTGACATATTTCCAAACCTTCCAAAAATTTAAATATACATGCCCGAATTCTAAACGAATCAGTGAACCAAGGATCTTTAATTATTTCGATAATTAATCTTAATCGATCTTAAGTAATTTCGATGATTGCTTGCACATATTCATTAACTGGGTCATATTAAGATATTTTCTTTCTTAAACTCGCTGAGAAGGTACCAGGAAACATGGACTAATTAATTTAAACACTTTTATATTAATACATCTTCGACCAGACATTAAATTTCGACTAAAAATACATTAAATTATTTCGTACATTTATTTCTTAAATTACCGTGCATTGCCGCAATATTGAATTTATAATTCAAAATAACTATTTTACATCAATAATCTTTTATAAACACCGGACTAAGAACCTGCTGGGCATGTGGTTCAATCCGGGTCAGTTTCAATAATTTAAAACTATTGCATTGCAATTATAAATATGTTTTCTTAAATATATGGATTTAAACCAAATATCATTCACTATATTACGTGAAAATTAAACCATTCTCATAGACCTTCGCATGCCAGTAGTTGTCCCATGCGGAAGCATAGATTGTCGAGTGTATAAAAAACTAACAATTCGAAAAAACAAAAACAAAAAAAAAAACGAGTTTTGAAATATTTGGCATGAAGGATGCATTTTAGTACATAATCATACTTTATAATTATGGTACCTATCATATTTTCAGCAATCATATCAGATATCGGATGATGATTGATAATGGATTCCTCACCGAAAAAAATCATATTTGAAAATAACTAAGCCAGACACCGAATTAAACAAAATGAAAGAAACTGTTTTTTTTTTTTACTTATAGTAAAAGATGAGGTTTTACAGATTCACGTTTACTAGTTTACCTTACGATATGATTAATGGATAAGATTAGAAGTCTGAAAATTGGAAATTTTTAGATTACCTTATAAGTATGAAAATGTGCAAACTTTTGCATAAGGTAAAAAAAGAGAGACCAAACATGACTTACATGGAACAACTTTTCCTTATTCACACAATATTCTCATTAATGGCGCATAAAGAAACTGAGATAAGAAACAGCAATATTTTATAAAATGCTCTACATTTACTAAAGTCATAAATTAAGCTTAATGATCTGGTAAAAATGTAATGATTAATGAATACTAGATAGACGAAAAGTGGAAAGCGCTCAGCAGTGCAGGGGAGATTCCTCTGCCCAATGAAAGAGAGCATTCAGTTTAGACTCTTTGTGTAGAGGGACGGCTTTTCGAGTCTGCCAGCATTTCAAACACTACTTGACTGCTTGTGTACATACCGTGCTCGGAAGCCTCACTTTAGGTTCTAAAACGTGTAGGTACTACACTTCCAGGGTTTTAATTCACTGAGTGATGTATTCAGTCAGAAATTATTTCAATTACAGACCTTAGATGTTTCAGGTCTGTTTTTTTTTTTTTTCTCAGTGGAAAATTCACTCATGACTCCATAGTTATAGGTAATTTTTTTTTTTATTATACAACTTTTAAGGTTTTAATTCTGCCATTGGTTCTCATCATTTATTCACAAACAGACCTATCTGAATATGTATTGCACCTTACACACACACACACACACACAAATACACTTCTTCTGAATCGGGTTTTAATTTATAGGTAGAAAATGTTGCTTGGAAGCATGTTTTTATTTTTAATACATTTATGAGCTTTATCTTATCTACGATTAGAAAAACTCGCAGAAGACCTCTACATTGATAAAGATAATCCCCTCTCCCCCCTCCACCATAGTGCGGGGAGATACCATGCAAGCACTATGCGTTTTCCTTATTGCAGACTATTTACGACCTTCAGCCATCAGGCCTTATGAGGGAGCTCCCCTTTCTGGAGGCCAGATTGGTATGGTTATTGAGCAAGGGCCGCAGGATTACCCATGATATTTACCAAGGAATGAGATTACCCCTGCTTGCCCGACAACCGCTCTTATTATACACCAGCTTAATAACCATAGTTCCCCTCCCAAGTCAATAAAGTGCCTTACAAAAGCACCGCAATAATGGAAAATATTTTTGAGAAATAGGTGATAAGGTAAGTAGATAAATAAAAGCAGGCTGGGTGGCCGTGCTGGATACAGCGCTTTCTGACAACCTGAAAACCTTAGTTCTAATATCTGGGATAACCGCGGAGGCCTTTTAATAATATTAATACATTACCTTACAGGGGCTTTCGTAACAGTGGTTGTTTGGCAACCTGAAACCTTAGAAGAGTACGATGTATGGTACACGTACACACACACTTATATATTTTGATCCCATCAGGGATCTGTTATCCATCAGAGTGGAGTACTGTTTCTTGGACAGCGGTCGTGCAAGGAGGTGATTAAAGTCCGTGATCACACTCAAACGCCAGGTGTTTTCCTTTATTACCAATTACCCCGCTCCCGTATACTCATGTATATAAAATAAAATTTAATAAGAAACTAATTTATAAATATATCAATGTCTTGAAAATAACGTTTGAAACATCGCTAAAATGAGGATGACTCCTAAATCGATGCGCAGGCCGTTCCAGTTGGAAATATAAAGGATCCGATTATTATTAGTTGACACTGTCAACCGCTAAATTGGAGGGAATAATAGCTTTCTCCTTTTAATTCAGTAACTGGTGGCTCCCTGTTGGAGATAAATTGATACCAATTTTCTCCGTCAATGAGTTCTATCATTAGATTATTTATGGCTACAATAAAATGCTTTTGTTTTCAACAAATCAACAGCTCTCTAACGGGCTCCACGATCAATTTTCTCCAAATTTGATCCAACTAAAATTCGCCCTAATAAGATATCGTATTCTAATTTGAGATTTAATTATTCGCATTCTAATACAGGTATCAAAATAGTAATAAAGAACCTCAGATATTTAAAAAATTTAAAATAGCTGATAATTACTATTTCAATATTTACCCAATGATCAACCTTAACACGTTGAGTACAGTATGTAGAATATTTACAATTCAATATTATCCAAGTTAAATTCAACCTTTTTTCATTTAAATCCAACCTTTTCCAAGTCTAATTCAACCACTTCTTTCTGGTACTCACAAAATATCCAGTATGAATTTTAGTTAGGGGGCGCTGTAATATTGGAAAACAATTAACCTTTTCGTATTTCTTTGACCTGAGGGTAATAGGTCATCGGGGACGGTGTTTTTGAAAAAAATGTGCAATTAGCATTTTGGTGGCATTTGGCTCTCAAACATTCAATTGAATCGGTAATACTTGTTTTTAAATTAGGTCGATTATAAAATAACTGAAATTTCATATAGAAAAATCTGAAAGGTTAATGAAATACGATTTGGAATCTTAAAATGGAATATATTTTTAAGTATTCAATCTTCGATTATCGGAAAATCGTCTGTAAAAGTCTGGGGACGCACTTTTTTATTTTTTGCATCATAAAAGACCTAATTAAAAATATTAGTGCACATTTAAGTAGTAAATTTCTATTAACTGTTTAAATTCAATTCATTTTTCATTTAAGGAGTTTAAAAAATTATTAAAAATAGCCCTTTTTAATTAATTAATTGGTGTCCTACCTCCAAGGAGGGAGGGGGGCGCCCCCCCCTGACCTAAAATAAACAACCATAATTTCTTGGCGTTAGTAAAAATGGAAAATGAACAACATAGGGAAGTTCAAATATTTTTTACTACCAGTTATATAGTTCTATATTTGATATTATATATATCTATCGGTTCCTCATTTATTATTTTTATTAATGGTTCTAATTTTATCCTCGTAATTTGTACAGGGACATGATAAGGCTAAAAAACAATGTGTATCTTATAAAATACATCGCCACACAGTTTTATACCACATGAAAATTGTTTTTTTAAATACCACAATGTAAAATAATATTTATAAAGCAAACATTCGAGTTTTCTTATTATTCCCTTCGTTATTAATTTATTTTAGTGTTAGTTTTTGTATTAATGATAAAATTATGATAAAAAAATATATACCCTTTACAGACCCATGTATCTTATAAGATACAAACATACAAATATAGTTATATGAAAAAAAAAACATTGAGTGCAATGTATTGTACTTAGGATAGTGTTAAAATGTATAAGCAAAAAAAAAAAAAGTCTAAGATTTCTAGTTTGGCCCTGTTAAGGTTCAAGTGGGAGAAGATTCAAATTATTAATAATAAATTTGTATTGTTATTTTAAAAGTTCATTAATAAATTTTTAAAACCCAAATTCATGGGTTTTACGGCCTGAAGTTGGATTGAAATGAAATGTTAAAAACTTTTTATCTATGTCTTGTAGTTTTCTTGAGTAAATATAATTTACTGTATTACCGTAATTTCTCGAGATCCATACAGAACCTAACCCAAAATAGTTACCTCGGCATTATAGTTTTCATACGTTTCTTTAAATTAATATTCTTTTTAATGCGGATTTTTTAATAGCGGCACGGAAAACTATTTTGTTATAATTTTAGGCAACTCCACGTAGCATTTTGGGAACTAATCCAAAACATATGTTAAGAGGCACCTGCTACAAGACAATAACCAACTCAAATAATAGCGTTGAGGGTCGTGTCAGTTCGGCCTATAACTGCCTCCGCGACCCCAGAAACAATTTCTTCCTCCTCTGGTCCATGACTAATCCGATATATCTCACAAAGGGCCAATAAAGCAATGCCTTCCCCGAGCAAATAATCCACCACTCCTCGATACAAGCCCTTATCAAACATTCTTCCCCAAGCCGCCATTCGTGGACCCTATTGGATCATAAATAACATATGATGCAATGCAGACAACATTAACATCTGGTACATGGTCATAGAAACTAATGGTCGTCGGGTGATATCAGTGAAAAGAAAGTTGTCAACCAATTTTTTTATTTCAATTATAGAACAGTAGTGGAATTTCGTACCATTATTATGTAGTTGTATAATTTTATGAAGTTATAGATATTTCACAATAAATTTGATTATATTGAGGAAAATAGCAGACGCACCGTACTATGTGACAAATGACTTACTGCACAAGGACCTGAATATCCCAACAGTTATCGATACAGCCATACAATACTACAAAAACTTCCACCAAAGACTAACTTTTAACACGAACCCCTTAGCACAGACACTAACATCAAACATAAACCCTACATTCCACGACGACGACTTTTGAGGCGGTGGCCGAGAGATATGCTAACTTAGTATAATGTTAGCGATTCATCCAATGGGAATTCAATAAATTTGCTTATTACTAATTTGCAGATTGCAAATCACACAAAATGACAAATTTTTGGATTTGTAAATAAATAAAAAATTGATTGATTTTTTTTTTTTTTTTTTTTTTTTTTGCATCACGAATCCAACAATCATCTCATATAGTTTTACATGGCATAAATGGGGAGATACAAACTATGCTTTGGTTCTAGATAGAAAAGAATTCTATCAAAATAGAGAATTCAGTGAGATCTGACAACGAAAGTCCGAACAACGGGACGCAGAGAACCCCACAACTCCCTCCCCCCTTTCACCCCCCCCCCTAACCCCAGCAAACACACTGAATAGAGTTAAGAGACTAAATGGTGCAAAGCCTAAAAAAATAACCATTTTATTCAGTTCCAATAAAAAAAAAAATTACAAATGCTTTAGGAGAAAAACGGTCCTATTATATTTTTCTGCTTTGATTTAATTCGTTTACAGCACTTTGCACACCGAACAAAAAGAAAAAATTCGAGCCAGATAAGTTCATTTCGTACAATTCTTTTTAACAATGCCGAATTAAATCTCTCACAAAATTCAATACTTAAATTATTGAAGTGAATTCTGTGTTCTTGCTTCGAAATAATACTTTGAATTGTAAATATTTTTTAAAAATAATATTGGAACGAGTTTTATGGAAAAGGGTAGTGCAAGACAATAAATTATGATTGTTGTTTTACCGTAGAAAAAAAATTTGAATTGGAAATACTTTAAAACAATTGGAAACATTTTAGCATATTTTGATGTTGCAAGAGAATAAATCGCTTTGTTTTTACAAACCCACTGGCAGAATATAGCATGTAAAAGATAATACACACAAAAAAAAAGCTAGTGTACTATATAAAAATGTTCGAACATTCTGAATAAACGCTAGGTTACATGTATTTGCATACTTTGATTTGGGGAACATATTCTTCATTTAATGTTGCTGTTAACTTCAATATTTTTTCTAATAATTCGCGTTTAAATTATTATTAGTGAAAAAAAAGAAATAATTTATAATTAACATAGTAAAATGCAATAGGAAATTTCTTCTATGAAATGGCAGCAAGTATATGACTATTAAATATTTCGTGATTTCAGATATAACCAAAAATAAAAATAAAAACATGGACCTTCTTGTTTAGTACAGTCATTTAGGCCACACAGCATTGAGAAAAAATTTTCTTTATCTTAAGCATTATGAAGGTTGAAACTTGTGATTAATTGATCACAAGTTCAAGGCCTTTTGGAATATCGCTCACTCCTTAAAAAGATCACTCATATTTTAAAAAAAACATTATTTTTCAGTAGATTAAAAAAAAAAAAAAAAAAAAAAAAAAAAAAAAAAAAAAAAAAATTGGTCTGCAATGCTATGAAATATTGCGCAACCATTAGAGAGAGTAATTTTTGCATTTTGCAGGGTCATCACCCCCTTCAGGTTTCCTGCTATATCCGCCTCATATTTTGGTATGTAATAATTATTAATTTCTTTCTAACAATTGTATTTTTAACAAACCCGATGACACTGATTCATAAGAACGGTGTTGAGCTAGATCAAACGCTAAATTTTTGTTAAGTTTCACTAAGTTCATCACAGTATACTAATAAGGCTCGATTAATACACCTGGAGAACCAGGACTAAACATGAGAGCTTCCAAGAGTTTTATCAAGGGAAGGGCTCTGTTTTAGGAGGAGGGGAAGGGCCGCATTTGCATAACCTACATCCTCGCTCATATTTGTTTCCAACTGAATATAGATGGGTCATTTCACACTCCTACCCGGCCAGGTTTGTTAACGACCGCACTCAAATAGAATCAATCATTGGCTGAAAACATTTTTCCATCTCTTTTTGCTTCACGAATTCGTAATTGTCATCTTTTGCGCTCGCCATTCCAATTTGCTAGTCGATGATACTTACTATTATATCCATAAGTTTGTAAACATCTGTAACAATTTGCTACAAATGTTTCTTATGGGGAGATAAATAACTTTAAAAAAAGTCCATGGACTTCTATAGAAAAGATACATACAGTTGATGGATTAATTTAATTTTATTGCACGACGTACCTATAAATACAATATAATCTAGAACCTTTGCAACGAATGTTATTTGAACAGCAGCACTGTGTTTCATTAACTAGATTTAACTTAACAAGTAAATAAAAAGCTTTTATATTTGATTGAGGAAAGTGGACCAAACATAAAACGGATAAATGAGAAGTTCCACTATTCAATATGATACTCAAGGAAACACTCCTACTAAAATTCTTCAGTAATGATTGTCGGGGTGCAGCCTTTTTTTTAATGAAAACGTAAATTAAGTTTTTTTAATTGGATTCTATTTTACAATATTTTGGATTTAAATACCATGAAAATACGTACCTATAATAATTTACGAACAACTAACAATGAGAAAAACGTCTATCTAGCTGTATCTATAAGAAAAGAAAAAACAATTTTTAATTGCTCAAATTTCTGAATAATTGGCATTTCTGAATATGTACATAAATGTGACGATGTGTTGTTTTCGTTCGGGGCTAATAACATATTATCACACATATTTAAACGATGCATGGCCGAGGATCTAGTTCCGTGCATCTGCTAGTGTTAGTCATTGGTAATGAAAAGACACCATGTGCTCTGATAAGTTCAAGAGGTAGCCTATGAATCCATTAGCCTATCTTCTTCTTATCACTAACGAGCTCTCTTCATCATTTCCGATAATGACCATTAGGCGGACTCATGTAGAGTGGTGTGTTAAAACAAGTCTGTCTTTGGCCCAGTTAATTAATTAGTTGACCATCATATCAACTAACTTATCAACAAGGGAAAGGGTCTCGATTAGGCAGTTGTAAATTATGAATTAAATGTTACCGTACTAAGAAGCTACTACATCTGATTCCGTTGAGGAATTCAAGTATTTGTTCTTATGAATACCTACTAGATTTATTGGAATATTTATATAATAATTTTCCTCCCCACTGGGTGATTCGAAAGAGAAACAATTCTGAATATAGAACTTTGCCTGTTTGTAAATTTGTGCAATGTACAATTGTCAGCTCTGGCAGCCGATTGCGTAAGACGACCCCGACTGAAAACTTTGGTCAGGAGTAAATGTTACTTTGGTCCGTAGTTCATTGGCGTAAAAATATTCCCCGCTACAAATAGTCAGGGAAGAGGCTCAGAATTGCATAATTATGACAGCAGTAAATTTGAGAAAAATGACGGAATATTATTTTCTAAGGTGGAATATTTAGGATCTCACCAACAACAAAAAAAAAATAAGAGGAAGTTTTTTTAATGTCAAGAGTGATTGCGCGTGTATCAAAACATCTGGAAGATTAACAAGTTGTTTGTTTGTTGATCTTAATAAACATAGGACACAATGGCAAGATTATCTATGCTATAAAATATCGGAGAGGATCAATTGTGTATGTCTTAATATCTTTGGCAGAATGGTCTTAATGATTTATACGCCAGCAAACGAGAGGTTGAAATAAACCTGTGCCGGGGTAACAGTTTTCGTAAAAATACAACTATTTAAAGAAATGCATCCACTCGGTAACAGGGGATGGTCTCGGGGCTGATGAAAATAAAAAAGAAGGCGTGAAAGAGTGAAAAGAGAAGAAGGTGCCGCATTTATTTAAGGACAAGAAATAATTGTATTTGGATAGTAAAAAAATGGATAACATTCTGAGAAAGATTTGGAAACTTGTTGGCCGAGTCAAGCTTCTCTCTTCACTGATTCCCTTCCCTCAAACCCGCATATTTTTTATTAATTTATCCGGAGGGGGGGGGGGTAGAATATTCGTCCATAAAGTAGGATTTAATGACATATTTCGTCTATTTTTATTATTTGTATATTTATTTAATTATTTTCTTCTTGATTACCACATTTAAAATTCTTTTAGTAATTTTAACTATTTTATTTTTGAAGAGAACTCAAAGAGAATGAGGGTTCAACTCCCGGCCGAGGCCATACTTTTCTCTTTAAAAAAATAAAAACAGTGCATGTATTAAAAACAAAGTACCTACGCTGTTTTTAAGGAGACAATCAAATCAACTTTCACACTTACCTTAAATACTGAGGATGTCTTTTATAAAATAATGTTATCCATTAGAGAAGAGGAGGCCCAAGGGCACGACAGCTATTCTCAATTACTCTCCTGGCAGGAGACACGGGGAGAGTAATTTACTAAATGTTTCATTTCTTCAAATCAAATAAGGATAATTAACCTAAATTAATATTGCCAACGAAAAGTTACTCTCAAAGTAACTCATCATGTTCCCACATCAAGAGAACGATGATTGTTTGGAATGTGCCTGGATCTGGGGATGGGGGATCAGACTGTTCACTTATAAACAGCAATATTATTTTACCAATGATATATTTTGCTTTGTGGTAAAACTCATGCCTTGATGAATTTAAGAATCACAATCAATTTTAAATATATTTGTATCTACCAGTTAAAATTTGATTATAGTAGCCGGTTGACAAACCATGATAAGTAATATTTACATATTTTTACACGAGTGCTCATTTAAAATTCCCTTCACAATGTATTCGTGCACATCTCTGGTTCCTTTGTTTCCGATTTTCTCTAGTCCAATTATGTCATCCTTTGTAAAAAAATTTGTTTTCTTATTCTTTGCTCCCTCTTCGTTTCTGTTGGATGGTCGGCGGACATGTGAGCGGAAACAAATATGAAAATATCGTCTTTTTACCTAACACATTGTTGAAATTTAACACATTTTTGTAATTTAATGATAAAAATATACAAATAACCATTTATAAAAACGTTGGCAAGGTATGTTAGTTAATTCTATTTATTGCTTACTATTGGCATTCCGCACAATTGTGTATGAAATTCTAATAATTATTAGATTCTTACTAACGGGCTCCCCATCCTTACTTTAGGTTCAGTGATTGTCTGACCATAATAAAATTATTCATACCTTAGAACCAAATTAAACTTTTTCTCTTTAGAAATTTTGTTTTTACAAGTCACTGAAAATCTTAGACTACAAACTCTGCTTTAGAGTTTGTCACCCATCAACCATAATCTCTGATTCCCTTTCAACTTTTGCCTGTAACATGCGTGGGTCAAGATTCCATGATCACCATCCAGCCTGAATTAGCAGAATGATCGAGTAGTTTTGATAAAGTGTTTATGAATATAACCTCCCTTCCAGTGAATCTTTATTTACGTCTTTAATGAACTCCTATTGATTCCTTTTTAGTTGAAATAATGGCGTCGATAAGCTTTAATAGATTGCAACTTTTGACTTCCGCTTGCTTCACTCGCTCATAAAGAATGAAGAGGCCCCCAACAGGTCCTTTTATTGTTGAGATCAGGTTCACAATAAAGGGCTTGGTGGCCTCCGTCTACATTCGACCACTCGGACGTTTTCTGGGTAATGGCCCTATTGGTCAATGCAACAAAGGGAAGCCGAACTTCTGTAGTTGTGCATTAATTATAACCTTTCTTGTTTAAATGACATACAAAGGTGTCCTCATCCAATTTTCAAAACTCCTATGGCCTAGTTTTTGTGCCGTACAAGATGACTTTTAAATCTTTCAATTTCATAAAGGATTATCGCTGAATCACCCGGGTAACGGATTTAAATAATTCCTGGTCATTATTTTGTAACTTATTAAATATGCTTGGATGGACCAGATCAATCACCAGAACAAATCACTGCCGCCAGTAGTCATTGAATCAGCTAATACATTCAGCTCGTTACAACATCCTAAGTCTCCCTGCCTCTAACAATCTGCCCGCATCTAATGCACCTAATAAAATGTCATAGCCCTCGACGAATATGTCAACCTAGATTGATAGGGGTTTCGTAATTGATATAACTCATTACCAGTATTTAAAATGACGCAATGCATGGTGAGAATGGTTTTCATTTGACAAAAACTCCCTCAAAGCAGGAGGTTTTACATACTTGTAATTGTTAATATTGTTTCTTAGAGAATATCTCAGTATTAACTTTTTGATGAAGCAGTAGATGGAAAAATTCATAACATTACTTTTGTGGTGATACACTAAAAGAATAGATACCTTGGAATTCTGAATTGAATTATGAATTTATCAATTGATAAGTTTTTAAAATTTATGATACTTTATGGCATTTCCTTTACCCAATGAAGATAAATCAAAAAAGAAAATTGAAAAGTTAACCCGTATGGCAATCTATGACAACCCTCTCTCTTCACATATCCCGTCCGGCCGATATAACCATATTGCAGTGAAATAATCGGAGGTTGCAGTGTCCAAAACTGTGATCTAAACAAACGTCGAAATGGCTAGGGATACGGGCCCTAATAGCATAGTTTATTAGTGCACAGCAATAGTGATGCATAGTTTCGAATCCGGGCCATAGTCAATCTTTTCGACTATATAATACAATAAACAGATAGATAATAATATATGGTGTTTATAGTCATTGGAAAAGCACTTGAAAAAATAAAATAAACTATACTGCTTTAAAGCAGATTTATTTAATGTCATGAAAAGTTTCAGGTAATCTTCATATTTATACAAACACATCAACAGAGATGGGCATTATGTTTTTTTTCCTTTACAACAAAAATCCTATTAAATATAATAATAAATAAACAATTTAAAAGTAATTATAAAATGGATATAGGTTCTTGCAATCATTTGTTTTAATGGAGGAAATGATAATTTTTTTTTCTCTTATAAACATCCGCTGAACAAATAAAACAAAAGTTACTATTGTAAGAGGGAGGTCGCGCTATGCATGTTTATATGGTGATAATCGTACGTGACTCTCTCTAGTGATCTCGTCTAGCTAGGATTATTTTTATTCAAATAGTTTCTCGCTTTGCTTCAAGTGGCTGAACGAATATCAAACAAGTTGGTTCATATTATTTTATATTCATATGATGAAACTAAAGTGTTCCTACATCGCCAGGGTTAATCACAGCACGCCTGAATTATATTGTTATCTACTAAATAATTTTGTTAAGAATGGTCATGATCTTAGATAATTGTATTATATTGTCCTTTGAGTGATAGCATTTATCTAATAATATATATCTAATCTTATAGATACTTTTTTTGATGATGCTTTGACTAATTCGAAATAAATAAAAGTTTGGTTTTCCCTCTCTGCATAGGTTTGTCACTGTTTCAATGAAAATTCCTTAATTAAAATTTTGTTTCTCACTAATTTTCATTGGAAATAAATGTTCGCAAAAAGTCCTTTGGACATCGGTTTCTGGGAAAAAAGAAAAACTTGTGGAAATTGGTTTTTTATTGACAAACAGATACCTAACATTTGGTTTGTACAACCTTTGGAAGATTTTAGAGAGCTATAGAAAGCTGGTTTAATATATTTTTTGTATTAATATTTTTTTTATAAATTAAATTTCATTCTAGTGTAAAAATATTTTGTTTACTTTTCCCTATGCAGAATTATGACACTGTTTTCCCGACCATTTTATTAAACACATTTTAGGCTTATTTCGTATTTTTTCAATTTATAAATTTGCTTCATCTCACCTTATTATTTTTAGATTTAGCAGAAATCGTTTTCTTTCCCATTCCCTATTCTGTTTTATTTTTTTATTATAATCCTCCAATGAAGATTAGACATACGAAGCCTTTTCTAAGTTCAAAAAATCAATTCCAATTTCTTAAGCAAAACAATTTTTATAAATATCAATACGTTTACTAGAATTTAGTATAAATTTATGTACAAATTAATTAGAATTAGGCGTCTCTAGATTTTGTAGCACACGGTACTAAAATGTAACTAAAGAAAAAATAATTTGTTGAAAATCAATTTTCAATGGTAATAATTTTCAAACACTAATAATTTAGTATGAATTTTAATATTTCACATTATTTGATGTTTTAAAGTTCACAACAAACATACATTAAAAAGCTTTAACTCATACTTAAACATTTAAAAAAAATGTTTAAGAGCTTTATGCATTGATTAAAAACTGAAATAAAAGAAAAATGGTATCAATATTAATTGCTAAACCTATGGTTACGATCAAATGGGTTAATTGAAAAAATATGGATGTGTAATTACAATAAAAGAACGAAACCGGCCAACGACGTATAAAGTATATAAATTCCAAGTTCCGAAGACATATATCGAATGATATTTGGATGTGTTGGAAATAAAATGTTTCCTGAAGGATGGCCTCTTCAAGTATTCCATGTTCATTTCAGAGGAGAAGAGGAAAGAGGAGGCTATACATGAATAGGAATCTATAGAGAGGACCTTATCTATGTGAGAACAACGTGGTGGGAATATGGGCATTAGGGCACGGCGGCAATACCCAGGGCCTATTCCTCACGTGGCGTCGATATAAAGTTGTTTTTATAAGCCCTCGGCTCATCATGGCCAATCTCGGAGCTCCCTATCCTCTATACTAGCACAGGATTTAACTTTAATACCAAGTTTGTATGAAGAGGGAAGAGCCTTACTTTCCTCAAGAATAAATTTATTTTCTAACTTCCATCTCTTTTTTAAAAATTTAAAATGAACTCAGTTTCCAATCCCGTTCATTCCAAAAATAAAATCCCATTTGGAATTAAGATATTATTCTATCTTGATATCTTAAAATAATTACTTATACCTGATCTTAATCATAATTCAGTGATTAATGTTCAAAACTAATCACATCATATAATAAAGTTTTAGGTGTGATATTTTCTTTTAAATTCACGAATTTCGTGAAAAAAAATAAAAATAACAATAAATACAAAGTGCTGGTTTACAATTTATTTTGAAGTTGGGGTCACCTGTAGTATAGTGGTTAGCATGGCAACCTACTATACTAAAGGTCGCAGGTGCGCGCCCCGCAGTGACCCTAGGATTTTTTAAAGGGAGTAAAAATCCTTGGCTATGCCGTCCCTCGGAAAGGACGTAAAATGGAGGTCCCGAGCCTTTACAATGTCTGGTACTTACAGATCCCTATCCTAATTATACCTGGATAGGCAAAATTTAGGACTCTCACTGTAGCATCGTCCGATTAGCCTTAGTAACATAAAGGGACGTTAAACCATCAATACTACTTGGATCAGTTTTTAACAAGAAACCTCAGAGATTCTGTGAACATGGCAGGATACAGTTAGTGGGATGATGGGAAGAAGTCATATAATTATTATTAAAATAGTAATTTGTATTTATTTAAATAACAAATATTTTATACATACGAAAAACTAAATTTCAGCTATATACCCATAAGCTTGGACTTGGTCCATAACCTAAGTCTTAGATAACAAAAATAAACTGAAAATATTAATTTATATAAAAAAATTATTATTTGTTATAAGCCCTATTTTTGTTTTTCCATTTAGCTTCAATGATTAAATCTGTTATGAGTTCATTCCTATGCCTGTTTGCCCGTAATACGAAAATATACAGTTCATTACAATTGCGTCCATTTAGGTAATTTAAAAACAACTCATAATCTAAATGGCTACAGCCAAAAATCTTTATCCCAATATCACTTAGCAAATACCACCAAAGTGATATATATTCTCAATCTCATTCAGATTACAGAGTGAGCATATCAGCTTCTGTTCTTTCCAGTTTATTGCATAATTTAGATTTAATTACCCGGAGCGTACTTTTTTATAACAGGAATCAGGTTTAAATCATTAACATCATACACCTGACATTATCGTAGGATTTACGCTTGAAGAATATTTATTTATCGTAAAATAATATTTATCCATATACATATTTATTTACATTTCTAATTTTTGTAATTAAATTTTATAATTTTATTATAATATTATATTTTATTTATTTTGTAATTTTATTGCATAATTTAGATTTAATTACCCGGAGCGTACTTTTTTATAACAGGAATCAGGTTTAATTCATTAACATCATACACCTGACATTATCGTAGGATTTCCGCTTGAAGAATATTTATCGTAAAATAATATTTATCCATATATTTATTTACATTTCTAATTTTTGTAATTAAATGTTATATGTTTGGTTAAGAAATAATCATAAGGTGCTCGATAGTTTCTCTTTCCGCGCTTGATTCAGTTGTCTTAAGTGGCGGAAGGAAGAATTTCTTTGAGCTGCTAATCGGCCATCCTGGTTAACTGCTGCAACGAAGCAATTCTCTTAAAATTGTATGTCTTCATAAGACATAAATCGTCGGAATGCATTAGAAACTTCGAAGGAATTTCACATATTTTCAGTTATAAGTAACCTTATTCGTGTTTGACCATGGACCAATGGGAATGAAATTTTTCTGAAAACATTAATTCTGATTGTTTTAAAATACTTTTTATCGTACATTAATAATGACGAATTGCGCTAACTCAAACATTAAATTAGAAACAACTTTCGCCGAATTTCAGTCTGGCATAAATCGTCGGAATGCATTAGAAACTTCGAAGGAATTTCACATATTTTCAGTTATAAGTAAGCTTATTCGTGTTTGACCTTAGACCTATGGGAATGAAATTTTTCTGAAAACATTAGTTCTGATTGTTTTAAAATACTTTTTATCGTACATTAATAATGGCGAATTGCGCTAACTGAAACATTAAATTAGAAACAACTTTCGCCGAATTTCAGTCTGACATAAATCGTCGGAATGCATTACAGTAAACCCTCATTATTACGAACTTGGATATAACGAACACCTCGATATAGCGAACCAAAATACTATCCCCCCAAAATTACCATTACATTTCTGCTGAACCCTTCGTTATAGCGAAATCCCTCGGTTAGTGCGAACTACGAACTAAATTTGATGTCTGAGAATTATTATATTCTGTTATAACGAGCTGCTAGATTTTTATTAATTTTTTTTTTTACTGTTGTAGAATGAGCGCTAGAAGACGAAGTAGCTCCAGTTTCTAGAATTGAGGCGTATTTTTACTCTTAACTAATCCGATTTCCTTTTGCTCTCTCTCTGATTCCATTGATTTTTTTCTCAAAACTAGCTCAGTTCGGTTTCGATCTCTGTACTATTCGCATTAGTGTTCTCTAATCGTCTATACTGTTTTTTTTTTTTTTTTTTTATAAACGAGTTCGTTGGTAATCGTGTGTCACAAACGTAAATCCTTATCAATCGAGGAAAATTGAAAATTCTCCAGGATATTGAATCGGGAGTTCTAAGTAAGAAAACCATCGCAGAAAAATATGAAATTCCAAAATCAACATCGTCAACCATTATAATAAACAAAGATAAAATAGATTCAACCGCAGCCCAAGGATTAACTTCAGCATCAAATAAACGACTGTGCTCTGCGGCTCATGAATATTTGGAAAAAAAATGATAAATTGGTTTAAACAAATGAGATCTCAAATATCAATCTCAAAGCTAAGGCTAATGAACTCTCAAGTGAACTTGGCAGGTAAATTAATGAATCTAATTGTTTAATTAATATGTAGTTTATCTAAAAATAAATTACATACATGCGTTTTAATTTAACTAGTTCTAATGAATGAATTTCCTTCTAAATATGATCAAATTAGTGCGGCCATTGGCTAAAAAAAATATTAAAAAAAAAGAATCCTCGGTTATAACGAATCTCGTTATAGCGAACTATGAATACCAAACCCCTTACAAGTTTGCTATATCGAGGGTTTATTGTAGAAACTTCGAAGGAATTTTACATATTTTCAGTTATAAGTAACCTTAATAATGACGAATTGCGCTAACTCAAACATTAAATTAGAAACAACTTTCGCCGAATTGCAGTCTGAGATGGAGAGGTTCAACATCATCTTTTTTGGTGGTAATTAGACATGGAACTGCCCAGGAGGCATTGACTGAAGACTTGAAGACAAAGGTCTTATAAAAGGAACACAAGAAAAATATCTCAAAAAAGCAAAGTATCTATCTACTTTTGAACAAATTGTGATCGTATTAGAGGATTTTGAGTAGAATAAGCTTCTGTAGTTGGAATTTACCCTCAGGAGGGGTGACTACTAGAGGGAAAGGAATCTGGGATTGGTCAGGATAAAAACTATTCCACTTTTCAACAATCCAAGGTGAATAGTCACCTCTTCAGTACCGGAAAAAAAAGGAGAATCAGCAACGGTCAATAACCTATCTCCTCATCGCAGAGGTGAAAAATGTGATTTGTTTTTAGTTTTTTTGGTTAGGCTCCAGAAGAAATCACCAGTAGTATAAAGGGGAGAAAAGTAGGAATTGAAAAATTGGGATCTATAGGTGTCCTACTCGCGCGAATGAGTATCAGAATCAGGGTTTATTGTAAATTGCTTTAATAAATTATAATACCGATTTATTATATACCATTAACCAAATAATAAATATTCTTTTATCTAAACTTGTTAAATACTATATACTGTAAGGTGAAAAAACCCCACAAAACATATAGTTTAGAATAGTTCTAGATTTGTTGTTGGAACGAACTAATAGTTGGAACAAACGGTCATAGTACATGTTTGGGACTACGATGTTCAAGTACCCTCTACGCTGGCATAGAACCTTCGGGCTGTTCTCCTTAGAACTAAATATAAGGAGCGATGGACTGGAGAGTTAGGCTAAAACGGGTTATAAGGTTCTACAACTGTACCTATATACGAAGTGAACTGCTTTGGGCTTAAGTGTGAGTTTTTTACTGCTTAGTAGCTAAATGTCGAGATTAAAAATGTAAGTAAAATTTCCTCATCCGCTGCTAATAAGGGATAAATAACTTAGGGACGTGCATTCAATACAAATTTAATAGCATTATATTGATCATAAATTACCTTTGAAAAACAAAACGTCAATATTGAAACGATACCAAAACCACTGATTGACTTGAGTATTTATTTCTCTTCCCTTAAAGTTATTTAGGAGAGGGTGTTGTCGACTATATGGAGCCTTACAGGGGCCCTATATGGGGCCTTACAGGAGAGCCATTCAGGGGTCCTCCCCTAGGTCTGTAAATAGTAAGGTACCTACTACTTGGGGGGGGGGGTCGGTTAAGCCCCTAGAGTATCAGCCTCACCTCAGCCAATCTCGGATCTGGTAAATAATTGATTTTTACACTGGCATACGGTTCCGAATATAACTCCCTAGGCGCTTAGATGATGTTCACCTAGCCAGGGTAAGGGTAATACGTATATTTAATTGATACCGATTTGTTGAGTCCTCTATTACAATAAAGTAAAGAAAGTTCACCTCCTTGGATTCACCTTACAAAAAATACTCGGATAGCATAATCCTGTTTTGTTTAATATATTCTAGAGATGTTCCGTGTGCAAGTGAGGTTCCCTTGTATAAGTGGCCGGACTGCGAATGAGAAAGGGAAAAAGTGCTAAGGACGAGAGGGAGATACAAAGAATATTCTCTAAATATGCAAAAGTATTCTAACTAGCTCCTCTCGACTCTCCTCCTCCGCTCCCCAGGGCATGCTAACTAACGCAGGATCCCTTGCGAGATGTGGAGGACTCAGGGTCGCAATGTCGTATAAGGAAATGAGACGTAAGATTAGAAAACAACAAAATTTAAAATGTTTGTAAAACTATAAATATAAACTATACTTAGATATAAATGTACTCGCCTATACCCTCATACACACAACTTTACTTCTTGCTTCTCTACACCTTATACTTCTTCTTTTTACACCACATGAATGTTAATATAGTATTCATTAAGAGATATTTCGAATGCAACAAATTGAAAGAAAATTCTTTTTCCTCAAGTATTTTTCATTCACTCAAACGCACCTGCGAAATGGATTCATTTTGTCCAAGTTAATATTTTTTACGTACATTACCATTATTTGCGGTTTTGTTATTGCTATGTGTTAAGTTACTAAGCTTAGAGAACAATAAAAACCTCACGTTATTTACTGAACCTGTTCCCTTCTTTAATTACATTTTTCATATGGTCTGCCGTTATTTGACTTTGCTTCATTTGGAAGTTTTCATTAAATGAAAAATAAAACATAATTTGGTTTTTATTACAAAAAAATTTTTTATTATTCTTATTAATAGTAGTTCTATTGAATTGCGATATTGCAATTTAAGAGTTACTGGCATATATTACTAACTATAATTTTATTATTTATCTTTTACTAAAAAACTAAAAAAAAACTACAGACACCGTAGTGAAAATAGGTCAACTGTAGGAACACTAATTCAATTTACTATAAAACCTTATGCGTTATCTCATTTTTTGAAAAATATTAGAAATTTATCACTTAAAAATTTATAAAAATATATTTACTTTCATATTTGATGTAGATGTCATCAGAGTTGGGCAGTAGTTAACTACATTTGTAATTAACTACACAGACAACTATATGTAGTTTGTAGTTGGAAGCGTGCAACTACTATTTTCAACTACCAGTTAAGTAGTTGTAATTTAAAACTACAACTACAGTAGTTGGGAAAAAGTAGTTGGGAATGGCAAATACAACAAGTAGTTGTAAATGTAGTTTAGAGTGGCAACTACATTTGCTGAGCAACGTCTAATTAAATCACATGTTTTTGCTTTTTTTATTTTGTGTTTAGATAAATACTCCATAGATAAATGGGCTCCATTATGGTTGATAATCTGTTTTAAAAATAGTACAATACATATACGTAATACAAATATTTCCATGATTTCCGGCAGTCAATTATTTTTTTAACCTTAGGTTCTCGATCAATCCCATGTTTTATATATTAGCTGAATTGCATTTGATATACTCCTTATCGATAATACTAGATATCGATAATTACTCGTTATCAATAAAAGTAGTTGTAGTTTCAGGCCCATAATTACAGTTGCAACTACTAGTTGTAGTTGAAGAAATGCAACTACTTTTTTGAAACTACAGTAGTTGTAGTTGTGGTCCATCAACTACAAATTATAAAAGTAGTTGTAGTTTCAACAACTTCCCAACTACTGTGTCAGTAGTTTTGTAATTTGTAGTTCAACTTCTTTTTGCCCAACTCTGGATGTCATACTTCACTATTTAATATATTTTAAATTTAGCAACTTTATTTTAGGGAGAAATTTTATTCTGACTTTTTGAATCAAAATTGTGTGGTAGTGTGTTGTTGTTTTTTTAGGTTAGTTTATCTCTCGTTTTTATTTATGTGACCTAATTTTTTCTCTACTAATGATCCAAATTTTAGGCATAAATAATAATAATAGTTCAATTTTTTATCATAATAAAAGAACCCCAAGCATTAATGTCTCTTGAAATTGAAGATTTTCAGCTTTGAGGATTTATGATATTATATTTTATATCTGTCATCTTCCTCACAACATACTGAAACGCGGTTTGATATTCCAACGTATTACAAAAAGATCGCATAAGTACGTACATTACCATTAACATGCACATTGGGACAACGATATCGAACCACTCTCCCCGAAGCCATCGTATTCTTCTTTATCTTATTCTTTCAATCCGATGACCTTGCTGGAATTCTCAAATTCTATTTCCTTAATAAGCAAACAACAAACTTATCTTTTATATTCCATTTTTTTTTCACAATTTTTAAAAAGTATATTTAAAGCTCAATTAATTCCCAAACGTTTGTTCACCTCAATCCTCTATTTAATTTTCTTTCATCATTAACTATTCCAGTCTGTTTCCCAAGCCTTCTGTAAAGAAGATATCATCTGGATCTACCAAATTTTTGTTTGTTTTTTTTAACGTCACTTTATGCCACTAAGGACGATGCTATAGTGGGAGTCCTAAATTTTGCCTATCCAGGTATAAGTAGGATCTTCTTCTTCTTATCTGGCATCACTACTTACTTGATGAGTCATAGCCTGCTCCAATAAGGATTGCCAGTCCTCTCTATTGCGTGCCATTGCCTTCCAATTTCTTGGACCAAGCAGCTTTTTGGAGTCGGTAGCCACACAAACCTCCCAGCGAGGGATTAATTAGGATAGGGAATTTTAATGAGTTTCTGACATCGTACAGGACATGGAACGATAATACCTGTTTACCTAATACTATCGGTATTTAAAGGTAATCTATTTTTTATAATTATTATTCTTATTATTTTTTGAGCGATGGTTGAGGTTCGGTCATCTTTAAAAATTTTTAAACTTGGTGGTAAAAATTAATGATTCATTTTACAAATCAAAAATTTATCTGTGATTAGTTCTAGAGAAACATGTTTTGAACAAAAGAGCAAATGAAATAATTTTGGGGAGACATAACTCTCCCTAGTTCTTAAGTTTAAGTTACAAGTGCTGCAATCTTGATAGACTTTCGCAGTATTCCTCCACAAATTTGTCGAAGAAACTCTGGACAGAAGAGTTTTGGTTTTCTGTCCTTAACTCTAGGGCATCAGGCATGTTTAGTTTTTTGTTAAGAAAAATAAATAAATCATGCATTAAATGTAACGTACTTACCTTATTAAATGTAACATACTGGCGATTATTACTCAGTTGATTATTAAAAATAGGTTTGAGGGGTCCCAGATAAACTTTCTAATACTTTGGTAGATAAATGCAACAAAGGAATTATGTTTTGAAGTTATTCTTGCGGTATCTGATTTTAAATTTAAGTAGAATCCTGGAGATCCCACTGTGGTATTATTATATTATATTATAATGTTATTAGTTGTTCCAGCTCCATTTATTATGATTTAAAAAATAAAAATTGGCAGCATTAGCGTGTATTTGAAGGAGGCAATGATCCTGCATACCGTTGCTTCGATCTAGAACTTTACATATGTGAGCAGATCGGCCCCGGTTAATCCGTTTAACCCCCAAATTGAAGAGGGGAGAGGAGGGCGGCCTCCCTTAGGAAATAAGACTGGATGCTGCAATAGCTCCCGTCAGCTGCCGGCGTCCAATCCATTCCGTCTACACCTTATCTGCCCAGTTATCTCGGCGGGAAATTTACCCGACGGATGGGAAACAGCTTTAGTATCCAAGTAATCTTCTTTGTCGGAGTAATTCAATCGGCTGACGGGTGTGTCAGAGGCACCCCCTTACTTTGTTAAAAAAAATTGAATGAAATTGTTGATCATTATATTGGTGTTGATCATTCTAATAGAAATTATAAAATAATTTCTAGTATTATTAATTAAATGCGTGAGTACCAAGTGAATTAATTATTATATTAAATTAGTAGGTAATATAAAAATTCAGTTTTCCTATAATTGAAATCGGGTTAGTAAATGCACCATAATGTTACCAATGATTTAAAACATTCCAATCCTTTCTGCAGCTATACAGTACTATAACAATTTTCACCAACGATATGAACCCACTAGAAAAATAACGTAAATCTACCAAAATTTAATAAATTCCACCCCAAAGAACTGGAATTGGTGGCCAAAAGACTTACTACAATAACTTAACAAAGGAAGGATTTATCACATCGTTGCGTATAATTTTCAGTTCGTAAATCAACGGGATACGGGGAGAGACATTTATTTTATGTAATGAATAAATGGTTGGTTTATTCCTTTGAGCGAGTGGAAGTCGAAAATTGAGTTTTAATAAAGCTAATCAAGGACCTTTTTATCTGGAAAGGTTGCGAAGAGGTTTTCTGAAGTCGTAAATTGCTATTTTTAAAAAAATAAACTTTCACAGCTTTTCCGAAGAAGGCAATCTCTTGATTTTGATAATTTAAAAAAATAAAATAGAATCAATAATATGAGATAAAGATTAACCAAAAGAATCATACACCAAAACAAAGAAACTCAGGTTATAGACACAGCTGATAACAAAGGCAGGCTGCAAGGATTAACCTGAAGGTTGCATGGGGAACGGTAGGATCCACAAATACCATCATGAACCATTATCATATACATTAATGACTCTACCACAGGCTAAATGTATAATAAAATAAGAATATATGCGATTATTAGGTTGTTCAATGGTAAAATTGTATTTATTTGTTGTCAGAATCAAGAATTTTCATTTGGAATACAGAAAATGAGACGGTGATATCACCCAAGGCCTTTATTTCAATACAAGAATAATAAGTATAATTAAAAAGTGTTAGATATTCTGTGGCATATTGAAATAATTAATCAAAATAATTTATTTGTTTATTCCTTCACATAAGTGCGGATATTTTGCTACGTATTCTGGATGCTGCCATGGCAGGAAAAGATTATATAATTTTAGTATGTAATATAATATCAAAGAAAGTATCCAATATATTAGTTTATGCAGTTTCTAAACCCCCACCCACCCACCTTAGAAGCCTGAAACGTATCATTTTTAATTTCACTTACCTATATGTTGTAACGTTAAATCGATAACCAAATAATAATAAAAAAAAAATGATTTAAAATCCCAAACCTTATGTTGGAACGAAGTAGCGGTATGAACGAAAGCATGTGGATGGGCTTATATTTTTTTTAAGGAGACCTGGAACCTTCACGAAGATCTCAAATTCCGTAAATCCTTCCAGAAGGTTTTACGACTTTATATAAGGAGCGAGTGACTGGGCCAATTAATCTGTGTCTATGTGTCTTGACTGTGAAGCTCAAGCCATATTTTTTTATGCTTTAAAGTTATAATTTTTGTAACCTACTCGAATATTTACGTTGTTTTAATTCGTGTGGCATTGATAATTGTATATTTTTGTTAAAAAAATATTAGTTAATCCACAGAAGTGTTACAATATGAAATACATAGCAAGGGAAAGTATCGATCGTGAAAAATTTCGGCTTCCGGTTTTCAACAGAAACACACGTTTTGGGGTCCCCTGAATCCAAATAACCAAGTCCCGCGAAATGGTCAGTGTGTGTGAAAAGACTAGCCCAAAACTATGAACCGTACGAACCTGAAATTGGGTATTTAAAGTATGTATATGCTCGCGATGTGACAGCTAAAACTCCATCGGAGGGGGCACTTTATTTAATAAATTTTGTCTCATTTTTACGTTTTTTTTTTTTTTTTTTTGATTTTCTCAAAAACGGCTAAAACGATTTCAATCAAACTTTTTGTTTGATGTATGTTAATGCACACGATGTAACAACCAAAATTTCATCAAAATTGGTCAAACGGAGGGGACATTTTATTATAATTAAAGACATTCTGTTCATGGAAAGGAGTTGTCAACTCCTTGTTTACTAAATGAAGTTTTCAGCAATTAAATAACGATTATAAAATCAGACGGGAGTATTATACTTGCCGAATCAACAGAAGTAAAATCTTTTGTTTAACAATAAAAAAAATTAGTGTACTTTAGAGAACACTTCAACAAAAAAAAAAAAAAAGGTAAATGAATGGCTTTTACATATTTATCAAAATACGTCACTTCCTAATCTAAGTATGTTGGTAAGTGAAAGTAGTGTGTTGTGCGCATCGCCCTAGATTTTTAATATTATTATTTACTTATTTTTATATCCCTTTAAATTAAGTAAAGCTAACTTTGTGCGTGATTGTAGTCTTAAATTATTATCGCTATTATCATTTTTGGAAATAATATAAAACAAACACATTTCGATAAAACATTGAGACCCTTAGGCCCGATGCACACGGACGACACTTTTCTGCGATCAGGACTATAAGCCAGGTCAGGGGTACCTGGAGTATAATGGTAAATCCGGTCGGTCCATTGTACTCCAGGTACACCTGACCTGGCTTATAGTCCGGATCGCAGAAAAGTGTCGTCCGTGAGCACAGGGCCTTAGAGGTAGAAATAGTAAAAAACAATGAATTGTAACTTTTAAAGTATGTTTTAAATATTTAAAAAATATGAAGAATATCCTTTCAGATAATTAGAAAAGATAGGATATTGGTTAATGAGTATAAGGCAGTTAGAGGCGGCAGCTGCGGCGGCAACAATAAAGGTGTTGGCGGGAGTAACTGGCCCTCTGATTTATCGCCAGAAAATTACAGCCCTCATCCGTCGGCTTCCGGGCTCCCGTTTCAACTTATCAACTTCACTCAGTCAACTTTTGGGAGCTCTTTGCTCTATCTATCCTCTCACATAATATTCCTAGTTTAAAAAAAAAAATATATATATATCGAAACCGTTAGTTAAAAAAAACATTTTATAAAAAAAAATTAAACCGACTTCGAAACCATGGAACCAGTAAAAATAAATGCACTGAAAAGTATGAAATAATTACCTTCTGATTTTTATGAGTACACAGCAAAATTGAAAATGTTATAAAAAGCGAAGAAATGCAATAAGACGAATAATTTTACTTTTATTTGTACAAATACTAATTTTTATTAAAAATTGTGAAATTAAAATAATTAATACTATGTTCAATACAACACAATCTTTTCGGAGGCGGCGCAAATATAAATGACATTTTATCGATACAATTCCATTAGTAGGCATTAAAATCAATAGATGAGAAGAGAGGATCCATTTTACGATTTTCATAATGTCTAGTGTTAAAAATTTTAAATTTTGCGCCGCCTCCGAAAAGATTGTGTTGTATTAAACATAGTATTTAATATTTTAATTTCACAATTTTTAATAAAAATTAGTATTTGTACAAATAAAAGTAAAATTATTCGTATTATTGCATTTCTTCGCTTTTTATAACATTTTCAATTTTGCTGTTTACTCATAAAAATCAGAAGGTAATTATTTCATACTTTTCAGTGCATTTATTTTTACTGGTTCCATGGTTTCGAAGTCGGTTTAATTTTTTTTTATAAAATGTTTTTTATTTCATGCTTTTTAGTTGGAGATGATAACAAATGTAGAAAACCGTAAGTTGGGTAAAACAAATTTCGAAATTTTTTACGCTCTACCACGTTCGTCTTTCCCGGGCTTTTTTACTAGACATAATTATATAAACAGTCACCTGTTCAATTTTATGAGTACACACAGAAAAGTTTAAGAGCGGTGCCTGTATAATACAACTTCTACGATTATAATTGGATTTTTTTTTTAAAAGGTCAATGTTGACTAAATTTAAAAGCGAAGTACTAAGAATAATATCCTTCGTAATAAAAAATATTTAGAAAATAAATTTCTTCAATTCTAGTGGGGTAGCATTTATGATATTAAGCATTTTCATGGCTGCCAAATTTTCGCTGAGGGGACTTTCATACAAAGACGTTGATTCTGGGAGATATCAACTTTTATTTTGCAGTTTTTATTGATGGATGAACATTAGCAAACATTGAAATTTCAATTTTTTTATTAAATAGTGTAATGTCTTTATGGGGAAAGTGTCACAGGAAAATTTTCATTAATTGGGAAATACAATACACAATATTTGTGTTAGTTATTTCGATACCTGAGAGATAACTACCTCGAACGCGAAAAACCCCTAAACACATGCAAGCTCATTTTCACTGTCTATTTCAATAAAATTCATTCATATATTATTGGACTTAGGCTCTTAACAACACTCTTAGGCTCTCACGAACCGCAAACACTGAACTTATGACGGTTTGGCTTTTGAAAATTTCTGTAACCTTTAGAAAATCGAATATTTAAATTTCTTTCGATTTAATAAAGATCGATCGCAACCTCAAAATCAATGGAAATTTTCTTAAGACAGTCTGGCTCTTCTACTACATTTCAGTTAATTCACAGCAAACAATTACAACTCACAATTTAGGCAAGTGGAAAACTGTAAAAAATCGAAAAATCAACTGGAAAATGATTGATGGAAATAATTCCTAATAATAAGTGCCTATCATAAAATTTTTTATATCTAGACAATAGCAAAGCCTGTGTGCCACCAGCTAGCATCGAAAAACAAAATTAGACAATTAGCCATCATAGATGAAATTGTTGATGGAACAAACTAATATTGAAATTATTTAGCAGAACGTAAATTATTTCATAACTGCTTTTTTGGACGGAAGGTCCAAAAAAGCAGTTGAGAAGGCCTTTGTACGTCTGGAAGCAGAAGCAAGAAGATTAGGATTGCTGGTAAATGAAGGTAAGACCAAGTACCTGGTTACGGATCAACCTGCTGTTCCTGGAGAGAGCGTGAAATTAGGGGAATATTCCTTCGAGAAGGTCAACGAATTCACATATCTCGGTTTGGTTGTCAATACCAGCAATGACGTCTCATCCGAGATTAAGAAGAGAATAACAGCTGCTAACAGATGTTACTCTGGACTAAGGCCATATCTTAGAAGCAACCTCATCACAAGGTCAACTAAAAAGCTTATGTATAAAACCCTCATACGCCCAGTATTGTGTTATGGGTCTGAAGCATGGACCATGACAAGGAGCGATATGCAGGCGATCCTCACGTTTGAGAGACGTGTCCTCCGGAGTATCTATGGGTGAGTGCAGGAGGGCGGAGTCTGGAGACGGAGAACCAACAGAGAAGTGGCTCACCTTTACAAGGATGTGGATGCCGTTTCCTTCATCAGGCTGGGTAGGCTCCGCTGGGCGGGCCATGTTATAAGAATGGAGGACTCTGCCATCACAAGAAGGTCCTAGGAGAGGTACTGCATGGGACGAGACGTCGCGGAAGACCAAAGCTGAGGTGGTTGGACGGAGTGTCACACGAGGCCAGAGAGCTCCTTGGATCTCGAAACTGGAAAGCGGCCGCACTTGACCGGAACAACTGGCGGAAACTGATTGAAGATGCCTCGACTCGCTAGCGGGTTGTTGAGCAGAAGAAGAAGAAGACATGCCCCTAATATTTTTTCGAGCCCCATTTGAGCTTAGACAGCAGATTTTCGTCTTCTTAAAATAAATGATTTGGCACTGACAGACTTTCTAATTTATTCTAGTTGCAGAAACAAAATTAAAAACCTATAGTAGTAATACGGAAAACATAACAAGTTTCACTCCATGAAGAATCGTCGGAAATCAAAATCTGATTTAAAACACTAAGGGCTACGATTTTAAATTTAAACGAACCTTGGGGAACTTGAAGAAGTCTTAAATTCTGTTTTAAAACGGTTATAAATACTCAGTCTTTCTTGGAATTCCACGAGTTGCGTGGTCTTACGTTTATGGTGTCCAACCGTCGACTAGATCTGAATTCAGAAGGTTCACTGTTATCGATGAATATATATATATATATCTATCTAATATGTATACTAATATCGCTACAGAAAACGACAGCGATATTATATTTTGCGGATATTTACTGTTGAAAAATTAGTTAAGGTTATGAATAGGTTGGTTCCAACAAGCACTTAAAACACGTCGTATAACTAATAGACTGCTCATGTTCTCCCCCCACTATTTTGATTCTAAATTTGATTGGTTAGTTTTCCCACATGATTCATCCAGCATTAAAACATTATTGAGATTTGTTAGTTACCAATTAGTTTACTAGCTTGTTGGAGCATACCTTATGTTATTATATATGCCATATGTTTTTCCAATAAGTAAAAATTTGTAGTGATAATTAAATATTTATTTTCATGTTTTTTCCCGATAACTTCTTAAATAAATTAAGAACAGAAAAAAGGTTTTAATGGGACCAACTTGGGAAAATACTCTACAAGATGCAAAAGGTTTCGTTCCAATCGGTCCCTCCATCTCGGAGTAATCGGTGGACATACATAGAAAAAAAAAAAAAAAAAAAAAAAAAAGTCACATACGTATCGAATAGAGTAACCTCTTCTTTCGTTCGAAGTCGGTTAAAAAAAGGAAAGAATATTTTAGAAGCTATGTAAAGACCAAATTTGAGAATACAGCTATCGGTCTATTTCCCTTCTTATACTTAATGAAATTTACAATTGTATTTAAAATAAAATACTACAGTTAAACCTAAACAGGAAATACGAATAATTTCAGGAACATACTTAAAAGTTCCCACTAATAAAAATTTGTTTTCTTACGTGGATAAAAAATAAGCTCGAATGTGAATAGGTAAATTATTTTGTATTAATCCTTCTCAGTAACATCTATATTGAGTTTTTGTTATCTGAATAGGGACTTAGACTGTATATTAAGGTCGGTAAAGTTTATTAGTCGGTAAAGACTTCGTTGTGCCAAGAAATATATTACGATGGTGATTCGACTAGAAATTAAACAGGTAACTCTAGATGGGTGCGTGACAGCCATTTGTTTTCCGTCACATTTAAAATAATTTAATTTTAGCTCAGGCGCCATTATCATCTATAAATATACTTCCCTGGTATAAGTTACCAAAATACCACGCTAGTTTGTATTTATATATTATATTATTAACAAAGCTATATCCATTTTAATATAAGTGTAATATATTTTTTTCTACTTTCATTTACCTACATGGGTCATTTTCCCAGTTTAATCTGAACTTGGAATTCTTGAAATTGAAAATGTCGAATTAACGTCTGGAAAATATTTAGGGGTGCTCTTTACATAGCACTGGTTGAACTCCAATGCAAGGTTATACAAGAGCAGGGTGCATTTAGTATTTATTAAAAAAAATGAAAAAAAGTCAGAAGACGGGAAAAGAAATGGGCTAAGGGTTCGTTTAAATATATTTTTTCTTGAGTTTTCTTTTATTTATTTTATTTTTAAATAATTAATCTTTTGAAGAGAGAAGATTTTGCTCCGCCGGGAGTCGAACCCGGGTTTCTCGCGTGACATGCGCCGATGATAACCACTGCAACACAGACGGATATGTCACGCGGGAGACCCGGGTTCGACTCCCGGCGGAGCCAAATCTTTTCTCTTCAAAAAATAAATTATTTAAAAATAATTTAAAACAGGTGGTCATCCACAAATTAATATTAGATTAATAAAAAAATATTTATTTTCTTTATTTTTTTTTCTATTATTTATTTTTTTTTTTGACAAAAATCCTAAGTCATCTATCAGCCATTAAACAAATTTTTGTGACCATCCAGGTTTTTTCTCGTTTAATACTGAAATAAAGATGGTTTTGAAATTAATTATAGACCATCGGAAACGTCTCAACGACCTCTATATGTATAAAGCAACGAGAAAATGTAGATGCAATTAGTTTTCGGGTAGAGACAGGCGGGACAATATTTGCTGATGTGTATGACCATCCAGTTTTTTCTCGTTTACTACTTAAATACTGCTGCTTTTCGACAAAATGATAGACCGTTGGAAATGCGCTAACGAGTACTTTAAGTAATAAGCAGCGAAAAAGTTTAGATACAATTACTTTCCAATTCTGGAGAGGAGGGCTAATGACATCAGAATTCGACAGGCTTTCTAGTTTTTTCTCGTTTACTACTTAAATAAAGCAGATTTTTGACAACTTGATAGACCGTTCGAAACGTTTAAATGAGCTTTAGAAGTAGAAAGCAACGAAAACATTTAGATACAATTAATCTCCGAGCACACTCGAGCGGGACAAAAACACCCGATATTGTATTGTATGACCGTCCATTTTTTTCTGTTCAAGACTTAAATACAGCCATTTTTTTAAACAACGATAGACCGTCAGAAACGTATCAACTTGCTCTAAAAGATGAAAGCAATGAAAAAAAATCGATACAATTACCTTCTAAGTAGCTACGGGCGGGACAATGACACAAGTTGTATGCCGCTCCCGCCGCAGCACCTACGTTGTTATCCTGACGGTTCCACAGGGACAGAAAACATTTGGCGGCAAAAAGAGTTGTTACTCGAGATGTAATCCTACTTTATGCCCGTGTATATGCCCGAGATATGACAAAAAACATTTCATCAAAATTGATCGAACGGAGGAGCAGCTTTATTTCAAAAATTTTGTCTCATTATCATTGTCATGTATAATCACTGGAACACTGTAACCTACAATCAATTTAATCTCATGATGATTATAAATTGTATTTCAAAATACCTATATACTGTATTTCGTCGAATCGTAATACAAAACAATATTAATTGCCTTAGTACGTAAACTAACTCAGTTTATGCCACTTGCATTAAATGAAGTATTCAATAACGAAATAAAATCACTTCAGGTTGAAAAAATATAAACAATAATAAAACCTATACATATGTACAAAACATGAATATATAAAATAGAAAAAAGGAAACAAAATCGGTAAAAAAATTATTTTACTAGTGGAAAATGTTTTAAGGAATAATAAGCTAAACAATAATTATCAAAAAGTGAGAACTAACAATGACTTTTTTCTTTCCTTAAAAAGCATATTCTTAGAATATAAACCTTTAAGATTATCCTCGACAAAAAGCTTTTTCAGAAAAAAGATGCGGAAAATTCCTTTTTAAATATAGTTAAAACCTTTTTGTTCTCATAGTAGGAAGGAATTGGTAAAGAAGATACAAATTCCATCATACTTTAAATTGGGCAAATTTAACAGAAAATTAAATGTGAAATTGTAAAATGTTTCAACAAACTCACTTAATCTGCTATTCAAAATATTTAAAGTTTTTATTTTTTACACACACATATACCATAAGGCATTTTGATTAAAAAAAAAAATGCAAATAAAATTTTCAGGAGAAATAATGTAAAACATTTCATGAGCCGGATCAAATTGCATAATACGCAGGTACACATATGAAGAGGTCGTTTTGTCACGGACATAACATCTTTTTTATATTTATTTCTCTGTTTTTATTTATTTAATATCGCATATTCATATTCAGCATGATTTACATGTATATGAAATATGTTGTAAGGGAAAGTATAGCAGTTGCAATTATTTTGATTTCGGGTTTTCAACGGAAATACACATTTTGGGGTTCCTATTTATGCCCGTATGTATTTAATTTTTAAATGTTACTCATTTATATTTAATATTCGTTTACATTCTTTCTCATATTGGTTGTTGTCTGGTTTTCTCATTTCGTCCAGATCAGAACCTGAAATTTGAAAGTCGGTTTGTAGGTACTACAATGAAACATCTACATACATGTGTTATTTCTTTTAAACGGACCACGAACCATGTTTATTTTATTTATAATTCATAAAGCCACCATAATTTTTTTTTTTTTGCTTCAAGACTTGCCACCTAAGTCCTAGTTTGCCAAACAACTATACATAAGTAGTCTCAAGTTACTGAGAATATAAGTTAGTGAAGTAGACCAAAAAATGTAATAAAAGTAATATTAATAACTAAAACGTGGTAATAATAAGAATATCTAGTCACAGCTGTTTATACCCTTATCATAATTTCGTCTAAAAATCTGCTCAAATCACATGCCTTATCTTTATTTATAGATCGAAGGAAGTTGGAACATAATAAAGTTTGATAAGAATTGTAATCACTCCATTTAAAGACTCCTCTAGTCAATGAAGAAATCACGAATTCGTGTAGAAAGGTAGAAGCAACCCTAACAATTTCCATAATCTAAGAAGTACAGCTCCTCCCAAGATGCGGTTTCTTCGCAATAGCCCTCGGTAAATCCCCGACCTTTCGGCGTTAATTCCAGGCCGACTAACAACAGGTTTAATTGAATGTTCAAGTAATTTACAGTCTGGAAGGGAGCGGCTGTTTCGTGCTGAACGCGAGCGATATGCTCCGAAATAAATCTCGAACTAATAGGCCCTCCTTACCCGCTTATTAACTTGAGGCCCTCCACCCCGGGAGGGGGCTGGGGGCAAAAATTAGTGACCCGAAGAAATATATGGCATTCAAATTTAATTAAACCCTCCGTTTAATTACTCTTGACACAATGATTAACTTTCTCAGTAGCTGTTGACTTTTTCATACTCGCAAGAGAGAAATTAAAAAAAAAAATCTTAATAAAAAAATTGAAGCTTTTCTACAAAATCAATTTATTTACAATAAATAGCATTGTTTATAGTAAAAAAGGAAAAGCAGAACTGTATATCTATGATCAGAATATGATTGAATTAAATTGATGTGTGAATTTTTCAAGAAATTACTATTAATCCAAATATAGTTTAATGAATTGATAAGAACTACATTTAACCTTCAGGGAACATCTGCTTCCCAGTTTACATCGACAATGATCCAATTCCTTTGATACCTTGGAAACACCTCCAACAGAAGGATAAAATGGACTAGCAAACGAATGGATGTGATTTTAATTCATGTTCCTTCGATGGCAAATAAAATTTAGCTATAACCAAATCTGCAGTCATCATTAAAAAAAAAAAAAATCTATCTATTCCGCTTTAGTCATTTACAGATCTTATCTAAAATGGCAATGTAGCGTTCAGAGTCCACGTTGTACGAGAAGAATATTTTTATTTATATATAATTTTACATCTGCAGCTGCAATACGCTGCATCTAGTATTTTCTTTTTTCTTTGGTACCCTACGGATACCATGGTTAATATTTTGTTGATGTGTAGATATCTATCTTAACCCTTATGTTCTGCTCCATATACCCAAACAGGTTTGAAAATAGTGTTATTATAATACAGTTAATAATTTAAAATGGTATTGAGAATAGCGTGTTTTCTGATACATGGATTGGTTTTATTTATAAATTATTCCTAAACAGTTTATTGGACTCACGAAGCAATATTGGGTAGATCGAAGATTTCAGAACTAAATTAAATATGTATTATCAAACCAAGCCCACATCAAAGCAAATACAGGTCTTAAACTTACCAATTATCATTTTCAGAGGCCTGTGATTAATGCATCAATAGCATTATTGCTGTGATTCATTTAGTCCTTTCTAGAATTCAATTTTCACCTGTAAGCAAAATAAATTTATTACCACCAACTACATGAATTTAGCTCGACTGTTTCTCCTTACAGTAGAGGTAGTATTCTATGTTTCCTTGATTTGAACCACGGACGCGATTCAGATTCTGCGAATGAAAATAATTGTTTCATTATGTGATCGATCAATTTGTGACGCCCTGGTGCATGTCAAAGACGAATCGGCCCAAAAAATTTATCAGGCGTTCTAAGATAAATTCCTGAAAAAGCCGGCAAATCATTTAGACGGCAAAAAAATTGAATTTTGAAAAGCCGCGCGAAAATAGGATCATATGGCTATGTTTGTCTAGCAGAGTGCGATTGTAATGACCCTCATCGAAATTAGGTTGAAGTACATATGAATATTATTTGTATTTTAAATGATAATTCTGTCACAGTATGAGTTAAAGCTCTTTGTTTTTTTACTGTCTTTTTTTTTTTATTAATACCTTTTTCCATTTCCAGGCCTCTTTGATTGTTACCTTTATTAAGGTCTGGCCACACATGTCCGCACCGGATCCGCACCGTAGCAATAATACAGGTTATGTTCAGAATATTTTTAATTTAACTTACATATTACCTTTAGTTATGCCTAAAGTTCAAGCCACACATGTCAGACACAGGCCACTTTAGGCATAACTAAAGGTAGTATGTAAGTTAAATTAAAAATATTCTGAACATAACCTGTATTATTGCTACGGTGCGGATCCGGTGCGGACATGTGTGGCCAGACCCTTAATTTGTTTAGTTTTAAGTGATGTTTCTTTTGTTTTTTTACATCAATAATAAGACAGATAGGCACTTACATTCAGTGACCTCTGTCTGAATCTTGGGGCACAGTACTCACCACTTTTTGTATTTTTATTCAACGCTAGCGTTCTCATCCACCAGAAAGATCTTTAGGTGTTTTTTTTGAGAAAGCCTTACATATGTACCTATACTTACTAGCGATGTTTTCACCAAATCGACCAATGGGGTATATTTTGGCAGTCTATTAGCGAAGAGCCGCAATTTTTGTCAAGTACATAAATCGAAGAATCAACACGTGTGTATCAAGACTGAAAACCGATGATGCAGTGATTGATTATCGATTTCTATAGCCTCGTAGCAGGAACGGCTACCTTATTTGCTTCAGATAAATTTAACGAAACATTATTTAGACGATCATTTCAGATAAACATTTTATTTTATGAATGCTTGTGGATTTAAATTTTGTTTAATTTTTATGGAAGTTTATCGAAGTATGTTTTTCCTCATAATAAAAATTGAATAATTTGCTTTCTTTATAGTTGATATGTAATTATAGAACCTAGAAGAATCAGGTTTATAAAAAAGTAATTTTTTGAAAGATTACAAACTTTCTAACATTTAACTGAGTTTTGGCATAATTCTTGGTCAAGGTTTAATCTTATGATTCTAAATTAATAATGAGAATATTTACTAGCAAATAATTAAATATAGGAAATAATTTTCATCAGAAACAATGTTCTAATGAATTAACATTAGTATGGAAGGAATCCGATATGTTAAGAAACAGTGAGTGATACGAAAACAATCTTTTGAATAGACTATATTTACTAGCAAATAATTAAATATAGGAAATAATTTTCATCAGAAACAATGTTCTAATGAACTAACATTAGTATGGAAGGAATCCGATATGTTAAGAAACAGTGAGTGATACGAAAACAATCTTTTGAATAGACATAAAAAATTACAGTAATAAAAGAAGCATGATATAAACTACAATTACTGCCCACAGACATGACAAAAATGATTTCAGCATTCCAACTTTTGTAAAGAACAAAGAGATATGATTTTCATCTATTTTTTAAGATTTCCGTTTTGCATAATCCTTTAATCTCCCCCAAGGACGTAGAGGGTTCCCCCAACCCATTGCCAATAAGGATCATCTTCCAGTTAGGTTAGGGTCAAGTTCCCCTATTCAAGTCGATTTTTCCCTTGTAAGCCATCATGATCGTAAGCTTTTTGCATGTTAGGGAGAATTAAAAAATCTCGAATCTTACTGTTTCCTGGATAATTTAATGATAAGATGATTTAAGAAATAAAAGTAACAAATACATCAAATTCAAATCACAACAAAATTGTTTGACACATTTGTAAATAAATATTAAATGTGTGTAAATAATCCATACACACATATTCCATCAATTTGGAACGCATAAAACTATGATTGTAAGTTGAAAAATTAAATAAGTAAATGATCACCGAACAGAAACTCGATGGCGCGCCGGCGGATGGCCAGCGCAAACAGGGATTCTTCTATCTATTGAAGGCACTTATATCGCTAGAAACCTGAAACTAAAGGGATACAGTGCAATGAAAAAAACTATTCTGCAATATTGCTGGGAGACCTGAACTCCGACCAGCAGCTTAGGAAAAAATATTGAACCGTTCTAGATAAAGGTCGTACGGGCAATAAACAGAAACACTTGGGATCAGAGTATCAATGAATAAACGAGAAGAACCAACGAAGCACTCCTGAAACTGGTAATCTTTCATGTTATGATGGCGGCAAGAAGTTTGAGATGGGCGTGGATATTAGCTCAAGGCAATCCACAAGGAAGCCTCTGTAGAGCAGTGAATGCCCCAATAGTCGGCAGGAGACCTCGTGGTAGGCCAAAATGCAGATGGATGGATAGAATTTAGCTACTGGTTAGGAAGGCCAAAGGTCTACATGATCTGATTAGTACTTTACAAAACAAGGAAGAAGGTATTAGTCATTTTGGAAAATTAGGTTTTATTATAAAAAATGGAATAATTTTCGTTTTCTTTTGGGAAATCAATCCCTTTTGTCCTACATATTTCTTAAAGAGTAGAGAAGAATTCCATCCTGCAAAAGATTCAAGCAGTAAGTTATCGATTTTTCTTCGATTGTTTGATTTCTTAACCCGCATTCAAAATGTGCAAACCAACCGAGTCAGAAATAATATAGAAAATATATGGGCCTTCTTCATTTGTCATTCTAAATTTCACCCCAAATAGAATTCAATAAAACGTACTATAAATCAGTGTAAAGATTTTGAATTTTGGAAAAATCGGTAAAAATATTAAAACAAGGGCTGAACCTATTACTCGAAAACTCCTTTACTGGCTTTGAATTCATACATGAAATGAATAACTGAATTTATTTAATAATCAAATTATTTATTATGTTAGTCTCTACCCCAAATGGTAGTTGGTATTAATGTTTTTACCTTTTCAAATTTCGTTGTTATATTTGACTGTTTTCAGGTGTTCGAATATGGTTTGATGCACTTTCTTCATCATTTAGTTTTGTTGCACTTTGGATGAGTGGGCTCTTGGAACGAGACCCCCGCGTCTGTATCCACATGGTTAAGGCCGGCTGAGCCGATAGTCTTAGAGTGGATACTTGCATCTGGAATGGATACTAGAATGGAATGCGCCCTGGGTGGGTTGACTTTTATCTTGTGGCGGAACCACGGAATAAATCTCCACCTTCCCACCATGGTTAGAATAGGTTGGCACGCCTCAGGAGTAACCACCGTATCCCATTCATGGCCAGAAGGAGAGCCAAACAACAAAAAAAAAAGTCCGGAAGGTTAATCAGATTTTAATGCTTAAATTAATTTTAACATTCAAATGAGATTTAGAATATTATATTATTTATATTTTAATGCGGGTCTTCTTGGCCATTCTACCGTTTACATCATATTGTAAGCATCATATATTTATTTAATTTGATGCAATATAACCTGAATCCATTCCAAGAATATATAAATGTCACATTAATTAGTATTCGATAGACATTTTCAGGTTCTGATTGCTGGATTTAAAATAAAATCAAAAAAAGGTGCAATCCACTTTTAGAAATTTTTCAATCCATCCATCTTCCAAGTGTTTCAAACTTCAAATTGATTTATAAACTTCGTATTTATTAACATTGCTTAATTATCGATTGCTTATGAATTCAATCGGTTGATAGATTCAGTCGATGAAATCAGCAAAATAGCACATCTTAAGAAATTTCCCCGATCCTTCATAATACCGTCGAGCAGCAAAAATCGTTAATACCGTGTTTTCCCATTAGGTCTTACAAATGAATACATCCGTCTGGGCCACCGGCAAATTTATGAAAGCCGACTGGACAGAGGGGAAATTACTTTTTTCTAATTTACGATCTGAGGAACAAGCACATCACTGGCCCAACTTTTAAGGAGTCATTTAAACTTCCTTCTGGCTCTCTGGATGGAAGGGAAGATCCTAGCAGGTGCTCACCGGCTAATTACCCACCAATCGAATTCCTATAAATCCCTTTGTTAAAAGTTTACTTCTTTCAGGACCTCCTCAGGGCTTTAATGAACTCTCCCGAGCCTTCAACTTTACCCTAACAGCGGGGACAAATTAAACATTCTTTATTTCCCCATAATTTACCTTAATCCCCTCCCCCCCCTCCCTATCGCCCTTTCCGTGATCCCTGCCCTCCCCCGGGCCCATTTTATGAAAAGGAATAAGCTCACTCATTATCCGAGAGGTCCTTTCAATTATAAAACCCAAGAGTTGCGGAAAGGGGTGAGGGGGATGGAAATCTTATCAGGGGATCCTTCAGTCCTTAGTCTTTTTCATTCGTCAGGAGTTTTTAGATTCATTGTTTAAATATTTGTCTTTACCCCTAAGAATTTTCATTCAGTCCGCTACATCAAAGCCGTTCTGCGAAGGAGCTGACTAAAGGGGATATCTGACTTTTTTCTTTCAAATGAAAAAGTTTGAAATAATTAGCCTTTTCGTCTCATTTAGGTATTTCATAAAGTTTTAGAATTCAATGGACTTAGATATAAAAACGCGGATGGTCGAGTCCCGCCATTCATACAACCCATCCCTATCTTATCTTGGATTAAACTAAAACCGACCACAACTTTTTCATAAACTTATTTTTTTTTTAAACGGATGAATTAGGTAATTGAAAACCAAGTGAGCTTGGTTTAAAAAAATGGCTCGTAAAATTAGTGATGACCGTGGTCGCTTAATCTTTAAGAGATAACATTGATAAACCTCTGGGGAAAAAAAAAAATATTCCTATAAAACAACTGCTAAACTTGTGCAGATAATTAATTCATTAAGATTCTTTTACTAATTATTTAGTAAAAGGGTAATTTTTCTTACACTATAATTACACCAGGAGGATAGGTTGCTTTTATAATCTACTGCTCTGTTACTTGTGAAATTGAGTGCTGTGAATTGAGAGCTGAGATGACCAACACATTGAAGAATGAGTTGTTTGCATTATGAGACTGATTTTACTCTACAAGGGTCACACTAATATAAAACCAGACTACTGATTTTTAAAATGAGAATTGATGTTTACCAAGTTTATGGAGATGATATTAGAATTTTTTTCTTCTAAGCAAATGGAGATTGCTGAAATACGATGCTTTTTTAATTGCGTTATGTTAAAAGTAATCATTTCTTGAGTTATTTTCAAACTCCTACATTAATAACTCCATTAATCAGTGAACGTGCTATCATTTATTAAATTAAATTTTAAAAACCGTTAGAGATTCATAATTAAAACCATGAATAAGATATACTCAGAAATTAAGTGATATCAATGATAAAACAATACACATCATTAAACGACTTCGAAAGAGGAGGTTACTCAATTCGATACGTATGTACCTTTTTTTTTCTATGTGTTCACCGATTACTACGAGATTGATGGACCAATTGGAATGAAACCTTTTCATCTTGCAGAGTATTTTTCCAGGGTGGTCCCATTAAAACCTTTTTGGGGTTCTTAATTTATTTAACAATTTGTCGGGAAAAAACATGAAACAAATATTTAATTATAGCTCAAAATATTAACTTATTTGAAAAACATATAGCATATATATCATAAGGTATGCTCTAACAAACTATTAAAACACGTTTATTACTAACAAACTGTGCATGTAAAAAGTATTAAATTAAATATTAAATATCATGTTCAATACATCACAATGTACTAATCAAAATAAAATTATCCGTTTTTATGAATTTTTCGCTTTTCATACCTTTTTCAATTTTGCTGCGTATTCATAAAAATCAGAAGGTAATTATTTCATACTTTTTAATGCATTTATTCTAACTGGTTCCTGGTTTTCGAAGTCGGTTTAATTTTTTTTATAAAATGTTTTTTATTAGTATTCATAATAAAAACTTTTATATTTTGGGGAAGAAAAAAGATTAGTTGAATCAACTTGCAATTGCATAAATCTCTTAAAAAAAATTAATAAAAATTAATTTGACACAAACGTTTAATATATTAGAAATGTGATTAGAGAAACAAAACAGCTAGTTGCATGAAATATTTATAGTGAACGGTGAGAGATTGGCTAGCTACATCCTCTTTTTATGACTTTTGACAATGGACTTCAACAATGCAACTCTCCCTCTGGGATCTATTGTCTAGGAACTATAGAAATCTTCCTTATCTTTTCCCATCCCATATATCTTGGATTCTTTTCTTTGGGCAAGCTAGAAATTATTCAAACGGGACCGAATAGGACCTATTAATGTAGAGAATACGCTTCAGCATTTTCATGGAAATTATCTTACAGCATAAGGTCCAATGCTGAAGGAAGGGTTGGAATATCCAGCGTATTATCTTGATTGAGGGGGGTTCGGAGCCATGAACAACGGCCTGGTGGGAGGCCAGAAGGCAATTTTAAGGAACATTTCCGAAATAAATGTGTGGGACTCCGCTTCATGTTCCAGCTAAAACAGTAAACCGCCTAGAGCTGCAATGGCGCTTTCTCCTCAGTTATCCCGGAAGAACTTAAAATCGTTTATTAAACGGGATTGCGGTATCGTCAAGAAAAAGTCACTTCATATTTAATGCAAGTAACTTATAAATTTGACAAGACAGAAACCACTCAAACGCCAGGCCGCAATCTGGTATTGATGAACTCAAACGAAGATGAATGAAATTCCTTCTCTTCTTTTAGACTTTTTGTAATTGTTTTATTAAATGTGTTTCCCAAAATGTTCAAAATTACATAAATTAAACGGATAAAGTTCAGGAACAATTAAAACTTGCTTTCAATTTTTATGTATGGTAAAGTAAACATGGAAATATTACAAAGAAAATCGAATAATGTTATACGATCTACCAGTTTTAGCATGAAACTGATTAAAATCGAATAACATTTTAACTAGACACCGAAACAGTCCGAAAACGTCAGGCAATCTAGAATCGAGTAAAGAGATTAGTCCAACTGTGTCCGTTAAAGTGCACTCCTACTGAGGGCTTCGCTTTAGTTTGCTGAAAAATGTGGAATAAAGAGGTTTTTCTCTCTTTTTCTATCACTTTTCCCCCTTTTTTCGGGCAACACCCCCTGTCCTGGTGCACTGAAAGAGAGGAAGCAATCATTGCTCCAATCAAATATGGCTATATCCCTCCAATGCCAATTTACCGCCCTCTATTTGACACCGGTGGAAATCCAACTTTTATTCCCTTCCTCTTTACTATTCATAAAGTAATAGAAATATGATTATAAAAATCATAAGTTTTCATTTTGTTTTCATCGTTTTCTTTGTAGTCACAGTGACTTTGACCATTTGCCAATATTAGAAATATTCAGGAGGAGTAGAAAATGCAAAAGTATCTTAGGTTATATTTTCATCATAATAAATTTCGTCTTAAAATAACATGTTTATTATAGATTAAACATTGATACTTTATTTATTTATTTATTGCCATCCCTACCGTGCCTAAAAGGCAATACGGGTTTTAGCAGCAGTTGAATGCTAACAATTATAGTGCTATAACAGCTGTCATATAGAATAGATTAAACTAATAGATAACGGGTGGCGGGATGGCCGAGTGAGCAAACGCGTTAAAAAACACGCGTTGCCACGGACAACCGGACATAACATTGAGAACCAGAAAAAATTCAAGTTCGAAACCCGGAGCCAGGGGAAATATAATAATACTCGGCATTAATCCCCCACCCTCTACCCTGGCCCGGGAAACCCCGTATAGCCTAAACGGCGAGGAAGAGGAGGACCCAAAAAAAAAAATAAAAAAAAAAAAATATCATACATCCTCCCTTGCCTTTGAGGCAATACGGATTTTGCAGCAATGAGATGTTTCGCATACGCAAAACACCTCACTGCCACATGTTAACAAATATATACAAATTTGACTTTTTTCTGTGCCAAGAAAAAGATTTCGGTTCTCATTTTTCCTTCCACAAGTCTCATTTAGTCCGGTGGTCTTCCTGGGACTGCTTCTGTTCTTCTTCCCAACGCAAAGTGGGAGCGACCGATGATATCCTTCTACCCTTTCACAAAGGATTTGAAGTACGGGTAGTTCTCATCAGTCATCAGCAGAGGAAGATCGTTCTCCGTCAGAACATAGAGCCCTGTCTCCCTCAGCAAATTCGCTCTCAGTGCCTCATAAGCGGTGCAAGCCAGTAGAATGTGTTCTGCTGTCTCCGGTACCCTACAACTTGGGCATAGGGGATCGATGTTCTTACCATATTCTACCTGTTTTGCACGGAACCCCCCATGCCCCGTGAGGAATTGAGAGACCCATTAATCCGGTATGACCCAAGAGGAATCTAGCCTTGAGGGGACGGTAGGAAAATACTTCCTTAAGGTTTCCCCCTTTAAAGTATCAACCCATCTCCGATTCCAATCGGCTAATGTGTTCTGCCTTATTATTGTCTTCCACCTCCTTGGGTCTTCGCCGATCCTCTCTCGAAGATTTACCGGCAGATCTACCAGGACTTCTCTCTTCATCTTGTACCGGAGGTAATCTTTACGCAAAAGGAGATCGATGGGAATGACTCCCGCTAAGACATGCACCGCCTCATGAGACACTGTCCTCTCCCCTTCTATTACAACAGTAATAGGTTGGGCCCTATAGATTTTACCCCTCAATAGGATGGACTGGGTCTTGGCAGCGGCCATCCTCAACTTCTTCCTCTCGCACCATCTATCTACTATGTTGGCGCACCGTTCAGCTTCATTTTTTAGCATGGCTCTGCTATCTGAAGCCACTACAACGGCGAGGTCGTTGACATATGCCGTGGCGGGGAACCGCAACATCTTCCAGCACACCCAGCAATTCGAAGACCAATTTCCACAGGGCAGGGCCGAGGACAGAACCCTGTGGACCACCTCTTTCTACATCGGCTCTGATCTCTGCAGTTTTCCATAGTTGAGGAAAGTATCCCCTGTCTAGGCATTCATTGAACGAAGATAAAAGACCTCCTTCAATAAAGGGGATACTGTTTTTAAGCATAGCAGCGTCGATCGAGTCTAATCCTGGAGCACGACCAGTCTTTTGCCTGTCCACGGCAATACGGAGGTCCCATAAGTCCCATGGTGGGCACAAGTCTGTGCCTGGTGGGTATACCGTGGTGCGTCTTATGAATGCTTGCTCTTCATCATCTTGGGATGGGTCATCCCTGGGGTAAGTATCTGCAATAAACATCTTCATGGTCTCTTCCAGATTCCTCTTCCTCAGAAGAGAAGAATGGAACCTGGTCAGTACCGCTTTTCAATGATGCCATTACCTGCCATTAAACATTGATAGCAAACATTTGTTATTTACTATAAACAAATCACAAAATGTTGAAAAGTTCTTTAGGATCAATTTCGATACATTCGCTGAGTCTCCCCCTCATATCTGTGCTATACGGGAGTTTTTCCTGGGCCATGGATAATAGCTGTGGATCATTGCCGAGTTAAATCACCAATGCACTCCGGACTCTAACTTCTGGCGGAGCATAAGGTTGTCTGATCATAATCTATACTAACGCGTTAACCTCTTCGGCCACAATGCCCACTAGACTTGCTATCCAACAATGAAAGCATTTAGACACCAGGCCTTTGGTTAGGTATAAAGTGAGGAACATTCAATTTCATTGATATGATATTAAGTGCAATATTTTAAAGGTGTTAGGTTAAAATCGCGTTGATCAATACAGAAGACAATAAAGACAATTTTAAATGCAAATCGTATAATCAATTTGAGTTGGGTTTTTGTAAAACTGCCGCAAAACAGCTTGAAAATAATACTTGGAGAGGCGTACGCAAAAGTTGGAGTGAACAAGTACATTATAAGACAAATGGTAAAGGAAGTTTACGTGGATACAGTAATGATAAAGGGATCTGACCCATTAACATCGCCTTCTCAAAACACTTAGGGCGATCAAATTGATCATATCTTGGCAGAGCATAAGTGGCAAAATATTAATGTTATATTTTATCGCTTGGCGGGATATCTGCGGATCACGTACTATCAATCGCTAAAGTTTAATGAAAACAATATATATAAGAGAAAAGAAAAATGAAAAACTTTTATCTGGAGAAACTAAAAACCCCGAAAGTTAAAAAAACAATTAAAGCTAGAATTCCAAAACAGTTTTAAAGCTTTAGCCTTTAACCGAGCATAGTGAAGGCAAAGATTATTTAAAGAGGACTTTAATTAATGTCTTGGTACGCGATCCTGCGATCTTCAGGTTATTATGGCCAACGAGTCCACATGTGTACCCTCAAGAGCAACGAGGAATACGTAAGTAATGCTCAAATAGCATCAGTTATAATTTAACTCTAAATACAGAACGGTGAAGGTCCCCACTAAGAAGTCTTGAAGCAGTAAGACGAGACTAATATCAGCCGAGGAGATGACTTCAATTAATTAATCCTGTTGACTCAGGCTTGGTTGGATTAGCTACGCTTTTATTTGAGGTTAGGCTGAGGAGTTATCTCCGATTCGCTTGCTTACATTTACCTCTTCCGCCCTGATGGGAAGTTGGACTTCATTTCAGAATTGAGTTTGTTTAGTTTCCATTCGGATCATACTAGCAATAAACAGAGTTCCCCGTTTTAGAACGATTGGCAGGGGAGGGAGTTGGAGAGTAGGGTTCTGCCTTACAGTTCGTAATGTTTGATGGCAAAAGTTGTATCGGAGCATTTATAACGATTGCGGTTATTTAAACTGTATAAATCGGCATCATGATATATTTATTCAAGAGCTATAAAGGTTGAAGAGGATCCGAGTCTACAAAACGGAAACTAATTTATTGTTTTCTCAACTTCAAGGATCTAATGGACTCCAAGGAATAAATATATTGCTAATTATCAGACGATTTATACAGAATTAATTTGCAAATATTATTTCTAATTTTTTTAAGGATAAGAAATTATATTTTTATTGTAAAATTAATTTCTTTGTCTAAAATCATATTACTTAATGTCTCATTAATTATTAATTCAGTATACTTAGGCGGATCAAGGAATGTCAACGAATTTTCGTTAAACCCATTTTTATTTATTTCATTTATTAGTGCCAACATACCATGTAACCATAAAAGATTTTCTAGTATTACTCATTTTATGCAATGATGTGTCTAAGTTATCGATCAATATTCTAATAAAATTATTTTAATAATTTTATTCTATTAGATAAATGTTTATATAAAATATTTTATATCTTTTTCTATCAAATTTTATTAAAATAAAATAAGGTTAAAAGGTAATTAGGACAATCTATTTTCTCGTTATTTTTAAAATAGGTTAATCATTTAATATCGTGTACCTATATTTTGAGATTTCATATTCACTATGGTACTCCCAACACAAAAAACGGGTGAGCCCTATCACTCCATGGTAATAACATTAAGTAACTATGTTTCTTAACAAAACATTATCACAACCATAAGATAGCCTTAAAATGTAATATTGTTACAGTAAAAAGGTCCATAATAATTAAAACATTGTTAACATTACTACACAGTCAATAATGTAGTAAGGGGCTTTGAAAAAAAAATAAAAAAAATTCATATTCATCTTTTATTTCATAGATGGAGTAATAAATTAGATTTGGGCACCAAATAATCCCTTTACTTGCCATGTAGCTCTACACTAACAGGAAAGTTGTTAAATAAATTTCCAAAGTTAAGAAGCCTTACAGAATATGCTTCTGTAAAAAATTCTACTTAAAGTGTTCCATCTTTTAATTTTTTTAATAACATTAAGATCTCTGACTTTTATGATGACTGATTTTTAAGATCTCTGAAATTTTTTAAGCTTTTATGAATTAAAAAGGGCGAAACTTTCTTAAAATCTAAAAAATTACGTTCCTCATCAACAGCTTACCTTTTGATTATTAAAAACTTTAAGCATTTGTTTTGCTTAAAATCATTATTTTCCATTAATGTATCTTTGATTCTCCCTTTTTTTTCGGCTCTAAAGGTGTGAGAATCTGCCATTTTAACCCCTAAAAAAATCCAGTGAATAAAAATAAAACAAAAACAAGATAACTAATATAAATTAAACAAAATATATTTAAGAGAATCGGGAAGAAAAAGAATAAAAATGTTGTAATTATAAAGTTTGTCTTATCGGTCTTGCTTGATCCCCGGGAGCTCAAATAGTCGACGTCCACACTGCTCCAGGTATATACACAAACTCCCCTCATTTGATTAAACATCTACGCAGTTAATAATATGTTTTATTCCCATTTGAAGCAGGTTACACAATGAATAAAATAAGGTAATTTTTGATGTTCCTTCTTTAGTTAAATGAATAGAAGCCCAATTAATTATTAGTTATTATTATTCGAAATAAAATGTTGAATATGTTGAGATTGGATTCAGTGAGGCAGAGATGTAAATTTTAAAATCAAAAAGCCGGTAAGTACCTTAATGAGTTTGACGACCTGCATAAGAAATAAAGCGAATGAATTGTCTTTTTCCATTTGATGTCGCGAGCAAGGAATACCGAATTTCTTTAATGCGATGAAATATTTATTTAGCGTTTCCATTCGATTGAGGGCGAGATTTGATTTTGGCAATTACCGTCGGTCCGTTGGTGCTAACCAGGCACACGGGGCATAGTGCTGAGGGAAGTGAAATTAGGTGAGGCAAAGAGGAGACCTAGTTTAGCAAGAGTTTGTCCTTTGGGTGGTTAATGAAGAAGCCAAGGGCAGAGCCGTCATTACTGATGATGCTTATAGCCGATGGTCGCTTGTAGATTAGTTAAGTTGAGGCCTTAGTCGATGTGTGTGCTTCATTGAAGGGCTATCAAAGCCAGCCTAATGAGCATGTAGTCGTAATTGGAAGGCCGAAGTTTAACAAGAATAGCAGTACTAATCAGTGCTTTCGATGAAAACAAACAACATATCAGGACCTTGGAAGGCGAAGTGTATAAGTGAGAGTTTCAATTTTGAGTCAATATAATATAATTGAAGTTTAAAGAAAACATAATTTTATCTGTATTTGAAGGATTGTTATTTCTTTTTTATTATTCTAAAATATCAATCAGGTCTTTGAATTCCCTTCTCTGACATTTTCCTTGTAAATATGGAGCTATTATAAGCTTGAGGAAATTGAATGGGTGTTAAAATAATTATTAAATAAATATTTTCACTCCCCAGCGACAGTCCAAACTATCAAATTTACGTAGAGAATCAACTATACCCCGTCTTTATCACTGCCCTTAAATTGCATTTTTAATATATATTAAACATATTTTGTTTGCCGGATTACAGATTCCCTAAAATTGGTGCGAAAGAAATAGTAAAAAGTAAATTTTCGAGGTTGGCTGAGTGGGATAGCAATGGCTGATCGCCTTGGTACTGATGTAGATCCCTGTTTTATTTCAGTAGATAGGTGGCAGAAACAGACTAATAAAATCATTGGTCTTTTTCAAGAGCAGTTTAAAAGTGAATGTTTAACCGCTGCTCAGCAATCTGAATACCATATGCTTTATAAAGCTTTATTACCCAGTAAAATAATCTACATAAATGATGTTAATACTTTACAATCAATAAAAATAATATTTAAAGTAAAAAGAGAACTGTTAGACCTATACTTGGGGCCCTTCGTAAAGTGAGTTAGTTATCAATATACCTTTTGCAATAAAAATGAAATAGAAGACATGGTGGATTTTATTACATTAGGGATATTTTGGAAAAATATCGATCAATTAAGAAGAGTTATTAGTCTTGTTCAACAAAAATGAAATTTATTGTTATGTAAAAGAAGCATTAAGATATAGAAGATTATTGTTATCTGAATTTTCTTAACATTGTAAATTTTATCTGTATTTCTATGAATATGCTTTTATTTTTAGGACGCCTGGCAGACGTGGAACGCCATGTCAAAATTATTCCTTGGATATGTATATAGTTTTTGTAAATACTTATTGTTTTTTAAATAAAGGACTTTTATATCCTATTCCATTCTATTCTTTGAATTTCAATATCAGTTCTAACATTTTTAATACAATCTATTTTTTCTTTGATTGGTTGAATTCTTTTCCGCCCCGAAAAACAGAATAAGTATTGAGTCGTCAGAAAAGTATGATAAGGAAATTATTAACATTTTACCATTAAATTTTTAACATGTTTCGTTTTTGGGTGGTTTAGTATTGTAAGAAGGTCAATTAAACATAAATTTTATCATGATTGGGGAAGGGAGGAAGTATTATTAATTTATTCCCGGTTTTCCGAATTAAAGGAATTTTTACTACACACAAATTTATTTTAACTTATCACTTTCATTAAATCCTTTTCGATTTCTGTACCAATCAAAAGATACATCATTACAACTAGCTAGTTTCTTCAAAAATTGTATCTTAGAACCTTGTCTTCTAAGCTCCAAACCTATTATTTATATCTCAAGAGGTCTATTATAAAAAGCCATGAACCGCATTTGTAATACGTATAGAATGACCAAAATCAAGTATATCGGTTTCTATTCCGTTGTAATCATTTCAAGGTATTTTATTATAATTTAGGAGAGAGAAACACTTTATTTAAAATAGTGGTGCTGCCCAATTATATTGGGTTGCTAATACACAGCATACTAATTTATCTATCATAGAGACTATTTGTTAATACTAATAAGACTAATATATATACAAAGAAACATAATTTTTTTTTTTTTTACTTTCATTATTTTTTTTTTTTTTTTTGCATTTATAACTTTATAACATTTTCTCTCTATAGGCTTACATAGCCTCTAAAAATTAAGTAATGTAGTAATAAAAATTTTAAAACTAGGTAAAATACTAATAGCAACATAATAGTAACAATACTCAACAACAGCTCAAAATTTTATATAAAACGGGATAAAATGATTTAAAATATAAAACAAACAAAAAGAACAATATATAAATAAAAGGCGATTAGCGGTAAATATATTATTATATAAATAAATTAAATTAAGCAATATATAAATAAACAATATACATATATATATATACATACATGTCCCCTCAACGATTTGTAATTTAAATTCTAAGAATGGATGTGGTGGTGTATGATTCCCAGGGAGTCGAGAACAATATATTCTGCAATCTTCGCTACGTCCTTGATGTCGACACCAAGATCCTCCATGAAGCTCCTTGTTGAACTTGGTATAGTTCCGCGGGCTCCGAACCAAAGGCCTCTCACGTTGAAGTCTCTCTCGCCGAAGCCTTCACGGAACTTTTCTTTAAGGAAAGGGATACATTTTTCATAAATTTCCTTCTTTTCCCTTTCAATTTTGGTGGCCTGGTCGAGGTCATTCGATTCGTACCTAACAGTGGGATCCAGAACGATAGCTGACTTTCCGGTCTTAGAAAATGCCACTATATCAGCATATCTCGTGGATCCCTCTGTATCCACGCAGTAAACCTCTTCATAGCATGCAAAATCCCTTTCTTTAAGGAGCTTCATCAACTCGTGTTTGACTCTGTGGTGACGGCGTGTTATCAGGAGCGAGTTGTTGGGGCATTTCCCCAGCACATGTGCTGGTGTTTCAGACTCTCTGTTGCATTTGCGACAGAGGGACACAACTTCTCTGACCTGTCCGCTGACACCTGGGACTCCTCGCAGGGGTGCATAGTTAATGTTAAGTTTTAAGGCATTAGACCATTCAGATCCCGAAAGTACTTGCTTTTCATACATAAGTCTATTAGCTTTCGGTGTCTCTTTAAAATGGCGTACTCCTATGCCTTGCCACCTGCAGTTGGCCCATTCCTCAAACGAGTTTTCGCGTAGCGACTGTCGTAGAGCTTTCACACTGCGTTGTCCCTGCTCAACAAACAATCTCTCCGCACACTTAGCTATTTCAGCCGAGTAATCGAAAATATATTGAAACAGGGAATCCGGTATATTTGACAGCCGCTGAGCAATGGACCAGTGTTGTAAAGGAGCTTCCCATTGGCAGCGGATCAGTCCTGATCCTCTGTATCTCCTGGGAGCGTACAACATCGCCGTGGAGGTGTTCGCAGGTAGCCCGATTATGGCCTTGACACTCCTGCGAATCATGGTTCGATGCCTTCTAATAGTTCAGGACGCAGCTTTGTTAGGGGCGCATTTTGGAGAGGGTAAATTAGACCCGGGAACAAATATTGATTGACAATGTTGAGCTTCTGATCGGGCTTAAGCAAGCAAGAGGTGACGAGCTTATTAAGGTTTTCATTTAATTTTGCCACCGAATCTTCGCTAAACAGTAGCTCTCCCGAGAATGTACATCCCAAATACTTGATAACTTCACCATGTCTTAAAGTTTGGATGCTATCTCCATTCTCGAGGGAGAGCATTGTGGCTTCCAGCTCTCCTTTGTTTAGAACTATGCCCACACTCTTCTCAGGGTTTATCGCCAAACCAATCTCCGGGAGGGTCCTCTGAACGCTGCCAATAACTCTTTCTGCCAATAACTCTTTCCTTTGTCACGCGCTGTAACCGCTTGATCATCCGCGAACCCTGTAAGAACCACACTGTCTTGGTCAACTTTAAGATTATATCCAAATTTTCTTGAAAATGATTCGTCACACAGGTCGCGGTATAAGTGATCGATCGCTAGGTTAAAGAGTGAGGATGACAAAGGGCCGCCTTGGGGTACTCCTCGCAGCACCTTGATTTGGCTGGTCGTGTGGGCACCGATGTTAATTCTAATTTCATTTGTACTTAGGAGAGCTGATATTACATTCCTAAGATCCGGCGACACACCCCTCGCTTCCAATGTGCTAATTATATGTGAGTGCCCAACATTGTCAAAAGCACCGACAACATCGAGAAAGACTACCGCGCAATCGCTTTTCTTTTCCTTTGAATCTTTCAGGATCGCGTCTATAATTCTCGAATTGACGTGCGTTCCCGGGAGTCCTCTTATGAAACCCCTTTGATTCCTATGGAAGGTGACCTGTTTCCTTAGTTCATGGTCCAGAACCTTTTCTATTATTCGGCGCACAATAGAATAGATAGTGATGGGCCTCCATGAGGAGATATTGTTTATTTTTCCTTTCCCTTTGTAGATTAGGATTGTGCGCCCTTTTTAGATAGGTTTTAAAAAACATCTAGGTATTTTATTTTTCCGTGAATCATGAAAATATGTTTTCAATTGTTGTATATACTTTTTACTTTCACTTACCTATATATGAAATATATAGTAAGTGGAAGTATTGCGATCGTGAAAATTTTCGACTTCCGGTTTTCAACAGAAATACACGTTTTGGGGTCCCCTGAGTCAAAATAACCAAGTCCCGCGAAATGGTCTGTGTGTGTGAACAGACTAGCTCAAAAACTATAAACCGTGCGAACCTGAAATTGGGTATTTAGAGTATGTATATGCCCGCGATGTGACAGCAAAAATTTCATCAAATTTGCTCAAAGGGAGGGGGTACTTTATTTAATAACTTTTTAAGTTTTTTTCGAATTTCTCAAAACCGGCTCTAACGATTTTGATTATACTGAGTATTTGATCTATTGATATGCCCGAGATATGACTGTAAAATTTTCATCAAAATTGATCAACAGGAGGGGGGCTTTACTTAATAAATTTTGTCCAATTTTCGCCTTTTTGATCGATTATCTCAAAAACGGCTTTAACGATTTTTATCAAATTCGTCATGTTTAATGAAAATTAGTTGTTATTTAATATCAGGTAAGCTTTATCATTATTAAAATGTTCTGAGGGGGCTTAAATGGGGGAGGGGCCTTTTTTGTTTCTCTATAAAGTGCCTTTGTTTTAGTTTATATTGAGAAATTAACCGTCTCTCATCACGCCTAAAAATAAGAAATGGCTAAATATGATATATGAAGAAAATCAAGTAAACATATACAGGAGAAAAAAGAAAAATATTCCGTCTACTCATAAAACACCTTGAGCATGCGCCGTACGCCTTTAATGACAAACCAATGCGTTATAATTAAAGCTGTTCTGTCCATTTGAGAAGTGGCAATTAACAAAACGCATTAATTTCTAATCTAAGTAAGTTGGTAAGTGAAAGTTGTGTGTTGCGCGTACGCAACAGATTTATTTACTTTCACTTACCTATATATGAAATATATAGTAAGTGGAAGTATTGCGATCGAGAAAAAATTCGACTTCCGGTTTTCAACGGAAATACATGTTTTGGGGTCCCCTGAATCGAAATGACCAAGTCCCGCGAAATGGTCTGTGTGTGAGTCTGTGTGTGTGTGTGTGTGTGTGTGTGTGTGTGTGTGTGTGTGTGTGTGTGAACAGACTAGCTCAAAAACTATAAACCGTGTGATCCTGAATATGGGTATTTAGTGTATGTATATGCCCGCGATGTGACAGCATAAATTTCATCAGAATTACTTAAAGGGTGGGGGTACTTTACTTAATAACTTTTTACGTTTTTTTCGATTTTCTCAAAAACGGCTTTAACGGTTTTGATTAAACTGAGTATTTGATGCATTAATATGCCCGAGATATGACTGTAAAAATTTCATCAAAAGTGATTAACCGTAGGGGGGACTTTACTTAATAATTTTTGTAACATTTTCACGTGTTTTTTTTTATTTACTCTAAATCGGCTTTAACGATTTTGATCAAACTGGGTATTTGATGTATGTATATGCCCGAGATAGGAATGTTAAAATTTCATTAAAATTGATTAACCGGAGGGGGAGTTTACTTAATAAATTTTGTATCATTTTCACGTGTTTTTTTTTATTTACTCAAAAACGGCTTTAAAAATTTTGATCATATTCGATGTATGTATATGCCAATTACGTGATAGCCAACATTTCATCAAACTTGATCAACCGAAGGGGGAACTTTACTTAATAAATATTGTATCATTTTTACGGGTTTTTTTATTTACTCAAAAACGGCTTTAACGATTAACAAAAATAAGATATGAATGTAGAAAAATGTGTGTCTTTGGGAAATGATATTTAACAAAACACGTCAATTTCTTATCTAAGTAAGTTGGTAAGTGAAAGTTGTGTGTTGCGCACACGCACCAGATTTTTGTTATATCCAATCCTTTACTTCCAATTTACTTTGATCATAGAAGAACAAGGAGTTTCATTCGATGCCGGAAGGGTGTCATGTTACTGACTGTTAACTCTTAGAATTTTGTAGTTTGTTTAAAATGAAAATTATTTCATAATTTTATTGCTTATGGGCGTCATTTCATATACTATTTAGTAACATTATCTTCCACACACCCATGATGTTGGTAATAATAAATAATTTAATTATTTTTTAAGTAAATTTTCAACAGAAGAGGCAGTTTCACCTCTTGAGCTGATAAAAAAAATAAGAAATAATTATTGAAAATAAATAGAACTGTATTGGGTAGTACGTATTAGGTGAAAAAAAATTAAATATTAATTAATTAATTAATTAATACCTGAATAACGGCATCAGAATGTTTTTCAGATGTATCAGGTTCATCAGCTTAATTTTTTCAGGTTAATCAATTAAATTATTAGCAGTTTTAGCGCATTATTGAGCCAGTTTTAGTGAATAATTTAGCAACTTTGGATGAAGTTCGCGGTAAACAAAGCAAAAAGTTTTCAGATACGGTTTTACTTAAAATTTCTGGTCTACTAATATTAGTTTTAAAATTACTATACTATTATTATATTATATAATATTACCATATATCTATATTATATACTATTACTATATAATATTACTGATATTAGTTTATTATGTAATACCCCATAGAGATATAGATGATACCTGTACCAAAAATATGAGAGAAACACGTTATAGAAGAGGAAATGTGTGATTTTTCTAGAGAAGTTGTGACCTCCTGGGATCCTATTAGCGAAGAGGGCTGAGAGCTTCTACCTCATCCTCCTTTCAGCCCTGACCTCACCCTTTCGGATTTCTATCAGCAGGGTCCGCTGAAAGAAGCTTTCCCAGGCATCAAGTTCAATGGCGACGGAAAGCTAGGCCGGGGTTGGGGGAAATATAGGAATATGGCTACTAATAAATATTCACTCATTGAAGACATAATAACAAAAGCCGAGGTGGCGTGAATAATGTTAAAAACTAAGTATGTGTAAATAGATTTATTTAGTTAACTATTTTAATAAAGTAAGAATCTAAAAAAATGTGTGTTTTTTTTTGCTTTATAATGCAATAAATAATACAATTTGTCACATTCATGTGAGTTTACATTAGAGCTCTAAGGACTAAATATATAGGTTCAAATGCACATTAGTAAAGGAATAAAAAAAATATAAACCTAGGAAAAGGAAAAAAAAAACAATAACAATAAAAATTAAATAATATTATTTTAGATTAATTTAATCCTTTTTTGTGGGTAACCACCTTGTTTTAAATAATTTATTTTTTGAAGAGAAAAGATTGGGCTCCGCCGGGAGTCGAACACGGATCTTACGCGTGACAGGCGCGGTATGCTAACCACAGCACCACAGAGCTCGCTTCCAAGCGGAGCAAATCCTTCCTCTTCACTGATGCCTCTCCCTCGATCTCTCAAATTTTGCGAGTATTTACGGGAGGTGGACAATTTTGGGCATCTCTTGACGATCGTAAATTTTTAAATTATTTTAACCTATTTTTGTGGGTAACCACCTTGTTTTAAATTATTTTAAATAATTTAAAACAAGGTGGTTACCCAAAAAAATATATTAAGTTAATATAAAATAATTACACTTAATCATTAACTCGCTAATTGTTCTCATCTTTTAATTTAAAAATTTCCCTACTAGCAAGGTTAATACAAAAATAATGACCCCGTACCTCAAATTTACAAGTCTGCTTGTAAAATTTTTCGCTGAATAATGGTAAAAGTTCAAAAACTAAGGTTGAGTGAATTTAGTTATAAGGGTTACTTTTCCCCTCACTTAAAAAAAAATACAATAGAATATTCACCCTGCATCACCTGATCCGGGACATAATGACGGAAACCTCTTAGCATGGGAGCCTTTTAGCCAACCCCGGAGGCTAAGATCTCTACCAGGAAGGCCTCGAAAAAAAATTTCATCGCTGAACCCGGGGGCTTTTATCAGGACGGCACTCCGAGGAGAGAAGGGTAATGCAGTTCCCGAACAGGCGATGGCATCCATTAGCAAAGAGGTGAGCCGCTACACACCTAGTCCTGGTCAGAGGATCATAGGATAGTGATAGGCGGAGGGCAACTTTAACTGACCTCAAAGTCAAATTTGTAACTTTTCAAATAACAAGATATGATGTAACTTAAAGTAGAAGTATATGGGTTTGTCGCAGGGCTCAATAAGCAATATCTAATCCTTTTTAATTTTTCATTGCTTTATCCAGAGAAACAAATGCAAATTATATTAATGTAACAAACCTAATAAATTTATTTTGAAAGATTGATTGATAAGATTATTATTCTACGGATTAAAAGAAAAAAAAAAAGGAAAAAGTTCTGATTCTTCATTTCGATCAGTCGGAAATGTGATATCATAACTCATGCTTACTCCACGGTCGTTTATTAATGTGAATATAACTTTTTATCCAAAGTATTTCAAAGGCGTAAACAACTATATACAAAAGCGAGTTATTCAGTTTGTTAAATGTTAGATAAATGACTAGCTGAGAAATAAACACGGCTTAAAATAAGTTTCCAAACAGCATGACCCAACATCTTCGATTTTTAGTAGTTCAGCGTCATTGTCCAATATGGGATTGTAATCTGTTGTTTCCGTATACTCCAAGTGAGGTGGCTAATTACTCTCCATTTGAAGCCGAAAACTCCTCCTATGTATAAGAGTATCAGTAACAGTGCTTCACTCGATTTACCGATGTAACTCTTGAGGATGTGACAAGAAGACCTTTGTTAACAATGTTTGTGAAAACCACTATGGGTCTTTCGAATCAGACCATTTTTTAATGTATCAAAACCGTAGTACCTATAGTTGCTTAAAAAGATATAAAAAAAATAATAAAGAAGAAAATCAAACCTATAATATCTTTCCTAAAATAATGAGTAACTCCATTGTAAAATTAGGCTACGTTATAGTCACAAAATGAAAAAAAATGTGTTGATCATGGGCTCGCCAATTCCATAGCTTCCCCTGATTCTTCTCAATAATGACCATTCGAAATAACAACTTTTATCATTTTGAAACCTCATTGAATACTTTGATAAAACGTTGACCCTCTTTTTTATTATATAACTTTCTGATTTATTATTATTTTTATTTTATTTTTCATTTATTATATGTATTATATCCGTAAAAAAGATACCACATTTGTTTTTTCCGTGTAGAGGAAAATAGAGGGGGCTCAATGCCAGAGTTAAATACTCGCAACATCAGGATTCGAACTCGTTAAAATCAGATTATCAGGCTGCAACGCAGTGCGTATTGCAAGAGCGTTAGCAAGCTCTGCCATCCCACTCCCTCTCAATATAAAGAAACCACCGAGTATTTATCCTTGAAATTTCTTGTAATCGAGCCTCAAAACGATGAAAAGCTACCATGGAGAGGCGCTGGCGGTTTTCCATCTTCCCTCCTGTGTCAACTGTTGATAAGGGACTAGAAATAACTCTCTCCCAGCGAGCTCTCGCCAGTTCGTTCTTATTCGCTTTATCATTCCTTGTCTTCCCGGAATAAGCCATGCCGGGTTTAAGATAAAGTATTGCTCTTGTTTAAATAAGGAATCAGGAATCAGCAAACGAATATTCACAAATCCTTTTCGAACTTGAAATTTATTCATTGAAGTTTGAGAATAGTGATTTTAGCATGAAAATGTTGGTGCATAATGAAAATTTGATAAATTCAGATAGACTCAGATAAAGAACTGATTATGTAATATACTTTCTCCAATCACGTTTTAAGGCCTATTCACACACATCAGTGACGGCACCGGCAAGTAATCCGTCCGGCTTACTTTGAGATATTCTTCCATGTATTTCAGATGAGTCTGTTTCCACACAACAGGCACAGTACCGTATCAGTGACGCAGTGCCCCGTCAGTGATCCATCGGTGATATTTCAGGTTAGTCCTCACCGATATTTTTATTTTTTCACTGACGGATTCAAACAGTGATTTTCATTAAAATAAGATGAATGACGAAAAACTCATTGAATTGGTGCGTTTGTATCCTGTGCTGTACGATCTGGCACACCCAAGGTACATGGATACTGAATTCAAAAACACTATTTGGGATAAAATTGGAGAGGAAATGAAAACAACTGGTAAGTAAACACAAATTTGTATTTGTCTAATTTCTTTAAAGTTGTTTATAGTTATATATGATATAAATAAAATAAAAAAAAAATAGTTATTAAAAAAACAGAAAAAAAAGAAAGAATAATAATAATAATCAACAAAAAAAAAAAAAAAAAAAAAAGAAAAACGAGAAAATTTCATGCATTTTAAATTTAAATTAACACACCCTGTAAAATAATTATATATATTTCACATATTTAGCAATATGGAAAATAATAAAAAAGAGGAAGCCAAGTGTGACAAATATAAAAACATTAAAACAGTTTACAATTAAAAATCTAAAGGACGTAATAACCGTGTAGTTGACCGTCCAAATAAAATCTCAATCTAATCTATATGATACTGAATTAATTTATTTCTAAAAAAAATATTCAATTTAACGTAATCACATTCTATAACCAAAATCCTATATCATTTTAATGTTTAGATTTACAAACAAGCTTGATTCATGCAGATCTTTATGAATTTTTAAAATGAGTCAATACTAGCTTGTAAAATAACAAACATAAATTATTATTTATATTTCATATTTCTTATAAAATATATTACCATTGTTTAGTTTTGATTAAAATCGAAGAATTGCAATTTTTAAAACATGTAAACGCACATAGCTCAAATACTATTTGTCTAAGAAAGATTAAAAATTTTCATTGTACCAATCTGAACAATGTAGGTATATATTTTAAAATCCGATTTTGGACTGTTTATAAAATAATTATTTATTTCTAAAAAAAGTTAAACTTTTAAGTACTGCAAACTATTTATATGCTAAATTAAAGCCCTTGCAATTATAAAAATATGGTACAAGATTCCTCATTCTAGGACTAATTGTATTAATAGTGTATAGTAAGATATGTAGCGTTTGATATTCCAAATGTTCCATGCAAATTGTAATCCGTCTAGGATTTTTTACTTAAATACTAATGTTCAGAAAAAAATAAAAACTTGGCATTTTTAGTCACACTGATGAGAAAAACATAATCTCTGAATAATAATTTTTGAAAAAATTGAAACATTCTGTAAATTATTCTCTCAATGGAATGCGCTTAATGTTGCGTTCCGGCTTAGAATTTTATTTTTTATATTTATAACCAAGGAAGAGCTCCAGCTTCAGAATTGAAATATTCTGTGAATATTTCTCTCACTCGAAATGCTTATAATGTTGCATTCCCACCTTGAGATTCTAAATTTTGAAGTGCGCGGTTCCCACTATTCGATTCTACATGAGGAGGGTAGCTATAACTATTTTGGTCGTATTTTTTCACAAAGTTGTGCAATAAACACGCGGCCAAAACAATGTACGTGATTTTTAGCTGAAAAAAGTACTGACTGGTGCCGGTGACGTTACGGTTGTGTGTGAATCGAACGAACTGAGAGATTACAGGAAGTTGAATCACTTACAGGTTCCGCCACTGTGCCGTCACTGATGTGTGTAAATAGGCCTTTACACATGTTGGAAACGCTCTTGTCATGTCACGCGCATCTCTTTAAATTCGGGAAGTATTAGGAAAACAAATACTGTATGAGAATTTGCCTTTCTTTATATAAGATGACAAATATAGCAATACGTACAATAAAACGAATATAGAAAATCAAAATTGACTATGCTCAATTTGATGTTAGTGCAACCAGAAAAATGATAAGGGACTGCTGAATTCTACAATGACACAACATGGATTTTTATTTATGGTACACTAGAATATATGATTTTTTTTTTTTACATAGCGTGTATACTCGTAATATTTGTCCTGTTGTCATTTTTTTGCAGCCACAAAGACTTTCATATAGCATTCATACATTATATTAACATTAGTTTTAAATTGTACTTATTATTTATTTTAAATAAATTGGCATTTGGAAATCCTGACAATGTTACATGGGCGTTCAATGCGATAGGTACTTTTAGGATTAGTGATAAGTAGTTCTCCAACTAAGAATCGTAACAACTATATAAATGTTTCGCTAGTCAGTTATGTTATAAATAGGATTTCTTAGGTTGAGTTTCAATTTATGAAGAGTATATTTTTTTCCTAAAACCTCAACAGTCACCATAACTGGAGGGTTATTCATATCGGTAAACAAAGCGTAAACTTTCTCAGTATTGATATTCAAAGATGAAAGAAAATATCATGTTTCAAGGAAGTAAAGAAGGAGAGGAAAAGACCATTAAAAAACGTTTTCCTGGACGAGCGTTAGGGGTGGAACCCTGGGGTGCCTTGTAGGGGATGCTCCTTCTGCAAGAACTTGAGCCCACCCAGTCTTTATTCAACATCTTATTATAATCTGGAAAGCTTTTATCTCAGGGTCCGGGTTTTTTTTTTTTTCTCGAGAAAAAAAAACGTAAGAACGTTTTACCACGAAATTTAAGTAGAAAGTTAAGCAAATTTTAATGGCCAATATAATTAAATAGATTTTTAATATAAAACTAGCAGACCCGGCCACGCGTTGCTGCGGCTCAGTAGTTATATCCTAATATTTTTAAACAAATACAGTAATACCAATATTCATTGATAAAGATGAAAACCTTTCAGCTAATCAAAATCCAACGTGATTGAGAATAGAGCAGTACACCATTTAAAAGTATTTGGTAAAGAATATAGGAAAGTTAAAGTTTTTATTTTTTACATCTCATACTTCAATGTAGTTTGATTAAAAAGGAGCTGGTTGTGTTTACGACTCACAGAGCTGCCAACACTATCGCCCTTTTTTTATGGATAGGTATAAACTAACTCGAAATGGCTATATTTTTCCACTAATTTTAAAAAGGATGACTGAAGTAAGTTTTGATAACCTCAGCCATTGATCTATTGATTATTGGCCTAACACTACTTCAACTTGGTATTGTTAGTTTAACAACGGGTTAAATTTTGCTCAGGGTCATGCCAATCTTGGTTAACGCGTCATATATGTCCTTTTGATAGGCGTTTTTCTCAATTTCTTTGAGACCTCGATTTCCCAACCCTTCGGCTAATAAGTGTTCGGTAGGAGGGTGGTGTGTTGAAGCTTTTAATTTAGCAATATATTTGAGTGATAATAAATCTCTTCTTAAAGAGGTTTTTACATAATACAATTAAGAATTTTTATTTATTCAAGTACTAATTTGTTCAAAATGTTTTGGGTTAACCTGTTTTTTTTTTTTTTAACACAAACCAAAGATTTGATGGTTTCCACACACGTGAGCAGGCGATACCCATTTCCCACGTGAGTTATGCCATTGCCCAAGGGAAAAACACGGATTTTCAAAGTCCAAGTGGCCATTGTTTGCCCTTGGGATTTGTTTATGGTCATGGCAAAAGCCAAACGAATAGGATATTGAAGCCTTTTAAATTTTATTGAAAATTCTGTCGGTTCCAAGGGAATAGGTGGCAACAAGGCGATATCTCCTGTAAACCTTCCAGGTAACATTTTTCCTTCAATAACATTTCCTGTGATCCTTTTAATGACCAAACGTGTACCGTTGCACAATTGAGATGGATTTAAGTTACGAAGAAGAATGATCGGTGAGCCAATATTCAACTGGAGATTGTTTGGGTGTATATCCAGGGAATTAAAAAAATCAGATGGGAAATTTACGGCTTCGTTTACATCTAGAACATTGTCAATTGATTTTGGAAGTTTATTTCATCGAAATCAACATTTTTTGCTGCCAAAATAGCACGACTACCCAGCCACTTATAGTCCAAATAATTGTTCAAAATATCAGGAAAGACACTTTATATTTCGTAGACAGTTCATTTTTCGTCTCTACAACAGTTCAGAAATTTTCTGGTAATTTGATAAATTTTGAATTTCGATACAGCTAGCTCTATTTCACCGTTTCCAATATAGAGCAATTGTTTAAAAAATATATCTGCCGATGGATTATTTTGCAGTAGTACTCTCATATTTATGGCGGATAAATCTGAAACTTGAGGTTACCCAAATAACAATTATAACTGTTCAGTAGAGGTGTAATAATCATTAAATGTAAAATTTAAAAAATGCCGCGATTTGTAATCCTTTCTTAATCAACAATCATTTAAAGATAAGTAAATATCATTTCCAATAATAGCCTACTTTAAATTAAAGAAAGGATTAAAATCTTCGCTAACATTACTTAAATTTTACATTTAAAGATAATTACAGGGGTCACCTGTGGTGTTGTGGTTAGCATGGCAACCTACAATACTAAAGATCGCGGGTTCAATTCCAGCGGTGGCCCTAGGATTTTTTAATGGGAGTAAAAAATCCTTAGCTATGCCGTCCCTCGGATAGGACGTAAAATGGAGGTCCCGAGCCTGTACGATGTCAGGTACTCGTTAAAGATCCCTATCCTAATTATACCTGGATAGGCAAAATTTAGGACTCCCACTGTAGCATCGTCCGATTAGCCTTAGTAGCATAAAAATGGACGTTAAACAAACAAACAAACAAAGATAATTACAACTTAGGAAGTAACAGCCTCTGTTCGATTGGGATTAAATTTTCTCAACTTTAAATTATTGTTGATAAAGGAGGAATTACAAATCTTCACTGACATTTTTTAAATTTTACATTTTAGATCTCGGGATAAAAATGATAAAAAGGTTTGGTAAAATAAAAAAACACTGTATTTAAATAATAATAACAAAACGAATAATGAAAATAAAGAAACTTCTGTTAAATAAATTAACTGAAAATATAATATTAAAGTCTTAATTATGCAGTTCTTTAGCAAATCACAAAGTATCCCACAACACCTAATCAAAACACACCCTTTTTGAGAGGGAGTTTTTACGACTGGTTACCCGCAGTGTAGCCAATTGACTAATTTTCACTAATTTTTGGCAACACTGACTCCCCATGTCAGGCTTCTATTAGGTTACACCTATGACAGTAGGTGCTGTTACAACATTTATAGAGTATTATCAATCAATCAAATAATAGCCTAATTTAAATTATTAAAATGCATTTACTATACTAAAAGTTGATATCAGGGTGGGCCCAGCAAAGCGTTTCAGCGCTTAGCTAGTAATTTAATTTAAATACAAATAAAAAAGGAAAAGGAAGAAAAAGTACCTACACATTTGAGTATTTATTGTAACCTTTTCTTGATTTATTTATTCTTTAATGAAAATTAACAATAACTACAAATTTGTATTACTATTTGTCTGTGGAAAATAATAATATAGGAAAAATAACTGCACTCACATAACGCAATACAAAATTATAATAATGATAACCTGTATTACAATAGCATGCTTATAAACAAAAACATTATGAAATCGACCTATCACGCCATGTTAATAAATCGAAACACGACCTACTGTATTTGCAATAATTCGCTATATAAGAATTATTTTGATCACTAATCAAGTTAAAAACTATCCGGTCCGGTAAGTTGGCCAAAACTATATACATTGAGCCAAATATCATTAAAATCGGTTGAGTAGTTTCTGAGAAATAGAGAGACAAACATCGGGACACGAGATTTTTATATATATATATAAGGATATTTCCAAGAAAAGTTTCACCGTCAAAAATTGAAATATATTTTTTCTTATTTTATTTTTCTTAAAAATATGTAGTAGTTTAACATATTACTTGTTAAATGAAAAATAATTAAGTGTTATTTTACTGTTTCATTCATATTCGCCAAAAATCACTACGGTTTGTGTAGTTTATGATGAATTGAAATAGTTAAAATAACTATTTATAACTAAAGTAATTAATGTAAGAATCTTATGTTACAAATTAAAGAAGTGAAACTTCAACATTCATTGAGGTAACAATTAGAATTAAATGTAAAAAAAGCTAATTAAGCAGTAAAAACTTGATTATGTTGTTGCTCAATTCAAGAAGAGGATCACTCATGGTAAGATTTGATTTCTCTTGCAAATATCAAGTGATATTTCACTTCTTCGTCTATCGTTGTCAATAGATTGAATATCCTCTGGTTCGTTCATTTAAAATGAAATTGAGCAATTTGAATATCCAACATCAGTAGCGGATCCAGGGGAGGTGCGTGGGTGGTGCGCCCCCCCCCCCCCCCCGAGAGGCGAGGACGCTTATAAAGTATCACTATTTCTATTTAAAATGAGCTAAATTTAATCATTTTTCAAAATCCACAAATTGAAAATGGATTGTATTTAAACATTTAATAGTAATTTACAACGTGTATCTATGTACTAATACGTATTTTATATTATTGTATTACATTCTTCATTACTCATTAGTAAAGCAAAAACAAATGAAATAAAAGCATAAGAGTGCGCACCCCCTCAGAAAATTTCTGAATCCGCAGCTGTTCAACATCAATGCTGTTCTTCAGGAACTTCCCTTTGAACCCAACACATTTATAGCATTTTTCCTCCAAAACAAATTCAGTCAACCATCTTCAGTGACTATCACTTCAGCACATATATAAATGAAGCATTAAAATTATTTATTTAAATTCATTTATGTTTAGGCAAAAGGGCTTAAGTCATAAAACAATTGTTTTGTCTCGTCTTCTTAAAATTCATAATTGACTACAATTTATTCGTTATTCATAATTTTTTACAGTCTCTGTTGAAAGAATATGGCTTCATTTATTATTCTGGAATAAAGAAATATAATAAGAAACAATTTATAATGATTTTCAAAAGCTTGGTAACTCGTTGTATAAACTTCACATTCGACGACTTAACCCCTTTTGACCAAACACCAGTGAATTATTAGATCATATTTATTATATATTTTCATTATATATTTCAATAAGATACATGAAAAAAATAATGATTTTATATTTTGTAAATCAGCGGTGTTACCGGTTCGTTGACCATTTTTCCCTCTAGGTGCCCCTTTATAAGCCTGGTTATATCACATAACACCTTCAACAAAAAAGTTTCACTTTATTTTATTTTCTTTTTAACTAGCTTTATGTACTTATTATATTTCATTAATGAAGTAAATTTGTGTTTCAGTGTTCAAAAAATATTTGAAGCGCCACCACAGTATTCACATAAGTAATTGGTTCTTTTGAATAACAATGAATAAAGAATATAGCATTGAAACAAGAGACGCTGTAAGAAACACTTATATTCGATAACTGTTTCAGTACTATTGTCAGCTGAAGTAACTGTATCTATCTAAAATGGTGGTGGGGGAGGGTAGTGCGCCCCAGGAACTGACTCAGCACTTGGACAATTAAACAATAATTACACAGGAGCAAGCGGGGGAGTGGACTGATCGGAATAGGAAATGGGGCTTTGTGTGGTAAGGTCACACCCGTTTGAGTGCGGTAGGTGGCAGGCAGATAGTGTTAATAGTAGTGTCTGACAGAAACAAAATTCTTAGCCGTGCTAAGTAGCCCCCTTCTTACACATAACATTTCTTTGCTTATTTTTACTGATGTGGGTTTTAATTTGTCCTTGATGCACTTCAAATCAATATTACAGTCATATAATTCGTAAAAAACATAAATTAATGGTTTTTCAAATTCGTTAAAAAATTACCTTTAATTATTCTTTCACAACAGTTGTTGAGACGTATTTAAAAAAAAATCCGAATCACTCGGTCTTTTTTGCTCATCTTCGTAATTTTTGAACCTCTTACTTACAAGTAATAACTAAAACTAAAATGAAACGGTCCAGTGAGATGAGTTAATGAATGTACATCAGACTTGTTTTGATTCAAGAAGAATGAAATAATAGGATAGGAATAAATATATCTTTATCTAATCCTATCATAGGATTATTAATCAAAATAAACAACAGTATAAATAAACAATCTCTTTTCCTATGATTAAAACTTTTATGATCATAACCCAGAGCGAAAAAGTTATTGTTAAACTCACACTTTAATATTAATTGCTCAAAAAGTTTAGGTGAACCTTAAACTTTTTGAAGAAAAACTTTTATTATAAAGTTATTTGAAAACTTTTATTGAGCAAAATTTTTCGTAATAAGTTTTTCAAATACTTTTAAAATGAAACTTATTTAGAAAGGTTAATTACCTTTTCGACCGCTGGTATCTAACCGTTTATAGCATAACTAGCAATAAAATTGAATGATTGAATACATAAATTGTAAAAATGATCTTAATTATTTAGCATATATTCAATATTGTCAAACAAGTCATATTATAGAAGAGGGAGAATATGAGTAATCATATATGGAGAATATTTTATCAGTATTACAATAACGTTTTGCTCGTATATTCATGAATCATATTGAATATCATTTTATATGGATGAATGAATGTCGGAATATTAGTAATTTATGGCTGTGTGGCCGTTGGTAAATATTTATCGTTCATCAGAGATATTGAATACTCATAGCTTCCATTCATGTCACATTCAATCCTTTTTTATGTCTCAATTTTCCATCTGACAAGGCCAAAGAATGCTCACCATCTGACGGGCTGAGGGGCACGCGACCGACGGCTGTTAGGAGGGGCGTTAAATGAACATGTCTTTCCTCCCTATATTTGAAAGCTAATTCCAAAAGTGCTGGGTCTAATCAAAATTTCATAGTCGGTCCTTTGTTGTAGCTATTAGAACTAATAACTGGAATCTAATGAATTGCTGAAAATATCAAACAGTAAGTGTAATCCATTTAATCATTACATATCTGTAGTATAATAAAAGTTTATTTTGTTTGTAGGGTAAACCCGGGAGAGTTGCCGCGTCCGGTATAGACGCCGCACCCCTGTTAGTTTTGATAGCAGCCACTAGAATGCGCCCGGCTCAGTTCGTGGTAGGTAGCAGCAGTGCCCAGTGAAGACGTATTGTGTTTTAGTTTATGTTGCTGTTGTTTTTATTAGTTTTATACTTGATGAAAGTGAGTTGAGTACATTTTTTTACCCCAGAAATATATTTTACCTATCCTTTACCTTGTAACTGTTACGAAACCTTTCAATGGATTAGAGTTTTTAAGATTTGTAGCAACAGGTTACTTCACTAGCTACATTTTCTGACCAGCCACACCATCTTGGCTTTCTAGACAAGAGAGCTATGCGGTGCGGCGTCTCACCCTGACAGAATGGGATAGATGCCGCGATGAAATCCGGTATACATGCCACACCTTTTTTCATAAGGGACATAAGCCGCACACTGAATGTTTTTATTAATATGGCTTGTAATACAATTATTTGGGTCCTAAATTTTGTTTGTATCAAATCAGCAAAAACTTAATACCAAGTGCAAACCTAAAAATCTAACTTTGAAAAAGAAACTTGATTTCAGTTCTTCTGAATCAGAAGAAGACATTATTTTTGAAGATGACGAAGACGAACCTGTTTCGAAGAAAAATAAAAAATAAAATAAAAAGGGATCATTGGATTCATGTAATGAATGTGAAGAGTTCTACCATGAAACAAAAAAAAAAAGTGTGACTGGTTGTGTTGTGCAATCTGCAAATCGTGGGTTCACGAAGATTGTACCATTTTTGATACTTTTTGCGTGGACTGTGGTCGAAAAAATCGAAAAAAGGATACAATGTAAATATGTTATAATTCGAGCTATAATAAATGTCTTGTTCATATATACTTTTTGTATTACTTAACGTCCTAAATAAATAAGTTTAAGACAATTTTACTACATGCGGCATAACACCCTTATGGGTGCGGCATATCACCCGCAACTTACGGGAGAGTTGCCGCTTTGTAGCAATTTACAAAAATATTTTTAAAACCCAAACCTGTGTTTTATGAATTGTTTATGCTCATTGCATATGTTAAAATATGTTACTATGGACTTTACTAAATGCTTAATTTAGTTTTACGTGCATTATGGGACTGTGAAATTTAATTTTAGAAAATGTGCGGCATCTCTCCCGGAATTACTATATATATATATAATAAAGAACTGATATTTATGTAAATGTTTGGTAGACCTCAGATCAAGCCTCTTTTACAGGAAGCATCTCTTCTCCAATAGCTTTATTTTTAAACAAGGCAAGGGATCATAGCCGTTTTATCCTTTAGCGAATCACATGGATGAGGTTACAGGTTGACAGACGATAAGTAAGTTTCCCATGAGATATCGGAAGGTGTTGTACAGTAAAACTAGACTACTTTCATGGAACTTTATCTCGGCAGCAGTAATAAGAACTCGATAGCACTAGTCCTAATTAAAACGAGATAATTTTGCTTTTTCAAGCTATTTACGAATTATGTATGTATGTATGTAATTGGATTTTTATGTTTTTACGAGTATTTACAAATTAGTTGTATTCTTATTTGATAAAATAAGTGGAATGCAGCATGTAATCTAGTAATTTATGTAACCTGGATTCCCTTAGTCGGATATCGAAAATCTTTACTGATTCAACCATAGCAAAGTAGAAGAAAAAAATATAAGTTTGCATCTTAAATTTGAATGCAAAAATAATTAGCAAGTGAAAAAGATATTTTCAGAACTTGCTGTCATTCAGAAAAATTTTATTCCTTTACTTTTTATTTATTCCGATTTTTTAATGGTTATATTTTCGGTTATTGATGATATTCAGTTATTATATTAAAAGCTTTAATCCAAATATTTTTATAATTTACTACTTCTAAAATAAATTACTGTCATTTTAATTTGGATTTTAAAATTGCATTTAACAAACTGATAATATAAAATTAGCTTATTTTTTATTACAGCTGAGGCTATTTATAAATCTACATCGATCACATTTTATATATAAAATCATATTATGGAAAAAAATGATAGGGTTGTGGTCACAAAAGACGATTCCTACAATGTTTTACATAGCAATAAACATCAGTTATAAAAGTTTTTTTTTTATTAAAACAAACAGCAAGGAAAATTAATAGTTTTTGTGTTATCTTTTTTATTACAGCTAACTGTAAAATTTTTGCAAGGTTCAACGATGTTTGTCACATCCTCTGTTATGCACTACCTATCTGCACCTGTTGAGCATACTGTTTCTTTCTTAGATTTTTTCGCTGATTCCTTAGATATTTCATACCATAAATGTGGAATTTCATAAGTCTTGCGCTCCTTGGTTAAGAGGCTGCGAATTTTGGCCAAAGAGTAAAAACATAGCAGGAAGGGGAACATGGGAAATACCCCAGTGTTCAAGACATTGATGTAGAACATTTTCCCGAGGTTTTTAATTGGTTCAATATTCAAAAAGATGTGAGGAATGTTATCTATTATTATTTCTTGAACAAAACAATTACCTTCAACATTACTTAGAAGTGTCCGTGCTCCGATGTGATGCAGTTAAGGAAATCTGTAGTTGACTTTGCGCCATCTACTATATCCGTAAATACAGACATGGTAGCCTACTTTGAATATAACCGGATTACGATTTGCACCTTAGTCTAGTAGCTCGCTGTACTATAACATGTGGAGTCGCCGGTGATGCACTTTTGCTGCAGGTCTTCTTAAAGGGGCATGAAGTGATTAACTACTGTCCTGTGAACGGTTACGGATGTTTAGTGATGATATGGGTCATGGGAGAAGATTCAAAACTTGGAATTGACGGCAATGATGAAAAGAGAAGCTTTTTGTAGTAACAACAATATTTTTGTTATTTCATAGTGTCTTAATTCACTTAGACTTACATTCACATACACTTGATTTTCAAATAGTATTGTTCCAAGTCTCATCACAATTTTTTTTCGTTATGTATAAAATTTATATTAAAAAATAGATCGGAGGAATTAAAAAATATTCTTCAAAAGTAGTATAAAAATATAAAACTTTATAAACCATGTAGCAACAAGATGTAAGGTAAAATGTTTCACTATGATCATTTTAGCTAGATCAGCCATACCGTACCGTATCTCTCGTTACCCTCCTCTTCTTCAAATGCTATCTATCACGAACTACACTACTCCAAGATATGGGTGGCTGACCACACGAACCACTATTTCCTATTCCGTGGAGCTCACGCGTGGTAAATATTGTTTAATTATGCGAGAGGTGATTCACTTCCTGGGGTGTGCTACCCTCGTTTACAATATTATTTCAATAAACTTTGTTGGATCTACTCAAGGACCAAATAAATGCTAACTGAAGGCTGTCTAATTCTTATGTAAATTATAACTAGATATAGAAAATCCTTATTACAGTGATGTTTGAAAATATTGAGCAAGTGTCCTCGAAACATCGGACAATGGAACAGCGCTGCTGCAATTTAAAAAAAAAATATATAAAAAAAAATTCTGCTCTAAAAACAAATGCAATTAAAGGAGCGAACAGATAAGGGGGAAAAAAACAACTAAATATTGAAAGGTAATCATAACAACTGCATTTCCATCCGGAATACAAAACGCTGAAACGGGTCAGTCACAATGAGTGTACCTGGAAGATAATTCAATAATTCTGTATCGGATGTAATTAGTGCACAGGAGGCCTAACTCTAAAGGCACATATTTACATAAATATACGACAAATACCGGAACCATTCTAGCGTGTTGTTGCAAGTGAAACAATCATACAAACGGCAAATGTATGTAAGCTCTAATTAAAGAACCTGTATATTTTTTTCACTGCAGTTCAGAGCACAGTGTGTACAATATATTTAGAAATTATAAAATCTGTCGATTTAGAATTCAGAAAACTGATTAAGAATAATTTTAAATTAAGAATAATTTCATGATTTACTGAAGAAAGAAACGTGAAAGGCATATTAGGGCGAGTTATTTAATTTTTTTTTTTTAAAATAAGATTATCATAGTATAATCTTCACTATTGTAGTATAATCTACACGGACGGAAGTAAAGAAGGTGACTCCTTTGGCTGAGCTTTCGTGGTATTTCTCAAGAACGAACTGACATATGTACAGAAGTACAAACAGTCTAATATTCATTGAAACACACCTACAACACATTACATCATTAACATATCCACTGATAGTCAATCTTGTGTCCAAGCTCTCAACAATCATTATATTCATGACCCACTTACCGAACAAATTAGACTTGTAATCACAAGACTACAAAACATTAACAAAAACATACACTTTTCCTGGATCAAAGGGCACTCAGGAATACTCGGAAACGACTTAACCGACTTTGTTAACGCAGCTAAAAAAGCTTCAAAACGCACTTAGTTACCACTAAGCTATAATAAATTATGAAAAACACCCTTCAAGAAACTTTTAGAAACAGATACAATAAACAAATGGCAGACAGCTTCAACAACTGGATTACATCTAAAAAACTTTATACCAAACGTAACCGATTACTTAGACACGAAGAATACACTCACTGATTACTACACAGTACAATTACTCACAGGACATGGCTCAATTAAAACCTAGTTACACAGATTCAAACTAACAGACAACTCATATTGCCATAGTGATTTCACAACCGAACAAACATACCAGCATCTCCTCGACGACTGCAGACTTCCCTTAGCTCAACGACAACTACTACGAGACGAAGTAACAAAGAAGAACAAAAATTGGCCGTCGACGGAGAGAGATTATTTTATAAAAATAATTTAGCACTAAAATTATTCGCAAAAGAAATTTATGAGAAAATGGGAAACATAAATTCTTACTATCGATAAGCTTTAACAGCGATGAGAGTTGCCATTTTCATATTTATATTTTATTATCCTGTCTTTCAATGTTAATTTGCAAGTATCCTGTCTTTAGTGTTATAGGTCATTTTTTAAATGTATGTATGTGTATAATATGTAGGTAATTTTCCTTTCTTTTAACGTTATTTTGTAAGATATATCCTGTTTATTCAACTGTACATTCTAAGTAAATTTCCTCTTTTTTAATGTTATTTTGTAAGATACCTATCATCTTGTTTTTTTTTTTTTCAACGTTATTTTGTAGGTTATATATTCTATAACTTTATATAATTTGTAACATCTTATTTTTTAAGTCTATATATTTTGTAACTTTACATATTTTGTAGTTTTGTACACAATTGTTTAGTTATCTTGAATTTCATTACAATGTAATAGGTATATCGTACAACATATAGCACAAGTAATGTTCATATATTGTATGGCACTTGTGGAAAATAAACTCCCTTCTTATAGTTATACTTAAGAAGGAAATACATTATATATATATATATATATATATATATATATATATATATATATATATATTATATATATATATATATATATATATATATATATATATATGTAGGAAAAATAAATATTTTTTATAAACAATATTTATACGTACACATTATCCATCTCCATTGCTGTTTACATCAGAATTAGTGAATTTGGTTGGAGATCATTTATAAAAGAAGGCGAAGTAAAAGTATCCTCCAATTACATATTTTAATTCTAGGAACCCTGCTGAATCCTTTTCTTTTTTCCTACAGTTGATGAAACAGCGACTTTTGCCAGAAGATAGACTAGTTTGGCAATTAATCTCGAACAGTTTACAAGTTTACTATGATAGTGCATTATTTAAAATTGTTTTCAGTGAACCGCTAATGGTATCCAAATATGAAGAAAGAGGTATTGACTTGAAAATAAAAAATAATTTCAAAGAAAGCCCTCAATTAACAATGTTTACTCTTTTTCGTAGTTCTGCCTTATTATAGTATTATCGATCCTTTCATAATACTCCACTTATCAATGTTGAATAAATCCACTACTTTGGGATTCACCTGGACAAACCTCCAACTTATTTTCCTCTTACAATCATAATATGAAAATGCAGGAAGTTACTAACTACTTCAGCACCTAACTAATAGAAAAACATCCAAAGTTTTCTTTAAACTAAAATAACTCTTAATACATGGCTATGACAAGATCTATATGACTTTAACAGTTGCATTCTTCTCCCATTCAAAAATCTTGAAATTTAATAGTCAGCTAAGTCCTTACTGTTCCTGACGTTTTTAAAGTAAATGAAATCATTTTAAAAAAATCATTCATCAATTTATATTATAATAATAATTACAATTTATATTATATTATTTTATAAAAATAAAATAATAAAAAATGCCAGTAAATTCATGATAAACATGCAACAACGAAATACCCGATCCATATAAAATCAGAAACAAAAATCTATTAAAATTTAACAAACAATTGCATAAATAAAAATTTGGTGCGTGCGCGCAACACACAACTTTCACTTACCAACTTACTTAGATAAGAAATTAATGTGTTTTGTTAATGCAAAATCTCAAAGTTACACGTTTTTCCACATTCATTTCTTATTTTTGTTTTCATTTGCTCTATAATCCCCTCAGAACATTTTAATAATGATATCGCTTACCTGATACTAAATAACAATTAATTTTCATTAAACATGAATATGATGAAAATCGTTAAGGGCGTTTTTGAGATAATCGAAAAATTAGAAAAAAAATTATAAAATAAAGTCACATCGCGGGCATGTACATACACTAAATACCTAATTTCAGCTTCGTGCGGATTATAGTTTTCGAGCTAGTCTGTTCACACACACACAAACACACACACACACACACACACACACACACACACACACACACACACACACACACACACACACACACACACACACACACACAGACCATTTCGCGGGACTTGGTTATTTGGACTCAGGGGACCCCAAAACTTGTATTTCCGTTGAAAACCGGAAGTCGAAATTTTTCAATACTTCCACTTACTATATATTTCATATATAGGTAAGTGAAAGTAAAAAGGAGTATAGCACATAAAATAAATAAATAAAGTATGTGCACAGATGCCTTTCAACACAATCTTATTTAGCTACTACGTATGTGGTGATGTTTTATTTCCAGAACAATATATAATCCACAAAAATGGGGAAAATAATTGTGGTGGAATCTTTGCAGTTCATGTAGCGACAAAGTGATTATTGCCGTCCTAGAGGTGCGGTCCACGGGATCATTAGTGAGGACATGAAGCAGGGCGATCAGTCATCAGGGCTATTCTAGAACATCCGGCATCGCGATGGCTGCTTTATGCAAATTTGTTAATTAGGTTCTTTGATAGGTTGTTGACGGAGCTATCTAATGGCTATCCCGTGCTCGAATTGATATATAATCCTGATTTAAACACCGAAACAGGATTATACCATTATTATCAACGCTATTAATTCAATTAAACTTTGGATATATTGCGGTTTTCATATCTCTAAGAACTGGTAATTACGGTTTCAACATATATTTACCATTACATTACTGTAATATACAAGCACCTTGTATAGACATATCCCTCCAGGTTTGAATATATGTGATTGATAAGTAACATGAGAATGTTATGAAATGTATAATTACAATTACGAAATAATAATTTCTAATTTACAACTTTTCTTTCTAGCATCATACTTAAAGTTAAAACTATTTTTTATGATTAAAAAGAATTTTTCAGTTCACTACTTATCTTTTCTTTTTTCTCTAAAGGCCTTAGTAAAATTATAGTTTCAGACCATCCTTAAAAACCACTAAAAACGAACTTTCGTATCGTAATAATTACTCATTCGTTACCTATTGTCTGATGTTTATTTTTTAATTGTGATACATAAGGAAATAAAACGGAAGTAAAAGAAAATATGAGAATATTAATGCGCAATGTTTTTTTCTTGTTTTTTTTTTTTAATTATCAATACCATTTTTTTTATTACCATACGATCAGATATATATGGAGTGCCCCCTCAAGGAATATTAAGTCAATGAAAATTAAATAAGTTTTGCTTAAGCTGCGAGCAGCTTCATGAATGGAGAATCCAGCTATCAGCGATACTCGAATACATAAATATTCACAAAAAGTCGCATTCTGCTACTTCAGATTAAAATGCTTCTTCTAACTATTGCGAACCTTTAACTTGCTCCTCCTATTATAGCTATGTTTTATTTTTATGTTATTATTATATATATGTTTTATATTAGCTATGCTGTTCCTATTATACCAATGTTTTAGAAACGAATGCACGAAAAAAAATAAAATTGTACGTAGTAGGATGACATTTTCTGATATTCTTTTCTAATGTTGAGCCTAATTTTGATTGTTAAATTACGAGTATGAAATGGGATCAAATACTTATATAAATGGTAGCTATCCTAAAAACCTAACTATAGATTGAGATGCTATTTTTGTTACCAGGACCTTGGCAAAAGTCATAACCTTGGGTGGCGGGATGGCCGAGTGGCTAAACGCGATGGGTCTTTTGTACAATAAGCATACACTTTTCAAGAACTAGTAACAGTTACTCATTTTATTATTATTTGGAACATATGATTCACCTCTAACCTAATTCTGTATTTAAACGCATTCATTTATCAAATTTACATGAAAAACACTAACAATGAATTATCTTAAGTTAAGCCAGTTAATATCTAATGAGACAGTTTCAGTCCGGTTTCTTCAGAAGAAGGGAATAATCCATTCTGAGAAAAAGTGCTCCAGACTTCATAAAATGAAAATTTATTATAGAAGCAACAGGAGGCCAATTTGGTGAATCATTTGTTCCAAATAATAATAAAATGAGTAACTGTTACTAGTTCTTGAAAAGTGTATGCTTATTGTACAAAAGACCCAACGCGATAGAAAATAGGCGTTGCCACTGACAACCAGACAGATGATTTGAGAACCAGAAGATAGCAAGTACAAAACCCCGAGCCAGGGGAAATTTAAGTCATAACCTTTTTTTAATGCACTTTCTTCATCGATATTTACAGCTTCGACAGTAAGATATGATACATTTCACAATAGACTGCGTCATTCATCTGTTACTGTACTAATACCAAGAAGAGTTATTAATACGCACCGTCGAACTCAATGATACAAACAATTTTCCCGTAACCCGGAATTGGTAGCCAACCATTCTAAATGATAATATAAAATAATCCTATTGGGTGGAAATAGGTTTTGAAAAATTATAATTATCAAAGGGTCAGGTAGAAGGTGGAAACGGAGACGGGAGGGAATTATAGGAGAGTAAGTCAAAGTGACAGTAATTACGAGTTGGGGTAATTTTCTAATTTAGCTGGATGAGGGAAGTAAGGGGTTGGTGGGGGGGGGGGGTGGACTACTTGTCAAAGCCTTGGACCTCCTTGGCCGCCCCGCCTCCAAAATTGCTTCATGTAAATTTCGCTTTGACGTCGTGGAATGTTTGTCTAATCGCGGAAGATATTTAAATTTCCCTTCATGTCAGCCTTCCCTTTATTATCTTTCTACTATATGATTACACGAGGCACTCTGAAAATGGGAAACAAAGGGAGATTGAAGAAAATTACAGTTCAGTCGAAGTAACAGCTTTATTTATCGAGCCATGGTCTTTAAAAGACGACCCATGGAAAATTCAGCGAACATCAATTATGAATTTTTCAAAGACCATTAAGGTTGATAATTTACTCCCGTTTTTTAAAAAGCTTTTTAAATTTTTATATCCATTAGATCGGGGTCCTGTTGGATAAAAATATGAATAATAATTAAAAGATTAGATAGATTTCGTGCTCCATTATAAATAAAATATATATGAAGATTAGTATGTAGCCAAAACTAAATTTTTATTAGACCTCCTTGGGTATGGAGAATAATTATGTGAAGAAAGAAATGTGTTTTTTAAAGTACTGTTATCTAGACTTTGTACTGCCTTTTTATAAATGTTTTTTAGTAATACAAAGCATGGTGCAAAATGCCGAGAAGCAGCTTAAGGAGTCTTGAAGGTACATTGAACTTATGTATAACGACTGGGAGTAGATTGAAATACTCCCAAATTTGGTCCAGATATGATAAAAAGTTAATTAAAATTTTATCAACACTAATAGACATTATAAAATAATTATTACCTTTTTGTACATGATTATTGTGCGGTGAAAATTAAACATATGTTTATTTCTGTTATATCTCAAGAGTTATGGAATTGTTAGTCATGTATGCCTGTAACGGTTGGTTATGTATCAGTACGTTATCAAATGTTCGCAATGTTCTGGGCCTTTCTGGATGGGCCAATATCTGACCACATATTATAACAAGTCAGCGAATAGTGTCAGAGTCCTGCCTTGTACCGAGTCAATGTTTTGTCTGCTAGTTACTCTTTGTAACGTTGCTCATTTGAGTTCTAATTATTTGTTTGACATTTTCCTGTAATAATTTCACTTATAAAAATTTATTTAAACTCACATTGGTGTTACAATGTTAAAAAATTAATCACAACATTTTAAGCAGTGTTTTGAGAAGATTTTTGAGCGCATTATAATTTGGGACTGGACTACTCTATTTCGGGAATTCATTCAGTTTTATCTGAAAGAGAATATTTGATCATTTTCAATTTAGCTGCCTAATCATATAATCGACCAAGGAAAATTGTAAATAAACCAACTTTAGCAATTAAAAGAGACGGAATATGAAAAGATATATTTACAAGGCCGTAATATTCAGCGGTAGGGCCTATAACTTTATACAGTCAACTCAATTACCAAGATGGAGGTTTTATTGGCATTGTTTCTAACTCAAGTTGGGTTATTAAGTTGGGATTAGTTGACCCTGGGGTAATAGCTAATAATAGCTTTTGGAAAGGCAATAGCCACTTCCCCTTATTTATCTGTTTCCCAACCCTGAATTATTTTATAATACTTGCCAAACTATGGAGAATCTGATATATCAACTTGATAATACTTTGTAATTCAGGTGAATCTTTCTGAGAAAAATATTTAAAACCTTATAAAAAGTGTGATTTTTTTTTCATACAAAAGTCACAGCTAGAAATGATGGTACGTTTTCTTGGTACCATAGTTAATCCCAGGCAAAATAAAAATTGGCATGCAGAGGAGATCAGAACTAACACAATATTCTCCTCACATAGATTTACCAGTTTGAAATTGCTGTTATCGGAGTTACCGTTTCTGCAATTACTTTACTTTTACACAAAAACGTGAAAACATTATCTTGTGGATTTCATAGAGATATTTTCATTTTCCTTATATTTGTATTCATATTAATTTTATTACATTATATTTCCTTTACATCCATATTATTCTTTTTCTTAGTATCCTTTTCAAAATGTTTTTATAAACGCATTTATTGATTTTTACTGTATCAAATAATGTATAAAATAATGCATCTAGTATGTAAATGTGAATAAAAAGATAACAAAAAAAAAAAAAAATGAGATGAATAAACCTGTAGAGGAACTACCCATCGGTAATTCTCTAATAATAATTCTAAATTAGAAGATCCCGAGGCCATCTTCTCTTCAGATGCCTCAGTCAGTTGTCAGGAATTGAGGCGGACACAACTAACGTTGCCCGTACTTAACAAGTCAAGAGCAACTTACAGTTGTTTGTGAAAGCTGATTTTCATTTTATTTTTACGAAACCAAAAATAAATATTTCTTATGGGTACAAATAAAATCTGATTTGGCCACTTTTAAACAAATATTTCCTAGTTGTATTCATCAATAGGTTGAATTTACATATCCTCTATATCAAGTAAAGAATGTAAAATTTGTATTAAATTTTAGGTTTAGCTACGTCAAGGGTACGCTGAAGCAGATAGTTACCAACTCCAAAATAATCTTCTTTTTCCATTGTCTTGTGAGACGGTTCATTGCCGCAACATTGACCCTCAATGCTAAAATAAAATTAACATACTTTTATTTTAACAATCGATATCTTCAAATATTTATTCATTATAATTATGCATAAATCTAGAAAAAAACATTTACTGCCCCGTATCATATAAACCAATTAGCCTTAAAACGTATAAGTTCCAAACTCTAAAAAATTGATATGCAAAAGACTTGTTGACATTTTGACTAAACAAAGGATAAATTAAATGTTTGGAATTTGCAAATCAATTCAATTACACAGAGTTACTTACGACAGTGCTGGAGCTTTAGAATAATATATATATTGCAATTGGAGTATTTTTGGATGTCGCTTAGGCGTTTGACAAAGTCTGATGTACCAGAATCTGCAATTTAAACTGAAAAACATTTTAACCCACACCTATTACCTAATCCTTTAATTTTTTTCTTTCCAACAGAATTTTCTCCGTCCAGCAAGGCCAATCTTATTTATTATAAATATACTGATAAAGTTAACGATGAGACATTGGCGGCAACTTACGATACAGCAATCTCCACTTAATATCAAGATCATAAAAAGGCTTTACTAACTTTATAACAAATCTTGTATCAATCAAATGACTGGTTCAAACTTTGGAAAGACAAAATAAATGACGATAAACCTAAAAAACATCACATTTACACTTTGAAGAAATAACTGTCCCACAGTTTGTATTGAAAATATTCCTCAGACTAAAACAGTGAAATACCTGGACTTACTTTCGACCAAAGGATGACATCTGGACATGTCTGGAGTGAAACATACGACTCATAAAATAAAAAAAAAAACTGAAACTACCTTATCCACTTTTTCCAAAAATTTCTGAACTTATAAATTAAAAACTAGTATGTACTAACTTAAACCGATATGGACATCCTCCTAAGATAGCATAGCTAAGAAGGCGAATTTAAATAAAATTCAAAGTTTTCAAAACTATTACAACTCGTAACAAACGCATCAGGTACGTGACAAACCAAACCCTACATGCCGACCTTCACCAACCAATAGTTGGCCAACAACCAACGACCCTCTACAAGCGCGTGTGAATGTGGACCAGGGAACACGATAAAATTGAAATAATTTAAAATTTTAATAAATTATAAACTTAAATTTAACATTTAAAATAACTTATAACTTACTGTTGGATGAATTGTATGTAATATGTGTTATTCCTGCCACATTGGTTTCTAAATTCTTCTCTCTCTTAAACTTATCTATTTAATGAATAAGTTTTACATTATACAATTATACAAACTCATCATTACTTAACAAATTACCATTCTCATTATGAAATCAAAAAGAGATAACTGGATATAAGAACAATAGTGTCGTGGAATGGATCCATTTAAATACAAATCATTTTCTTATCTCATGTATATATACGCCCGGGCACGAAAGCAAATAAATCTGTTGAATGCCGCAGTAAATTGCTCACAGGAAGGATACCGAGGGACTTCCCCTGATAAAGGCATAATGACGGACTGGAAAAGTGAAAAAGGGATCTGCTGCCAAAGGGTCTTGGAAATGCTTCTTGAGAAGGGTCTGGCAGGGCAGCATCCCTACTGAGGTTGGCTCAAAGCCCTTTGCCATGTAAGGAAAAGTCAGCCATGTACCTTCCTTCCTTATTTCTAAATTGGTCTCTTGACTATTGGAAAGGTCAGCGCGGAAGGAATTATTTACAACTAGGGTTAACATGCTTAAAAACGGGTATAAATAAATAGCAATTTTGAGGGAACCTCCAAAAAAATCAATACTTTCTTGTCTAACTAATAAAATTTATATAAATAATTCGATAAAAACTTGTAGACAAAAAAATTAAGCGTATATAATAATTAAAATAAATGTTGTAGACCAATGAATACTCATATACCATTTACACCTAGCCACTGTAACATCGAACCGGCTACATTGGAAGGAAGAATCAGAGGACTAGATTCATATTTATTACTGTTACGCGAACCGAACATTGATGCTCCAACTCCGGTTAGTATGGAGTGCCGATGTTCCACAGGGTTTGTCAAAAAGGTCCAAAAGACTCGTCGGCATATTAACTCCTTTACAAGAAGTACCTGAATCCCTTCATCTGTTATTGCATTACCTTTTGAAAATTTGGCTTTTAACTTTAATAATATTATAGCCTTTACTTCAAAGTATTCCAAGTAACCTCCGGTGACAACATAAGTTAACAAAATTTGACCTCCAACTTGTGGGCCTCCCCTAACATATCAGTAATTTATATGTATATATGAAGTAATATAGGAAGATCTGTGTATGATGTAGCATAAACATTTCGTTTCGTTTTAACCCAGATGAACCTATGGTATGGTTAAAAAGTTGGTTGTTATAATAAAGAAAAAGTTTTTGATAGAGCAACATTTGATGTACATATATATTTATTTTGATATATACACATACTTAAAAGACTAGAGTAGATAGCAAACTTTTAAAATTGAATTTTCATTGTTTATTTTATACTCCTATTATTCAGCATCTAACGACAACGAATAAATATATTTTTACTGCGTTTTTTCGGTAGAATAATAAAAATATAAAGGAATTGGGTTTCTTTTTAGGAGGCGTACGCCAGTTAATTTTACAACCATTATTAGTCAATTAAATGACAAATTATAACTTGCTTAATAGAGATTATGCCGCACGACATGAATAATACGCAATTCAAAAAAAAAAAAATTTTTATTCACAGGTCAATATGAATGAATGATATGAATTTTAAGCAATTTTTGGCAACACTTTTCACGTGTTTACATTTTACTGTTTATAAATAAGTACAACAAGGAGAAGTAAATCCTCCTTTTAATACGTTTTAATTTTGACAATTTCGACTTGTGTCATTCTCACCGATCGGGGGATCTTGTTATTAGTTAATACATTGCCTCAGTATCGAATTCGTATTAATTTGAAAAAAATATTATTAAGATTACCTAATATTAATTAATAACTAAGTGATGGATAATAGGAATCGTTCATATTTATATAACACGAATAACACATATAATAACACTGACTACTTACCACTTTTCATATGATAAAAAGATTTATAATCATAACCCAGAGTGAAAAGGTTATTGTTAAACTCACACTTTAATTTTGATTGCTCAAAAAGTTTAGGTGAACCTTAAACTTTTTGTAGAAAAACTTTATCATAAAGTTATATGAAAAATTTTATTGAACAAACTTTTTCGTAATAAGTTTTTCGTAATAATAACTTTACTTAGAACAAATATAATGAGATATTAACTACCCAAGCTGAGCAGAAATTATAATCTCTTTCGGCGTATAGGCTTGAAGTCCAAAATTTGGAAACTAAAATTTAATTTATTACGGTTACGCAAGATCGAAAAACGTTCTAAAATTCGATTAAGGAAGACGCACCTAGTAAATTTGGGGCCGAATCGAATTTATTTATTTTTTCTTTTCAAAAAAGAAGGATAAAGGAATCTCCCGTTTTGAGGGTCCTCCTGGAGGAAGTGCCTGGTGCGGACCTCTCCACTCCCATTCTAGGCAAAGGAAAAAATACATATTCTAATACAGAAAAAATAAAAAAGGAGCCATTTAAATTTCAATTGTTCCGCTATTTAATAATAGATTTCTCATCGATAATCGTAATCAAACCGAATTTTATTATTTTTAATAGGATTTCATCTCAATTTTACTCTACTCAAATTTACTCTACATATTTCAAAACGGTTTTTTATATTTTTGAAGGCCTGTAGGCTTCGGCCAGGCATATGCTGTCCAATATAAATTTTCGGGGTATTCCGAAGTCCGTGGGGAGTGGGGATTTGATCCCCTCTTTCACGAGGGGTGAGCTGCTTTGATCATAAATTCTCCTTCCACCAATATTTACTGCTGTTACTTAAATATACCACATTTTCTGATGAAACTACAGTTCCCGGTACCTGTTGTTTGGTAACACTTTCCTAAAGGAAACTGTTGAAGACCCAGCAACAGTAAACTGAGAAACAGTAATTAACTTTTTATTATCCGGTAATATTTTAAATCAACTTTATTAAAATGTTTCTTTGATTATTCTTATATCAAACTAGCTGTATATCCCGGTTTCACCCGGGGAATTTCATTTTTCTAATAAACGTGAACAATTCTATAAACAAAATAGCATTATAAACAATTAGATAGCAAAGAGAAAAGAAGAATATAGAAAGAAGAATATACCCAGAGATTGGCTGAAGTTATGCAATTTTAATATGGACAGGTATGAAAGAACCACTGAGCGAAATTTGGAGAATTTAGGACCAACGGTATGGATTTCTATAAAGAACAAACCAACAAACATAATTTCATATTTATTTATATAGATATGTTAATCTAATTTTGATTATAATGTTAAGGGAAGTCACATGTGAAAGTAATATTAGGATTTTCCTAGAAAGAAGGAAAATTTGTTCCTTTACGTTAATGGATTTTCTGGTCATGCAATTGATACGATTTTTTATGAATAAAACTATGGCTAGTGAAAAGTTTTAACATAAAAAAATCTCGTCATTATACTTTTTTGAGAGTAAAGAAATTAAACTTAAATTTTTTTTTATCCCCCAATTGAAACCCCGAAGACCGGGATCCTCGTCTTGCAAGTGAAACCGAGAAGGCATCGAACTAATAATTTATCCAACCTATTAAATTATGAAAACGGCTTACAAAGATCAGTTACAAACCCTTTGGAGATATTAAATATTTGAATCAGTAATACAAGAGACCATTTTCCTTGTTTTAAGCATTAATTCAAGAGCCGGAAGGAAGGACGTAAAGGAATTTGAAACAACCGATCCACCACCCTCGCTTCTTTCTTTTAAAATTTGTATGAAGATGCATGAATTTTAAGGCAATCATAAATGGTCGATAAATGTCTTCCCGCGAGGACAAGGAGCAGTAGATCATAGGAACCTTCCTCGGAAGCTTTGAATACTTTATTTCTTCCAAGAGACACGGAGTCGGCACAAGGGATACATAAATAATAAAATACTCAGTATCCTGCAAAGGCTTTAAGCCCGATTTCCTAAGGCTCTGAAAAACTAAGCGAAGAAAACCTCTTTTTTATTTTAGTGATCAAAAAAAACGGAGTCTCACATAATATTATTTATCACAATGAAAGCTTCGAAAATGTTTGTAAAAATAATAAAATAAGAATACACCATACTTTTACACTTATGCTATTCAGCAAACCAGGTGAGTGAATTATTAATTCTTTACATTTTACTGTAAATAATATTGTGTATAGTTCCGTGGAACTTTAACCTTTTGGCATTTAGTATTTTTATTATTAATTTAAAATTAACATTAACGAGACAGCGATGGGAGGGAACGGGGAGGCTTGGGAGGGGACTGTTGGAAGTAAGCGGTAATACATTATTTTCGATAAAGTTCAGCTTTAATAAAACAATTCAAATCTTACTATGTTCAGTGATGTATTGCTCGAATAATTTAGTATTGAGTAGTAGGAAAACTCAAAAAGAGTGATATTGCAGACTGGTGTTTTACTTTTGTGTGATAATGAACGCCTTCATTTTATGTTATTGCTTGGTTAGTTATTTATTGTAGATGATATTAATTGCAATTTAAATCTCACTAAAATACATATTAAGGCTAATTATATAAGACTTTGCTGTCACCTTGGTTTCCTAACGGTCATTATAAACAGTTTAACCAAAGAAAGTATATTAAGTTAATGTTTACTTCTAATAATCGTTATTTTGTGTGTATTCATTGTCTATGTAAACATATAACGTATTAGGAAAAAAGGGCCTAGAAATTTAATAAGAGCCCTCGCAAGGGTATCATAATAGTAATAATTTTCAATGTGAATGCCCATTGATTCTAGTTTCAAGAAACTAGAAAAACATAATGATTTTACATTAATGCTTGGGGAGCCTGTAATGGATAGTGGTGTCTATAACTAGTTTGGGACAGATTTTTGACCTAGTTATGGACAAACTAGTTAAAAATGATAATTTTAAGTAAATACAATGCGAAAATCGAATCACTGAGTTCCTTAAATGGTAAAATGAACACTTAAATGTTGAAGGCCCTAAAATTTAAACTACTAGGAAAGGAAATATACAACTTTCCCATATGAAAACTCATGGTCGCTATTTAACACACTGATCTTGAGATAACTTAAAAAAACACCTGCTAAACATTCTAAAACCAAGTTGTATTTATGTCATTCATACAGTTGTCAACAGTAAGGATTGTACTATGTATCTATCCACTGACGCTACAGCCCATGCAGGACTTTGGCCTCCGAAAGAATCCTCATCCAATCCCCTCTATCAGTAGCAATAATTGTACTAACAAGCATTCTGTACTTCAGCCTTAAGAAACCAAGAAGCTGTAAATGTAAAGCACAATGAAGCTTGTTCTTTATATTGCAAAATCAAACGGTCCATAATTTTGCCATAATTTTGTCCAAAACTGGTGCATTTACACTATAGCACACCACTCAGCTCCATGTCTATTTTTTTAAAGAGAATGATTCAAGAAAATATCTTACATGAAGGAATTATGACCTCACTTGAACTGAAATTACTTCTGGAAAGAGAAAATAAAAAATAAAATATATGGTCATGCTTTTAACACTGCCTAGGGGTTTGCGGTGTCTTTAAAACTATAGATTGATGAATTATGGAATCTTGAAATCTTCTCTTTTCAGTTATCAAAACATAGAAAACAAAATATGATCCATCATGCCTTGGTAATTTTCCTAAACGTGGATAGGGACCTTTACCCCTATCACTTTTGCGCAGAACGTCTTCTTCATTTTCACCTACAGCCATGTTCTCCGTCTTTCTGAAATTAATGTTGAGACCAGGAGCTTCATACAATTGTTTCAACTGGAGGACAACAATCTGCAGGAAAACTTTCCTCCGGGTCATCACCACCTGATCATCCGTGAAGAACAGTTTCAGTATCTCGTCACCGAAATAAACTCCATAGTCCCGACATTGCCTCATCCATTGCATTACTACGAGTACGTGATCCAAATATCCAAAAATACCCGAATACAGGCAACACCCTGCTTCATAGCCTCTGTCCCAGAAAATGGCTCGGAGAGATGATTTCGAACTTTCACTCTGAATAGATCGCTTCTTCCTTCCTTTTTAAAAAATTAATTCCTAAATATTATATTTTAGGTAGGGTAACTGTACCAATAGTTGACAGGTTAAGAAAAAAATATTAGATTATTGACACTGTTTACTAAAATATTGATGTTAGGTTAATCTTTGTTATGAATTTAGTTAGGCCAATCTCTCTAGAAAACTGGGAGAACAATATCCTATCGTCTACATTTACGGTTTTTATAAAAAATGATTTCTTTGAACCTTCTAGAATGTGCCAATAGTTGACACATCAAAATGGAAAGGTTTGAAATGTTGACATTTATTGTGCCAATAGTTGACACTTTTATTATTTTTTAATTTCCCAAGGAGAATAATAGGTAATAAGGACTGCAATAAAAGTTAATCATTTTTTATTTATAAACTATTCAAAATTGAAACGAAACATATAAAATTTCCACAATTTAATTACTTTATACACAAACACTTGATAGACAAAAGAAAAAATATTAAACTGAAAAATGAGATCATCCAATTAAGAATAATACAGATACCAAATAACAACAATCATTTTAAATTAATCTACCTCAAGTGGGAAACTAAAGTGGTACCTTTACTGTCCATTAAGGTGAAAACTTTGGGCATTTGTATCGCAGATATAATATCACATGATGGGACTGTGCAACATGTATCGGTGTTAATAAAACTTGTTTTCATCAGATTGCATGGTTGTAAAAGTAAAACCAGAATCTCTAATTTACTTTAGAGACTTGTGCCAGACATTTTTTACGCTTAAATCTCTTATTTGAGAACCCAAGTATTATAAATTTTCCTTCATCAACACTTAAACTATCTTGCTCCTCCACTTGAAGAAATATTCCTTGATCAATATTAATTCTCTGCTCCTGCTCTTGGGGATCTAAGGTTTTCTGATTTTATTTCTCGTCCCAAATTTCTGTTTGGGATAGTATGGTTTCGTCTACTTCCAGTGCTGCAGCATTTTCAGGTATCTCCTGATTAAATGAATTTTTCTTAGGTTTCTTCTTGAATATCTATTTACAACATCTATAATTATTATAAGTTTATAATAAGTTGTATAATTCAATCCATTCAACTATTTAACTTTACGATATATTTTATTCCCTAATAAAATAAATTCCGACTGTTACGATTGTTACTTAATTTAAAAAATAAACAAAACAAGATTATGCCAAATAAAGCTGAGGCTATGCATGGATGTCAACTATAAACACACAGGATGTCAACTTTACAAACAGAATATTCCACTCGTTGACACGTTTGAACGGTTAGTTGACACCCCTGTCGAACATTCTACTACCGATATTAAACCCAGATATTTATCAAATCAAGCAAATTATTTTAAACTATCAGTTTCATCAGAGTAAAAAACACCAATAGTTGACATTGAAGTCAACTATTGAAATTAAGAATTAATTTTTGTTCTATTGGTTGACACCCACATTTAAGCCTTATAACATTGTATAAATAAATCGAAAAGGATATCAAATGATTCCCATGAACTTATTGAATATCATGAAAGTAGTTAAAAAATAATTTAACACAAATAAACCCACTAAAAAGCTTATTTAACTTGACTTCCACCATAATGAAACCAGGGCAGCAGAAACCAAGTTTTCAGGCTACTAGAAAATTCGCAATTACAACCTCTTGCAAATAAGCTTGAGTTTTCATCACACTAATGCCGATGGCAGCACAGCTAACTAGTATAAATTGGCAAATTACCGCCAAATTTTGAACCAAAATAATCAACCCTGAATCTTATTATTCACACTTTTTGTGCAAAATGTCAACTATTGGAGCACTGTCAACTTATGGTACAGTTAACCTAAGTAAATACATTACAATTACATTATTTCATCATGTATAAAAATCTAATTTAATTTATTTATTAATAATTAAGAAATTTCTATATTTTTTTATTAAAAAATTTCGTCCATGGCCGAAAATTATTCTAAATTTATCTAAATTTCCACGTTGAATTTAGAACTAATGCAAAATTTATTAAATAATCCCTAAGAACATAACAAACATATTTTTGATTAAAATCACAGTAAAGATTTTATAATATTTGCGTCTTTTTTTTTTTTTAAACTTGATATCAGTTGTCTGAAGAAGAGTATAAATAAGTTATTTTTAATGCCCTTGCAATTAAAAGCATTCTTAAGGAAAATAAATATATTTAGGAATTAATTCAAATCGGAAAAGGGTTATAATTGATTTGGAGACGGTTACAATCGAACTAGAAAGGGTTATATTTGACGTCGAAATGATCACGATAGACTTGCATGCAAAATCATAATTTTACTACACGAAAAAATTGAGAATGAAATTTGAATTCTGTTAATTCAATAATGTAATTGAAATTAGACTAATTATAAATAAATAGTTTTTTGTTTTTTCTTTTGCACAGTAAAATAATTGATTCATAATTTCGATCAAGGGCATAAGCATTGAATAGGATGCCTCTGAAGTACCCTTCCAATTTCAAGTGGTGAAGAAGTTGTCGGCTGAGACTATAGTTAAGAGAGAAACATAAGGCCAGTTAAAATCCTAAATGACCTTCAAACCAACATATTCTTATTCACTAATTCGATTTAAATACTACGCCACACCTTCAGTTTCAGTGATCTTTCTACCACAGTTAGGTGGAATTTTTCTGAAAGACAAGGGACTTTCCAATAATTTTTAACAGATGATTAATAAATTAAAAGGGCATTAATGTCCATCCGTATTGTGTGTCCTTAAGGACCAAGACCTAACGTAATCTTTCAAAAAGAGGCATTAAAAGATCGGATGCTTTGCGTGTGATTTTTATTTGGGAAAACATGAATATTCTTTCTTTTGATGAGGAGAAAATATCTAAATAATTAACTTATGAAAAGAAAATGAAAATAATTCCTAGTATACAATCCATTTCATACAAACGGCAAGGTGTTCGGGCAGTGCGGGTTTCCCCTGTGAGAATGAAGGCGTATTTTCCATTGGATTTACTCGATTACCAATTTTCTTCATTATTATTAATTTTTTAAACTATTTTCTTTTTTTTAGCTTTGAATCAAATTTGAGTTTAGGATAAAAAATAATTAATAAATTTTACTATAAAAGATTAAAGGCGTTTATTCTTAAATCATTAAAAATTTTCTAGCTTGACCCGTGCAACGCATTTCGCAGGAAGATTTTTATCAGCTTTTCACTTCTCGGTTTCACGTAACAATGAAATAAACTTTTTTTGTTGCCTGCTCACCCCCCCCCCCCCTCCCACGTGCTTACAGGGTATTTATTTTTCTACAGCTGTGTTTAACAGTTTTACTTCCTGAACTTCATTTTCTGACATTCTCGAAAAAGTTCCTCGAAATCTTCCTAGTATGATTAAATCACCTGATTCTGATTTCAACTAACATACCTTATGACACACATAATTTACATATCTGATGTATAACTGATCAAAGGAATATATGAATAGGTTAAATTCAACTAATCAAATAAATAAGTTTGAAGTGAAAGAAGATAAAACCTATAAAGACATCAGTATACATCATGAGCATCTCTACTCCTAAAGTATTCTTCTGACACTGGACGGGGTAGTAGTCTTTTAAATGATGAAAACTACATAAAATTAGTTTTTAATCATGGAATGCCTACAAAACAATAACTTACAAAACAGTAAGTTCTAGAGATTCAAAACGCAGGGCCCATGTCCTCGAAACTTATATTAGTCATAAAACTCGCGTTGAAACCAATTAAATGCACATTGTCCCATTTTGATCCGTTTACTAAAATTCCTGCTATAAATCGATTTTATTATTTTTTAGGGATGGCGGGATGGCCGAGTGGCTAAACGCGTTAGAAAATACGCGTTGTCACGGACAACTGGACAGATGATTTGAGAACCAGAAGATAGCAAGTTCAAAACCCGGAGCCAGGGGAAATTTAATAATACTCGGCTTTAATCCCCCACCCTTTCCCCTGGCCCGGGAAACCCCGTATAGCCTAAACGGCAAGGAAGGGGTAGAAAAAAAAAAAAAAAAAAAAAAAAAAAAAAAAAAAAAAAAAAAAAAAAAAAAAAAAAAAAAAATCGATTTTATTACTTGTTAATAAAAAGAAAAAACACTAACCATAGTTAAGTTCTGGGAAACTGGTTCTTAATGTCCTTATTCAAATTTATATAAACTAATTTGATCCACTATAATACGTTAAATCACAACGTTTAAATCAATTTTATTAATTTTGGACCACATTCATGGCATTTGATCACGACCTTGGACCTTACATTTCATGAAAGACCGATTTCGAGGCTACGTGAAATAATAAATGTGGGATTCTTCACAATGATTGATAATCAGAAATTTTTGTAAAAAAACTTCAGGATGATCAAATAAACATTTGACTATTTTCCACCACAAAACTCATATTTTATCCTTTAACATCGATGAAGTATTATTTCAACAAAACATAATTATACTTTTGATGTAAACTTCAGCTGCATTAATATTCATGTACTCGCCCTTACGCAGAACCAATTTACATATACGCAAACAATAATGTGTGTACCTTACTTGTTCGGTTAATTAAATGATTACTGGAGATACTATTCTAATTAGACCCTTCCTATGGAAGCAACCAGTGGTGGAATGATGTTTTTGTTAATTAGTGACTGAATGAACCCATCCTCTCTGGTATACTTTTCTAATGGTAGCGCCGAACAATGGAAGCTTGCAGAAACCAACTAAAATGAAATCTCATCTAATAAGTTATCTTTATTTTTCCATCGTACCTACTTTCCTAATCAGTAATTCTGGGTACTATTTTTTTTCGATAGCTGAACAGGAAAGGGTGGAGGGGAGTGACATTCCAAATCGGTCGCTTTTAACACATGTGAAAATCTGCTGATAATTTATGTTGTTAACTGATTATTGCGACATAAATATAATAAAGAAGTGGTTTTATGTCAGTAATTAAATTAATTTATCCATTTACTATTCAACATTCAACTTTTTGTCCAATCAGTAGTTTTTAAAAAAACTCCAATCATTGTGCACCATTTTAAAAATGCTGTGTGCATCTCTTATTAAAGAAAAATCAGTTATTGTAATTAAAAAATGAGAAAATTCCTTATCTGTCTTCATCAAATATAACAATATTTTTCATTGTAGATTTAAACAGCGAAAGCCTTAAAAAAATGTGTGAAAAATAAATAAAAAAAACAGTAAAAAAATGATATACATGCTACTCTATATTTATACAAATTCACTTCTACTAGATACACTTATCATCATTCTAGGTGCTAGATTCTTTTATTAGCTCTCTTCTATAGTTCCCAGCGTTCAGATATAAATTGAGGCTGTCCCACTGTTTTCTATCCAGAAAATTTCAAATTGATAATAACGCAAATGTATTCTTCCAAAGTATTTCACTCTTAACTCATTTAAAATTTGGCGTACACCTACAAAATCATTACATGGTGAACATTTAGTTAATATGCTCTATCTATCACATATTTTACCCAATATATATAAAAATGTTTAAAAATGAATAGACAACTCTTGGCAGACGGTTTTTGTAACCATGTTAACAAAAGCTTATTTTTTATTTTTGTCTAAGAAAGAAATTATAAATTTATATTTAATAAAGCTATTTACCTATCTATCTATCACATATTTTACTCCTCATATTTAAACCCAGCATTTCCACTCTAGCTCTCATCGTTGTACTCATATAGTGGAGTGTTTTATTAGGCTAAGTATATGAGCTCACTAAGGGCACTAAAAGGCAAAAAAAAAAGTTGGATACAAACACTGAGATTGATAACAATGGTTATGCTATATTTTTATAAAAAAAAAAATCTTAAATCATTATAATGAAATTAAATGAGATGGGAAAAAGTTTTCTTTCAGCTGAATTATGACACAAGTTTCCTGTTTTGAAATACATCTCAGCGTCAGGAATATTGAGTCAGACTTACTTTACAGACTTAGTTTTCCTTGCTAATTTCCCGATGCAGTATTATATTGTGTGTCAAGTTGTAGAAGACAGTCATATTAGCACACATTGATCAACTCAAAAAAATCACATCAATCAAATAAGTCAACACCCAGTGCATATCGTTCAAGTTTGACTCATACAAGCTCCTACATGGAGATTAATAAAATTTGAAGAATATTATGTTGGATATACATACACGTATATGTAAAACATTTTACTTTTTCTTATAATCGTCTGCCTCTTTGCTGATTATCAGAATAGTTACAGAAATTTAAAAACATGACAAAAAATAAAATCATCTAATCAAATCATCATTTGTCTGTAAAGCAATTTTCAATCTTCAAATTAATTTTGAAAATATATACTAATAGTAGTGACTTGTGTTAACGATTAGCGCTGGGCCAGCGCCACGACATTATTCAGAATGTTTATAATTATTAGAAGTCGAAAAACATAATTTTATTTTGAAAGAAATACTTCATGCCTATCCTCATCGAAAGCTTGACTGATGTCTAAGAAAACGCACCAAGGTAGTAATAATAATCATAATATGATGTTTAAACAAAGTAAATCGATAAAATCTTGCAGAGAATGGACCGAGTCAGGGCGGTATCCAACCATTCCTAACCGGAGGATGTAAGCGGTCAGTTCCTGATGGAGCCGGGAGATAGCAGTCTTTGGAAGTGAGTAGTCGTGATGAATGCCACGAATCGATTTAAATCTTTATTACGTTCCACCCAATCGGATTATTTCTAATACAATATTAGAAATGGTTCTGGCAGATTCTTTTTTTTTTTTTAGAGTAAACACCTTTTCTGACCCAAAATCAAACAGAACCGCAATAATATTACAGAAATGCTATTTCTATCAAACTATTTTATAAAGTTTAAAAATAGCGTGGGTGTTTAAATGTTTCGAAGTAGTGTATCGAAGAAACACCTTTTCTTTGTATTGTTTTTGTTTCTTTTTTGCCGGATTTTAGCAAAATCGTGATGGAATAAAAAAAACATAAAAACATTCATTAATGAAATCACAAATAGTTGTTCAAAAACAGAACCTAATCATAAAAATAAAAAATTAAAGTAAATTTTATTATTGCATTTGAATCATTGAATGGATAGTTGGGTAAATCGTGAATAAACGGTCTTGACATTGAATTCTATATTAATCAAGAATTACTAAACGTGACCAGTTTTCAACAATTTACCAAATGTGAACAAACTGTCATTAAATTAAAAAACAACAACGTAATTAAAACATTAGCAAACACTATAAATATTAGTTTTTAAATATATATCATCATCATTACTGCTCTTCAACACTTCTCCTTTGTTTTCAATATTTAATTGTAAATTATTTTAAACATAACTGTAACGTTTAATTTTTTTAGTTAACAATGATTTTGGTCCTCCCAAAAACCAATCTTTGGAGTGCATGACAGTATTATTTTTGAATTTTCCATAGAGAGAACAGATTTCGCACCACATCCATTTTTAATATGAGAGATAAAGCGCGGCTAGATTTTAAATTCATTTTTCTATTAAACGTAATTATTCCGTACTAGTAGTACTTTGCTTATTGAACAATGTAATGTTAATATTGACTTTCTTATTTCTTTACGTTTTTATATCTTTCCCTTTTTAAATAGTTATTGAAAAATTTATAAAGCAGTATTTTTTTTTGTTTGTATTTAACTTATACAAATTCCGTAAGTTTCTTTTCAGCTGTTAGACATTAAGTTGGAATAAACATGTAATTAATAAATAATTGTAATTAAATTTAAAAAAAAAGCAAAATATTGATGCATAAAATTATTCTACATTCTACTACAAAACTAAAGTTATAGACACATAGTAGAGGTCCATCATTGGAAGAACCATGTACTGGAAATGTTTTTTAAATATTTATCGAACATTCTCATGTAGCTTTAGTAACTACCATTTGTGCCGTCCAGTTGGCAGAAGGACCATCTCCAATTTTAAACTTTTGCAGGAAAGCAATCTAAATATTATTTCTCTTTGGAAAATTTTTACTTTTTTATGCATGTATATTTTCGTAAGCTATTTTAATTTTCTGCCTACTATTGCTTGTGATTCTGTCAACTGAAAGGCTAATTTTATTAAATACTAGCTAGTGTGCCCGGCTTCGCTCCGGTAGTTGTGTGGCAGTTTCAATAACAGAAAAACTTTAAAATTAAAAGAAATATAGAACAAAATTAGCACTTTCTTGAAAATTTTAACATTGTATCAATATTAAGATTCGAGATCTGCAGTGTCCGCCCAAATAAGGAACCCTATATACTTTATAGGGTGTTGAAAATGGTGGATGAACAATTCATTTTGCTGCAACTTTGTCGAGTCATGCATCGTTTTTGATGGTTTCTGTGATTATGAATCCTATAAGCCCATTCCAAGCAGTCAGCAGATAATAAGTTATTAGATTATTAGTTAAAAAAACTATATTTGGAGTACAACTTAAGCGCCGACTACTGTGATGGTCCCATTAGATCCAGAAGTTTAGAAAATACCGAAGATTCATAGAAACTTTTTTTGTAAGTCCTTTCTTCCAGTTCAACCTCCCTTAATTTATCCCCCCCCCCACACACACTCATTTGGCCGAACTCTGCACTTCTCCTATCTTACTACTGTTACAAAGTGAAAACCAAAATATCATGAGGGCACAATTTTTTCATCATATTTCTTTTTATCCTGAACTATGAACGGTGATAAAATCTTATTGAAAACATGTATATTTGGAGTCAATTCATCATTTTGTCAACTGGAATGCTCATCATACATAGTAATAAAACCATTTTTCATAACTACATACAATAAGAACACTTCAAACTTGTTATTTTCGGTTTATAATCAGTCTATTCAGCTCTTCTTTTTTGTTTCATGTCTGTTTTTATTCGCTCACTCATATTGCATTAAATTTACTTAAGTATATGCTAGATATTGATTAAATGTAATGTGTTAATCAATTAACCTTCTTATGAGAAAATTAATTTTGTAAAGTATCCAGTCGGTTTTCTCATTGATTGCAGATATGTAAAATCATTAATTTATTTTAAAAGAAAAGGTGAAACTAATTATTTCACCTGATTAAACTAATTATTTTCGCTTGATTTTTTAGTAATTTAAAAAGAACAGCTGACAAAATATATAACCTTTACAAATATAACGGAATGAATGAACAATAAACATTGAGTGAAACACCTAGCGCTTCCTGGTGGTCTGCAGCTCGAACTAAATTTTTCATTCATAAGCTCGCTAATTACATGTTGCGAGAGTCTTAAAATTCCAGTCCTTTTCTCTTCAATTTCACACCCTTAAGAGAAAAACGGAAACCTTCTTCTCCGTTAGGGGATCTACAGTTACACGCTGACATAAACCTCTTAATCGTATGTGGAGTCGTTTCTGAGCCTTTTCGGCACGCACATTGAACACTTTGCTTTATAATATATATTGATTTATTTAAAGGAGATTATAGTAGCCAAGAATTTGGAATATAGCCTGTTTTTGTAAAATTAAATACAATTTTGTCAATAACTATTCGGCGCAGATATATTAAATAAATGTTTAGAAAATATATGTTTATTCTGAAATAAATTTAAAAACCGGTCTATGAGGTTATGTAAAATTTTTGAAGTAATATATTAGTTATATAACTGTAATATATTTGATTATTAGCACAATCCGAGGAATATTAAATTGTTTATGAAATAACTGCTTATTAATTGGTCAAATACACCAAAACAGTTAAGTACGTCCTAATAGACTGTTACGAATTCAATGCTGTATGACAGAAATTTAAATTGGCTAAAAGCTTGAAAGGTATGTCGGAAGATTTTGCATGCCTAATAGTGATAAAACAATATAAAAAAGAGATAGTGTCAATGACCCTCTAGGGTAGCGTCAAACATTAAATAAATAATGTTTTTTTTTTATCGTAAGAAAATAAATTAGTTTGTTTAAAATAAGAAAAAAAAAAAAAACGACGGCCCATTTAGGTAATGGCTTCGCAAACTGAGTGGAATGATCTCTCTGACACGAGTCCATTGTTCTATAAGGAACGCTTCGCCAAAAACCGTGACCACAACTAATCTCGGAATAGGGATCTAAACGCGAGAAGCGAAAGAAGTGAGATATTACAAATAGAACATGACCAATCTGTGGAGGAAGATCTACTGTCGTGGCTGGAGAAGGGGAAGGGGGGGGGGCAGCTATCTGATACAGGTATGGGAAAGGACCTTTGATTAACAGCTCGCAGGATTTGGCCCCAACGATGGAAATAAACATCCTTATTAGATCATTATCTTCCATCCTGATGCTGCACGTCATCCATATCAGCTGATTTATATTTCCCGCCAAACCGTTAGAGACAAACATCTGATGCCTTCTTCGTGCGGTTAGCGAAGGGAGGAGATTCGGAACAAGATCACTAACTGAGGGATGATTTATTGCATTCCATCGTAAACATTTTCTTCTCCCAGCTTCCGCGTCATCTCAGTTACATGAAATGACCTTCTTTGCACTACCTATTAATTTCTCTTCGAAGAAATTTTTCTTCTCGCTCTGTCTAATTTTCTCAACCTTAGACACAGACCTGGGCATACAGTGTTCAGTAATACATTTTTTAAAATACAAAGTGTTTTTTAATGACTGTTTAACCCTAGACCACAAGCGTCACTCAACATATCTTAAACAAAAACGTTCAAAATTTTACGATTTTGAGGCAACATTTTTTTTGCAAAAAAGTAAGACAAGACTTATTAAAACTAATGGTTTATTAAATAAGAAAGATACATGGAATTTATAAAAATAGAAATATATATATATTTATATATATACATATATATATATATATATATATATATATATATATATATATACATATATATATATATATATATATATATATATATATATATATATATATATATATATATATATATAAAACTTTGGATTATTTTAAGCGTCACGGACATCTATATGACATGGAAACTTTTTATAACCTGTTGTTTGTATAACATCACTTTATGATACGGTCGATGCAATAACGTCAAATCGGTCGATGCTACAGTGGGAGTCCTAAAATTTGCCTATTCATATTAATTAGGATATGTATCGTTAACCAGTATCTGACATCAAAAAAGCTAGGGGCCTCCATTTTACGCCCCAACCGAAGGACGGCGTAGCCAAGGATTTTTATTCGCTTTAAAAAATCCTTGGGCCAGTTGGCGGGCTACTAACCCGCGAACTTCTGTAAAGTAGTTAGGCTAACCACTACACCAAAACTGACTTCTATAACCTTGACATGTAATTTTTCTCGTAGAAGTAAAATGAAGTAAAGTGATCAGGAAAGTAAACTAGATTCAAGAGAACAAATAAAAAAAAAAACAATATTATTTCAACCAAATGCGCAGAATTCTCAAGAACGGACTAGGGTTTAATGGATGTATAGGGAAAATGAACAATAAAACTCAGAAGTTTTTCGAAACCAGTATGAAATGAGGTTTTAAGAACCTTGGTGAGTATCAAATGATTTCTAAGCAGGATAGATTACTAAAGAAAAGATACTTTAATCATAAATAATAATCTGCTTTGATCGAGTTAAAATTTCCCAGATGTTAATAAAAATTATGAGTCTGATTGCGTGATATTCTGATTCAAAGAAGCGCATATTAAATTTTATGGACAAAACTATGACACTGTTATCCTCTGTCAGTGGCGAAAGGTGGGTTAAGGTAATTATATTAGTATAAAAGTTTTGGTTTTCCTTATTTTGAAATTAAAATCTACCATATTTTATTATTTCGAAAAATCGCATTTTTTATTTCTTTTTGTTTCTTAAAATTAGTGGGGGAAAAAAAAAATATGATAATATTTGCTTTGTTTTTGATATGTCCTGAAGCATTTATAATTTTTATGAAGCAATTTAAAGGTAGTTTTTTATCAAAATACGCTGCATTTTATTATATGTGTACATCACTGATCTTTATGTACTTTTGGCCAATTACAGTAACGGCAAAATCTATCTTGGAAACACCCTGCGTCGCAAATGCAACTGGAATGAATGAGAGGAATAATGGACATTATTAGAACTAGAATAGACGATCCTGAAATCGTGTTCCATTGTTAACACTGGAAGCCTCCCTTTGGTTATTAGAATTAGTGTTGGTCGTTTCGACATATAACCGTTAGAGTGTGTAAATGTCCTGCATCGGGCTTGCAGTTTTATAGACCTCTCGACTAAAATTAGTACAACCAGCACCGCGCAGGCGGAAAAGCAAGATCGCTTAGGTTTTTTGCTGTTTTGGTTTTAACTTAAAACTAAATCAAATAAAAGAGCTATTAAATATATAAAATAATTAATTAAATAAATGTATAAATATGATGTATGAGAGTATAAAAAAAGTTATGTTTGGTATTTTTGCATAGAGGATTTGGCTTAATGCATTTTTTCATATATTGCTAGATTGTATTTTTATTTTAATATAGCTTATATAAATATACTTTATCCAACAATGTTATATTATTTGATTAAAATACTGAAGTTGTAGTGTGATAAAATTATTTTCGAAAAAATTAGTAATTTGTAAAATATGTCAGGAAACAATAGAAAAAATCTGCTGTTTGAAACAGCCTTGGCCGTTTAGGTGCCTCTTTATATATAGCAGACAGTTATATAAAGGGATAATTTTGTATAACCCTTTGTACAGTAAGTGAAACACATAGAGAAAAATTCTGAAAGAACGAATACCTCTAGTGTATTCGACCAGGCTTCAAAGGCCTTTGGATAACAACTGACCCTGAATACAAGACTGAAAATTTATATTGTTCCAAAAGAAGTAATATATAAAACATATACTTACCAGGCCTAATTCAAAGCTAATGGAAGATAAAATTTAAAGAGCTTTCTTTTTCATTTTCTCTAATATCTATAATTAAAATATAGATTTATAACTTATAACTTGTTATATTGATTTATTATTGGTAAAATTTTCTTAATTTAATCTTACTAAAAACCAAGTAACAGCCAATGCAATAAATAAAACAAAAGAGATGAGGTCGAATAACCAAAGCCAGGGAAATTTAATAATTCAGCGACAAGAAGTTGAAAAGGTAGACAAATTTTGCTATCTTGGAAGCCTAGTCAACCAGGATAGGGGAGCAGATGAGGACTTCAGTAGCCGGATAGTAAAAGCAGAACAGGCCATCTCTCAGCTCTGGTCTGTCTGGAGGTTCTGAAAGGAGATTATGATCAACAGCAATATTAAAGCTGTAATACTCTAGGCTTGTGAGACCTGGAAAGTCACTAAACAATTAAATATGCAGACTTTCATGAACGGGTGCCTGCGGAATATTCTGGGAGTGGTGGCCTGAAATTATCTCGAATACAATGAATTGTGGGCACGAACTGGACAAAAACCCATTGACCAGGTCATTGAACAGAAAATAGAGACATACTCTTCGGAAGGACCACACCTAGGCAGAGTTTGGAGTGGAATCCCCAAGGAAAAAGAAGCCGAGGACGGCTTAGAGAAACATGGAGACGGGCCCTAGAGAAGGATATACGGAGAACAGGGCGGTTAGGTGTTTAGGAGCTTGCGGGACTCGTGAATGCTCTATGTCCCACCTAAGGGATTTAATGATTTTAATAATAATAATAGGTTCTTGATTAAAAACGACAATGAAAAAACACAAAATCCTTAAAAGCAATGTACGTGTAGTACGTATTCCTTACTGCTACACTTAAGAGCAACGGCAGATCCATGGGGGATGTTGAGGATAGATACCTTCTGCAATGTCGAAAAAAAACACAACAAGATTACTGCAATAGATGAACGCTTCTCAATTATTACAAATTTTTAGATTTTTATTTTCACGGCGCTAATACCCGGTTACAGGTCTTGGCCTCCACCAAACATCACGGTCGTGTACCGACACCATCCAGTTTGGAACTTCTAGGATGTTGCGAGCATTTCTGCCAATCCATCAGACCACCTCAGCTTTGGTCTCCCTCTTCTTCTTTTAATATGCATCGGCAGAGTTAGCAATGATTATCCAACTGCCATCCTGGCGATATGTACTGCATGTACCAAGCGCTGTAACTTCGTTGTTCTCAGGACATTAGTTTCTCCGAAAGCGTTGTACAGCTCCTGGTTATTGCTTCGCCTCTATTCTTCTCCAACTTTCACAACTCCAAAAAAAAAAAATGGGAGAACTTTTCTTTCGAAAATAAGGATGTCCTTTTCCGTTGCTTTTTTTTTCGTGAATTTAATAAAGTACTTATTATTTTCCTAGATAAATAAGTGTGATGTTTTTACGTTTTATTAATAATTATTTATTCTTGTATTTTCTTTTCTAACAACCAGCACTAACCAGTTTTTTCTAGGACGGCGCCTAAAAATTGATTGCTGTTCGTTAACTTCGTCAGAGCAGTTTTTCAGTATTGGTTAGTTTTGTGGCATAGGAATGCAAAATCTAAATCTATGAACCAAACTTTGTCTCGTTCAGATCAGTCGTCTTTTTCAAATTACCAGTGGTCCATTTTTTTTTTTTACCCGTCCTTCGAAGTCCTAGTCAGAATTCAAGATTCGAAATGAAGAACCATCACTTCTTAATACAATGCACTTTCGTTTGATTTCTCAATGATCAAACTGCATCGCTTCTGAGGACCGAAAATGTCATTGCTACAACCTAATTTATTTATACTTTGACGAATTTATTAAATACAAGTTTTTCTCTCTGTTATGTTTATTAAAAAAATATCACGAAAGTTAAAGTTGCCTAAGCAGTGATTTTTTTCCATGAACTGTTTATAATGAATGAAGTTGTCAATGATAAGAAGTAAGATAAACAAGAAAATAAAACTCTAAGCTGAAAAACTTGAACTTAGATCATTATATTATAGAAAATTATAGATATATAGGAAATATTTTTTGGATGTGAAACTAAAAGTTTACAATGTCAGCAAGGATGGGAAATGGAAAAGCAAATATAAAAACAATTTTAGGTCAAAGTTTTTTTTACCTAGTACCAAGTTACCAACAATAATAACTAATTTTAATGCCATTTGGTGGTGGCCGGTAAATAAAGTTATCATTTTTCGAACATGGAACTTAATACCAACATTTAACTCTTCACTCTGAAGCATAAAAGTTTTGAAATAATAGAGATGCTATAAAAAACTCATTATAATAATTACACGATCATCATAAAAATGAAATAAAAGCCGATCCATCGATAAATTATAATGTTTGTAACGAAGCAGTACATTTCACTTACAAAGGTTTGGATGCCTGCCAAAACGGGATTGGAATGGAAAGGCGGATCGGGCTGAGGCCAATCAATCTGTTTTGATGTCCGAATCGACTAATTACAGATCACTCTAACAAAGGCAGATGCCAAGCGTTGTTAAACATTTGCAGAACAATGCCAGCCAATGCCCTGAAATTGTTAATTTATCTGCTAACAATCAAATTAGCAAAGCAAATACTTTTTTTTTTCTGAATGATTTTGGAAATATTTACATATTACATTTGTACTGTAAGAAAAAACAGCTACATGGTAAAATTAGATGTAAGCATTGTACAAGTAGTATTTTAGCAATTTAAAAACTACATGGATCCTAAAAATACTTCATTTTTAATGCTAAATACACAATATGTTTTTCTTTACCATAATGCTTCTGTTATTCTTCAGTCGACAAGTTATATCTTCACGAAGGAGTTTAAATTAATTAGACCATATATAATAATTTCAAAGAAAAAATTTTATGTAGGAGCATTACGCTAATTAGAAAGAATGAAATAAATTATTATACTAAGATTAGATTTAGATGAAAACCAGTTTGATAAAAGCTAAATACTGTGGTACAAACGTCACAAACGTACAAACGTTACAAAAGTCAATTTGGATTGTTACATTGCTCACATTGAAGTTACCAATTTAATCTTGAATCAACTCCGTTATAAAAATGCATAAATCGTTGTTAATCTTGAGCAATCTCTTTTATAGTACAAAATGAGTATGCATTTCATTCCGTCGTGTTGATTTATTAAAAATCTTAAGTGAATAGGTTTTTATTAGTAGGCTTCAGATGCACATTCGGAATGAAAGGCTATGTGGGTAAATGCAGCAAAAGAGAATATTTGAACGGTGGGAAGTTTAAATGTGGTGTATTACTACATGCAATGTTGATTAACAATTGCAAAAACCAGTCTTCAGGAAAGGATCATTTGAATGGTTTAACGGAATTATGGAAAGGGGGGCGTAAAGCAGAAGCCCCATAGAGGGCTACCACTAAGGAAGTACTTCCTCACCGTCGGGTTACGCCTAGAGAAAATACGGGTCCTCCCGAACTATTGAATTTCTCAGATTCTAACGGGACATGAAGGTTTTCAAGCGAAGCTTTTCAAGCATGGAAAAACATCGATCCCCTATGTTCTAGTTGTGGGGTCCGAGAAACCGCTGAGCACGTTGTTGTTGCCTATACTGCCTGTGAGACATTAAGGGCCAAGGTGCTGAAGGAGAGCGACTTCCCTCGCTCAGCTGATGACCAAATAAGCTGCAGCAGATGACGCAAAAATTTTGATGGAAGTTTTGAGACCAACCCACTTCTCCTTGGGTAGATGACAAGGGACTCCAGAGGCCGCCAGGCAGAGAGCCTAAGAACAGTAGGGTGGCTGATCTGCAAGACATTGAACGCTGTGCACATAATGTAAACTAAAACACAAGTATACATATCATACCATTGTTGCAAACACTGGTATTACCTCAATGATAAGGAGAGTGAGAAACAAATAAATTTTTCTTAGTCAAAATACAATTTTCTGATATGTGGGATTTTAGCTACCATATCTATACCTTAACTTTCCCTCCTTTCTTTCAGTTTTGACGTCACATCATGTGATACATGGTTTAACGGTCCATGGCACATTTCCCGAAATCGATACATACAATTACAGGTAATATCATGTAAGGAGTTTTCCACCTGGGAATAACTGGTATAATCATTTTCAATATCTAGAAGAAAATTTGTCAGATCAATTATGAAATAATGAAGAAGTAATTTTTTAAGGATTTCGGGCCATTCCCAAACACTATATAATATAGATATATTATTAGAAGGGAACCGCTCTAATATTTCATAAGGAGTTATTATATTGTTGGTTTTGTGATTGAAAAAAGAATATTTTTTTTATTTTCGTCTTATTTATCAATGCAAAAATACAATAAACATAAGAAATTAAGTCAAAGCCAATCAAGTATCAGAAATAGTAACTATAATCTTTTCTTTTTATTTCAAAAACCTTTATAAAATTAATCGAAAATTAATAATAACAATATAAAATTAATTTTCATGAGGCTTTTATTGTACCTGTCTCTTTTTATTATTAATAGAATGAAGCTCACATATGTTTTTTAAGTATTAATTTTTATGAAAGATACCTAAACGGAGAGATCGATAATTTCTTTTGACGCAGTAAGCACAAATTAATCAACATCATGTTTGCATGTTGTTCGATTTCTTAAATAATTTATTATCGAACAAAGGTAGAAGCTTTCTAACATAAAAATCTGAAATAATAAAGAGGAGCAGGCTAAGTACGTCGATTAGAAATCTGGACGATTTACCAAGCCATTAAAAAATAAATTCAATTGTTATATAAGTAAGCATTGTTTCCACCTACCGATGCAGGTCCTCTCCAAATCTATTAATGGTTTCTTTATGCTATTAAACTTTACTTTCATTTTCATATAGATTTCGCCGATTAGGGCACATCTAAATGCTTGATCAGCTAAAATAATGCCCCATCTATTCTTAACAATCCCCTAATAGTATGGCTTTGAGATCTCCTAATTTTGAACTCTTATTGGAGTACTAACAATGCTGTATTAAAGTGATAGAGTTACATACTTACTTAGTGTATTTATTTTAATGTAATTGCATATGCATAAATGAAACATTAAAAAAACAAAAGGCTTACAATACGAAAAGCTGCATCCTGTTTCGAATGTTAGCAGTAATTAAAAGTTAATAGTTATAAACTAACTCCAGCTTTTTATTTATTTGGGCACCGGTTAAGGTATACAATGAAACATCGATATCTAATCCAGATTTCACATTTCAATGATTGATAGTGTGTAATGAGGACAACTTTTTATGTTAGAGTAAAACAGAATAAAAATATAACGGTTAAAACAAAAAATGTTAACACGGCCCGACAATAAAATAACTGTTGTTCGAACTTCCCTCGACCCAATCAAACTTCCAACAAATCGAGCCTTCGTATAACATCCACGCCGAAGATTTCAGAATCACGTTGGGGGACTTAAGATAATGAATTAGGCTATCTGCTCCCAACGACCACGGCTATGTCGTACAGATTAAACTGACAACCATCGAGATACAACACGTAGCCTCTAATGATCCTCTCTCCTGTAGTTTTAATATGTTTTCCTTATCGGGGTGTATCGGGAAAACGTATTGGCCCTGAGGGCTTTCGGAGTTTTCCAACAAGCAAATCGTCAAAATCTATAAAGTGTTCGTATGCGATGGAACATATATAAACTGGATATCCCATCGTTGGTTATTATTTGTTAGGATGGTTGCATTAGACATTGATAAGGGTTCGTTAGATATAACAAAGATAACAAAAGGATAAATTTTGAAGTAATTTTAGGTTGACTTTTGAGTCCACCTTAAGTTAATACCGCATGTATAAGTATCACTCAAATTATCAAGAACACGTGATATAAAGAAATTAGAAGAACCTGTCAGAGCTATGTAAGTAATAGAAGAGTGTTTTTAGACTTTTATGTTAATTAGCTTTTATTATTTTTTATTTTATTTTACTCCACAGACATTTGATCACTGATGTTACTAAATATTTGTTATTACTTTCCCTAAAGAACACAGGTCCTAAGGAAAACCGAATTCAAATGGATATATCTGGGTAATAAATACATAATTTTGAACTATATCCATAATTCAATAGTCTCTTCCTAAAAACTTGTTTAATAATTTTGAACTCAAAATTCTTAGGCTAATTAATATTAGTTAGCCTATTATGTTAATTGATAGGCTATTAAAATCCGAAAACATTCCTCCTCCATAAATGTCTAACAGTTAGAGATTTTTGAAGTTTTTGTATCATAAATAATTAGAAATGAATTAAATAATTCGAAATCATCTTCTATAATATAACAATGATAAAATATATTACCAATCAAAAACAGACACTCTTGTATAATAGATTCCTTACTGAAATTATATTTTTCCGGATTAACAGCCTACCTTGATCTCAAAGGCTTCAATAGCTTTTAAAACATTGACTGTTTATGCGGTTTTTCCACCATATCCAATCAGATTAAAGTCAGATTCAGTTTTCTTCTGCCTTAATCTACGTAACATTTGATTGAGCCTCTGTATTGGACGTCCATTTCGCTTTATTTAACTTAATATTTATTTATTTCTCTCATTTAATACTTATTTAAGTTATTATGCTGTGTAGATAAGTATAAATCACACTTCATTACAATATATCAGTAGCTAGTTTAATTTCCGTATGCAACAGTATAGAATGCCACATTAGTAACATCTCGAAAAAATTAAACTTTTTATAAGTTTCAAATGGTGTAGTTCAAAATAGACGTCCTCCCAGGGGGAGTGTAGATAAGAAATTTTGTTAACAGAAAATAATAAAAATACCAGATACCTGATTTCTCTTATACCATTCTTATTTCTATATTCTTCAATATTTCGTATTCATATACTTTTACTACTCAGGATTCGAAGCATAACACTCGGCGGAAAAAGAAGATCCCACAATATAATTTATTTTTCTATCTCCACCCCAAGGTATCTCATCTGCCCTTTGGAGAAGGGTCTTTTCAAGGGAAGAATTTAATCTTACCCAGAGAAGCCACAATGGGAATGAGGAGGATTTGGGGAGGACCATAAAAACAGCGACCACCCTGTCCAGCTCTTTCCGACGCTTACGGCGTTCTCTGTTATGGGCCCTGCGGAGAGAATAAAGGTAAAAAGTCCTCAGTAAAGAGGAACCCTTGGGGACGTTGGGGGTAATGGAATAAGGATTACCGTGGATCAGTAAGCTCGCAGATGTAAACACATAAATAAAGAGTTGGCGGGGCCTGTCACCAGCGGGGCGTGGGAAGGTCGAGCAGGTGCATCACAAACGGACCGTAAAAAACACAACTACCTAGAAATCCTTTCCTATCTAAACTCTATTATTGCAGCTATCTCGAAATATTCTGCTGGAGTGTTGATTTTCAAAAGTGAAAAATAGCTGGGATAATTTATTGCCCTAATAAGGCTAAACGGCCGGGGATTTGAGGTTTTTTGTCCTAGCGGTGATGAATCACATCGGAGCGTCTAGCCGCTTCACAAACGGATGTTGACGGAGGCCTTTTTAGTCTTTTTTTTATTCTTCTTTTTTTCTTGAAAATTATATTGATTACTTCCGCATGACGTAAATAAATCCCCTCTGAGAGCTATTCGTCTCCCCTGGGAGCTATATGGGATAGGGTACTCAGAAAACTAGCGGCCATAAAGGCAAGACAAATATTTATTGCTTATCTGGGGCCGGTGCCATGACTAGTTGAACACTCGGCTTCTTATTAAGAATATAAATTTATAAGAAAGAATATTGAAGATTATACCTTCACTGAACATCAGAAAGCTTTTACGAGATGTTACTTATATTGCCCGATCATAAGACATGGAATTATTCAAAGGCTTTCACAAGACATTATAAACGATTGACTTTCATAGCATTTCATTTCACAATACAAAGGCATTAGTGTTGTTTTGGAATTAGTTCATAAAGTGATCTTATATCTATATTAATTTATCTACGCTAAGCACATTTTATTTGGTACAAGTTCTGAACAGTGACACCTGGGCGTGGCCTGTTTTGATAGGTTATATGACCGTGATGTTATCTACTCCGATCACGATATTTTCTGTTAAAAAGGGGCCTTGATCAGCTTTAATAGATCCCAGCTTTCGACTCCCGCTCGTTACGCTCGCTCTTCAGAGATAAATAAACCCCCAAAAAGGGTCCTATTCAGGGGAGAGCGGTCTTTACTTTGAAGGGCGCCTTAGTGAACGGTTCGAGCGCCACTGTTCAGAACTAGTACCTTTTATTCTTCACTTCATCATCAGACCAATCCGCGTACATCCATCGATGATGTATAGATTGTTGCTCGTGGTGTATAGAAACCTAACAAAAAAAATAAATAACCCTAGGATTCTAATATGAACAACATTCCACCAATAAATATTTATTTTTCTTTCATCTTGTAAATTTGTACCTGCCGACAAGATGCTAATGATCAGTAAAGCGATGGCGATAGCCCAAATAATGTACATGTCAGGCCTGGACTAGGATAGTATCCAGCAGCAGCTCCTTTCTGGCTTGATAAAATTGCTAGGGCTGTTTATGTAAATGAGTGAGGCAACTATTAATAATTAAATTTAAAAATTTTACTTTGTCTATTGCAACTATTTCTGTCGTTGAATACACAATTATTTGTTAAGCCTTTTTGACGCAAAAGGGGCAAAGTTTTGTTTATTATAGGTTTCTTATAATCTGTATATACCTACTTTATACTTTTAATTTTATATGAAGAGGAAATTGCTGGGTGATGCGGTCAAAATAAATAAAACTACAATGTAAGAATCACATATTTAATTGTTTCGCCCTAACGTATAATTTTTTTATGTTATTTTTATTCATTGTATTTAATTTCGATATAAAGTTTAAAATATAAATGGGATTCCTTTACGTATTTTTTCTTATTAGTTGCTGCATGGTTTTTCTTATTTAGCCCTTATGCTAACCTAAAGTTAGAGCCTAAACGTCGGCATAATTAAATATGAGAAACTTACATTGTTGTCTTATTTTTATTCATTTAATTGGTTAAGAATTAAATAATTTATTTAGTTAAAAATGTATTTAATTATTTTAAAAAAATACAAACATATGAAGTTTTCTTCGTATTTCAGTTTATTTGGAGTTATTTGAAGAACCGATATATTTTAAGTATTAGGATAGCTAGTTTTTAGAGTACCCTCCACCTGACATTGTCACTGACGTGTGCGGCATATGTTTATTTAACATTCATATTGTTAACATAGTTGATAATATAAATAAAATTAAACGAAACATAAAATAAAATTATTTCTTCCATGAACTTCTGTGAGTAGAGCCCCACCCCCCAATTATTTCGCAGAAACTGCTTATATATATATATATATAATTGAATACATGTTTGTTTACTTAGAACTATATACCTAACTACTATTTCAGTGACTTTTCAGAGCCACCCATCTACTGACTGAATCACTTGACGAGAACCGCAGATATAGCCAACAGGCCGTATTAAAGGGCACCGGGTATAAATGCGGTTTCGGCTATATGAATCGGCATTCATGAACCAGGGGCTATAGACTTTATACAAGAGGGATGCCGGAGATTCCTTCCGCAGAAACACAGAGGACCTCGCTCCTGATGAACTGACCATGGGATAAAGCACTGGCGGGATTCCTACACTCCAACGCCTGGTCAGGTAGACCTCATAGCCTCATCAGAATTATTTCCCAACTCTCTGGAATTTCGCATTGTTTCAACAGCAGGTCATCCCTCCCAAAATGGAATTCCATATTTTCCTTCAAGAGAACAAGATTGCGCATTCCCTCCTTCTTTGCTGACTTCGAACTCCTTTCTTAACTGTAATATTAATATTTCGGATTTATCCTACACCGCCATTACTAGATGAAAAATGTTGCCCGGGTTGGGTGAAGGGGAGTCCGCTCTTAGCCCCAGCAACTGAGAGGCTCCAAGGTTGAGAAATTCCTTATTTTTAATTAAATAAGTTGATTTCATTACAAATCAACTATAAATAGTTTTCTTTAATTTATATTTTTTGTCTTCTTTATATTTTTTATATTCGTTATTAACATTATTTCCTTTATTCTTTTTCCTTCAGATCTTAAGGTTTCAAAAAAACAAGATATTATGGATGAATTTTCAACGTTGTCTAACAATCTAATCTTTTGATGTTCATTAGGTCTTCAGGGTTTGACGATGTAACATTGCTAACAATAGCCATGCTTTCACCCATCATGCTGTGGGCTTCTTTTGGGCTGGTACAAATGTAAGAGTCTTGAGAAGCCTTGCCAGTGCAGAATTCAAGGGACTAAAAAAAAAGGTTCATCAGGATTTTTAAAAAAACGCCTTGAGAAGAAGGATATTAGGAATAGAACTATGTTCAGATGAAGATTACTGGGCTGACGAATCTGTCCGAACGAGATAGAGCGTGAATGAAATTGAAGGAGTATTTACGTAATAAGAAATAACATCAAAAGAAAGGAAAGGGCGGATTCAGTACATATTTTAGGTATTTCTACATATTTTGGAAGTATAGATGATGTCACAGTCTTTCCTATCGCAAGAAAATCATCTCATTTGAATGTGGAAACAAAAGTGGTGTAAGGCGAAAGGCAACATTTAGTGGAAAATCGGGTGAGTTGTGCCCCGCCACGAATTTTGTGCTGAAAGAGTCCCTGCAGTGTTTTACTATCATAACTGACTTTTTATCAAGCCTAAAAAATAAATAAAATATAATTGTGCTTTGAACTTTGACTCCCTCTAATGGGCTAGTTCAACTAACTTGTTGAAACTGGATATAGAATTGTTTTTTTGTAGTATTTATTTTCCTTAACTTTTCTGGAAATCCCTATCTATATTGATATTAATATGAATATAATTGATTCGAAATAATATTTTTGTAAGTGAAATGTAAATTAATAATTATGTACTATGGAATTCCTAATAACTATGGAATTCCGCTCTAAGATGTAGAAATTAACTAATTTCTTTTTTTATAAGAAGACAACTTTTTTGTCACTCCCGTAGCGAGTATTCAAAATTTACCCTTGGTATATTACTTTAATTTCTGGAAGATAAGGAACAGATTTCGGCTCTCAGTTGCAATAAAGGTATGCAGTAATTACGAACAAACTTTGAGCAGTTCAAAGTTGCCCCCCTTCCTTTGTTTGGCTAAGTTCCTATCGCTTCTGTTTAGTCTCGCCATTCTCCAGTCCTGTTAGAATTAATTTCTTACTTTAGTAGCTTCCTCTTATTTTTGTTTAACTATCGTATTAGAGCTTTTACCATGAGTACGGATTAGTAAATAAATAAAGTTCATCATACCTTTATATGGCAATGAGAGCAGGTTGAAAATACACATTTATAAGATGGTGAATATTTTGCTACAACTAAACTTTTGACCTGACCTCGTCAATCTTTGAAGGCTATAGTGAATATGTCTGAGGACAATACAGTTTGAGTCTATCACTAACATTGATCTTGGATTCCTCCAATGCAAATGAAATTGGTCTGGAAGCTGAAAAAATATTAATAAATCATTTACTACCGAATATTAAACCGTTATGTAATCGTTATTATACAAATTTTTTTGCCCGATAGTTCATAAAAAAAATAGTTATAATTCCTTTTGGTTCCCTTGTAAAAACTTGTGCTGAAATTTTTAGTTTTGCACTTTTTTTCTTTTTCTTTCGTGAACGTATAAACGATAGATATTGAAGGAGGCACTCTCCTCCCAATTTCTTATATCATTATTTTTGAGATTAAATGTTCCCTTAATAACAGTAAGATGATCTGGGCTGCTGGTCTAGAAAAAAAATTTAAATATTTTTGAGGAGTCTGAAGTTGAGTGTCTGACATTTTGGTCCACAAAACAAATATTTATTCTAGCTATTGTACAAGTACAAATAGTTCATCATCATTTTCTGATTTTGACCTCATCAGGCTCAAGTCTACCTATAGAGAAGGAAATTAGGGAAGCGTGGTCCATGTAGGTTGAGAGCCTGCCTGAAAAACTGCAGGGAAGAAGTTGTGCTGACTCGACATAGAGGATGGGATTTACGATACTCACAAACTCTTACATAAATACAAAACATAGTACCAAGAAAATAATAACTTCCGCTGTCAAGTTATTTAACAGAAACAACTAGTTTCCATAGAAATTCCATGGAATCGCAACTGCTTTAAAATTAACTCAAAACTTGCAGAATTACAAACAACCTTTTTAATTTCGATTCACTGAAAAACAAACAGAACTGTTTAGACAGAAGACGAGAGATTTGTGAGATAAGGCGAAATGCGCAGTGTTCAAAATGTTTCGGATATTCTTAAATGAAACAAAGGTATGTACAAAAAGCTTATAACATGATGGTAACTTTCGCATGCGCAATAAACTTGTACTAACTGCTCATTGTTAACAAGACATTCGAAAAGAGTGAACAACGTGTTTTTAGAGCTTGTTGGAATTTACGTAAACTATTGATTTAAATTGAAAGTTAAGTTCCAATTTATTATTGACCGTTGTTATGAACCCCTTCAATCGATACTTATTTACGATGTATCGTCGAAAACATGATCGCGTAGTCTAAAACTCGATTTTAGACCCCCCAAAGAATATTTATATAAAATAAAATTCTAGAGTAAATGGGACCAACTTTATTCTTGGTACACCAATGTATGAATTATTGACCCCACTTGCCAATAAAATAACAATGCAAAGTTTAGTGTTTCCTCTTCGGTAGCACTTAAGAAGACCATTTTTAAAAAACAAACTTGTCTATTTTTAGTAAAAGAATGGGTGGTAAGTGAAAGTTACTTTATGCGCGCAACACACCAGATTTTTGGTTTATTGAGAGCGGATTATTTACTGGGAGGTATAAAATTCAGCCCTTCATTTTCAAAAGAGATTTCATGAAATAATGTTAGATTATTTTTGAAGCTGAAACAGGGCAAAAAATAAACAATTTTGAGGATCAAAAATTGTTGAAAACTTCTTTGTTTTTTTCTAGATGCCCCACTCTTACATTTAGTGTTTGTTACGCTAACACATAAATGCTATATTAAAACTTTATTATATTTTTTAATATAATTTCAGAGATCAGATCATATTCAATAAAAGAACTAAATGAACAAAGAAAAAGTGAATGGAATTACTTTTATAGATGCGGAAGAGGTAGGTACCAAGAAAGGTGTGGGAATACCTGGGCCGAGGGTGTTGTTAAACGCCGCCTTAACGAGCCTGACCGCTCATCCCTAGCAAGGAACAAAAACAACGGAGGGGAAAAAAAAAGAAGTGGCATTGTTCCCTCCTCCATAAAATATTCAAGAATCAGATTGATAGGCCTCAAATTTATAGCAATATACAAAATGGATGCCGGCGGTGTCAGCGGGGGTCCGATACCATCTCCTAGGCATTAATAAATCTCACCTCTTTGTCACTGCCACCACAATCTTACAATGGCCCCCTCTTATTGTTACGTAATAATATATTTCTTCTCCATAACAGCTTTATCTGCGGTTTACAATAACTTCTAAAAGCTTTATTGTAAGGGCGCCAAAGGTAATATACGATGGTTGACTGTTGTAACAAAAAAGGCTGATGGTACCAACAAACAAGCGACTTAGGAAATTTTAAGTGACCGCTTGTAAGCTATAAAGCCGATTTTAACGATAAATTAATAAATTTTATTTATTTTATTTTTGACGCTGCCCTCTCTCTTCTTTAACAATTTCAAACCTGATGACGACTTCCAATATAGCTCGAATAAGTATTGCTGCCAATACTGCTCCGTAGGCAGTCAAATAACATTATTAGTTTTGAACTGACCATATCTATAATTAATCGTAAATTCATCCATTTTTATTTTCGAACGATGGTAACGAAGAAAAAATTAATGACTCCCAAACTTACTACTTACCAACCTTAAACTAATCACATCAGACACGAATCCAGTTCTTTTCGTTGAGATACCTTAAAAATATTAAAACGTTAGATAAAACAATCGAATCAGGACTTCAATGTCTTGTTTAAGACCTAGAAAAATTCAATATTGCTAACATTACTAGTTACCAGGAGGAAACAGACAATTACGGCAAGTGAAATGCACCAAAGTAGGTAGTAGCTTAAGTAGTCGAGGACAGTAGTAGTAAAAGAACGCAGATTATTGGACTAAATTGATCCAAAAACGATTTCAGCTTCTGAGTTCTCTCATTTTGCGATGTTCAGGGAGTACTTCCAATTATGAAAGATATAAACAAAATTTATCTTGTGAATTTTTTTCAAATAGTCGGGAGTGAGTTCAAAGATAATACCCAGTTATACAATACTACATATGCTCGTTCCGATATTCAGAAGGATTGAATTTCCTTTCATCATTATAAAAAGAGTTAGACATATAAATGACCCCAAAGTAGAAGCATACTTAGCACTTAAGAAGTTAGCTCTTTAAAGAATTGGAAGATGTAATGAAACACGTTTTGATCATGTTATAGTTATTATTAACATTATGTAATTAGCTAGGGAAAAAATAATATCTTTATCTTTTAGCATATAAACAGAAGCATTTTCATTATTAAAAAATGAATTATTGATTATCCAGATACGTTTAGAAGATGATGATAATAATCAATAATATTTTTTTAAGCTGCCAGGTTTCTTACAACAATTACTTCATTCTAAAAGGAATGTTTAGACTGAGGGAGCATTGAAATAACATTTCAAAGCTATATTAAAATAAACGGATGAAAAAAATAGAAAGGAAAATATTTCCATTGACAACCCCTCGTATTTACTCAAGCTAAGGGAGAGGGTGACTGAGGGTGGTTCGCTCTTCACTGACAAAGATAGTAAGTAACAATAATAAAGCTATACAAAAGAAGTTTAGGCCTTGAAAAAACGGATTATGTTTGTATTTATGTTTTAAATTAGTACTTAGGAACCTAAATAACTTAACAAACACTTGTTTTTGCGAAGTTCCAAGTAGAATACTAATGTACAATGTATTATTAGCTGACAAAGGTTCAGAAATATAGATGCTAATATCACGTTCAAATGCTTAAAATGTTTATTCTTTTGTTTATATTTAATTTCACTTATAGCAATGGCGTCCAACTTAGTTATTGCATGTTTTGTTATTTTAAAAAATAAAAATTTCAAGTCATCTTTTGGAAGAGAAAATATTGATTAGAATTTGGAGTTTGATTTAGGGAACAATATTCAATTCTAAATTATATAAATTTGTAAAGAAATGGAAGAGGAAATCGGGTCGTGCACGGTTCAAATATTTATAACACGGGGACAGGATGGCCGAGCGTTTTATTATTGTTTGACATTTGATATAATTAAAAACAATAAAACAGTCAGTGGTATATTTTCAAATGATGCAAAGAACAAAACGCTAGTTTTAATGCGCTCAATACATTCAATTGTTATTAAAAATAATAAAAATACAAAACAAAATTTAAATAAAAGCCATATCTAGCTAGGTTTCCACTTCTTCTGTTATGTTAAGAAATCCCTGGAACATTTCTTCTGGGATATTATTTTTGAAATATGAGGACCAGTAGTATTTAACTAATCTGCATCCACACCATATTTTAAATAGAAAATTACCAATTAATAAAAGGGCAATTGCTATATTTATATAAAATAAAATATCGCTCTAGAATTCTTCCGTACGAAGATAAAAAGGTACCCAGTAATATAAAATGAAAATTCGAAATAATCAGATTTTACATTTTATTTACTATAGGAGCAAATAGCCAGAGTAATGTCAGCAACACTTTAAAATTTACTTCCAGTAATCGAATGTTCAGTGGATGAACGTTAGTGCAGTCACCTGTCATGGCCCACAAACGTAAATAATTCACTCCTAAAATTTGCGAACTGACGAATTCCTCTTTGGGTTATAACCCAGAGTGAGTTGCGCCGTTTTGAATGGGATGAATGTCAACTGAAAAGCCGCCTAATGAAACATTTGAGAAGAGCGGTTGTTGATTGAATTTTCATTGTTTATGTCGCTCGCCGCTGCGCTGACCGAAATCAAATTGCATATTTACTCATGGTTGAAAGCAGACCGTTAACACTTATAAAAAATGAATTTAACACCTGCAATTAGTGTCTGATTGTTTTCAGTATGAATCAGTGGAATTAGTAATGATGCTATACCCTCCGCAAGGTGTCGATGTTAAGATCGGGGATTTATTTGTGCGCTATTGTTCAGTTTTTGTAAAAAAAAAAAAAAAAACATATAATGGATAAGTAAGCAAGCGAACAATTTTTCAAAGATTTTTTAAATTAAATTTACGCAGAATAAAACTATTTATTTTAATTCTCAAAACAAATGAAATGGCCAAAATGGTAGATAATTACAATTAATTGTGGCACTGTTGTTGTCATGGTTATCAGAATTCTTTTAATATTGCCTTTTTATACAATATATTCCTGACGCAAAATTTGAGGAAAATTATGTTCATTAATTTGGCAAAGCATGTTTTAATGTCATTGATTACAGCATTCCTCTATAACTGATTAAAATTCCGACGCCGGTAAACCTACAAAGGTGCGTGTAGACTTATTGGTCGTCCTTCTATGGGACAGCAATATGAGACAAGAGTTTCAGACTTCGTTTTATATAGGCCAAAGAGAACAAAAGGTTTTCCAGTTTAATATTGCACGATCCTTCCCCGACCCTATTGTCTTCGGGTGGATTACCTTCGTATGCATGGAATAAATCCTAGTTAAGTGGCCTCTGGAGTATCCGAACAAGTAGATTCATTTCGCGGAGGTGAAGAGCAAAAGGTAGCAACATTATTGTCTCTTCGTAGGGGTAATTAATGCTACAGAATTATTTGCATCGGCAGCTGGAACTTTCCAAGGTTTTCGTCACCTCCCTTCAAAGCGGCTCCAGGCTATTTCCATTTCAAAGTGACTCCAGGAAGGGCTGTATTACCCTATATTTAGTCAAGCCCTCCTCCTTTAGGATAGCACCTTTTAACCAGCCTCTCAAGTCAATTAGCTACCATACTTCTACTGTCTGTACCTATCTGATTTGAATTTAAATTGTCTACACAAAAAGCATGAGAGAAACATTAAAGCTTCCTTCAGGAGTGTTCAGGCATTAATTAACATATATTCTTCAGTCCATATTCACCCTAAAACTCTGTTGAAATTATCTTTAAAATACGTAACAAATCGACAGTGTAAATGTTCCAATAATTACACCTAAACAAAAAAGGTAACTATATACCTAACTATAATCTGAGAAAAAGATTTTTTTTCCAAACATAAGGAGAACTACTACACCTTAACTATAATCAGTAAATGACAACACAATAGAAAACAGACACTATTTTGGTTTCCAGCAGAAATCAGGATAAGCTGCTTCGGAAAACGAAATATACTAAGTATGGAAGTAACCATAGACGTCCTAAATTGTCGAAGTTACCAAATATTGTTCGTGTATCCCGAATTCGTAGAAATAGGTTTTAAAAAATGCGAGGAAAAAGTTTTAAATATTTTATTTCATAATGTAGGTTATATGAGTAAAACTTTTTTTTTTTTTGAGTAAACGTTATTTTTATCTATCTATTCTCCAAGATAAACTCTTTAAGTTTCGGATCAAGATTAATAAATAGATCCCTATACCTATACAATTTAAATGATTAGAAACTTGAAAAGACAAACTTTAAATTTGTATAAAAGGATTTCAGAGTAATAATATAATAGATATTCTTTCCGTTTTACTTTACCCAACAATGCTACACTGACTTCTTCTTCTGATTTTTTTTTTTTTTTAATGGATGTATCGGATGAGTTATAAAGAATATTTTAGTGTTGAAAAGGTACACGTGCCACCGCGAGGTGGTTATCGCCGAATGAAGGACTTAAACATTGAAAATTATGAATGGAAATACAGACTCCTCGTTTTTTTCGAATAATTACTGGAGCGTGGCAGCCGTCTATTCAAAAGGTTTAGAAATCTAAAAAGTAGAATTTAAAGAGACCATGGAAACCATATAAGGTTATTATTACATTATATTCATGAAGAACTTTAAAATTTCTGTTCATTTATATTTTCTTTATTTTAAAATGATTCAGATGCGAATCGCTACTAATGAGGTATCAAACTCATTAGTAGTGAATAGCTTGCTTTATACAGTTCTTTTTTTTTTTTTAGATTATTAGTGTCACAAAGATCGCCCACAGAAAATTAAATGAATTCTTGTATAATAAGAAATAAATGAAAAAAAAAAATTATAAACTCCAATACTCCATACTTCAAACAAATATTCAACATTAAAAGTTAACAAATGGGTCAACTAGGAAAAATCAAGGAAAATATATTAAGCAATGGAATTAAAAACCAATATTTAATTATTTATATTTAAAAACCGACAGCTAAAGAATAATATTTCAATAATAATTCAATATTAAAACATTCTGACCAACTATTGATCTGGACTCACCTTTACTTTATTATTACTAAACGTTGTATACCTATTTTTACTAATAGTCGTAAAAATTGCCGGGTAAAATATTGTCGGTCAATAACATATATGGGTCATTCTCCCATTTCATTCAAATTTCATTGTTCTAATTTCATTGAGAAAAAATTACATTTTACAATGATTTTTTTCCACGAATTGTTAGAAGGTAGGCTGCTAATGGTGTTTACAAAAGATGCCTTCATAGAAACATATATATATATTATTTCTCAAGACCTTTTTTTTGTTGATACGCCATAACTTCCTTAATAAATTATCAACTTTCATGAATAAGGCATCATTTTAAAGCTTTCCTTAACCGCTATACCCGAAAAATATACAAATCACTCATTTCGCCTTCAATTGCGAGTTATAAGCGCAAACAAACAAAACAAATACCTTTCAACTAAGTAAGTCTTTGTAATCTCTAAATATTATTTAAAAGTACCAAAACAAACCTGAAAATCAATTTCCCTTAAATATTTAAATAAGTTTAGAGTCCAGGTTTTACTAAACTCAAATCAAAGTCTATTTCCCTCATTCCTCACGAGTGAGGGAGATAGATGTGAGCGAGGTAGGTTTTTGAGGTTATATTAAAGTAGACCATTCCATGTCAGTCTCTTATGAAAAAGGTTTATGGGTTATCGAAATCCCTTGTAAACCTACAAATTAACCGTAATATCACGTGAATCAAACTCGCCTTTAAGGAAATATCAGTGGGTGAGGGAGAGAGGAGATGAAACGACACTCACTGTTTTAACCGATAAAAACACCCTCACGAGGAAACGAGAGCAGAACTTCTGTGGAAAAGTTTATCTTCGTTGAGACGGGAATCTGTTAAAATGTTGCCAGCAATGAATTATAATGAAATAAAGGTTTCTAAAGTTTTGAGGCCCGATTTCAAAACAATGTGAGGGAGATAGGTTGCATCTGTGGGACAGGTAGATTATGGAGCATAAATTTTTTTCCTATAATACGAAAATAGCAATATACCGTAAAACCAAATAATTAAGACCTTCTAACAAGTATGAAAAAAAAACTAGGTCATAAATAAAATAATACATATCTTTTTTCCGCCATCAAAGTCAGCAACTTGAGCTTTGGGACAGGTGAGGGAGATAGATATTGACATTTTAAGTTTAAATTTAGACCTATAAACAAATTGTTACTGAGATAAAAATTCTTGAACAACAAGCTGAGGCCTTCTATTAACCAGTGGATGCGATTGAATTATTAGCAATTTCACACAAATAATATAATCACATTGGGACATGAATTTGTATGTATTGGGAGAATGACCAATGAAAAAATAAATAAAAATGAAGAACAAAACATCAAGAAAGAAATCAAAAAGCAAATACCAGCTATTTCGAAGTAAATACATGAGCAAACATGTTTTAACTTGCTGTGTAAAATTAGAGCATACCTAGCCATACCATTTTGCAAAATTGGATTATTTTTATTGAGTATACCTATGACTAAAAAAGTATAGCTTTTTTAAAATAAATAATTTTATTAAACCTTTCAAAATTACGGATTGCCGTAAAAAAAAAATCTGGTGTGTGCGCGCAACACACAACTTTCACTTACCAATTTACATAGATTAGAAATTAATGCGTTTTGTTAATTGCCACTTCTCAAATGAACAGAGCGGCTTTAATTATGAACAATGGTCTGTCGCTAAAGGCGTACTCCGCATGCGTGGGCTCAACTAGTTTTATTTCTCCTCTTTAAGTTCTCTTTATTTGTATCATATCTCACATTTAAAACAAACAAAAAAGGCCCCTACCCACAAAAAAACCCCTCAGAACATTTTAATAATGATAAAGCTTACCTGATATTAAAGTACACCTAATTTTCATTAAACATGACGAATTTGATAAAAATCGTTAAAGCCGTTTTTGAGATAATCGAAAAAAAGTTAAAAATTGGAAACAAAGTCATAAAATAAAGTGCCCCCTCAGTTGGACCAATTTTGATGAAATGTTGGCTTTCACATGTTTGGCATATTCATACATCAAATACCTAGTTTGATCAAAATCGTTAAAGCCGTTTTTGAGTAAATAAATAAAACACATGAAAATGATACAAAATTTATTAAGTAAAGTCCCTCCTCCGGTAGATCAATTTTGATGAAATTTTTACAGTCGTATCTCGGGCATATACATACATCAAATACCCAGTTTGATCAAAATCGTTTGGACCGTTTTTGAGTAAATACAAAAAAACACGTGAAAATGATACAACATTTATTAAGTAAAGTACCCCCTCCGGTTAATCAATTTTAATAAAAATTTTACAGTCATATCTCGGGCATATAAATGGATCAAATACTCAGTTTAATCAAAATCGTTAAAACCGTTTTTGAGTAAATAAAAAAAACACGTGAAAATGATACAACATTTATTAAGTAAAGTCCCCTCTCCGTTTGATCAATTTTGATAAAATTTTTACAGTCATATTTCGGGCATATAAATACATCAAATACTCAATTTAATCAAAATCGTCAGAGCCGTTTTTGAGAAAATCGAAAAAAATTCAAAAGTTATTAAATAAAGTACCCTCTCCCTTTGAGTGATTTTGATGAAATTTTCGCTGTCACATCGCGGGCATATACATACACTAAATACACAATTTCATGTTCGCACGGTTTATAGTTTTTGAGCTAGTCTTTTCACACACACACACACACACACACACACACACACACACACACACACACACACACACACACACACACACACACAGACCATTTTGCGGGACTTGGTTAATTGGACTCAGGGGACCCCAAAACGTGTATTTCCGTTGAAAACCGGAAGTCGAATTTTTTCACGATCGCAATACTTCCACTTACTATATATTTCATATATAGGTAAGTGAAAGTAATATATACAGTCAATGCCAGTAAATCTGCCGTTAAAAAGAATAGTTATATTAGACATTACATATTATTTTTTAATATTTTAATATTTAATATTATATAATATTTAAATAACATTGCATAGCATAGATATGTCGGATATGTTTGGCCATATCCATATGGATATGGATATGTCATATGACGAGCATATTAATGTTAGGGTAAGTGATTAATACTATAAAATTTAATCATTATATAAAAAAGTGCTTAATGATTACAAAAATGTAAAAACCAAAAACAATACCTACAGTTACATTTAGAATTATTATACATTAGTATAATAATATACATACTACATACAGTATAATAATATACTTAATATATACATTAGTACATTATTCTCCTTCTAACATTCTCCTTGAAAATGAAATTGATGTTTCGGATATTTTTATCTTTATTTTATTTTTTTATTTTGGATTTATTTTCATATTTAAATAGTTTTACTTATTCAGTAGAACCCTGGCGTCGCGATTGGGTTATTATCTGGGTAATAGATTGCTCACCCCGTTTGGAGGAAAAACGTGGTAGCAATAATACCTATATCAATATACATAAACATCTTATGCCTTACATCACTTGCCCGGGGGGGGGGGGGTTTAATGTATAAGGAAAAGAAAAAAACGTTGTACTTTATTCTATATTTATTTATATCTACAAAAACATTTATTATTACTTTTTTTTCAACCCCAGCCTTTATGTATTGTTTCCTTTTTAACTTTTTGTGTTTTCCGCCATTTACTTTATCAAAGCAGTGCTCCCCCCCCTCTCCTGAGAGTTGAGAACACAAATCAACTATTAGCTACTATTTCTGTATAAAAAGGACTACCTTTAGTCAATTTTTTTCTCCTTAAATGAGAAGTATATAGGATTGTATATAAATACTTAATAGAAATTTGCAACGTAACTATGCACTAATATTTTAAATTAGGTCCTTCATGACACATACAAAGTTGAAAAATGAAAAAGTGCACCCGACCTCAGAAAAGTTCTCTCTCCGCTACTGTATCATAGATACATTTTAAACCATTTCAGTGATTCCCTTTCCTTTATACCTTAGCAGTTAATGACAGTAGGTCCAGGTGATATGGTAAGTATTTATGATTATTATTAGATAAAATCTCATGTCGGCAAGCAGATGGTTACAACTCAAAATATTTCAATTTTGAGTTATGCATGACAAAATCTACAATGCCAGAATATAGTCACAATTAATAATTCCTTTCGTATAAGGCGGAATTTACCATGTACTTTTATAGAAGGATTGATCGTGTTAATAGAGATTAGATAGAGGGCTAGTTTTGAGTTACGGTTAGATCCAGTCGTAGAATATTTGTGATAAAAGACTATTTTAGTTGAAACTTCACATTCGTGATTATCGAAAAAAGAAAGAAAGTTTTTTGATTTGAAACAAAATTCTTCCAGAAGGGCGATATGAAAGGACTAGATTTAATTTTGGTTGTAAGAGGAAGTTATTATAGAACTATTATACAGCGTAAGTTCAAGTATTATTCAATTTTATTTCAATAGATTAAGTTAATGTTCAAAAAACGTAAAAAATCGCAGCCTATGTTGTACGATCTCATAAGCAGAAAATTAATTGCATAATGAGCCGAACGCAAAATACAAACCATCCCGATACACATAGGGCATGTTATTTACCACTACAGTTTCTCACTTGCAATAATTCCCTCTCTTGTCCATAAATATACTTTATTTTGCTGATATAATCACATAATACGGTGTATCTCTTAGTGTAATGGAAGTACGCGATAGGAAAAGTTTTAATCAGTTCATTGCACAACCATGTTTCCATGCGTTTAGATTTATGGAAGATTTTCTGCGTTCCGTTGAATACATTCGGAAAAACTTTAAATTATTTCTTCATCAATAATTAAATTAATTTATAATTATTATTAATAATTATCATTGTATTGCAATATATTCTTCTTATTATATGTTTTGATAATATTATCTTCTTCATCAAGAAAAGTACACTTAACAGCTATTCCTACAAACGAAAAATTGAACTTTTTTTGGCCGTAAAATTGATGAATAAATAAATACTTTAATAACTGTAATTTAATCATTAATTAAAATCCGAATACAGACAACTTCGATTATTAATGGCTTTGATAGCTTAAAACTTGTAAAAGTGAACGGTGTAAAATTATATAATGTGAATATGGTAAGACATTAGGAGAGCAGACCGGGAGTGGACCGAGAGCGGAGCGATAGTGTGAATGGGGTAGAGCGAGAGCGGACCGGGAGCGGAGCGAGAGTGGAGCGGGAGCGAAACCGATAGTGTGAATAGGCCCTTAAAATTAATCAAGGCCATCTTTAACTGAAAAGGGTGCTATTGGAGTTCGCTTATCTATAGAATATATAATCTTTTGAAATATGCCACGCCCAGAAGTAACAGCAGTAGCTTTACCAAAATTCTAATATTGTATTTACAAACACAAAATTAGGGTTTTATATATATATATATATATATATATATATATATATATAAAATGTTATTATATAATATTTTTAAGGTACTTTAAGGGTATTCCAATTTAATTATTTCGAAGTGAGATTAATCTTTAAATTAATAATTTTTTAAAATAAAATATATTAAATTAAAATGATATCAGCTGGTCCACCCAAAAAAAAAAAAAAAAAAAAAAATATACATATTGTATTGTAACGTTAAATCGATAATCAAAACAAAAGAAACATATGGTTTAAAATCCCAAATCTTTTGTTGGAATGAAGTAGCGGTCGGAACAAACCGTTGGAGCATGTATATGGTTCTAGATTTTTTTGACGGAGACATGGAACCTTCCACGATGTTCTCGTCCCTTCCAGAAGGTTCGTTTTACGATACTATATATAAGGAGCCAGTGACTGGGCCAATTAGTCTCAGTCTGAGTCTTAGTGTTTGTCTTGAATTTGAAGCATTTAATTAGTAAGTGAAGCTAGTAATTAGTAATTAGTATTAAAAAAAAATTTTACTCCCTTTGAAAAATCCTAGGGCCAACGCAGGACACGAACCCGCGACCTTTAGTACTGTGGGTTGCCATGCTAACCACTACACCAGAGGTGACTCCATTAAAATATCAGTTTCGTACGACAAATGGTACTTTGCGTCTTTTTCAGTCAAAAAGGGCCCTGATTAGCTTTATTAGATACCAAGATCGGAATTCTTTCTCTTACTCTATATTTCATTAATAGGCAATTAAAAATCTGGTGCGTGCGCGCAACACACAACTTTCACTTACCAACGTACTTAAATTAGAAATTGATGTGTTTTGTTAATTGCCACTTCTCAAAGGCACATTTTTCCACATTCATTTCTTATTTTTGTTTTTATTTGCTGTATAAAAAACACTAATTTTTTTTTTATTTAAAGTTTTTACTTGTGGTAGGTAATTCGGCAATCCAAGCATAATACTCCAAGTCGTCTGATTTTATAATCCTGTATGTAGTTTTTGAAAACTTCATTTATCATGAAATAAATAATTTCCATTAAATGAACAGAACGGCTTTAATTATGAACAATGGTCTGTCATTAAAGGCGTACTCCGCCGCATGCTTGTGTTCAACGTATTTTATGAGTTGACGGAATATTTTTCTTATTTCTCCTCTATATGTTTACTTGATTTTTTTCATATTTCATATTTAGCCATTTCTTATTTTTAGGCGTAATGATAGACAGTTAATTTTCTATATAAACAAAAACAAGGGTACTTTACAGGAAAACAAAACAGACCCCTTTCCCATTTAAGCCCCCTCAGAACATTTTAATAACTATAAAGCTTACCTGATATTAAAGAACACCCTATTTTCATTAAACATGGCGAATTTGATCAAAATCATTAAAGCCGTTTTTGATATAATCGAAAGAAAGGTATAAATTGGAAAAAAAGTTATGAAATAAAGTGCCTCCTCCGTTTGACCAATTTTGATGAAATGTTGGCTATCACATCTTTGGCATATACATACATTAAATACCCAGTTTGATCAAAATCGTATGGACCGTTTTTGAGTAAATACAAAAAAACTCGTGAAAATGATACAACATTTATTAAGTAAAGTCCCCTCTTCAGTTGAGCGATTTTGATGAAATTTTTGCTGTCACCTCGCGGGCATATACATACACTAAATACCCAATTTCAGGTTCGCACGGTTTATAGTTTTTGAGCTAGTCTCATACACACACACACACAGACCATTTCGCGGTTCTTGGTTAATTGGACTCAGGGGTCCCCAAAACGTGTATTTCCGTTGAAAACCGGAAGTCGAAATTTTTCACGATCGGAATACTTCCAGTTACTATATATTTCATATATAGGTAAGTGAAAGTAAAAAATCTGCTCTTAACATATGATAATTTTAAATATATTGAATAAAGTTATATACTAAATTTTAAGGCGTCAACCACTAGGATAATTTTCATTTTTTATTTTAAAATATTTTTAAAATTACTTTTATTATTGGATGTTATTGTTGGCGTTTCTTGTGAGTTATTCATTTCGTGTTTCTTTTTTATTTTTTTAAATTATAAGTCTTGGTAAATAACAGAGATCAACAGTGTAACAATGGCTGAGCCGACCTAGTTGGAGGTAAGCTGCCTTGTATTTGGTATAACTAGGACAGCCGAATCCTAGGATGATCCTGGCACTATGCCAAACGCAAGCAAGCTTCACTCACCAACAACACAGGTCCATCTATCATTGCTAATAATGGTCTCTTCCTCAACCAGTATATGAAAATTTAATGAAGATACAAAATCTAAAATTCTGTTGAAGCCGTTTCCATTAGTACCGACTACCTAGTTTGTCAAAAAGATCATACATAATATATTACAATAAGAGCTCTATAATATTGGGCGTGTTAAACTTTTAGTTAGCTAATCTAATTTTCATAGTATAATAATTTGGTAACAATTTGTACCAACACATTGTTTTAATTGCTAGAAAACTTGACTATTAGATAATTTATGTTTTTTTTTTTTTTTATTTAAGCGTTAAGTGGAGAGAAAGAATGAAAAAATAAGAACATTGTGGAAACGATAGTCTTAAAAATAACTCTTTTTTAACCGACTTCGAAAGAGGAGGTTACTCAATTCGATACATATGTGGCTTTTTTTTCTGTGTATGTTCACTGATCACTCCGAGGTAGATGGACCAATTGGAACGAAACCTTTTGCATCTTGTAGAGTATTTTCCCAAGGTGGTCCCATTGGAACCTTTTTTGGGTTCTTAATTTATTTGAGAAGATATCGGGAAAAAAGCATTAAAATAATTATTTAATCATCACTTAAAATGACTCATTGGAAAAACGTATGGCATATGTAACATATGGTATGTTCCAACAAACTATTAAAACACGTTGATAACTAACAAACTGCTCATGTACTTTCCCCATTTATTTTATTCTAATTTTGATTGGTTGATTTTAAGCAATACTTAATAATGTTTTTTTGCTCGATGAATCGGTTGGGAAAACCAACAAATTAAATTCAGAATCAAAAGAGTGGAGGAGAACATGAGCAGACTGTTAGTTATTGACGTGTTTCAAGTGCTTGTTGGAATAAACCTATACATAACCTTAAATAAATTTTCAACAATAGATTTAAATAAAGATATATAGCGACAGTAGAATATAATATCGCTGTCGTTTTCTGAAAAATGAAACACTTAGTTATGGTGATGGCAAAGTTATTGTAGTTTCAACCTGTTCCCGGAATATTTTGCCAAAAAATTAAACATTTTTTTTAGGTTTTTTAAAGATTATTTTGTATTTAAGGAGATGGGTGTCACCGAATTTAATAGGTATATAAAGTGGAGGGTACCAGGGTATCTCCGTCTTTTGATATGTCATACTTATATAGCTATTTCATAGACAGGGAAGTATTCAAGATTGGAAAAAGGAAAGGAAGAGATAAAAAGATAAGATACAAGTTTTAATGAGTTCTGGAGTTATCAAGTTTGTTTTCGTCCCATTTTTTTCTTTTTCCTCTTTTCCACTTTCTATTTAAATTGGAGTAGGGAACGGTCTTTGAGAATAAGCATGTGTCTTTTAACGAAAATAAATATTTTTTAAAGGAATTAAATATTAAACGAATGTAAAATTCGTTTCTCGGTAGGAAAATATCTCTCTTTCCTAATATAATCCTTTTATCTCCTCTCTTTGAACAAGACCAAACAGAAGCAGATTACAGCACAGAGTAGAATAATTGCATTTAAGAAAATACGTTCCTTTGCTATGGTGATTTAATTTATATTACACCATTAACTGTTCCATATCCGTATATTTTGTGTTCTTAAAAAGGGCAGATCAAGAGCATTTTTTTTTTCTTTTTTTTTACTGCTGCTGGGAACTATCCAGTGATCACACAATGTTATAGAAATATTAGTAGCCCAAAGAAGAAGGTATAATACCTGTATAAACTTACTAATTAATACATAAAACAATATAGTCATAATTGAGTGCGAAAGAAAAACAATCAATTTAATTAATCTAAAAAGATCATTTGCTTACACTCTATCACAAATTCTCCCCCCGGGTTCACCTGTGGTGTTGTGCTTAGCATGGCAACCTACAATACATACAATACTAAAGGTCCTGGGTTCGATTCCATCGGTGGCCCTAGGATTTTTTAATGGGAGTAAAAAATCCTTAGCTATGCCGTCCCTCGGATAGGATGTAAAATGGAGGTCCCGAGCCTGTACGATGCCAGGTACTCGTTAAAGATCCCTATCCAAATTATACCTGGATAGGCAAAATTTAGGACTCCCACTGTAGCATCGTCCGATTAGCCTAAGTAGCATAAAAATTGACGTTAAACAAACAAACAAATTCTCCCCTGATTTCTTTCATTATTCATTAGCATTATTGGTAGTAGGAAAAAATGTCAGTAAAATAAAACATGGTATAAAATAATAAAGTAGGTATTCAATAAAATCACTTACTTCATCTACGTATTTATCGGAGAGTGATTGCCTTTTTAATGGGAGTAAAAAATCCTTAGCTATGCCGTCCCTCGGATAGGATGTAAAATGGAGGTCCCGAGCCTGTACGATGCCAGGTACTCGTTAAAGATCCCTATCCAAATTATACCTGGATAGGCAAAATTTAGGACTCCCACTGTAGCATCGTCCGATTAGCCTAAGTAGCATAAAAATTGACGTTAAACAAACAAACAAATTCTCCCCTGATTTCTTTCATTATTCATTAGCATTATTGGTAGTAGGAAAAAATGTCAGTAAAATAAAATATGGTATAAAATAATAAAGTAGGTATTCAATAAAATCACTTACTTCATCTACGTATTTATCGGAGAGTGATTGCCTTTAAAAAAAATCCATTTTGACGAAAATTTAGGTCATTTTTTTAAATTTGATTGTTGTTTAGTTTCTTGTCAATATTATTCGGCAAAATCTACCAGTTCACTTATTAATGTAATAGTTTCAGTTTCGTACTTATAATATACAACTAGTAGTAAGTACATTAACGTATCTGCTAACATAGGAGACATATATAAGGTTTAGGTACTTCGCAGAGAGGAGCACAAGAAAAGGTGGGTAGGTAGTTGCGAACAATATCCGCCTGGTACCAGATATTTCAAAGGACATCCCCTCGCTTTGTTAACGATTCTCAAAGAAATGTACTCCAGCACAATTTCTTTGTTTTTGGTACTCAACATTTTTTACCAGCATTAGTACTCAATGAAGAAAATAAGTGCAGGGCAAGTAGGTATGCTCACCTCTACAGTTTACTACAGATTTCTTCTTATTTTCAATTATGTAGAATATCTTCAGCAATTATTTTTTAGAAAATATTCTACATCTTTGGAAACAAGAACAAAAAGATGATGCACCGTATAATAGACAGTAAACTGTATGAAAAAAAAACCCCTCAGGTAAGCGATGATCAAGGTATCTTTTCCACTCGTGGGGCTTTGGGTAGAGGTGTCGTGCAGTACAAGGACTGATAAATAATATATTATTAATGATTTACAAACATAATCGAAATACGATGCAGTTACCACCTTTTGGCTACAGTAAATGTATAATTCGAATCATCTTGATAAAGTTTATGGTCTCAGGACAACTTAATTTGAATGATGACATTTACTGAAGACAAATATATAAATAAATAAAAATAAATTTCCGTCTTTATTAATTTTCCATTAATTCATTCGAATGTTCAATTGAGTTCGAAATTCTGTTTTACAGCATCGCAGATATCTGTTTTTCAGTGACTCAAGAACTTTTTTTTATTTAACGGATTTTTATTTAATTTATTAAAACAAAATAAAAATAAAGTAGGAAAATTATAAATTTGATTAAGTTTACAGATACGTCAAGACCTTTCAATTTAGGATAAGTGATTGCAACATTATAAAATTAAAGCAAAGTTTCCTTGTTTTTCAGGAAGCTACTAGTTCCTTGAATAAATAATCAGTATATGGTAAAACAACTTCCTAACCGATTTTTCAACATTTTGATCACAAAACCAGTGCTAAACTTTTTTGGTAAATTAATCATTACAAACATTAAATAATATTAGAGGGACATTATTAGTAGTACGGAACATATAATTTGATTCATGAGAAAGATTATTATTTATTATTTATTATTTAATCATTATAAATTACATATGATTAATTTTATCAGCATTGTTTCAATAAGTCTGTAATAACACTGCAAGATTTTAAAGATATTATAAATCATGGCAAAATTATATTTTAATAATAGAGAATGTTCACAAGGAAATTTTAAAACCAAAGATATTGTTTAAAGAAAATGTTTTAAACTTGAATAAGTGATTATATAACATATCTGCAATGTAATACATCTAATAATATAACATATAATATACTATATATTATAATATAGCACTACAATATAATATAGTATGTCCTAAAGAAATAAAAGACTTTAAGGTCCCATACCAAAAACGGTCTATCTAAAATAATTCAAAAAAGTAAATTTTTTCAGTTTCAGTACTTACTGCTGAAAATTTTTAAATATAAAAATTAAACTGGGGGGGAATTTGGAACCATAAAAAGAAAATGGAAAATTTCCCAATTATGATTGAGTATCTAAAATTCATGATCATTATTACTGATCTCATCGTCATTATGAACCATCACAATGTTTAAATCAAGTTTATTATTTTATATGATGATTTCTAGGAAAATCAACAATGATGGAGGATGGTTGAAGGTTATAAAGATTTGACTTGTTTTTTAATAAACATATAAAAAAAAGAAGATTTGATATTTCACCACTCACTTGTATGATACAAAATTGTTGAACTTCCTAAAATACAACTTAAAATACGTATATCAGATTTTATAAATATGGAAAAAAGTAAAGACTACAATTGTTTTTTAATAAAAATATAAAATAAAAGATTGATTATTTCACTACGTAATTGTTTGAATATAATTGTATTATATGTACATGAATCTGTCAATTACTTCGCCTTAATTTTGTCATACATTTATGGATTTATGTTTTATCTTTCCAATGTTTATTTGTGGTTAGTAGAAAAAATATTTAGTGTTTTTATAGGATATTTATTTATAATTTCGGTCTTTTCGACCACCTGGGTCATTTTCGCCCTGTAATACAATATAGGTTACAATTAGGTTGCAAATTACAATTTACAAATACTTACAAAAAAAAAAAAAAAAAAAAAAAAAAAAAAAAAAAAAAAAAAAAAAAAAAAAAAAAAAAAAAAAAAACAATGCACAACACAATAAAAATACAACACGAACAAAGGAAATATACAATATGGATACAAGAAATGTGCAATACAGATACAATTACTATTTAAAAAGCACGTTAGATTTTATCAAATACATTGTTCTTTCTGAGGAATAGCATTAGGTTGCTTAGAGCTTTTTGTTCCATTTGAAGAGTTTCGTCGAGGTTTTCTTTTAAGAGATGCTCTCGGGAAGTCTGGTATGCTTAGCATTCAGTTAGGATATGGCTCACTGTGAGTGGAACCCCGCAGGAAATACATTGAGGAGGAGGTTTCTTGCACATCAGGTGCTCGTGGGTAAGTCGAGTGTGCCCAATCCTCAGCCTGGTGAGTAGGAATTCTTCTTTCCTGGTCATGAGGATACTTTGATTTTTACGGCAAACATACGGCTCTACGATTCGTAACTTGTTATCTCTCGTTTTTGTAGGATATATAATCTATATACTTAGTTTTATCCCTGAAACTGTTATGCGGTAAAAGAGGACTCGATTAAGTAAGTAAGTAAATTGTATTGCAGGATACACTGAACATTGATATTTAAATAAAAAAATTTTGATAGTAAATGTTTTGGTAGTGTCATCTAGATTATGAAATCTTGTACTTTCTAGACTACTTGAAGACTACTAAATTCAAAAAAAGAAAATGGTTCGATCTGCAATATTAATCATTACTATATTATTTAATCTATATCTATATTTTATCTATTTATTGAAATATATTGTATTAAGCAAGATATGGCATGGAATTATTTAGTTTATAAAAAATTTAGTTCATTAATTATTATTTAACCATTCATAACTAGGATATCTGCCAAGGTATAATGTTGCATAGTAATGCTAAGAAAGTTAACACGATATAATTTATTAATATCTTAAATGATTGATGGATAATAAAAATAAATAACAAATAAATGATTAAAACAAAATAAGATTAAGTTTTATTAGTTTTTTAAAAAAACTATACCCGGAAGTGAGTTATAAGTATCTAAGAAACTAAACAAAATATCAGGCATTCATTTATTTTTTTAATGATAGAAAATATATGTAGGCAATAGGGCATTTGATTCATCTTTTTATTTTGAATCTGAAGTCAATTACAGGTTTTTTATTAATGAACATTTTCGTTAATTATTGAAAAATAATAGTTCGTTTTACGAAAGTAAATTTATTATTGTACATAGGCAGCGTTGAAATAACGGAATACCAATTGAATGCTAAATAATAATTTGGAGATAAAATATTAAAAGGATAAATATAAGTTTAACTAGGGAATATTACATTAAATTGGGAAGAGGTGTAAAGCATAGATTACGTAAAGGGTGCCTTGCGGCTGGCAGTTTTTAAGAGAGGTTAATAGGAGCGGAGGGGAGGGGGCGGGGCGCAGGCCCAGATCGGCAGTGCGCCCGCCGGTACAGCTCAGTAGAGGGGCTGCTCTGGCTCTGGAATGATCGAGTGATGTGGCAGCTCTGGATCGTACTCGCGGTGTTCGCCGCAGTCCGCGCTGACAACACCACCCTTCGCTATGAAGCCCCCGAAGACTGCAACTGGTGGCTCAGGGATCCCGAGGAGGTGGCTCTCTCCTGTTCCCTTCGCACTATCAACTCCGAATACGACACTACCAACTTCACTGTCATCCCGCCTGAGCACACTACCGCTTTGAGGATACGATGCGACCACAATATCATGTCCCGGAGCACATTGGACCAGAGGAGTTTCGCTCATTTGTCCAAACTGAGGGAACTGGATTTAGAATATTGCAAGCTGACAAAATTGGTTAACGGAGTGTTTGATGGCCTAGAAGACCTCAGGAGCCTATCCATTCGTACCCACAACACTGATTATCCTGCATTCAGCTTAGAACTATCACCCGACACCTTCGCCTCAGTGAAGCAATTAGAAAAATTAGACTTAGGACTGAACAATATTTGGTCTTTTCCAGAAAACTTGTTTTGTCCAATGAGTCAGTTAGTAAGCCTTAATGTTAGTGGTAATCGTCTCCAAGACATCAGCGACCTGGGTTTCAGGGAGAAGACTCCTCCACCGCAGCCTCTGATCAGCGGTCCGGAAGGGGGCATCGGTGAAGAGAAGACGTCCCAGACACCGTGCACGATGGATATCCAAGTTCTGGACACCTCAGGTAATCATTTTGTATTAATGCCAATGAACGGTTTTAGCGCCCTTCGAAGGCTTAGGGAGCTGTACATTCATGACAATGAGATTTCCATGGTAACTGATAGAGCGCTCGCTGGACTGAGGCACCTGACACATTTTGATTTGTCCAGTAATAAGGTTGTTGCTCTTCCACCCGAATTGTTTAGGGAATGTGCCGATTCGATAAAAGAAATATACTTACGGAACAATTCTATAAGTGTTCTATCTCCAGGCTTATTTGCGAATCTCAATCAACTGATAGCATTAGATCTGTCAAGAAATCAACTCACAAGTGCTTGGATAAATAGCGGAACATTTTCAGGGCTGATTCGTCTTGTATTGTTGAATTTGTCTTATAACAAAATATCGAAACTGGATCCTTCATTTTTTCATGATTTGTATACCCTCCAGATTTTGAATTTAGAACACAATTCAATCGAAGCGATACTGCCTGATACTTTTACACCCATGAATAATTTGCACACATTGGTTTTGTCTCATAACAAAATCAGTTACCTCGATGCCTATGCTTTAAATGGCCTATACGTATTGAGCCTTCTATCCCTCGACAGTAATCAATTAGAAAATATTCACGCTGAAGCCTTTCAAAACTGCACTAGCCTTCAAGACCTGAATTTGAACGGGAATAAATTAGCACAGGTGCCACTGGCGCTCCGTGACTTGAGGTTATTAAGAACAGTCGACCTAGGGGAAAACTACATCACAAATGTTGATGCGCCGGGCTTTGTCGGTATGACTAACCTCTACGGCCTCCGCTTGATAGGCAACTATGTGACCAACATCAGCCGAACCACCTTCGCCAATCTTCCCTCATTACAGATATTAAACCTGTCACGAAACAAGATACGAAAAATACAAAGCGGGGCCTTTGATGTCAACCACAACCTCCAGGCAATCCGGTTGGATGCTAATCAATTGACCCACATGAAGGGTATCTTCTCCGACGTTTCTAGTCTCGTCTGGCTCAACATCTCAGATAATAACCTACAGTGGTTCGATTATTCCCTCCTCCCACCCGGGCTGCAATGGCTTGATTTACACAAGAACAACATAGCTGAGCTTGAAAACATTTACAACTTGGGAGCGGAACTGAAACTTCAAACATTAGATGTAAGCTTTAACAAACTTACTAAAGTAACGGCTGCTTCAATCCCCGATAGCGTTGAGCTGTTATTTATGAACGATAATGTGATCACGACTGTCGAGCCACACACTTTTATAAAGAAAACAAATCTCTCAAGGGTGGATTTATATGCGAACCAGATCGAGGGGATGGAGCTCAGCGCTCTTTACTTGACCCCCGTCGCCAAAGACCGCCCTCTTCCAGAATTTTATATAGGAGGAAATCCATTTCAGTGCGATTGTACAATGGAATGGCTTCAGAGGATAAATCAGTTGGATTACCTTCGTCAACATCCTCGTGTTATGGACTTGGAAGCGATATACTGCAAGCTTTTGTATAATCGTGAAAGGCTTTACATACCTTTAGTCGAGGCGGAATCTTATCAGTTTTTGTGCTCGTATAAAACACACTGTTTCGCTCTCTGCACTTGCTGCGACTTTGACGCGTGTGATTGTGAAATGACTTGTCCTCTAAATTGTACTTGTTATCATGATCAGTCATGGGCTGCAAACATAGTAGATTGTACGTCAGTGGGCTACACTCAGATACCCAGCAGCATTCCAATGGATGCTACCGAAGTTTATCTAGATGGTAACAGTTTTGGAAAACTGACTAGCCATTCCTTCATTGGAAGGAAAAATTTAGTAGTGCTGTACGCTAATAATTCAAACATTGTCGCTGTATATAACCACACGTTCACAGGGCTTAGAAGACTAGTTAGTTTGCACTTAGAAAGTAACCATATTAAAGAACTACTAGGGTTCGAATTCGCTAGTTTAATAAGCTTAAAAGAACTGTACCTTCATAGCAATTTAATAGAGTACATAGATAATAGAACCTTCATAGGTCTAAAACAGCTCGAAATTCTCCGTCTTGACAACAATAGACTATTTAAATTTGAAGTCACACAGTTCAGCGCGAACCCTTACCTAGTTGAAATAAGTTTATCTGGAAATCCCTGGTCGTGTGACTGCAAATATCTACAAGATTTAAGTGCATGGTTAGCAACGCATTACGCGAAAGTGATCGATGCTAAACATATTTCTTGTGTTATGAACAATCGGACAAATTCGCTAGGTCGTGTTGTAAAGGACTTCAACGCTACTTCTTGTTCCCCTTATGCTGGGGGTTCCAGGGGAATAGTGGATAGGAAAGTTCTACAGGACTATTTACCGCTTGTTCTTCTGACTTCTTTAGCCTTCATTGCATGCGTCATATTATTTTGTGGTTTATTTGTTTACGGTAGAGAGCTGAGGATTTGGGTTTACTCAAGCTGCGGGCTAAGAATGTGCTACAGAAGCCCCGGATTCGAAGACGAAAACGACAGAATTTTCGACGCTTACATAACGTACTGCGTCAAAGATGAAGGTTTCGTCACTCAAGTCCTAGCACCCGGCCTTGAGTCTCAATTCCGATTGTGCCTCCACTATCGAGATTTCAACTTGACCGCCTATGTGGCGGATACAGTTACAGAGGCGGTGGAATCCTCAAAGAGGACCATAGTGGTCATATCGAGGAACTTTCTCGTCTCAGAGTGGGGTAGGTTCGAGTTCAAGTCTGCCCTGCACGAGCTGCTGAAGGAGAGGAGGCGAAGATTGGTAGTGGTGCTCCTAGGAGACCTGAGCCCCCACGAGCTGGACCCCGAGCTGCGGCTCTACCTGAAGGCCAATATCTGCCTCCACTGGGGCGAGCGGCACTTCTGGGAGAAGCTCCGGTTCGCGATGCCGGAGCCGTCCAGGCGACCTGCTTGCCTTCCACCTCAGGAGCAGCAGCCCAAACTCGTCCTCGAGCCTCATCTTCTCTGGGCATAGCGACTACAATACTACAGGTAAAATATTTCATTTTTTTGTAATTTTGAATGATAACAATTACAATAACCGTCTGTGTCAATGTAAATCGGCGTGCATAACACAAAAAGTTAAGAAGTTGATTTAATTCTACTTTTTTTATTTTTACTAAACTACTTAAAAGCTCGTTTCTTGGCATTAATTACAGGTTTATAATTGTCATAGTTACGCGGTTTCACATTGACACCGACAATATCAGCTAGATTATTGAATATGATACTCGGTGTACTAGAGAAAGGCAATTTTTTTTTATATGTAATATATTTTCATACAGTAAGCCGTCATTATCTCTTCCTATAAAAAATTAATATGTTAATAATGAATATATCGTCGTCACCATGCTAAAGTAACGAATGTGCAACAAAAAACCTATGCATATTCGTTACTTTAGTTATGTGGGACGCCGAGGATTAAGAAAGATAGAATGCTGCTGAGCAAATATTTTCCTGTTTTAAACCTTCCCGCTACTAGCTAGGCTACTGTATCAAATTTTCATTCGTTTTTAATCACTTTTCAATACAACTTTTCTTAGAAAGATTTTTCAATCAGTAATTTTGTAAAGCGTAAAAAATATTTAAAAAATTTGAAAAATAATATTTTCTTTATCAATTTTAAGAAATTAGGGATATCCTCTTGGTGATTTGATTCATTGTAAGTTATGAAGTTATATTAAATCGTACTTATATTAGTGAAATCCTCTGAATCTCATCCTCGAAAATGACGTGATTTCTAAATACGTATTTACTTTATAAATCAATTGGAATTAAAGTTTAGCGTTTCTTTTACTTTTTTCTTTTATGAAATTTTTTTTAAAAATATCTTTAGCTCTATTTTAGTTTTCTTAGGTGATATAGTTTTAAAGATACAAAGGAATTAAAATTATATAATACAATATAAAATTCCTTACAGGCTTTTTAATATAGAATTCCGGAAAGTTCAATTGACAGATCATGTTTCCGGAGCTCTATTTATGGTGTTAATAAATCTGTTATCTTTCAAAAACTGTACCTTCAAATTAGTGGTTAAATTATTGTATACGTTTAATTAAAGAAACCCCCATTATTAAGAAGAAATTAAAATTATAAAAAAATATCAAGAACTTTTCTGTTGCATTTCTCTCAGGTTTTCATTAAAGATCATAAATATTTTCTTTTGTTAAAAAAAAAAAAAAAAAAAAAAAATTGAGCACTTTAGGTAGTTGGTATTTAGAAAACGACTTCTTGTTCCTTACAAACAAACGGCAGGGAGTCTTAAAGGAGTTAATGTTTTCCTTTACTGAGTAACGCCCAGCGTGCGCCTCCCATTGTAGCCTCATCAGTAAAGAGGGAAAAGTGCTGCACCTGGAAACAAACAATACTAGCTATCGATCAAGGCTGGTTAGGCAGCTGTCGCACTGACTCAGAGGGTACCTGACCCTTAGCAGAAACCAGGCGCTAAGGGCCGTTTAACAGAGACACGGCAGTGTGGTTTCTTCCATTTGTCGCTTTGGCACGGTGGGGGAAGGGACCCGGTGCCTCTGCGGTCATAGATCACGCTGACATGTCTAGGCCCATCATAAATTATTTAAGGATGGCGGAGGGTATGCCCGAAAATCCCTAGAAAAGATAAATGTTCATAAACTAAATAAAGGATTTTGAATGAAAATTTAATTTGATGTGTAAACTAGCGAAGATATGACTTACATTTTTAAGATATTACCTTAAAAAATGTTTTATTGTTTTCGCCTTCTATATAGTTATTATTATTTTTTTTTAATAGAATCAGCTCATTGTCCATTTATAAAATCATGCTAACAACACAAGGCTATATTTTATTCAGTATTCAACAAATCGTTGAGCTACTTGTTAATATTTCTACTCAATTAGTATTCTCGTTGCAACTTATATGTATATTTTAAATATTGACCGGAATAATTACAAATTCACTATAAGTTAGGTTTTATTTGAATTGATATAAGCAAACAAAACTAAAACCTCTCCTATGCTCCCTTTTTCTTTTTTTGTTCCTAATTTAAAATTGAAGTAAAGTAAATCATCTCCATCGGTTTCTAGATAGGTAATAGAGACTAAAATTCAAAAACTAAGTTCCACTTTTCTACGACCCGTAAACACCCCTTCAATTCCTATTCACGATATAAAATACAACAACATATTGATGAAATTAGTATTATTTTCCCTTTAAAAAAAAGAAATACATAATAATAAATCGAAAATTACTGAACACTTTCCTAGTTTAGTAATAATTACAATACTACGGTTATACCTTTAAGAGGATAGAGATATTTTCTATGAATTTTTAAATTGTATCGTACATGATTGTTTTAGATTACTAATATGTAGACTTATGTATCACCCGAACATTTACATGAGCCTAATTAGCAAGTAATCACTAACGGCATAGAAGTAGATTTATTTCTATTTTATATAAAAAAAAAAAAAAAAAAAAAAAAAAAAAAACGCACATACGTATCGAATTGAGTAACCTCATCCTTCGTTCGAATTCGGTTAATTAATAGTAGATTTATTAATTTATTTTTTAATCAAATATCTTAGTTCTTTTTAAATATCTCCTTGAATGCAGATGCTAAATATTTTCACAGGAGGTATGATTAAAGAAATACAATTTCTTCAAGTAGTAAACGGGAAAATTTAATTCAGTTTATTACTAAATCATTCCCTTTTGTCTAAATTTACTATTATTAAATATCAGAAAGTGCTATAGAAACTGGAACTAATTATTTCTAGTTTAAATACATGATTATAATTAGCCATTTAAAATGAATGTCTATATCTTACGAAAATAAAAGGCGAAATAATAGGCGGTTAACTTTTGACTTAGATTTATGGTAGTTCATGGCGTTTTAAATTAATATTAATTTGTTCTAGATTTTTTTAAAGTCTAACGTCCCATCCCTTGAATATGTATGTTGTTAACCATCTATAAATGTTTTTTACCATTTACTGCTATATTATGTTGTGCGCACTACTAAAAGATATTAGCAAAGCGAACTTTGTTTTAATTTTATCCATCGAAATCAGAGTTTCTGACAAACTTTTTATTGGGTCAGAATAACCTCATTGTCTATTTCTTACATTTCATGGCAGTTTGAAAAACCCTCGCGATAGCCAATTGTTGACAGCCTTCCGGGAACAATAGCTCGTTATCCTATAGGTTTTGCCGGGTTGTTGTGGAGACGAGCGAGGAACGCTGCGACGCCCTAGCTGAGGATTTTAGAGGCAGGGGGTTCCGGTTGAGGAGGCAGAATCAGTCGCGGTCAGCTCCTTCTTACTTCTTGTTAGCCGACGCTCCGGCTGTTCACCTCCCCAACTCCTAGTAACTCTATAGTAATTTAGCTAACGGTAAATACAATGCGGTAAACACAACAGTTTTGAATTCATAATATAGTCTTGATTGATGTGTTTGTAAGACGCAAAACGATTTAGAAATAAAGCGATTGAATATTACATCTTTAAGCCTAATGCTCTTGATATACCGCTTCGATGCTTCACGAACATTTAAATTAATATATATGTCTGTCTAATTGTATAAAATCAATAAACTCACCAGGATACTTTTATTCATAAAGTTTTAATTAGTTGTCTGTAGGCTGAGTTTGTTTTTATACAAATTGACAAGTGATTACTGCAATCAACGGTTCCGAACACAGGAGTCATCTCACCACAAAAACCTCGTTAACTTACCAAACTATAATATTGTTGAAGTATTGTGAAGATTTTGAAATTTAGATTGTTTCCGTTGTATCGAATGTGGATTTGAGCATTCTCAGAATATATACCTACTGAGGGATAATTAAAAGCTAACAAAAAACAAGTTCTCAAAACCAATGCCAGACCGTTTTCTAACCTTATTATATTTTTAATTAATGTGGGTGTATAAAATAGCTCTATCCTGATAAGTAATGGAAGGGTTAAATAGATGAAGGTAACTTTTTTTATTGCCAACTCAATTTTAATCATCTTTATTCATTATAAAACAGGCGTACATCTTCAAATAGGACCTCTTTCAATTACCTTAAAGCAAAATATTGCATTTTTTTGGTTTCCGGAAGAAAGAAAATATTTTACTTAACTATTTTATTCATAGAAGCAATTTAATTTTTACGATGATGCTACTTATCAACTTCACTCGAGTGTCAATTTCAATTAATTTTAGAAAAAATAATAAATAAAAATGTCATTCACGTGTTTCGCTTAATGCCAAATTCTGAGATATACAAGTAGAGTAAATCATTCAGTTGTTGACGCTTCGTATAGTTTTTAACACTCTAATACCTATCGAAACTAAGTTTTATTGAGGATTTGTATTTTAATAAAGAGGAAAAATTCTTATGAATCATACTAATCAGGTTAGTATTAGTGTATATTACTACACACTATTAGTAATATATATAAATATTTATTAATAATGATACTAATAAAAAAAAATCTGGAGCGTGCGCGCAACACACAACTTTCACTTACCAACTTACTTAGATTAGAAATTGTCGTGTTTTGCTAATTATCATTTCCCAAAGTCACACATTTTTCTACATTCATATCTTATTTTTGTTAATCGTTAAAGCCGTTTTTGAGTAAATAAAAAAACCCGTGAAAATGATACAAAATTTATTAAGTAAAGTCCCCCCTCCCGCAGATCAATTTTACTGAAATTTTTACAGTCATATCTCGGGCATAGAAATACATCAAATACCAAGTTTGATGAAAATCGTTAAAACCGTTTTTAAGTAAATAAAAAAAAACATGTGAAAATCGTACAAAATTTATTAAGTAAAGTCCCCCCTCCGGTTAATCAATTTTGATGAAATTTTTACATTCATATTTCGGGCATATAAATAGATCAAATACTCAGTTTAATCAAAATCGTTAGAGCCGTTTTTGAGAAAATCGAAAAAAACGTAAAAAGTTATTAAATAAAGTACCCCCTCCCTTTGAGCAATTTTGATGAAATTTTGCTGTCACATCGCGGGCATATACCTACACTAAATACCCAATTTCAGGTTCCCACGGTTTATAGTTTTTGAGCTAGTCTGTTCACATAAACACACACACACACACACACACACACAGACCATTTCGCGGGACTTGGTCATTTCGACTCAGGGGACCCCTAAACGTGTATTTCCGTTGAAAACCGGAAGTCGAAATTTTTCACGATCGCAATACTTCCACTTACTATATATTTCATATATAGGTAAGTGAAAGTAAAAATATATACATATTGTATTGTAACGTTAAATCGATAATCAAAACAAAAGAAACATATGGTTTAAAATCCCAAATCTTTTGTTGGAATGAAGTAGCGGTCGGAACAAACCGTTGGAGCATGTATATGGTTCTAGATTTTTTTGACGGAGACCTGGAACCTTCCACGATGTTCTCGTACCTTCCAGAAGGTTAGTTTTACGATACTATATATAAGGAGCCAGTGACTGGGACAATTAGTCTCAGTCTGAGTCTTAGTGTTTGTCTTGACTTTTGTGTGTGTGTGTGTTAACAGACTAGCTCAAGAACTATAAGCCGTGCGAATCTGAAATTGGGTATTTAGTGTATGTATATGCCCGTGATGTGACAGCAAAAATTTCATCAAAATTGCTCAAAGGGAGGGGGTACTTTATTTAATAATTTTTTAAGTTTTTTTCGATTTTCTCAAAAACGGCTCTAACGATTTTAATTAAACTGAGTATTTGATCTATTTATATGCCCGAGATATGACTGTATAAATTACATCAAAATTGATCAACCGGAGGGGGGACTTTACTTGATAAATTGTGTATAATTTTCACGTGTTTTTTTTTAGTTACTCTAAAACGGTTTTAACGATTTCGATCAAACTGTGTATTTGATGTTTGTGTATGCCAAAGATGCGATAGCCAACATTACATCAAAATTGATCAACCGGAGGGGAGACTTTAGTTAATAAATTTTATATCATTTCCACGTGTTTTTTTTATTTACTCAAAAAAGGCTTTAACGATTTTGATCAAACTGGGTATTTGGTGTATGTATATGCCAAAGATGTGATAGCCAACATTTCATCAAAATTGGGTTAACGGAGGGGCGCTTTATTTTATAACTTTTTAACCAATTTTTACCTTTTTTTCGATTATCTCAAAAACGGCTTTAACGATTTTAATCAAATTCGTGGTGTTTAATGAAAATTAGGTGTTCTTTAACATCAGGTAAGCTTTATCATTATTAAAATGTTCTGAGGGGGCTTAAATGGGGAAGGGGCATTTTTTTATTTTCCTATAAAGTACCTTTGTTTTTGTTTATAAGGAGAAATCAACGATATCTCGTTACGCCTAAAAATAAGAAATGGCTATATGAGATATGATAAAAATCAAGGAAACATATAGAGGAGAAAAAAAGAAAAATATTCAGTCAACTCATAAAACTCATTGAGCGCAAGCGGAGTACGCCTTTAATGACAGACCATTGTTCATAATTAAAGCCGTTCTGTTCATTTGTGAAGTGGCAATTAACAAAACGCATTAATTTCTAATCTAAGTAAGTTTGTAAGTGAAAGTTGTGTGTTGCGCGCACGCACCATTTTTTTTTGTTTTCGTTTAACACTCCATTATACTAAGGCTAATCGGATGATGTTACAGTGTGAATCCTAAATTTTGCCTGTCCAGGTTTAATGAGGATAGGGATCTTTAACGAGTACCTGACATTGCACAGGCCCGGGACCTCCATTTTACGTCCCATCTAAAGGAGGGCATATACAAGAAATTTTAAAAAGTCCTAGGGCCACCTACCGGGATGAAAACCCGCGACCTTTTTTATTATTGTAAGCTGCTATGATAGCAACTACATGACAGGTGACCCCATTTAATCGCTGTGAATATATTTTATAAATATCATCTTAGGGGTGGCGACTATCTAGACTACCTTATTCTTATGATACGACCAAAAATATTTAAAGAATTTCAAAATTCATTATGATAAAGTATATTCCCTATAGCTTTAGAAATTATAAACTATCAATCATAGTTATTTATAGCATCATCATAGCATAAGTCATTTAAACTGATTTTACCAACTGGCTGGATTTCAGTAACCTTTAATTCAAGAACTATTTAATATACGTGTTTTTGAAAACATGTGAAATTTGTATTGATTTTATTCATTAAATTTCAAATTTTGTCATAAAACATGTCTCGCTAAGGCTATTTGCATTCACTTACTTAGGAATCGATAGCTTACGGCAGATGGTGTCTCAGAAGAATAAGAGGCTCGTCCACTGAAGGAAAAAATCGATCCCTTAGCTTCCAGACAAAATCAATAAATGGCATCATTCGAACGCATAGGGAGGGGGGAGGAGACGCCTTCGCTCAAAAGATTTGGTTGGAATAATTATTATACTTTTGTTAGCAATAATTTAGTCATTTTCAAGAAGATACTCTGTATATTTCCTTACCTTCTCTGACTGAAAAAATACAAAAAGGAGTACACAATAACAAGTAAAATTTAAATTTATTTTTGTGTAAGACTTAATCTTTAAGACTGTTAAATTGTAGATAAGAAATTTAGACAGTAAAAAATCTAATCGATCAACATTTAATGACAAAATTACCAATTTTATGCAGAATATAAATAGTTTATAGTTATGGTTTTATATTGATCGCATTTATAGATAAATATCATGTCTAAATATATGTCATTGAAGCTGCAGATGTGGAATTGAGTTCTTGAACTTAAACTTTACTATAGACTTAATTGAATAATAATCAATTTTTTTGTTTTGTTTTGTTTTGTTTTTTTCAATTTCAATTTATCATGGACTACTCTATTCGTCATTGTCGTTGATCATTTCTTACTAACCACTAATCATTGACTAACCTGAACTTATATAAGATTTTATAAATATTAAAGTAATAATATTTATAAAAACCCGTTTATACAATAAACAATCAATACTTTTATTCTTTAACACAATTAACTACATTTGACTTGTGTAACCAGTAGAATCGCACACCCATTTTATCATGCTTTGAATTTTAAATTCTTGTTAATATTCTCATTTTGGTTCACGCGAAAAGGTTAAAATTAAATAAATAAAGCAAGTGAAGTATTCTGTATTAAAAACTACATAATAATCACTAAATATTAATTTAATTTGATATTAAGCATTTTATTTGTTATTTTACAAAAGTCTTGTTGTCTTCCAAAATTGTAACGATTCCTTTCCATACATACCCTTGATTCTATTTGTTTAAATTTGTACCTTAAACTGTAATGGTTTTTTAACTATTATTAACGAACGATAAATGGACTGTGTTGATTTAATGAATTTGGAACAATTTTTCCATACGAACATTGGAAATTAGGCCCGGGAATTACTTTAATGTAGCTTTCTAAGCACCTCGGATATGAAAAAAACTAACCAAGGTTTGGAGTCAACTAAAGAAGTTTCATTAAATATTATAAAATTTTTATTGAAGATCACAACGCCGCGAAATAGTTGAGACGCACTACAGTCTGGGATAGACAAGGTCAACTGTTGATGCAAAGATTGACTGCTCACGAAATAGAAAAATTGATGAAATCCGGCCTGTTAAATGACCTAGCAGAGCTGTTAGTAACTTTATTAATATTTAATGGAAATCGCATAAATAAAAAAATTCTAACCTTGGTTACAAAATATTTGATGATGCATGGAGCTTAAGCGAGAAATTTCTTTCGATGTTTCAGTATATTTACTTAGAAAATTGCTTTGATTTTTTTTAGCTGAAGTTTTAGTTGATTGTCTATAGAAATGAAAAAAATAACCGATTTATCGGCAAAGTAAATCTCTTCTAGATATTTCGAAAAACGTAATATATTTTGCATTTTAACGAGGCGACAACAAAGGTACATCGGGACTACCTTGGCAACAAGTATGTTGTATATGCATTTGTTGTGTATACATATGTTGTATATGTATATTATACATATACCTTCTTTGTTCTATTATTATTCTTATTTCTATTACACTTTACATTACATAAAATATATCAAATTTTCATAAGAATATTTAAGTTTCGTTTCAGCTTGACATTTCTTTTTTCGTATTCTAGATTTTCTCAATCATTAAAGATATTAAAACTGAATTAGAAGTACTAAAAATATTTTCAAAAGCACTTACCCTGTAATTGTATGGAGTAGATATATGAATAATCTGTTTAATTGTATTATCGCTTTGTTCTTGTAATTTTGTAATTAATAATTGTTCTCTCTTATAATTTTGGTCTATAGTATTTTATAGTATCAATCTTTTTAATTTGTATATTATCTTTTTCGAAAATTTTAACTAAATAGGCTTCGACAACAAACCTCGAGGATCATTTTATGATCATTTATTTTGTTGTAATAATAATTCTTCGTACGTAAGGAGCTCTATTGATAACGTCTCATTTTTGGAGATTTAAACTCATCAGTTAATATTTTTATGTTTAATAGTTTGCTATAATTAAAATTAGTGTTGCTGTCATTTGAAACTAAGATTTATTAAAAAGCAAACTATAATAAAAGGCGAACTTTAAATATAAGTACTTGAGAATTTTTTTATGGATTATGGATTTAAGAAACATGCCATTTTGTTTTATTTCTTATTTAAAATTTTCAATTTCTATAAACTACGTTGATGCCACCCATAACCCCGACAATAGATCTCCTCGCTTGAGATTTGTCACGCCGATTCCTAATGCATCATTGACGTAGGGCCGATGGTTCGAATGACATATTCCGCCATAATGGGACCAAGAGACAGCCCCAAGGGTAATTCCCATTGTGGGTCTCATCGGCAGCTGGGCCTCAAGGTATAAAGCCAATAGCCACCAGCACATCCCCTCAGACAATAAATTGTATGTTATTGAGGAGTCCCAATCCCTGTGTCTCAAAAGGTTTCTATTTTTTTGTTTATTTTTTTTTTCAAAACAGGATAGTTCAATGACAGGTTTAAATAAGCCTTTAAAAAAGTAGCATTATGCGTTTTAAAAAAAGAAACACAACCAAGGTTTAGAGGGGATTGTGTGCCGCTGAGCATATAAATACCTTTGAGCAGTTACCAATGCAGTACAATAGGTTGATTGTGGAAATTTTAATTTCTGTGTTCAATATAACACAATCTTTTCGGAGGCGGCGCAAAATTTAAAATGTTTAACACTAGACATTATGAAAATCGTAAAATGCATCTTCTCATCTATTGATTTTAATGCCTACTAACGGAATTGTATCGGTAACATATCATTTATATTTGCGCCGCCTCCGAAAAGATTGTGTTATGTTATGTTACATTTTAATTTCACAATTTTTAATAACAATTAGTGTCTTTGTACAAATCAAAATAAAATTATTCGTCTTATTGCATTTCTCCGCTTTTTATACCATTTTCAACTTTGCTATGTATTCATAAAAATCAGAAGGTAATTATTTCATACTTTTCAGTGCATTTATTTTTACTGGTTCCTAGGTTTCGAAATCGGTTTAATTTTTTTTATAAAATGTTTTTTTATATTTTCATTTGTGCTTAATTCCAATTAGAAGTCAACAAATTCTATCTAGCATCGTTTTTAAGAAATAAAACGTTTAAAAAAAATATGAAATAGCACTTTTTTCATTTATTTATTTAACACCTTTTTGGTGAAAACAGTAAAAATAGTAATATTCATTTTTTTTTTAAATTTTTAATGATAAAAAATGCTCGAAATATCAAAAAAAAAAACAACAACATATTTTTCGACATAAAACACACAATTGACAAAATATTGTGCTTGATAGAGATTTTCTGACTTTGCATTTGTGTTCAGCACACTCCAAAACCTAACAAAGCAACATTTTTGTTGAAGGTAGGATTTTGATGCAGAACAGTGTAAATAGTCTTGGATCAGCTTTTAAAAATTATATGATACCTAACTATAATATGTGAAATAAACGTTTAAGAAATCGATGCTATTTTCACTGCATTTCATTCAAATATAGAAGCAAAACTTTAAAATTGTTATGAGCCTTCGTAAATCTTCTAGATTCGTTGAAGGAAGACTTATTTATATACATTTCCTATGCGTATTAAGCTGAAAATGATTTTAGTCCTTTAAGATTGGTGATCATCTCGATCAATAATCTTGATTATAAAAAATAGTTAAGACACATTTCTTTTTTAGGCCAATTTAAGTAATTAAGAGCATATTGATGTCTTGTGCGGAATTCCTATTGTCTGTTACCCAAGTTCTCTCGAGATATTCCTTTCTTACGATGAACAACATTAAGCTCAAGCAACATTAAGTTTCCTCTGTAGGGTTATAAGAAAGGAATATCAAATAACAACTGTGATGCAGGGCTAATGCTGTACTAGTTTACATTCGTTATGAAATAGGGAGCGGTTGATCTTTCCCCGTTGCTCCCTATCCTGATGATGTTTGTTCTTTAATAAAATGCGCTCACGAGTCTCACTTCATAACGTTATTAGACGCTTCCAAGAAGAAACACAAGACACTCCCTCCGCCCCCCCCCCCCCCATAACTAAACTCTTTAAAAGATACACTTCAGAAACTTTTCATTCTTGAGTAAAATAAAACAAATTGGTTTCCTCACCCCCCCCCCCCCCAATGCTCTGTAACAAAGTTTATACTAAGTTTATTTTACAAAAGAAAATGTGTGATCCGTTATTATAATATAATAATAATAATAATATGACGATTTCGATAGCAAGGGAAGTAAAATTAATTGATACCAATTGATAATGGCAAGAATGAATTTTTCAGCCGTTACAGTACATATCAAATAAAATAAATTAGGTGTACATTATACCTCACAAATATGTCTTTTATTTTTTTTTAGAAATGAGATGCTTAATTTTCTGCTCAAACTATTTAAAAATTTAATGGTAATTTATAAATCTTTCTTGAAACGTTGAAACCCAAGCTTAGGGGTACCATGCAATTTTTTAAAATATATATATTTCTTTTTTTTTTTAATTTTTTCCTCTTTAAACCTTTAAAATGAGAATAAAAGGAATTTATTTCAAAATAGTTCGGATCTTCGTAAAGATTCTTTTTTTCGGCTTCGTGCAGTCTTATACACCTAAATTTCCAATTTGTAATATCTGTGGCCAAAACGCTACTAATTTATTAACACAGATAGACGGATTTTTCTGACTTTAATGGAGCAAAGATGTAATTGCGACTCATCTTCAGGAATTGGTTTTGTTCCTTAATTCAGGAAAAGATCTCTCTCATCCATCGCCTTTTTTTTAGGCTCCTTTTAATAGCCAAATCGTTTATAAATCTATTTTTGTATCGGAGGAATTAATCGTGGAAGTGATAATCAATGATTTTTATAAATTGGTCTATGATGATCAAGCTAAGATACATCCTGTATACTCTTAACACGTCTAAGGCATTAAATATTTTGTCAATTTTTGTGAGTGTTCCTACAGAAATTAGGGTTGAAATTAAGTACTGTGCCCTTGCTAAAAATTTAATCAACGCACTATTTTACAGTAGTCAGATGAATTAAAACGTTCGTTAGGGATTTGAGATGTAAGGGGAGGTGAAGGGGTGTGACCAACCCTCCTCTTGTCCAATCCAGCACAGGCTTTTATTGGACTGGGGTAGTCCATTAAAAAGATGTTCCCTCGCCCCTAGCCGCTTCAAAGGCTCCTCCTCGGTTGTAAATCATTCCCTCACTGGCATTATTCACTTTACTTTGTGGGTTCAGTTTAAGCATTGGGTTGTTGGTTCAATGCTGTTAGTTTGTTTGAAGTTATAAGCATCGAGGCCCAATGTATCTCAGAATAAATTTTATCTTTTTTTTTTTCGTCATCTTCTTCTAAATGTTACTTCTAAAACCATTTGTTTGTTGTGACACTTCTTTTATCGACAGGAAACGGACGTTGATAGTAGTTAGTTTTAGAGGGACATCTTTACGTTATGTTTCACTGAGTAAGGTCAAAGATAATATTCCAAAAGGATGAAGACAGATTTTATTCCAGGGAATAGAAGCATTTTACGTGATCCATTATTTGTTATAGAAGCCAAACTTCTAAATTTATATTATTACTGATCATTTGCCGTCCTTCCAAAATCATATTTTTTAATTCACCCCCTGATTTTAGTTCGGTTCAACAAAATGTCAAGAAGCATCATTATTAAGTACATAAAATAGTGTCTAGTAAAAATTAAAAACCAGCCATAGATAAACTTTTTTTAGTCCATGAAGATAATTTTAGGAAAATTCAAACTATTTATTTTTCATTAACAAAGGTCCAAGTCGTCAAAAATTTTTTAGATATCATTGAGTGCAAAATGATACTACATATCTGGAGGTGGGGAGTCCCTAATATTAATCCTTATATATATAAAAATCTCGTGTCCCGATGTTTGTCTCTCTATTTCTCAGAAACTACTCAACCGATTTTAATGAAATTTGGCTCAATGTATATAGTTTTGGCCAACTTACCGGACCGGATAGTTTTTAACTTGATTAGTGATCAAAATAATTCTTATATAGCGAATTATTGCAAATACAGTAGGTCGTGTTTCGATTTATTAACATGGCGTCATATGTCGATTTCATAATGTTTTTGTTTATAAGCATGCTATTGTAATACGAGGGGTGATCAAAAAGTTCCAGGACTGTTGAGATTGCGCGGCAATGGAGTGGCATAGAGCAGTGCGGTTGGCAGCATTGTTTAGCGTGACTCTTCCTGAGCTCAGCTGTTTATTCAGTTTGTTGATAACCTTCTTCATTGCAAAGTTACTGCTGTTTTCGTAAAAAAAAGTTTTTTGTGTTCGGCGATTTTGTGAAATGAATGTAAAGGAAGAGCAACGCGTTTGCGAGGTTTCATGACACCTTGACCGACTCAGACATTCATCACCGAAAGCCACTTGCAACATTTGAAAAGTTTCAGTAAACATTTTACCCAACTTCACACAAAACTTTGTGTGTCATTATTATAACTTTGTATTGCGTTATGTGAGTGCAGTTATTTTTCCTATATTATTATTTTCCACAGACAAATAGTAATACAAATTTGTATTTATTGTTAATTTTCATTAAAGAATAAATAAATCAAGAAAAGGTTACAATAAATATTCAAATGTGTAGGTACTTTTTCTTCCTTTTCCTTTTTTATTTGTAAGTTAAGCGCTGAAACGCTTTGCTGGGCCCACCCTGATATCAACTTTTAGTATAGTAAATGCATTTTAATAATTTAAATTAGGCTATTATTTGAAATAATACTCTATAAATGTTGTAACAGCACCTACTGTCATAGGTGTAACCTAATAGAAGCCTGACTTGGGGAGTCAGTGTTGCCAAAAATTAGTGAAAATTAGTAAGCTGGCTACACTGCGGGTAAACAGTCGTAAAAACTCCCTCACAAAAAAGGTGTGTTTTGATTAGGTGTTATGGGATACTTTGTGATTTGCTAAAGCACTGCATAATTAAGACTTTAATATTATATTTTCAGTTAATTTATTTAACAGAAGTTTATTTATTTTCATATTTTTATATTGTTGTTATTATTATTTAAATACAGTGTTTTTTTATTTTACCAAACCTTTTTATCCCGAGATCTAAAATGTAAAATTTAAAAAATGTCAGTGAAGATTTGTAATTTCTCCTTTATCAACAATAATTTAAAGTTGAGAAAATTTAATCCCAATCAAATAGAGGCTGTTACTTCCTAAGTTGTAATTATCTTTAAATGTAAAATTTAAGAAATGTTAGCGAAGATTTTAATTTAAAGTAGGCTATTATTGGACTACTTAGACTATTATTACTTATCTTTAAATGATTGTTGATTAAGAAAGGATTACAATTCGCGGCATTTTTTAAATTTTACATTTAATGATTATTACACCTCTACTGAACAGGAATAATTGTTATTTGGGTAACCTCAAGTTTCAGATTTATCCGCCTTATATATGAGAGTAGTACTGTAAAATAATACATCGGCAGATATATTTTTCAAACAATTGCTCTATATTGGAAACGGTTAAATAGAGCTAGCTGTATCGAAATTCAAAATTTATCAAATTACCATAAAATTTCTGAACTGTTGTAGAGACGAAAAATGAACTGTCTACGAAATATAAAGTGTCTTTCCTGATATTTTGAACAATTATTTGGACTATAAGTGGCTGGGTAGTCGTGCTATTTTGGCAGCAAAAAATGTTGATTTCGATGAAATAAACTTCCAAAATCAATTGGCAATGTTCTAGATGTAAACGAAGCCGTAAATTTCCCATCTGAATTTTTTAATTCCCTGGATATACACCCAAACAATCTCCAGTTGAATATTGGCTCACCGATCATACTTCTTCGTAACTTAAATCCACCTCAATTGTGCAACGGTACACGTTTGGTCATTAAAAGGATCACAGGAAATGTTATTGAAGGAAAAATGTTACCTTGAAGGTTTACAGGAGATATCGCCTTGTTGCCACCTATTCCCTTGGAACCGACAGAATTTTCAATAAAATTTAAAAGGCTTCTATATCCTATTCGTTTGGCTTTTGCCATGACCATCAACAAATCCCAAGGGCAAACAATGTTCACTTGGACTTTGAAAATCCGTGTTTTCCCTTGGGCAATGGCATAACTCACGTGGGAAATGGGTATCGCCTGCTCACGTGTGTGGAAACCATCAAATCTTTGGTCTGTGTTAAAAAAAAAAAAAACAGGTTAACCCAAAACATTTTAAACAAATTAGTACTTGAATAAATAAAAATTCTTAATTGTATTATGTAAAAACCTCTTTAAGAAGAGATTTATTATCACTCAAATATATTGCTAAATTAAAAGCTTCAACACACCATCCTCCTACCGAACACTTATTAGCCGAAGGGTTGGGAAATCGAGGTCTCAAAGAAATTGAGAAAAACGCCTATCAAAAGGACATATATGACGCGTTAACCAAGATTGGCATGACCCTGAGCAAAATTAAACCCGTTGTTAAACTAACAATACCAAGTTGAAGTAGTGTTAGGCCAATAATCAATAGATCAATGGCTGAGGTTATCAAAACTTACTTCAGTCATCCTTTTTAAAATTAGTGGAAAAATATAGCCATTTCGAGTTAGTTTATACCGATCCATAAAAAAAGGGCGATAGTGTTGGCAGCTCTGTGAGTCGTAAACACAACCAGCTCCTTTTTAATCAAACTACATTGAAGTATGAGATGTAAAAAATAAAAACTTTAACTTTCCTATATTCTTTACCAAATACTTTTAAATGGTGTAATGCTCTATTCTCAATCACGTTGGATTTTGATTAGCTGAAAGGTTTTCATCTTTATCAATGAATATTGGTATTACTGTATTTGTTTAAAAATATTAGGATATAACTACTGAGCCACAGCAACGCGTGGCCGGGTGTCATAGTATCATTATATGTTTTAAAATTCTTATATAAAACTGTAAATAACCAGGAGCGATTTTTTGTAAAATATAAAATATTGTGATGTTTTAAACTTTGATTTATTAAATTTTACCGATTTCATTGAAATGATGTTGCAGTCTTATGTTCCAGAAATTTTAAATCGAAAAACCGAAATTTAAAATTGTTGTTTTCGAATTGTACGTATCTGGAAACATAAAGATGCACCCTCATTTGAATGAAATCCGTTAATGTTATGTTACTGGAAATGCGAGCGCCCCCTCACCCTGGAATGAAATATCTTTAAAAATAAATAAGATGACTACAGAAAACTTTACTCTAATATGGAAGAAAAACACTTCTGTTTTTTTCTCAAAAGCAGTACTTGATTACTCGAGTACTCATAGAAAAAGAAATTGAGAACTTTGGATAATGGAACGGAATCAAGAATGTATTATTTCATATCAGTACATTTTACTTAACACTGTCAAGGAATTCCAAAAAGTATACAATTTCAATTTTAGAGAACCCCGCCCCAGAAAATATATATTTTGTAAAAACACTACCGTGGTTAATACATATTTATTGTTAGTTTTACATTTGGTGTAAGAGGATTTAAGTTAAATGTTTTACCTTTGCTTTTTAATTACATTTATGATTGTTTTAAAACACTTAAAACATTTTTAATCTACAACTTTTTTTTAACAGTTTCGAACAAAAAAAAAACTTATATCCATAACCTCTTCTTAGTTCTAAAAGATTTTTTTCAAAACTTATAAAACAACTTTTATCACTAAAGGGTTATGGATAAAAGTTGTTTTGAAACTGTTCAAGTTGGAACTTATTCGTAAAAAGTTATATCTTTTTTAATCCTTGATATATATACATAAAGTTATCCCACAATTCTCATTAAGAATGAATCCCCCTCCTCTTTAAGCTCGTCTCTTCTGTATCTACTAGCTACCTTCTATTGTTAGCTCAGATCATATCAACTATTCATAACCGGAACGGCTCAAATAGCTGTAATGTATTCATGCCATGGTGAATTGATCCGCACTGTTTAAACATTAAGGGAGAGTTAAACCCAAAAGCTCATGCTTCACAAAGCATATCCTTCAACGTCAATAATACCTAAGGCAAACCCGGCAGGATGGCAATGTCATGGATAGGATTAATAATTTTTACTTAAGCAATAATTAATGACTTAGCTGTTACCGTTGTTACAAATATTACAGAGGGAATAGGAAACTCTTTCTTCACTTATTCTTCACCGTTTCGGAATATATACCTAATTATATATTTTTAAACATTTATAATTCAACGTGAAATTAAATGAGAACATTAAAGAAACACTTAAATCTTCATTAAATTTTTGTAGGAAAGTAATTAATATCTTTTAATCTGAAAAAAGTATATTTTGGTTCATTTAAAAAAATTGTCTTGAATCAGGTTCCTTTTTTTTCTCGAAATTATTTAATTTCTTTTTTTAACAGAATTTACATTGAAAAAATAATGATTCTGGAAAAATATCATTTCGAATTATTTTTTAAATAATAATATATATTGTATTTTAAGGCAACCCTCTCTAATAAAAAAAATAAAATAAAGACTCCATACTTCTAAAAAATCCTAAATCCCGGTTTTATTATTCGAATGACGCAATAGCTAGAGATAAGCATTTTTGCAGCTTTGATAAAAAGGGTTTCCATATGAATTCCCAGCGAATAAAGTTTTGAGGCCTTCTGAAAAAAAAAATTAAAGTGCCCAATGATGCTCTTACGTATAAATATAACGTATAATTCGAAAACATTTCGAACGTTACTCAGAACGCTATGAAAAGAAGAGGGTAATATACAATACAATGTAATTTAAAAAGTTTTAATTTTTTAATATTTATTGAAGTTTACTGTTATAGTAATGTAAAAAGGCTACCTGTTAAAGCGATCAACAGTAATAACTGAGACTATTTGAGAAACCATTCATTATTGGCATACCAAAAAAAATTCTGAATCAGACGGTCCTGATGCCATCTTCATTTCAAAGGAAAATATTAAACGAATTTTATATGTTAGGGAATAAAAGAAAAAATAGTGTAAGAAGTAAGTAGGTTCGGATAGCTTAGGATATTATAATTTTTTACATAGTGTTTAAAAATGAAAACGTACAGGCATGTATATTGAACGAAAATCGGTTTCATACGGAACACTTCAGGTCTTTATCGATGACTAATTTGTGAAAGAAAAACGGAGCGTTAAGAGCTTAAGAATTTGGGGTTGTAAAGATTCAATGTGTGACAAATTTGATGGTTCAGTGAACCCAAACCTCAAAACCGATGTCCAGATAGGTTTTACTATTGTCATGTAAATGAGCCTTTTGTAGCCGCTCTTATGTAGGGGCATATTTTTAAATGAATTTATTCTCTATTACCTTACATGATAGTTTCTTATTTATCCCTATCGAATTTATAATAAAAGTGTTACCTCTTTAGTATACAGCTGCCGTTGCATCGGCCTCGGCAATATCAAACAGGGTTTCCAAACGTACTTGTAATGGAAGGCCTTTCTGGAGAAGGCTGAGCAGGTATTCGCCCGGAGGCTCCAGGATCCCGAGGCACGTGGTACCCACACTCTCTAATTCGGCTCCATTTACGCAACGGCTGAAGCTGAGCTCTCGGCCTTTCAACACGTCAAGCCACGGCTGCCCTCAGCTGTCAGCAACCGACCTCACCGGCTTTCGGGCTTCCGCCGAAACCGACGTGATTTACCGCAGCTTGCAATTACGGGGAAAGGCATGAGCCTGACTATGCAACACGCTCATTGGCTTCTCGTATCTCAACTAGTCTTTTAAATTTTTGTCCGTCTAATTTCTCAGCTTTCCTATCCAATATACAATAATTTATATAGGCTAGTATATACTTTTAGAGATTTATAAGAAGTAAGAATAGTGGCAGTCAAAAATCGACAAATAGTATAAAACTATTTGTTTAAATAATTTAACAATGCAAGTATTCTTTAGGGCGTGACGTTTGAGATTTTATAATATTTGTAGATTTTTTGACCATTTTTTTTTTTTTACCCCTTACTATTCTTATATTTGTGCAATCTTAAAAATTTTATATGCTATTTTCTTAAAAAATATTGTTAAATTCAGTCGTTATCTTAAATTCAAACTTTTACATTTTTAAATTGCTTAGTTCAGTATTTTTCCCTATTATTTTGTTTTTCCCCACCACTTTAGGCAGACAGCGTTCAATTGGAGAAAAATTCAGAAACGGTCCACAGAAATTGACTCGATCCTATCCATCTTTCCCAAAAACGTTAATGTATTGAAGTGCTCTTCGGCATCTTCCAATTTATCAACTAATACTTTTTCAGTTTTGTATACATCAGCAACTTAGCCCATTCTTTACGAAAAAAAAAGGATATAGATAGATTTCTTTGGAATAATTAACTTAATATTTTCACTTTTACAATTCCGAATGTTGTGCTTTACCATTCATTCATTTCATGTTATTAGCGAGAATTACGGCTTAAATATTATTTTATATCCCTTTTAACGGTCATAATTATATATGAAAAAGGATTAACGACACATTAGCTTTATGAACACCGGGCACTTATTGCTAAACTGTATACTAGTTTAAAGATTTTTTTTCTAAATGTTTTTAAATCTTGGAAAATAACTTTAAATAAAATTTAATTGATCAGAATAGCGTGGAATCCCAAAAAGAAAGGATTAAATCTAACAACCATTTGATTTCAGCAAATACCGAACAAATATTTAACGTCTCTTCTTCTTCTTTTTTTTCTCGCTTTCCATACTTTTATCACGACGCACAGTGGTTGAAAATCGACTATTTTATGGATATTATCATAACCACGATTGAATTTCCTATAAAATGTATAGGTTCGAGCCTCGCTTAACCGGCTTATCGGATTAACCGGCAGTGTAAGGAAAATAGAAACAAAATTATACATCAATTTTCGACTCGAAATCGGCTAGTTTAAACACTTTTGCTGTTTTATGCTAGTAATATCATTGATAATACTTGCAATATAATTTTATTTCATGAAAACACTCAAGTTAGGTAAAAAAAATCATACATAGGAACTATCAATTATTTTTGTCGTTATGTTTTCATTCTTAACTATTAAATGTATATCATATTAAAATATAAGATTGGGATCATCCGACTTTAATATAATTTTGATAGGAGACGGTGGGATTGACTGTTCAATGTAGGTTTAATAACTGCAACTCTATCTGTGAAAATTTAGTTCCCTTATTCACGCTAAATAATAGCTGAACCTTTTTTTTTAATACCAATCTTCTAAAAACAAATGGATGCTTAAAAATTAAAAGTGCCGAAGCCTTTAAGTTATCGGAGGTCATATTAATACACTTATTATTAATAATTTCCAAATTCATTCTAAAATCACGGTAGGTGAAAAAGTTGATTTATTATCGACCTAACAACGATTCAGACTGACTTTATAAATGATGCTACAGACCTGGTAAGTAAGGCATGATGTTTTACTAAACGATTAGTAATATCCTAAACGGAAGCACAAGCTCCATAGCGAATAAACTGCACGAATTAGCTTTGGCATTTCAATAAAAAAAAAAATCCCACATGTACAGACGCAGGTGGACGCAGCTAGAATATGTTTTAATATTTCCTTGAATGTATGTTCTTCTTAAAAAAATGGATTTTAAAACTGCGCTCGGCTGCGCTTGAAAAATATGGATTACCAAAAAAATTTTTTGTCTTAATTTTGGGTTAAAACATATGCTAGTACAATATGTGAAATCGCTTTTTATGATTAAGAAGGAAAATCGCTCTAAGAAACAAAAATGCGAGTTGTAAAAATTATTATAGTGCTATAAATTTTCCGTTGAAAAATAAACCTTTTCAATGATCGATTTTCAAAGGGTCCTAACAAGTTTAAAAATCAGAATATATCCGAATAAATTGATGGAATGTGTCAGGTAACTATTCTATTAATTAATATTGAAAAGAAAAAGAATATTCCAATACCTTCAAAAAATGGGTTTTTTCCGCCTTTCAACCACTGTGCGACGCGGACTCATTTAAGTTTAGTTGAATAAATGAATGAATATACTTTATTTGTTTTCGGGGAATACCACATACAAATAGAGTTGGCTAGATTAAGTAAATACAAATAAGTATTACAGCTACTAATATAACATTTAAGCGGTAATTAAGAACACAAGGGGATGTGGCAACATCTTCTCCACATAGCCATCCAAAACATACATTCTTATAATAAACTCCATGCGAAATATGTAACAAATATAAACTGAGTTCAATTAATTGGTAACTAGATAAATATGAATATTAACAAAAGTTAATTCACTCTATCTTTAATCTAAGTAACCGTTTACCTTTAATCTAAATAGAATTAGTGATAATATAAATTTATGCACAACACACAATATGAATATAAATGCAAATATAACTTAATAGTATTAACCATTAATAAATAACACAATGATAACATATAAAATTCTAGAATGAATAATTATTGAAGTCAATTAGCGATTGTTACGACCTGGTATATTATAATATATGTTATGATATATTTCAGTTTATATATTTTATTCGTTTACAATGAATGGCTGTAGCCTACAGCATTGCCTTATATAAAGAAACAGATTTTTGAGGCCATGAACGTTATCGATTTTGAGTAAGTCCACATAATTCGACCTGTTCATATTGACTGAGTGTGGCAGATAGTGTTGACGGAAAGCAACAGACCAAAATATGTAAAATTATTTATTTATTTTTTTTTTTTTTTACTTCATGTTTCAATTTGCGCCTGTCAACAAACATAGACAATTAGCAAATGTGCGCTGTGCTATTGAAATAAGGGCAAGTCAGGCTTGTTTCAGGTAATCTGTATTTTTAACGAAGGAGATTAAATTTAAATTATTAAGTTAACTTTCAATAGTTGAAGTTAATTTAATAATTTTAGTTAGTAATAATTTTCTAGTATATTTATTATTATTTTAAGCCGAAAGATAACTTCACTATTTGCAACCTAAGTGAACTGGAAGATATTTTTCAAGTTTAGTTAAAAATTTTGAAATGCTGTGATCAAAATAATTACATGTTAATTAAAAACTATACCAACAAAATATACGAATTAGGTAAATGAAACACAGATAAACAATTAAAATAGAATGCTTACAGTTTAAATAATACTTACATTATTTAAGAACATTGGGGAAATAATCTAACTACTCTCTATCTAATCTATCTACAGTGGAATATAATTTATGTACACGTTTCTCCATCAAAATCATTTATTGCAATGGATTTCAGTTCCATTGATGATAAAATCCATTGTGTGATGATATAATCTTGCATTATGCTGACATTATCCCATCCACACGCGTTTAGTATTTAAATAAATAAAACCTCTTTCGCTTCGATGAATCTTTATTGTCCCCTACCCCTCGCATAACAAACTATATTTGTATGGAGGATTGATATGAAATTAGCGCTATCTATGCACTAGCTAATTTTTTGGACATGCCGATTTTCTCAAATGACCCATAGCATTTTTTTGTGTACAGATAAAATTTTCATAATAAATGAATAAAGGAAACAGTTTAGCTATAAATTTAACATAACATCTACTTTATTTCTTAGCAATCGGTAATAAACATTCACCAAAGGATCCCTAATAAAAGTATTGTTATTTAATTGCATCGAAGTTTGTAGGGGTAATGGAACCAGGGGAATTTGTGAATAGATAAGCACCATTATCAATAATTAATAAAATTAGTGTGATGATTGAATGTAATTTTTTTAATACTTCATGAGAGCATATGATAATCATATAAGAAATTATTAAAAAAGTTTACTTGAAAGCCAAAATTGTCCACAAAATCGAAGTAAGATTTTAGTCCTTGAATATTATACTATATTTTGAAAAAAAAAATTCATGTAAATTGGCTGAACAATTGGTGATTCGCTAAGTGGTGATGTAAATCAAGAAAGAGCTAAACCATAAATATATCCACACTATATAAGATTAAACGTTTTAGGAAAAAAAAGAATGGAGTGAAAATCCCTTACTCATAATTGAAAACGCTGGGACTTCCCAGTAAAATAAATTAATTTTTCCTCTGTTCTATCAACTCTAGATTAATTACTTTAATTAAAGTTAGTAAAATTCGGAGCTAACTTATTTAGCGTTAGTTGTTGGGCCAAAACCAAGGAAAACTTTCACAGTTCTGCTGATATTCATTATTTTTTTCTCGATTGGAATTATTTTTTATAATTTTAGATGAGTTAAGTACCACCTCCACTTTTTAGATATAAAAGTAAAGATTTTTTTTTTCTATCGACTCCAATTTTAATTTGTTTATGTTTTTTCCGATTTAGAGCTTCTATTAAGTTTTTTTTGGTGGATAATAAAAACTTGTGTACACAAATTTGTAATCAAATCTCAATTGTTTTTGTAAAATGTTGGCATTGTGATGGTATAATGATCCATTTGAATTTTTTAGCCTTTAAATACTATTGTAATTTTATGTTTTTACAGGATGTTCTAATAATTAGGAATACTATTTTATAACATTTGGCCATCTTTCCATTGAATAACAACGTGACTACTAACTCGTTTCTTATTGTAGTAGTATTAAGTAAGAAGTATTTTTTATTGCCTGAAAATCGCAACCTGGATAGTAGCGTAAATGTGGTCGCTAATAAAAATCTGTAACAGTTATTCTGCATTGTTTATTTATGGTTTAGCTTTATTTTTAAGTGTTTATTGTTACTTGTTTATCGATTTTGTTTTTAGGTTTATGTAAATGGACTAGTAAAATATTGCAACGCCTTCGTATAATCATGTAACCAGTTCAATTTTTCTCAACCTTTCTTAAAAGCCTCTGAATTGTCGGTGTAATGCCATAGTGAACTAACTCAATATTTCGAGAAAACTTCAAGTGCAAGTTGAATTTTATGAGTTAGGGTTATGTTTACTTGTATTGCTTTTGAAGTACAATATATTTCATTTTATCTTTTATATTATTCGAAAATAGAGAAGCATTATTAAAAAAAAAACAATAGTTAATTTAAAATAAAATTATTAAGTAGGTTTGGCGCTTAGCTGGCTATGATCTCATACCGAACAATTATTGATGCTATAATTAACCATGCCATAAAACAAACCATACTTAGATGTACCTATACCACTTTTAGAATCCTTGAAAGTACAGCTCTTATATCAGTATGGTTGATAATAATTCTTTATTTAAACAAAGAAAAAATACCAATATTTGAATGATTAAGAGCAGGAAGAAGTAAATTGCTGTAGATGAGCAGGATATCTCCTTATTTAAGTAAAGATTGCATTGTGTACCAAAAAGGTGAACGTAACTTTCATTAGTGAGAAGAAGAAAGAAGTAACGATGAAATATAAAGCCTCATGTTTACTATGCTTGAAAGCTCAGAGAAACAAAAGCTATACATAATTACCCAGCTCATGAAATACAGAACATGTTCGTTGGAAAGTTATTTATCCGAGACTGTGAACAGTGGGTATCCCCCGGCGATATCTACCAGGCACCTTTCCAAACGTGATTTTACTTTTGGCAACCAACTCCCAAACCCTTTCCCTGCTCTCAATGATTTTCATATCTTTTCCCCGCTCCTCTGCATTTTGATGCTTTGCCGATAAGCTTTTAGAATTGGTTTTGCAAAAGCATTGTTGAAAGTTTATATCTTCTTTTCCAATCTGACACGCTCCTTTTATTTGTAGTAGATAGTTACAAATGGTGTTAACTTTTGACTTTCAGAGATATCCACTTCTCAATTAAAATGTAGGCAGGAACTCAGTATTGTCTTTCATAAATCTAATAAGATGGATCCTTGATCATTTTCAATTATATTACATTTATATTTATATTACCAGGCAATTAAATTAAAATTAGACAAAAAAATACGAACTGATTTTTCCCCGTAGCAGTTTGGATTCAATTATGTGACGTACCGTCTCTTGTATGGTCTGTAGTTATCTTTTTTTTTTAGAGGTAATTTTTATATAGTTAATTTTCAGAATTGATGAGAGATGCTCTTATTGATTTTGTATGCATGATTATAGTTTTATATATAAAACATGTCTGTGTAGTTCGTTTATTTCTATTTGCTCATTTTTCTGTTATGTCCAGAGTTATTTAAGTATAGGTATCTCTTTTTTTTTCTTTTTTTTTTTTTTAATTTAATCACAGGTTCCGATTTTTCATCGTATAGTACCGTTATATATTTCCTACTCCCAAACCTACTCCCATTTTCTCACCCTTGGTGATAAGGAATCAATTTTATTAGTAATTAGTCTTTTGGCTCGTATTTCCCCAAAGGTACTTCAGTAAGCATTTCAGGGGGAAAAAAATCTGTTTCCTAAACGAATAGAATAAAATTGTAAAGCCTTAAGTTCAAGTTTATTGTAGGGTAGTAAGATGAATAAATTGGGCGTTAAAGAAAAAGCTATTGAATACCTATTTTATATGACGAGGCTTATTTTAAACAAACTTCTTTTAATTTATTTTAATACTGTAAAATGTTCAGTCACATGGAGATCTGATGATGACCAAATGGCTGAAACTTTTGCTGATGTGCAATAAATATTTTGTTGTGACTGCATGTTGGTTACCTTTTAATTCTACCATAAGTATTAAAAACGTGACAGTAATAATGCTAAGTTGAGGATAAGAAAATAATAATATCATAATGGGCAGTGTAAAATAAATTTAAAAATTAGGATTTTGTGCTTAACTTCAAAAACAGCTTTCTTTTTTATATTCTCGTATTTTAGAAAAGCTCTTCATCATTCTACCTCTCCATTAATTTTGCTTCCGACATCAAAAAATTTATTTCGATTTTGGGATAATGGATTGTAATGGATGAAATTTTCTTTATTTCTGAATATCCCACTCACTATGTTCAAACCATACCGTTCGCCATGACAGTAAAACCAACTTATCATGAAAGTAATAATTATGAACCACCTATGAGGGTGTCCCAATAAAGGTTCAATGCTTTAATTGCGGCTGGGTTGGGTTCAAAGGGATTCTGGACGGTATCGGGATTCCTTGCATGGTGACAGAATTAAAAGGAATAGAGGGAGAGAGGATATTGGAAGTAATCCCTTTGTGTGCTCGTCGCCATCGGCTTGATTGCAGATTCCAGGCTTCCAGGCCTACGCGGCAACTGCTCACATGTGTTTGCTTCCCTCCTGTCTCCAGCATCTGTGTTTGCTTGTACCCACACAATGAGGGGTTTGTAGGGATCAATTTATCGCACGCATCAAGCCTTGCAGGAGTAAATTCAACTTCGATCGAGAACACCTATGTGAACATTTAGAGCGTTTAAAAGTTTTGCCGTATTTATTCACAACAAGAAGTAATAATAATAAGCAGCTATTTTTGCTTATTAAAAAAAAATATATCTACGAAAAAAATAAAATGAATCATCTTAATAAATAGACAGATAGTTTGGAAAAAAATATTTTTCTGTAAGAGCCGATCTCATTTAAAAAGTCTTTAATAACAACCTAATGAGAGAAACAGTTAATAAAACACAAGATCAGTTTATATTTTTCAGCGTATTTTATGGTATGCTAACATTCCAAAGTTTTATGAAAATCATCAACTAAATTTGTATTGATATAGCAAGATTACTTTGCCATTGTAGCCATATCGTAAATATATGTATATTTAGTAAAGTGTAGATTTATATATTTCTTTAGGCTAATTTCCTTTACTACTACTGCTAGTATTGCTACCATCAATCAAAAACGCTGATTAAAATAAAAGGAAAAGCAAACAATAAAATATCACCGTATGTAACCATAATGTAATTTCTTGTATGACCTCACATCTCACCAATTTTCCCTTCACCAATATTACGATAAACTACATAACCAACCGTTAAAATAAAACTCATTCGTATTTATTAAATTTAATAAGTTTAAGGGCAGAAAATTGCGTTGGTTCAATTATTTCAGCCTATTTCATAAATTTTGGCTATGTTAAAAATTAATAGTTGAGCAGAAAAACATTTGGATTAATATATGATCCGAGAAAGGAAATTGAAATGATGTCATGACCAATATACTAAAAATAAATGAACGTATACGGTATGTATAAGTATAGATTCTTACAACTGTTAATTCAAATGGCATTACATCCTGTTCTTGAAAAGATATGTAACATTAATGACTGAGCGCATTCTCGTCGATATTCTTAAAATGCAATACATATGGCATGGCTATAAACTTCATTTATTAAATACTTAATGTTTTCAATTTATTAAATTTGAGAGTAAAATCATGCATGACTTCAGGTATTTTCGCTAAGTAGTATCGGAATGTTATAAAAGAACTTACATATTAAGTTTAAAAAAAAAAAAAATCATCCCAGGCACTACAGTGAAAATTAAGTTAGAGATACTACCATCCACTTTTGTATATTTAAAAGTATTTAAACATATTTTCAAACATTAACTTGCAAATCATGAAGTGCTATGGATCCATGGATTAGTTAAATATTTAGTTTAATTTATAAAATGTTTTTATCTTGACAACATGAAGCATGTCCATATGTAATATTCGACTAAAATAAGGTTAATAAAAGATTCAAACGTGCTCCCTAGGAATATGATGAACCCTTTTAAAATATGTATAAACGTCGGGTGGGTCAGGTCACGAAAAATAATATTCCTTATAACTTGGAATGAGGGCTATATCACTCAACCGTTTTTTCACAATAATTAAATGTTTTATTTAACATATGGATTCTTTTTTGTAAATATACAAAATTATATATGCATTTAAATTTCCTGTCAATTTTCGGAAACGGAATACGTGAAGAAGGCATGAAAACGTTCGCCGTTTTCGATTTTTTATTACGACAATAATTAACATTTCCAGTTAGTCATAACATGCTCATGTACATGAATATAAGAAGCAATTGAACTAGGGATTTGAACATATAGGCCTCACTAAGCCATCTTAAAATTCTCGGTACTCAATCCACAAAATCGACATCAATATCCTTATCCTTAATAGGTCCTTACTTTTTCAGAAATAACATCATCCTTAATAACTTTCGTCAATCAACTGTATTATGATATATAAAAAAAAAAAAAAAAAAATAGGAAATGGAAAAATATTTGTTCATAAGAAACAAAAAACACATCTATTTTAAAATTAAGGTAATGTTAAATGGGGGGGGGGGGGAAGGAAATTGCATACCATTTTTACTCGACTTAAAATTTGAAACACTCGCATCTCACCTTTTGAAATGACATCACTACTAATTTTGTTTGAAACGAAATTAGTTGAGAATTTCATAATATAATTATGGCCATTCATTTTTAATATAGTTTTTTTAGCAATGTGTTGTTTAAATTTTGAGAGTGTTGCTGTTTACTATTGGTACTATTTACTACTATTTGATTAATTAAATAGTTGGTACTATTTGATTAATTAAAAATATATACAAATATACTTATCATGATCATAATGTACAAAAAATACTAAAAATTATGTTTTTATTACTCCATCAACATTTTTGAGGATTGGTGTTTTATAATAAATACATTTAATAATATATTAAAAGTAACCTCATTAAGATGATGATAATGCAGATCATGGAGTAGCTTTCTTTGTATAAATGTGTAAATACATATGTAAATAATTATAACGGTTTAATAAAATAAGTAGACAAAAGGATAATTTTTTTAATACCTTTTTTACATTGATTAGTGTTAGTAGCAGATCTTCTATTATATAATTTGAATCGAAGTTAATAATAAGCCTCACTTCTGATATTCGAAATCTACTTTAAAGCAAGTTGTAAGAGAGCGTGCAATGGTCAAACAAAGGATAGCCAATGGCGTAAGTTTATTAGCAGGCTCAATTAGATGATTGGCCGAGCAGAAGGAGGAGGTAAGTAATTGGTTGTCGGACAATTCTAGGAGCAAATGGATTAACCGCAATCATCCGACCCAACATCTATGTCCCAGCATGGAGGACAAGCCACGCACAAAGGAATACACGACTGCCTCTCGTAACGCTTCTCCTATGCCTTTGTTGCCTGCTTCAATGTTCATTTATCTCAACGATTTGAACACAAATCTGGAACCAAATTTATGTTGCTGGTCACTTATTAGCCACACTTTTTGGTGTTTTTAAGATTGATTCTGGTATGGACACCTTGTTCCGGATTTTTAATTTAAATATTAAAAAAAGGCACAATTTTGTTTATACAAACTTATGTATTCCGGGTGATTTATGATGGGATACAATTTTCTTATCATACCATCTTTGAGTACCTTTTTTTTCGTAACTGTATGTTTATTAAATGAAGTTTTTCTTTCTGCTTACTGTTGCTTGCTGTTCTCGGACCTCATTTTGCCATTTTACCAACAAGTGAGAAAAGGATATGATTGTGGGGCAAATAGTAGAAAGGGATATAAGTATTTACCTAATTTAGATATACCATCAGTCAATGCATTTATGTCCCATTACAGTGGTTCAAAGAGTTAACAAAATTAGAAAGATATTTTAAATAGATCACATAACGAAAGAAAAAAAAGAACACTTGTCTAATTTCTATCTAAGACACATAACTAAGAAATAATTATAAAATAAGATTATATTACACATAAATGTGCCATTAATTTTTAAATATAACCTAGACTTATTTTAACGGCTAGTTCCCTCAACCAACGAGAGATCAGTATAACATTTTTAAAGAAACTGACCTTTAGGATTTAATCCATAACAAATTAATTTAAGATAGACTCCCGCTGACCCCCAATCGATTTTAAACTTTGGAAAACCCATAAAAGACAATTGGATAGGCCGCAAGGCAAGAATTGTGACACACCTAAACATTTAAGAAAATTGTAATTTTTTCATTTATTATAACTGTAATGTCGTAAATGTTCTGCAAGGAGAGTGTCATATTATATTTGCAATAATGTTCACAACCTTTTTACGGTATACTTTCTAGAAACAAATATTATAAAATTAAAAAGCTTTTTTTTTTTTTGATAAATTTTAATGTTGACAATTTTAATTGAAGAGATCGGGGCTAAATAGTGCCAAGCAACATTTTTAACAAAAATAAACTATAGCTGCAATCTGCTGTATATTACGTTGGACTATATGTCTATGATGGAAATGCCACCCAAATGTGACTATATAGAGCCTCTATAATCACATTTAGGTGGCATTTCCATCATAGACATATAGTCCTACGTAATATACAGCAGACTGCAGCTACACTTTATTTTTGTTAAAAATGTTGCTTGGCACTATTTTGCCCCGACCCCTTCAATTAAAATCACGGCGATATTAATTATTAATATTATTTGTCTTCTATATAAATCTGTCTAATAGGGATTTTATTTAAATAATGCCCATTATAGAATTATTTAAAATTTAATCTATAATGTATTAAATCAATTTTAGGATCTCTAATATTTTATTTTTGTGTGTTAATAATCTCCGCGGTACATACTAGTATATCTTCCTGATTTAATTTATATGAGGTAAATAATTTTTTACTAAGATATTGCACATTAATTTTCATTTTCTTCTCAAAATATTTCTTTAGTTTCAAATTGACAGCATGGCATCTTTTCTTATTAAATATCTCAATTCTATCTATCTTTCAATGATTTCACTACATTCTATCATCTAAAAAGCTAAGAAAAGTCCTCTTTGGTTTAGGAAGAGTTCATTCATTACTACTGGATATACCGATGGAACGGCAATGAAAACGTATCAGTATTTCGTCTCCTCTTCCCTATCCCCTACACTGGATGGCAATAAATCCAGATACAAGAGAAAATACTTTGCCAAAATATTGATCCCATACCTCTTTCGGACATTGAAGAAATAGGAAGAAAGGCGGAAGGAAAGAGGATACCTATAAAAAGAAGTAAAAGTAGATGAACGGAGGAAAACCACAAAAGTTGTAGAAGAGAAAAGTTGGCCGTAGGTAGGGATAAAGAAGATTGGTCCCTGGATGTTTGTCGTATCAGTCCACGTTTGTCGCCCGCTAGTCTGCAACAGTACCGTCCTGTCTCCTTCGGGGGAATTTGTAGCAGTGATCGCTTGTTCGACCCATTCGAAGGTTTTTACTAAATCTTGCGGTTTACCTTATGGGTATATAATTGATTTTCTGAAAAATAGACACAATTAATGTATAAATTTTGTATTTTAATTACTTTTCCTAGTGTGAAATAGTTATATGAATAAAAAAACAATGATTACTTATTTAGGCTGCGAAGATTGAAAAAAAAAAAGTCATAAAAGAGAAAAAAAACAATAAATTAAAACAAAACAATCAGACATCTTTAATTTTTTTTTTTTAATGAAGTCTTGGATGTATATGCAGGACTACTTAGTATGTATGATAACCTCACACAAAAGAACAAAATAAAATAATATATTTAATTTTAAAAGAATATGTTTTTTTAACCGACCAATGAAAAAATAAATACATTAAAAGATTAAATATAATAAACTTTATACAAATATTTCAATAAAAAATATCAACCTTACTTTAATAGTGAGAACGATTTGGTCCCAATACACCTTATACATCAATTAACAAAAATAAAGAAAAAAGTAGGTTTGATGTCTTTTTAGATTATTTATTTTTTCCAAACTCAGTTTGTTTGAACGCCAGCATTTTTTGAACGGTATTTAAAGGAAATATAAACTGATTACTCTTTTTTAGGAAAACCCAAGAAAATGCGGACTATTTAGTAGAACTAATATTGTTTAATATATACTCCTATATACCTACCCTATGATGTTATCCTTTCTTTAGAACTCCCAATAAGAGAAACCAATATTTAACAATAAAAATATTTAGAAACAAATATTATTAATTATAAAAAAAATAAAGAAAAAAAGAAATTGTAAGTTAGAAAACTCATAATAGCTTTTTATGTTGTTTTTTTGGCGCATGATCTTCCAAATCTCCTCAACAACATCTGTTCGAAATCACTTTTAGACGGCGATATTGACGATTCATGAAACATTTTAACGATTAGATAAAACAGGCAACTAATATCAAATCTTTTTTTTTTTCTTTCGAGTTAGACCATTCTTGCCTTGGACGAGCGTTATTTAATATACTAATAAACCTATGTAGGTGTGTAGATGCGTTTGTAAAATGAATAAATATTTGAACTGGCACATTTCTCACTGTGCATTTTTATTTATTTATTTTTTAAAAATTTTCCAAGGTGGATGGCCTTGGTTTTACCCATACAGCCAGCATTTTATTTTTATTAAATAAAATTATATCTATCTATTCCATTAAGTTGACCAAAAATCGATGAGTACGGTATCTATAATTATCAAATGTAATTTATTTCGTTTGCATTACTTTTTTATTTAAATTGTTTTGTTTTATTAGTTTGATTTATTTTAATAATTTACTCTTAAGTTTGCTTTGTTTTATTCACTTTTATTTATTTTGGTTTTGTTTGTTTCTGTTGCTCAGGTATGGCCAGGGAAGTGGGCGGATTAGAAGAAATGACGATTTCTGTGATACTACATTAACATATTCTTGACTGTATATTTTTCATTAAATTAATAAGGTTGAAGTTTTCCTATTTAAGCTTTGTTATATGGCATGCTCTAGTCAATTTTTATATTTTATGTTATTTACTTTGTGTAAATACATTTTGTAAATATGTTTATATTTAAGATCAAATTAAATATTGAATTTTGAACATGCTTGTTTTTTATTTTATTGTAACATTACCTCCTATTCCAGAAATATAATGTTTATGATAATACAAAAAGAAAATGTTAAAAATATAATTTATATAGCAAGTGTACCATTAAAAAAAAGAAATTTAAATGTCATTAGAAGTGATTTTTGGTCAATTAATAAAAAGTATAGTTTTGATAAGGGGAGTATGCAAAAATATACTTGCAGACTTAGTATTTAAATTACATATTTAAGTATCTTTTAAATAACGGTTCTTAAATTAATTCCCATTTTCTTCAATAAAATTATTATTAAGTCTTGTGGAATTTTCTATTTCCCCTAAATGTTTTACAATCCTTAATATTTCAGCGACTTTTCATTTTAATACAATGCACTATTCATATTTGTACAGAGACATCCAGTAAAGTTTATCGGATATAATCTTAATGTGTATTGAAAATGGTCAGCGATACAGTCAGAAATAATGAACACCCAATGATTGAGAGATTCATGCTTATCGTTACATTTATTGGCATATTAGACATTGAACAATATAAAATATATTCCAACATAGAGAGTTAACATGAAACAAAAATAATTTGTTATATTTATATTTTATATTAAAAAGGTAATGTATATTTAAATAAATGTAGATTTAAAGTACCCATAATAATTGAATGGAAATAATTAATCGTCATGAATTAATTTAATAAGAAAGATTAGTGATGATAGGTAACCTCAATTATTATATCACTTAATATACTCATTATCACGTCATAATTTTATTTAATGATTAAATTTATTATCATTCAAAAGGATCAATATAAGAAGGTTCTAACTTGACAAACAACTCATGACAACATGAGTTCCAAAACCATCACAAAATTAGAAGATTAATTAAATAATGGTGTTACAGATATAGTAGATAAAGAAAGTTTCTCAATGCATTCATGAAGAAAAAATAGGTTTTTACTTCTTGATATCATGGTCAACTCCACGAAATGCATTCTGAAGAAAAACAGATTTAAGTTACATTATATCCATTCCTTGTTTAAACAATATCCTTCCTTCAATTATATTTAATGTAATAAGATAAAAAATATCCTTCTCTTTGTATTACTATTATGACTTTTACTGTTAACAATTATGCAAAAATAAATTCAGTTCGATTGTATTTGTACTTTGCATTTGAAAACTCTTCCTAAATATCGAAATTAAGCAAAGAAACGGCCACACATGTCCATAACAAAAATATTGTTGCAAATGTGCTGAAAATTCTGCCATAACCATGCCATAAATATGAAATTTTAACAAACATTACAATAATAATAATAATAACTGGTTAGCCATAGGAAACGTTTAGTGCTCACCTGTAAAATTATAAAAAAAATATTTCTGAAACATTCACTGACACAAGTATGAATAGGGGATACAACTATAACCCAAATGGCTCATTTTAAACAGTGCTAAAATAAAATTTTAAATTTTTTAAAGTATGTGAAATAAACAATTAAAACTATACAGATTTGTTTTCTGATCCGACAGATGTAGTAAGATATATGGCTAGCTAAGTTGGCAGACTTTTTTTGTTTGTTAGTTTAGAGGCGTTTATATAGAGTTTAGGGCTTAAGTAAAATCCTTGGGTCATCAACGCCTGTAGATTACATTTTTAGGAGACATTTTTATTTTTTTTATTTCCAATGTTAATATATGGATATTTTTCTTACTACTACTATTGTATAGAAATTCAGTTCTCCCTCTCTTATAGCCATTAATTCTGCACTTCCTTCCTTTATAAACAAAAAACTTAAGCAAGAAATACCAATATATTTCCTTGGTATTTCAGTATAATTGAAAACAATTAATAATTTATTTATCAAAATATTCTTTTGATATTTAGACCCGATATATAAATATTTATTGGATTTATGGAATGAATATTTTGCAATATTTAAACACTACCGATACGATACATACACCACTATCATAAAAATCCTCAAGAGGGGTACAAATGTCTAACCCATCGATTTCTACAATGGCTATGTTTTGTCAATATACTATCATTGGAAAAATTATAGTTCAAGCTCTTGAAGGAGGACTACATCTTAAGACTTTATTGTTTGGTCTCATTCATGTTATGAACTGAAAAAAATATGGTGCGTGCGCGCAACACACAACTTTCACTTACCAACTTACTTAGATTAGAAATTAATACGTTTTGTTAATTGCCACTTCTCAAATGAACAGAACGGCTTTAATTATGAACAATGGTCTGTCATTAATGGCGTACTCCGCATGCGTGGGCTCAACGAGTTTTATGAGTTGACTGAATATTTTTTTTTTTTTCTCCTCTTTATGTTTTCTTTATTTTTATCATATCTCATATTTAGCCATTTCTTATTTTTAGGCGTAACGAGAGACAGTTAATTTCTCCTTATAAACAAAAACAAAGATACTTTATAGGAAACAAACAAACAAAAAAGACCCCCCCCAAAAAAAAGCCCCCTCAGAACATTTTAATAATGATAAAGCTTACCTGATATTAAAGAACACCTAATTCTCATTTAACATGACGAATTTGATAAAAATCGTTATAGCCTTTTTTGAGTTAATAAAAAAAACACGGGAAAATGATACAAAATTTATTAAGTAAAGTCCCCCCTCCGGTTGATCAATTTTGATGTAATGTTGGCTATCGCATCTTTGGCATATACATACATCAAATACCCAGTTTGATAAAAATCGTTAAAACCGTTTTTAAGTAAATAAAAAAAACACGTGAAAATGATGTAAAATTTATTAAATAAAGTCCCCCCTCCGGTTGATCAATTTTGATGAATTTTTCACAGTCATATCTCGGGCATATAAATAGATTAAATACTCAGTTTAATCGAAATCGTTAGAGCCGTTTTTGAGAAAATCGAAAAAAAACTTAAAAAGTTATAAGTAAAGTACCCCCTCCCTTTGGGCAATTATGATGAAATTTTTGCTTTCACATCGCGGGTATATACATACACCAAATACCTAATTTCAGTTTTGTACGGCCTATAGTTTTTGAGCTAGTCTGTTCACACACACACACACACACACACACACACACACACACACACACACACACACACACACACACACACACACACACACACACACACACACACACAAACACACACACACAAACACACACACACACACACACACACACACACACACACACACACAGACACACACACAGACCATTTCGCGGGACTTGGTTATTTGGACTCAGGGGACCCCAAAACGTGTATTTCCGTTGAAAACCGGAAGTCGAAATTTTTCACGATCGCAATACTTTCCTTACTATATATTTCATATATAGGTAAGTGAAAGTAAAAAACAGAAAAAGTATTACAATGTAAATGTAATGCGATATAATTGAACCTTATTTGAATTTTTTTTGGATGGTGGGGAGAGGGGAGTTGCTCTTCAGTCCCAAAGGGTATTGGGAACATTGAACCAATATCAGAATAGCAATAGATTTTACTTTTATTTTGTCATGACTGTTATAAAACATTCATTTGTTGTGATGTTTGAGTTTCAATAAATCAATATCTAATCAACCATATTATATACCATACTTCTTTTCTGGTCGGTAAGTAGAAGGTATTTTAAAAATATTTTGTATGTTTTCTTTGATAAGTATATTCTGGATTTAAAATTTATTTCGGTGAAAGACCCACGGAATAAATTTCGACATCTTGTTTAGAATAAGTAATTTGTTAACACTACTAGGGTAATCCCCCGTGTGAAACATCGCCGTTAGGAGTAAAGAAGCAATAATGTATTAGTAATTTTAGATTAGACTTATAAATTTATTTTTTTGAGAAAAGATGATTCTTTATATTTCATTTACTTTTATTTTTAAAACAATATTTATTGAATTTGATGGCTGAAATAAAAATTTGAGCAGGATACAAAAATAATTTAAATAACAGAATTCGAGAGAGATTGATATTAATATTTACGTATCGGAAGGTGATGAGGGCAGCATCATTAAGACGGGATAATTTGGAGTAGAGATGGAAGGATGGTGGGGAAAAAGTGAGTTGTACTGTGTCTGAATTCAATTGGCTAACAGCTAAGACATTTTAGGTAATTTTATTTTTATTCCATGTATTTAGTGAAGGATTTAGGTTGAACTTCTTGATGTAATAGGGATTTCATGGTTTTCGGTAAACCAGAGACATGTTCGAATATACTAAATTTAGCATTAAGATTTGAAGGATTTGCCTGTGTTTAGTAGGTACCAGTCCGTCAGTTCATAATAAATGAACTCCTTAACCATCCGAACTTGCTTCTAGCCTTTATTTCGCGCAATGCTCCTATTCTGAAAAGAAGATAGCTTCGCAACCTTTCATGAAATCATATTTCACTTATGAATATTATACACCGATCTCCCAAAAATTATTTTGCATTTCATCTTTCTTCCACTCAAAATTTAAACAAAAAATTATCAGAATAAGTGGAAGGCTTGTCGACTGTCGTATGCTAGTGGCATTGGCCATAATAATTTCTGCTGTTATTTCCTTCAAACGGTTCCTTCCTATTGTGGCCAGCAACAAGATTTTCTGATGATCTCTGCAGATACATAGGAACAGCTATTGGTCTAGATACACAAAGACTAAGTATAGGCTAGAGAAGGCGTAATGGGCCGGGCCCACAAATCAGAGCCTAACGAACCCGGCTTTTTGTCAAGGTGTGAGCTAACGTTTTCCGAACGAGCAGTAGCTACTCCCCCCCCCCAACCCCCTCTTTGTCCTCTCTCTTCTATCTTCCTCTTCTCCTCCTTTTGCCTCCCGCTGGCTATGCTTCCTTGGACCAGCCAGTTATTGGGCTGTGAAGGCTCCCTGGGAACCATTATTGTACGTTTTTTACCGTTCAACACTTTACTCGTCTTTGTTAGTTTAACTTATTGTAAAAATTGGTCCGATCAACGACTCTTATATGATACCAGCGAATAATAATATAATGAAATATAAATATATGTAAACATAATACGGTGGGGTCATGGAATCATTTTTTTTTTTTTTATAATCAACGAAAATTTGGTGAGAAATTTAATTGAAAGAAAGTTTTTTAAAAATTGTAGCTATATCCAAAGAGTAGTTGTTTTTTTTTATTCTGTTGGTAATCAAAGAAATGTTTAGGCCCTTCAACCATTCATTTCAGCAAAAAATAGAAAAAAAAATATATCTTAGTGACCTCTAAGACACTAGCAAATCTCTTTTGGAAGAACTAACATTAATGCGGGTTATCCACATTTCCAGAAATTAGAATAATATAAAAGATTCATTAGGCTATTTAGTAAAAATGTTAATTTAGTACAAATATTTACTCAATAATAATAGTTTTTCAACTTTTTCATAGAATAGTGGCCCTTTATTGTTGGAAGGAAATCATGTTCATTTTGTGTGCTAAGTACAATTGTGCTATTAAAGTGACGCATTATATCCATATAATATACATTTGTTAAAATGGAAGTACAATTAAAATAATTAAATAAAAGAAATTCGAATTTGAAACCATAAAATAATTCACTTCTCAATAACCAAAGATAGCAAAAAACGAAATAAAATAATCAAAACTCATAAAATATTGAGATAATAAGGCTCTGATACTGATCCGAGAGCTTTTGATGTTTTTAATTCGAACAGAATTTTAACTATAGTTTTATTTTTTTAAATACAAATTTTATCCAATGAAAACTTTAGTAAATTTTTAATATAATGAAAACGATTTGCTGATCAGTAACCAAGAGACATAATAGTGTTGAATATTTCATACACAATGATCAACAGGACCTTCAACATATAAAAAAAAATTCTTTTCAGTAGCCTTGTTACACACGACCATAGACTGTAAAAATTACTGTTATTTACTTCCTTTTTTTTAATGTAGGCGATGATTCTTTCTGAGCGAGCGTACATTTTTGCCAGATTTCATCCTGCTTGCTCAATTAGGCAGCTCGCTCATTGAGCCGGACACGATCCGACGGACACGCACGCCTTGTTATAAGGGCCCCATTATAGTCTAGAGCCTGTTCGCCTCACAACAGGATAAAAATTAATACAAAACTTCTCAACGGAGGTAACTGAACATGATAGGGTAATTTTATAGCATTGAATAATATTTAGCCCTTATGGAAGATCTTGGATTAGGTACTTCTGAAAGGAAGTAATGTTTCGCAGTCTACTGTTGCGCATGTGATTCTACTGAGATCACGGTCAACTGCCCCGTTGTAATATAACATATTTTTTTTATTTGCGTTATATCAATAAAATCATGCTCACTCAACTTAGATGATAGAGATGAACTCAATGACCTGATTGGATATATGGAAAAGCTATCTATTCGTAGCGCTTAATCATAATTTTGTTCTGATCATTTGCTTTTCAGACACTTAAGATCGACTTGGACCATATTATCCTTAGTATTAAAGGCTTAAGAACCTGGAAATTCGATGAGGACAGCACCATTTGCTCCCTGAACAACTCAATCCACCGAGGGCCATCCAAACCTAACATATACATATCTTCCTTAACGCAATCTTTAGGCTCAATTTTATTTTACGTTTTTTCTTCTACAATTATGGTTTATCAACTAGTTTTATCACAGTATAATTTTATTATAGTTGAATTTAATATTATTTAAGAGTTCGTTTTTCTATTTAAAATTTTTGCTTGAAATAGGTAAGATGATAAGTTAAGATAGATAGTACATAATAAATTTTTTTTTTAGTTCAAAATATTGATGCACTTATCCCGATTGATATCATCCCCAACTCATTTTAACATATTTTTTGGATTGGTTACATTTTGTCAAATGATCAAACCTTTGTTTTCTGATTTGCTTGTTGTAATGTTGTTTTTCAATATTCTTCTATTTAGAATAATTTTGAGAGATTAGGAATCTCCACCAGCAAACACCCTTTTAATTTATGAGAGTAGATACATGTGGTTGTCGAATCACCTGGTCTAAAAAATAATTGCCGTTAGTAGAAAAAAGAATTGTCATTTCCATATGGTCATTCGACAAGTAAAATAAAAACGAAACACATTTTTTTTTTTTTCCAAATTGAAAGCCTTTATTAGACAACATGCTGAGACTTCTGCATCGGACACTCCTACATCGTCCCATGGTCAGCCGATACTCCTTCAATAGCACAAGCTATTTCTGCACAGACACAGATGGATCGGAGAAGGTGGAAATATCTGAGAAGGCAGTTGGGGAGCAGCTGAGGCAAATTGAAGAACTAAAGAGAATAATAGATGAAGGAAAGCTTGATAACAACCCGAAATTGCTAAGATCTTCGTTGCGGCATGTGAATGAGATGATGGAAGATCTCGTGAGCTCATTAGACAAAGTTAAAGAAGAACAATAAAGTTTAATAAAGGTTTTTATTTTATTTTATTTTTTTAAGATATATAAATATAGAAAAATATATTTACACATCTTAATTTAATGAAAAAAAAAAACAATTTAAAATATTATATATGGACGCTTCTTTCATTGAATATATAGTATATTCCTATCGATAATTCAGATCCTAGTCCTAACAGTTCATTGTGGATAGTTCATTTTGATAACCTTTTACATCTTTACCTATTATATTAAATGATCACTGATATATTTAATTTTGTTTGTTTTAATTGTTAATTGGTAAAAAACTGCAAAGGTCATAGTTCCGATATCTAAATCATTTCTTTATTTCTTACCCATTCATATTTGTTCTATATCCGATATTACGTTATGAGATTTCAAAAAATTCTTGAGACAAATCGGATTCTAGCAAATTAGGTAATTTGATATTAAATATCTAAATTAGTAATGTGAGCCCTAACTTAACTTAGTATGTTACAGAATAATATATCTGTAGCGATTACCTGTTTTGTCAGAAAAACTAACATAAATTAATGTCATAATTTCTTACTCATTCATACCAGTTTTCTGTTTAAGATTTATTTTCACATTTCCGGTATCAGGTTATTATATTTAAACAACTTATACAGTATTCGTGTCGTTTTTAGGATTTGAGTCAAATCGGATTTTACGTCTGTATTAACGTAATTTGATATTAAATATTTAAATTGATAATGTGCGCCGTAACTTAACTAAGTATACTGTAGATGATGAATATCACATTCCTGTTCGTTCAGGAAAAGTAACATAAATTAATTTAATCATTATTTACCTACTTATTTAAAAAAATATCTATGGCTGCAACGTAAAGAGAGTTAAGTTCAAACTAAATAATAATTTTTACATTTATTTGCACATGACCACAGATTTTTAGTACATTTATAACTTAATTTTTTACTTTACACGATAGCAACATCCTGAATCTTTAAATTTATTTATCAAGGTGGCGCCTACAATTATAATAACTTTAACAAATGATATTACTTTAGGGATATTCCATATCATTACAATAAAAGAGTTGAACGTATAGAGCTCGATAATGGATTTTGATAATTTTGGGGATTTATCGGATGCATCAATATAAAGAAAAATACGAAATTTTAGATTTTTCGGACTTAAAGTAATGATAAAAAAAAGCGTCCAAAGTGTTTTTGGACCGTATCTTAAAAATCTAAGATCGAAAAAAACAGAAATCTGAAATTTCCTTCTATTTAAATATTTTTATATTATGAGCTAATTGTTTCTTCTCTTTGAAAATGAAGACGAGATACGTGGCCAGCAGATTATATCGGAGAGAACAAAATTCGTTAGACTGAAACTGTTCGTTGCTTTGGGCTTATGTTGGAGAGAAGTATGACATGGGGCCCACATGTCAAAATGAAAAAAATACACTGAACATACGTTTAAAAATACTTTACTATCTTTTTTCCAAATCTTCTAAATTGAAAGTTAAACAGATACTAATCGCACTCGCAGATTTTGGCTCATCTAATCCGGTGAACATACAAAAAGTACAAACTTTTCAATCCAATATTTTAAAACTAATAACGGAAGCTTTCAGGTACGTAAATAACAAAACTCGACATTCCGACTTACAATAACCAACTACCGAACAATACATACAAACTCTTCATTCTCGCTTTTTTGTTAAATTGCACGGGCATAATAATAACATAATAATTAACGACCATGGCACAGCTGACATGCCCGTTTGAAGGCGGCTAAAAAGAAGTTGGAAGTTAGACCTCTCCTGAATTAGCCTTAAGTCCGGAAAGAGGTGCTGTGCTGCGGGGCACTTTCCTTTCTCATGACTAAAATTTCTATGTACTTATTACCTTTATACTATTAGTACGTGGGCCAGACCCCCTTACCGTGCACCCCCCCCACATCCCTATAAATTGCATATCGTTGTGTTCCTTGTGAAAAAAGATTAAGAAAAAGCCAATGTTCCCAGAAAAAAAAGTGGCCGCACTAACCGAAAATGGCGTTCAAACATGGCGGAATGACGACTTTGATTTTAGTTAGTTTTTTTATTACTGACATTCACCATTATGCTTAATTTCGCCATAACTGGTATTTTATTAAAGCTAGATAGTTCTAGATTCAGAATAAATAAACAAACGTTCTAAAATAATTAGTCTTGACAACATAAAATACATTTAAAGTCAATTTTTTCAAGTCTCTCGCGTAAAAGTTAAAATTCCAAGTTAATTTGTGATTAAACGGCCATGGTTAACGAAAAACACCCTGAAGTAAAACATCTGGAGCAATTGTTCTTCTTTAAAAATCAGTGGTCAAATTTCAAAAAATATCAACTAGTTTCATAGAAAATGGACCTACAAGGCGAAAAGGCGCCGGTGACTCGGGCGCATCCAGTCCTCTGCCACATCGTTCAGTTCTCATACATCATATAATTACAGCGGGTTTACGATATTATTTTGAATGTATAATCAAGCCTATGTAACTGCAAGTTTTTAATTTACAGAAATAATTAATATAACCTTTATTTTTTTTTTATTTTTTTTTTTTATAAATCTGATAAATAAAGGATATATATCTGATCAATAATAATGAATTAGTCGCAGATTGCACATTATCTAAACCTCACTTATATTGACATAAACTGGTTATCTTGAAATTAAATAATAATGTTCTCATGGTAGTAGTTGGGTTACTGACACTGGCTTCTGATCATTCGTGAAATTTGAAATAAATGCATTTTTGCAAAGTATTGATTATTTACAGATTTAAAAACAACCCAAATAAAAAAGATAAATAAAAAGTTCTGTTTGTTCGTTGATATGTAGAAATTATTCGTAATACAATTTAGGAAGTATATACATAACACAATTTAATAGCTCACAACAATTAATGAATTAATAGTTACACGATGTGTGTTTGTGTATATATATATATATATACATACATACATACATACATACATACATACATACATATTATGATTAATTTAAAATTAAACCAATACTGGAGAGGAAAACCAATTAAAACATGTAAGTATTCATGCATCTAATGATCTATAATCCACGAAGTTGTGGCCTTTTTCGGTTTCTGGCATATAACTACACATCAAAAAGTTTACTTTCTCTTTTTTTCTAAAAAAGGGTATACTAATACAAATAAAATGAAATATTTGGAGTGGTGATCGGATTAGTTATTTAACCAAATTCGAACATGAAAGATCGGTAATTTTTATCATTTTGATGAAAACTCATGTTCCAACGCCTATAACTCGACAATATGTGCTCTAAATGAAAAATGTCCCAGATAAAAGTTTTAGGACATTAGATATAGCATGAAATAAGCCCATTTATTTTAAAATTAATTTATTCCTGCGTAGAGATCCAAATGAAAAAGTGAAAGTATTTGTAGCGCTTACTTCATACTTTTAACTACATCTTCATTCCTTCCTATATCTACATGTCAAAAAGTTTACTTTCTCCTTTTTTCGAAAAAAGGGTATACTAATACAAATAAAATGAAATATTTGGAGTGGAAATCGGATTAGTTATTTAGCCGAATCCGAGCATCAAAGATCGGTAATTTTTACCATTTTGGAAAAAACTCATGTTCCAACGCCTGTAACTCGATCATATGAACTCTAAATGAAAAATGTTACAGTTAAAAGTTTTAGAACATTAAATTTAGTATAAAACATGCCCATTTATTTTTAAATTAACTTATTACTAAGTAGAGATACAAATGAAAACGTGAAAGTATTCGTAGCGCTTGATTCCTTCTTTTTGTGAAAACTAAGGGGATATGATATAATATTGACAGAACTAACTATTTAGGTGGGCTTATTTTATGCTAAATTTAATGTTCTAAAACTTTTATCTGTAACATTTTTCATTTAGAGTTCATATTATCGAGTTACAGGCGTTGGAACATGAGTTTTTTCCAAAATGGTAAAAATTACCGATCTTTGATGCCCGGATTCGGCTAAATAACTAATCCGATTTCCACTCCAAATATTTCATTTTATTTGTATTAGTATACCCTTTTTTCGAAAAAAGGAGAAAGTAAACTTTTTGACATGTAGATATAGGAAGGAATGAAGATGTAGTTAAAAGTATGAAGTAAGCGCTACAAATACTTTCACTTTTTCATTTGGATCTCTACGCAGGAATAAATTAATTTTAAAATAAATGGGCTTATTTCATGCTATATCTAATGTCCTAAAACTTTTATCTGGGACATTTTTCATTTAGAGCACATATTGTCGAGTTATAGGCGTTGGAACATGAGTTTTCATCAAAATGATAAAAATTACCGATCTTTCATGTTCGAATTTGGTTAAATAACTAATCCGATCACCACTCCAAATATTTCATTTTATTTGTATTAGTATACCCTTTTTTAGAAAAAAAGAGAAAGTAAACTTTTTGATGTGTAGTTATATGCCAGAAACCGAAAAAGGCCACAACTTCGTGGATTATAGATCATTAGATGCATGAATACTTACATGTTTTAATTGGTTTTCCTCTCCAGTATTGGTTTAATTTTAAATTAATCATAATATGTATGTATGTATGTATGTATGTATGTATGTATGTATATATATATATATATATATATATATACACAAACACACATCGTGTAACTATTAATTCATTAATTGTTGTGAGCTATTAAATTGTGTTATGTATATACTTCCTAAATTGTATTACGAATAATTTCTACATATCAACGAACAAACAGAACTTTTTATTTATCTTTTTTATTTGGGTTGTTTTTAAATCTGTAAATAATCAATACTTTGCAAAAATGCATTTATTTCAAATTTCACGAATGATCAGAAGCCAGTGTCAGTAACCCAACTACTACCATGAGAACATTATTATTTAATTTCAAGATAACCAGTTTATGTCAATATAAGTGAGGTTTAGATAATGTGCAATCTGCGACTAATTCATTATTATTGATCAGATATATATCCTTTATTTATCAGATTTATAAAAAAAAAAAATAAAAAAAAAATAAAGGTTATATTAATTATTTCTGTAAATTAAAAACTTGCAGTTACATAGGCTTGATTATACATTCAAAATAATATCGTAAACCCGCTGTAATTATATGATGTATGAGAACTGAACGATGTGGCAGAGGACTGGATGCGCCCGAGTCACCGGCGCCTTTTCGCCTTGTAGGTCCATTTTCTATGAAACTAGTTGATATTTTTTGAAATTTGACCACTGATTTTTAAAGAAGAACAATTGCTCCAGATGTTTTACTTCAGAGTGTTTTTCGTTAACCATGGCCGTTTAATCACAAATTAACTTGGAATTTTAACTTTTACGCGAGAGACTTGAAAAAATTGACTTTAAATGTATTTTATGTTGTCAAGACTAATTATTTTAGAACGTTTGTTTATTTATTCTGAATCTAGAACTATCTAGCTTTAATAAAATACCAGTTATGGCGAAATTAAGCATAATGGTGAATGTCAGTAATAAAAAAACTAACTAAAATCAAAGTCGTCATTCCGCCATGTTTGAACGCCATTTTCGGTTAGTGCGGCCACTTTTTTTTCTGGGAACATTGGCTTTTTCCTAATCTTTTATCACAAGGAACACAACGATATGCAATTTATAGGGATGTGGGGGGGGTGCACGGTAGGGTGGTCTGGCCCACCGTGTATATCACATTCGCTGATTATCACCCATGGCTGACAGGTATATATGAAAGTTACTAGGAATATAGTATGGTAATAATACCAAACTATGAAGATTATATTGGTATGATAGATGACATCTATTTGTGTGGTAGAGTTTGAATCATGAATGAAAAATAAATAAAACTTCTTATAATGCACATTTTGGTAGGTTTCTTATCAAGCGCCAAATAACTTATTGATGATTTCTTTTAATATCTTATCCTGATCTAGTATGGATATACGAGACGTTCGTATCTTGCTTATTTCGATATCTCAGATATATAATATGCTTTGATTTCTGGATTTGATTGATTTGAGTGATCTGGATTCAATCACTCAATCGAATCAGAATATCGGGCAGCCTTTCGGGTTGAAAGCAGGTTATTTAATTTAAAATATGTATGTAAGGGAAGATGCAAATATACTTAAATTAATGTTTTGGCGAAGTAAAATGTAATTATTTTAAACAAATTCGCGGAGGAGAAGATTTAAAACATGGGTCCCATTAGCCGCAGGTTCCTCCAGGCAGCGCAGAGGCTGCTAGCAATTGCTTTCGCTATTAGCCCAGCCCAGGGGAAATGAGCCGGCAATGTAAAAGACAGAAAGAATAATGAAAGTTTAGAAGGGCAGTCGGATTTGGCCTGATGAAAACAGAGAAGACAGTGTAAGTGAACGCCAGAGATTGATGTTGCCTGATGAGTTAGGGATTTGCTAAAATCAGGAGTTAACAGGTAAAAATTATAGCAACGACCTAAAACAAAAATCATTCTTATACAGTTATTATCTGATAAATTAATCGGCAAATCGATGTGTGAAATGGAACTTATAAAACACGTGACATTTGTCTTAAAGATATTCTTCACCAAACTATATTTAGGCAGATAGCTAAAAACAATAATTTTTACAATTATTTGCTATGACAATCTCATTCCCTGTGGCTAGCAAACTATTGGTTTACGGCCAAAGGCCGAACTGAAATCCATAACTACTTTAAATAAATTATTAGTTGCAAACGGTAAGTTTGTTTAAAAGGATTGTCAATTGCTTATCGCTCAGGAGTCAGCGATGTCTTCATTATTTTTTTTTCTTGAGAGCAAATATGTTTAAAAACATAATAATTAATTGAACAATTAATCAATCAACATAATAATAATTGAATGAACATCAGGACATGTTTAATAAAAAAAACTTATTATGAAATAAGAGTACTAATATCCAATTAAGGAATTAATTGATAGTTTTATTTACAGCGTTAAGTACAAAATTAGAATTATATATGTGGAAAAATTAAACCTTTTATGGAAGCCCACTGAGGTCAAGTCTGTATTTCGGTGAATTCCTGTCGGTAGACGGAGGAATAGAAAAAGTCGAGAGCATCTGCCAATTAAATTTTTTAGTAGTTGAAATCGGTAAGAGGATTCCTTCCGTTTCAGAGGATTTTCAGGATCACATGGTTGAATTAATTCTAATTTATGAGGTTTCTTTTGAAAGGAGATGTAACACTTCATCAACTGATGCAGTAGAGTAGGCTGCTTAGGTTTCCTATAAAGGATCATACTTCATAACATAATATTTTAGTGAAATTAAATATTGGTTTATAATGCCAAATCCATTAAAGGGGAATAATATTTTTCGAATTATTTTAATCACGACTTTTTTTTTTAATTTCTTTTTTTGAGTCTAACCTTGGCCGGTTTTTCCTATCATGATCTGAGCAAAACATGTTTTATAGACCTCTTTGATAATATGTCAGCATAGTATGAGAGAGCTTGTTTCATAAATAATATGGTGGGGAACGTGTTAAAAACAAATTAAAAAATGCTATTGATTACAATCACTTACGTATATTTATTTATTTTGGAGCCCTACCTTGCCTGATGGCATTCATGCAAAAGAGTTTCAACTTCGTTTGGAACATACGTATTTAATCGAAATTATTTGTTTCCATGGTAACTAAATAAAAGTATCAACAACTAAATAGAGAATAATAAAATCAGTCGCAAAGGAGTATTAAGCTTGCATTCTCGTATTATCACAAATAAAAATAAAAACTTTTATTGTACTTTACAGAGTAAATACGTGATGCTCAAATTAATGGAAGCAGTTTACGGAGTGAAATACATATGGTCTAAGTCTTGTAATAAGATGAAGCACTATGTATTATCATGTAATACAAGATGATCTTTAATAATTATATTTTAATTTTCAAATTTAAGTTCCATAACAGATTTATGAATGCAATATAAGGTGGTTTTAGAGCAGCACTAATCGTTCTCGGTTTCCAGAAAGGCATTAGAGATAAATATTTGAAAATTGTTATAACTTACTATGAGCCATAAAATACACCTACAATCGCCGTAAAAACAACCTTTACGATATTTTACAAAAAGCAACTAACAGCAAAAACCAAGCAAGCAGTAAAAAAAACTTTACTATTGATGAAATTAGGATTTTATTAGGCCTCTAAAAATAAAAATGTACTTAATAATAAATTGACATGTATTGAGGACTTTCATGGTTTTCAATAATTATAATACTTATTAACTTATTGAGATGTGGAAAAAGCTATTTTCTGTGTTTGCTAAATGGAGCTAACACATTTTTCAAAAAAAATCATGTTACATATATGGTAGAGACAGCTTAATGAATGTTTTTCACACTGCTATTGGCATTGATAAATAATTTGAAGTATATATTAATTTATTTAAGTCTATGTTGGAAACTTTCATTCAATAAAAAATCTGGTGCGTGCGCGCAACACACAACTTTCACTTACCAACTTACTTAGATCAGAAATTAATGCGTTTTGTTAATTGCCACTTCTCAAATGAACAGAACGGCTTTAATTATGAAATATTTTTATTTTTTTCTCCTCTTTATGTTTTCTTTATTTTTATCATATCTCATATTTAGCCATTTCTTATTTTTAGGCGTAACGAGAGACAGTTAATTTCTCCTTATAAAAAACAACAAAGGTACTTTATAGGAAATAAACAAACAAAAAAGTTTACCTACAGGAGGTGCAGGTATAATGTTCAACAAGAAGAACAACATATAAAGTGTCTTTTAAACATTTGTCCCCCTGTTAAATAAATTAATTGTATAATATATTTATTTATTTATTTATTTACATCGCCCACCAACAGGCAAACGCCCAATTACAGGTGGTCATAAATTCAATTCTTACATCATAATATAACATAATCATAATGTATAACTTTAGTAATAATAAAAGATAAAATACAAATATTACTTATTCTTTAAAATAATATAGCAAATTAAATTATCCCTTATTACAATAATATATAATATACAAATGATTGATTAAAAAATAATAAAGAAGAAAAACCTAAAATAAAAGAACTAAAAAGAAATAGAAAATTAAGTAAAAAATAAAAATAAAAATAAAATAAACGGCGTAGCTCAGATATGATTCGTCATAGAGTTTTAATAATTTCTTCAATTATATATTTTAATGTGCCTAAGCTATAACTAAAATCAAGTTGTACTATTTGATTTACAGAATTCCAAAGTTTAGACATTTTATTTATAGGTGAAGCACTTGTAAACCGGTTCTACATACTGGTACATAGAAATCAGTGTTTACTCTACTGCATTGCCTCCCATACCTAAAGTTTAGTTTACTTAAGGATTCGATATCATCAATAATCCCTTTAACTAATTTTATTATGTGTAGAAACATAAACATTTCACATCTCTGTGACAATGTATGTTGAACATCAAACCTATTTTTTAACTCCTGGTATGAAACATATTGGAATTTCCGCAAGTTTAGTATCTCTGTTTTGAAATAAATATATCTTAAAAGTCGTTTTTGCAACTTTTCTATTAATGCCCTTCCTTTTTTTGAATTTGGATACCAAATCAAGCAACAATATTCAATTTGTGGTCTTATTAGTGAGTTGAAAATGGTGATCAGTGTTAATTGGTTTCTGAAATTATTGCAGTGTCTTTTTATGTAACCTAAAGTTTTGGAACATTTTAAGTAAGTCATTTCTATATGATTGTTAAAAGTGAGTCTTTCTTCAAATAATACGCCTAAATCCTTTAGTTTATTTGATCGAAGTAAAGACTTTTCCTCTATAACATAATCAAATTTTATTATATCTTTTTTCCTCGAGTAAGAAATAATAAAGCATTTATCGATATTAAAGTTTAACCTATTATTTTTTGACCAATGTGCTACAGAATCTAAATCATTCTGTAAAGCATAAAAGTCATTTAAATTTGAAACAGATCTGTATAATTTAAAATCATCTGCATATAAAATAAATTCCGAATTTTTGATATGGTTTGAAATATCATTTATAAAACACAAAAACATTAGGGGTCCTAAATTGCTTCCTTGTGGAACACCAGAAGTGGGAGTAAAGTTCTCTGAAGAATAACCAAAATATTGAACGTATTGAATCCTGTTTTTTAGGAAAGAAGCAAATAATGTAATATAATCAGAAGAAAGACCTAATCTAAAAAGTTGTTTTAATAATATACCATGATCAACCATGTCAAATGCCTTTCTGAAATCGGTATATATAACATTCACTTGTTTATATTTAGTCAAACAACCGTTAACAAACTCAGTAAAATTAGTTAAATTGGTTACTGTTGATCTTCGTGGCATGAACCCATGTTGTTTGTCAATAATATATTTTTTTACATGGTCAAATATTCTAGTATGGAGTATTTTTTCATAAACTTTTGAAAAGCAGGATATAATTGAAATGGGTCGGTAATTTGAAATATCGTTTCTATTCCAACTCTTAAAAATTGGAGTAATTTTTGCCTTTTTCCATTCATCTGGGTATATTCCTGTTTTCAGAGATAAATTATAAATATATAATAGCGGATCTATAATATATTTTAACAATTGTATAAGAATATATGAAGGTATCCCATCTGGACCTGAAGACTTTTTAATTTTTAAGTTTTTAAAAGCAACATTGATTTCGTCCGCTGTTATAGGCAACAAAAGTAAATAATCAATGTTGGGATTGCATTCAGTATCTGTTATTTTATTGAAATCGTAATCCGTTGTACTGAGCGCATATACTGATCTAAAAAAGGTACAGAATCCTGAAGCTATACTCTTTCCCCCGATAAAGTCCACATTTTTAAATTTCATAACAAGTGGTTTAGTTTCCCCTTTTTTCTTGCAATTCACGAAGTTTCAAAAATATTTAGGGTCACTCACACACATCCTTTATATATTCGCCATATTCTTTTTTAATGTAATTTTTGATAATACTCCTAAGCTCACAATATTTTTTTTCAAAGTTTTCATGAATAATTCTTCTTTTTCGATAAAATTCTTTTAATTTTATATTTGAAATAATATTTTTTGTGAACCATGGAGGAAAATTTGATTTCTTGATGTTTGAATGCAACTTGGCTTTGCTATAGACTTTATCTAATTTAACATATAAAGCGTTTACCGCCTCATGTACATTTTCTTCCTTATAAATATCATCCCATTTACATTTTGCTACTTCTTTGTGTAAACAAGCGAAATTTATTTTCCAATTATTTTTCGGATCTACGTGATAGGGTAATTTTTTTTCTGGATTTTTAAATATAATTTTAACTATTATTGATGGATGATAATCGTCTTCGGGGATTAAAATATCTATATTGGGTACTCCAGATACTTCAATGAATTCTAAATTACTCAAAACTAAATCGAGTTTACGATTCATAAATTTTTTTATTGAATTGTGGGATTTTAAATCGTGCGTAGCAATGAAGTGTTTTAGTTGAGTAGTAGCTAAATTTGAACGTATATTATGCTCAACGAAATTAAAATAAGGAAGATTAAAATCTCCGAGTAATAACATTTTGTGCTGATTGCTGACATTTATGTAATCAAGGGTCTCGTATAATTCCTTGTATACAGCCGCTGGTGCACTTGGACGAATATAAACAATAGTTAATAGTATTGTTTCCCGATCGGTAATCATTTTCAAAACTAATGCTTCCATTTCACTATTTGTTAATTTAGTTATTTCGCACGAATAATATTTATTTTTTATAGCAATTAATACTCCACCACCTAGTAGCCTCGATGAATAATCGACATTTCGATCAGTCCTATATACAGTGTATCTGCCGTCAAATAGTTCTGCATCGTGTATACCACTATGTAAACCAGTCTCTGTCAAGGCTATCAGATCGAAATTAGAATTAATAATATTTCTATACAACTCACTAGTTTTAGTTCTTAATCCTCGAACATTTTGATAATATAATTGAAGTTTTAATCTATCTACCACTTTGATTTATATCAACATGATATATATATTTTGGCAAAAAAAAAAAAAAAAAGAAAAGAAAATCTTCTAACATCTCTACTAGTAACCATATTAAAGTATAGAACATATTAGCTTTAAAAGTAAGTAAACATATAAACATACTAAATAAGACGAAAGGATTATCAACAACGAATATAAGCATTAATAATAATATTTTGATCTAATATTATTATATAATGTTAATATTTTACCTTTACATTGACTTTAAATTTAAAAGATCCTCTTCCGAAGTGATACAAATTGTTTTTGAATTTTCTTCCCGTTTTATTAAAACCTTACCGTTCTTTATCCATAAAAATTTGTATTTTAACTGTTTGTTGAATTCCCTGGCTGCCTTGTAGAGCCGCCGCCGTGATGGTGCGAGGCTCTCTTTGATCCAAACAGGTTGATCGTCTGTTCGCCCTGGAATATGTCTCGTACTAAAGTCCCTCTTCACTTTTCGTGCTTTCAGAATTTTTTCTTTGTCAAACCTTCTAACAAATCGCACTATAATACTTCGAGGTCCTGTTCTTCCGGGGATAGGTCTTAATCTGTGACAGACATCGATCATCGAGTCCTGAATGTCCACTCCTAGTCCTTTTCCTATATCCTTAACGGTATTAAGGACATCTTCATTAGGCGACTCCGGGAAGCCGTCAATTTCTATATCATTAATTCTTGAATACTGTTCCAAGTCCAGTAGTCTGTTTTCTAATACTTTTATGTCCATTTTCATCTTATTGTTCGTTGTGACAATTGTTTCCAGCTGGCTACTAATTTCATCTACCTTTTTAGCTTGTGTTTCCATAGCTTTCTTTACTTCTCCGACTTCTTTATATAAGTTATCCAATGAATTGTTAATGTCAACAGAAAATTGTTCTTGTTTTTTTATAAAGGCATCTAATGTTTCTTTAATATCACGTAATGTCAATTTTCCTTCAGTTTCTTTCATATCTGAAGCTAAACTTTTTCTTTTCACCTCACTACATGGTTTACATCTCCAAATTTCTTTTTCTTTTTGTATGTAGTCAACATCTTCCCTAGATAACTTCATAAAACTCGCGTGATAAATTCTAGAGTCTACTTAGACGTATTATCTAACTCGAGTTAAGATTTACATTTCCTGATAAAAACGTCAGATATAAATCAGGGTGTTTGGGTTATCTTTGATGAGCAGGTAGAAGATCTAATAATAGCCACTCGATGATCAGCTCTGAGGGGATCGTTGGGGGAAGGTATCACCGACTTATGAAATATTAAACAAAAGCCCGCCTCCTCATCACTCCAAATCGTTAGCCACCCTCTCCTTAATTGTGCTCGCTACCTGAGAACCCAGTAGTTGGAAGCGGCTGAACATCGGTTACACAACTTCTGATCAAGATAACACGTGTAGCATATCGACCTTCATACACCGAACAGCTTATACAATGGTCAACTTCAAAAACCTGATCTGAGATCAGAAATCGAAGAAACGTACATAAAATTTTAAGGAAACAGTAAATGTATTTTTTTTTTTTTTATGTTTTAACATATTAAAAAATATATTATCAAAAAGGAAGACTGGATTTTTCACTGAAATATAAATTTAGAATAATAAAAGACCAAAAGGGATTTTTTTTTTGTATAATCCGTACGTATTTAAAATGATATAATTTAATGAATTGAAGAACCAACTCGATAAGGCAGGATAAAAAAGGATAAAGTGGAAGTATAAATATAAAAGAAAGTTAAGTTATAGTTAAGTTAAGTGATATATTTTCATTATTTTGTAAAAAAATAATTCCAGACACAAAAATCCAATATTTGCTCCATAAGCGAAAAATCCAATAAGCTAATTGATAGTGGTGGGTATCCATCGATACAGGCGAATGGCTTGTAGCCAGCGAATGTGATTCAATTAAGGTTTCCCAGAACTTAAAAAATATTACTAATCACTTGAAATTTCAATTAGGTATTAAAAAAAAAAAATCAATGTGATTTTTTTTTTTTTTTTCTGTTTTATAAACTAAAGGATCATGAATGAAAAATATGAATCAGTGGTCAGAATGCATATTTTTATTAAACTATAATCTAATTTAAATCATTATATTAGATAAAGTAAGAATATATAATTATTTCATAGTCAGTGATTTTTTAACAAGATATATACACGCTCAGTGAAATAATTTACAAGGTACTCAATTTAGAAGAGTGTATTAAAAGTATAGGATGTATATTTTCTTAAACGCTTCCTTTTTTGGGAAATATTTCAAGTATGTCAGTTTTGTAAGGACACCCTGTTTTTAATGTTGGAAAAGTGTAAGTTTAAAGATGTTTAAAACAAAATGTATTTTTTTTAAATAACTGTTTATTTTATTTTCATATTTGTATTCGCAATTGTAAGCATTAAGCATGGAAAGCATCCTATTTTCATAGCAAAATAGGATATGGATATATTAAATAGATATAGGTCTGAATGGGTCATTAAACCTTTTCTAACACCCCAAAGGGTGGATTAACTATCATCAGAATAGTTAATAGTCCCCACACATTACTCTGATAAGCCATGGTGGTTTTATAACTCTGGAAACACACCTCACCTTAAGCTCTACTGCCTATTAGACGGGGAAACAAAATCCATATTTTTGTCTGGAATAAAAGGATATTAAAAAGCATTGGACTCTTACGAGTCCATGTGGAGAATACGATGTGGAATATACGAATGCATTTTCTTGTTTTTAAAATGAAAATCACTTAAAAAGTTTTTTTTTAATATTCATTCTGACCATTGTACTCCTGTTGTGGGACGCTAGTTTATAATAGGTGTCTTAATTGAAAGACAGTCAACAAAAAATATATACATATTTGTAAATATTTGGGTAGATTTTTCCGAAACGTTCTAGATCCTGAATGCCAGAGAACTAAGTGATGTATCAAAATCTACATCATAGCGTTTTATTATTTTTTAATCCCTATTAAAAAATGTAATAACAATGATGTCCATTGAGTACCCCAATCTTTAAAAGGCCATATCTGATCTTGAAAGGCATTTTACTTAAAATCCGGGATTGCCTAATAATAGAACTCGACTAGGCATTACGTTTCTTTCTCTTTTTTGAGTATGTTTTATTGAGATTTCGTCTGCCCTTTTTGTATCTGGTACTTTTAATGAAAGTACCTTTTTAATCTATTTTTTTTTGCGTAGTGAATAATTCAGAAGTTATACCAAATCTATAAATGGAGGCTGTCTCGTCATTAAAAAAAAAATCCTGGATAGGAGGAATGGGTTCCATGATCCTCCTCAACGAGCCTCGACTGTCCTATAATTTTTTCCCACTAAAGAGCCCCCGGGGGAACGGTTGGCTCCCCAATAACCAGGGGACGAATTAAATTAATTGCGGCCTAAAGAAATGTTTGCCCATGACTGGCTAATAGCTCCTGGGGAAGATGACATTATAATGACTGCCGGATCCTCTTCGGCCTAGCTCAAACCCTGCCTCACCTTAACTGCCCCCTAATTAAATACATTTATTTTCCAAGCCGTTTGGAAATCTTTGCATTTCAAATTACTTACATTTGACTAGACTGAATCCCTCATAAAGAAGAGATGATTAGTAGAACAAATTAGATCGTTGGGTGGACTGATTGCTTCGAATCAAGCTTTGCCTAGACTTTCTTGTTTTTTATTTACGGTTTTTGTTCGCTTGTGTTTTGAATAATATTAATGATTTATTTATTGAAGACCAGAGCAAGGAAACGTCATACATTATAATGAATATATAACCAATCAGTCAAGATATGAGTTGTTACCTAGAATTATTACTACATGTTAATGCAAGCAAAGATTTTTTATTAATATCTGTTATCAACCAGACCACTCTAATAGTTTTAAAACAAAATTGAATACTTTATCTAAATATTTAATAATAATGAACATCAAGTGAAATATGGACTTGAACATTTGACGTTAATTTCCTAATAATTAATAAAATTGTTATTTACGATGTCACAATCCATTTTAAAAATTTGTATACTGAAGTTCAGACTTCCTCTGCTAAACCACTATAAAAAATTATTTATTTTTAATGTAAATTTATGTTAAAATACATCTAAATTCACGTTAAAAACGGCGTATATATATATATATATATATATATATATATATATATATATATATATATATATATATATTCCACCCGGTCTAACTCCTTACCTAAGCATATTATATCATGACCAGGTATCCATTAGATTAATATTTATGTTAAAGTTCGAGTGAGGAGTGGCCCTATTAACGTTAAAAAAGTTAATATCTAAATTAACGTTTAAAATACATACATTTTTGTTTATATTAATTTTTTTATTTTCTAAATTAAAACTTTTCCTTTTAATTGGTGGCATTTTTGGTTAAGCACCTAATCCTCGAATTAGGTCAAAATAATAATAATCTTCATTTAAGGAAAACTCCTCATTAAAATATTATTTTTGTCGATATGATGTATTTTCCTTAAAACTGTACTGAATAGAATATTTTATATTTATTTTCCATTCATTACAGGAAAATATCCTGAAAAAGCAGGAAAAATGTTTTTATTAAAATAAAGGGTTATTTCCTCATGATTCGAAAACTATCCAATTTATTATTTCCCTTCAAAAGAAAAAACAAAACAAACAAATAAGGAAATCGAACCATTAAATGCGAAGTTGCGGTCTATTGAACTTAGATTTATCATTTATAATAATGAATTATAATCTAAAAGATATATTCAAAATACGATTGAACTGACAGTAATCCATACCTTTAAAAATATAGCGCCAATTTATTTTATTTTTTAATAGAAGGAGCAATGATTCCGTGTGTCATTTGAACAAACTATTTCTTTCTTTTTTTCATTTCGAAATAAGCCTCAGGTCTTATTAAACCAATATCACCAAATTTGTTTAATTTCGTAATATGAAGGACTCAATTCTCCCTCTATTTCAGTATATAAAAAATTTGGTTGATATACCAAACTCCTGTTTGTTTTCCGATTGTATTTAAAATGCTTTAATAAATATTAAATTTATAGTTAATTTGTGCAGAATAATATAGCTTGGTTTGAGGACAAGACTGCTCTAACATGAAAAATATTATTTTTGTGTTTTTTTTACTTAAAATAATTCAAATCACGAAAAATACTAGATTTTTACATCCAATATTTAACGCATCGCTGAAGCGTATTTAAAACAGTGTTCCATAGAGATGAGAGTTAGAAATAATGATCAAAACAGATGCTTCTTATGTTAAATATTAGTTTTTTTTCTCTTTTTCTTCCAAAGTGGTATTATTTAAAATCGCTTTATTTAGTTTTGTATCGTCATGTGGCATAGCGGCATACAATAATAGAGGTCACGGGTTTACTACCGCCGGGTGGCCCCATGATATTTTTAAGGGAGTACAAAAATCCTTGGTTATGCTCTCTTTTGGTACGTAATATGTAGGTCCGGAGCCTGTGCGTCAGGTAATTGTTAAAGTAAAGACCACTATACTAATTTAACCTGGATAGGCAATATTTATGATTCATATATCATAGATCCGATCAGTCTTAGTAGCATAGGACGTTAAACAAACAAATAATGAAGTTGTAGTTTGTGATCGCAGACTTATTTTAAAGGCTGCTTACTTAACAATATGTGTGAAAAGAGAAATAATTTGTACACCACCCATTTTTATTATTTATTTATAGACTCTTTTTGCTCCGTAGTAAACACATGTTCAGCACTTGGTGTTCATGTTAATCACCTATAGTGAGTGATATGATTAATATGAGCAATGACAATAGAAATGATTTTCGTTTGCCACAGGCTGTGTACAGATGTCCGTGCCGTTACGATATCTCTGCGGCTACAAACTGCCTCTAGGACAATGTCGCACAGCATCAATCAGGGACCATTACTGCCTATTGAACTGGGGCATAGCCTTCGGTGGTTATAGTCCATCTGCAACTCCAGGGTTTTACGCCCCATACAGACCCCTCTCTATCAGCGCCCGCTATCTCCGGCCAGTCACCCTCCTTAACCAGTGGTGCCGGCTTTTTTGTTCGGCTGAAAGGGGATCAGGTTCTCTCAGCCTCGCCTAGGATTTCTGGAAGGCCACTTTTCATTATTTGACGCGCACCTTTTTCTACGCAGCTTGTGAGAAAAATCTGATAAAGAACTGAGTAGTCACGTTGCTTGGAAGTTTTTCATGGAATCGATGAACAGTGTACACAGCAAGAAAATAATACCGTTACCCGATAATTAGGAACTTTGAAGAAACCCAAATGAGAAGTTTTTTACAAAACTCATCCCCGAACATTATTGATACGAGATAATGTTCAGTGATCCTTTCAGACAAATTGGTTAAATTACAAAAATACATTGAGTACTTTATATTTTACTTTCCCACCATCATTTTATTTGTATACAAGTAGTTTGTAGTAAGATTTTTCTTTTAAGTATTGGTACAGATTAACAATTTTAGTTTCATCATTTAATTGATATATAATGGTTTCAATAAAATAACCATATTAATCGTTCGTATTTGACAGATATTTTTTCTTCTACAGATAATATTAGAAAATTAAGCGAAAGCATTTAACCTTCCTAATTTCTTAAAAATCTACTCAATTAGTAGATTGTTAGTAAAAAATAACATTAATATGAGATTATGATAACCGACGTATAAAATTAGGTTTGTTAAGTTTTCTTTAGACTCCGGTGAATTTATATCTTTCCATACATAAAAAATATCTTTTTTAATAATTCAATAATAATTAATTACTCTTACAAACTGATAACTCTTACAATAATAACACTATTAATTTAAAATCAAATATGAAAATATTTTAAATGGTGACAATACATTATTTATGAAGTACATAAAAATTATTATTCAAAGGTCTTTAACCATCTAAGAAAAAAAAAATGAAGTAAAGCACATAAAAACTTAAGATTATAAAACTTTATTTTCGTTTAGATAAATTTATTACCGCATTGACCCAAATTATTATCGGCTTTCAAAATGTCTCCAATAAATGAGATTTAAAAACATTTTATAACGACGATTTTATGATTTAATGGGGTTGGTATATATATTTGATATTTTAAATAGAAATTATTACTATTTGTACGGCCATTATATTAGTTTATTTTTAAATTATCCTTAAAAAGTACCGTAATTTAGCTATAGGTTATCTAAATGATGGGAGGTGTATCTACGGGTTGCATATCACGTTAAATTTTTTGGGACTAAAACACTGTATCAACTATCTGATGGTCACCAGAAAGCTTGATTTGAATTCCCATTCATTTGATGAGGAGACATTTATTTTCGTGATCCATGTTAACGGAAGGGCCAGAGATGGTATGATAATTATCCAAAAATCTAGCTGTTTAGCATTAATTAGAGCTCCATATAACTATGTATAGTGACCAACTATATTATGTTGGCAGTGAAAGATCATTAATTAACTTGTGAAAAAAAAAACATATGTTCAATTATCTATTGTTATTAATATTATGTGTGAACCAAGTGCTGTACATAACCCTTTCAATTATAAATTAGTGTGTTCAATAAATATCAATTATCAAATCAAGCCTTACTTTTAACATTAAATCAACTTTAGTTATAACAAATTTGGCGACGAGGTGAAGAAATTTTATCCATAAAAGTTCAAAATTTTTATCAACAATCATTAGATGAGAAGGTAGGCCGACATCAATTTTTCTGTTCAAGATTTTAAATCAAAATTTCAAGAAGTTACATATTTTTTGTTTTTGTTTATTAAATCAAGCGTTCTAGTTAAATTTTCTATAAGTTATTTAATTTTTTTTAATCAATAAAAATATCAACAATAATGGATCCCGATCAATTCAAGAAATTTATGGAGCAACAAAATTCACTTATCACTCAATTAATCAATACAGTGAAATCAACCCAGCAAGCTTCACAATTATCAGTTTCAAAAGAGGGTTCCGATACAGAGTTAAATACAGTTTTTGTTCCAAATTTCGATGCTTTTGATCCAAATAAGGAATCGTTTAATACATATCTAAAAAGGTTTGAAAACTACATTACAATGAAAGGAGTTCTATCTAATAAGGCTTACTGTGCTAGGCTGCTTTTGAATTCCATTGGTTCAAAATATTTCGACATGATCGCAGCTCTAGGCGCACCTAAACAACCTACCGATCATACTTTCGAAGAATTAACTAAATTGCTTCAAGACCACCTTTCTCCTCCTCAAAACGAGCTAGTTGCTAAACACAAATTCTTATCAATGTACCAGCCGGAAAATCAAACAATCGCCGAATTCGTGACATCACTCAGATCAAAAATAAGTGAATGTAACTTTATTTCTCCATGTAACTGTAAAGTATCAATTGCAGACATATTCTTACGGGCTCAATTTGTCCGTGGTCTTAAAGATGATTCTATTCGTGAGAATGTCTTGCGATCAACAAGGACTGCTTTCAAGGACATCGTTACAGAGGGAATCGCACTTGAAGCTTCTAAAATTAATTCTCGGATGATCGCCCCTAAACAACCTGTCGATATCAATAAGATTGACCATGAAAAACAGTCTACTTGTCCGAAATCAAAACATCAACGTTCACGTTTCCCAGATAGGTCCAAGTCCAAATCTCGCTCATCCAAAATAGATTTCGCTGCTCTTAACATTGACGGCTGCTGTTTGCGATGTGGCAAAGACAACCACCTGGCGAAGGACTGTCGGATCAACAAATCAAATAGAAACCCTTCCAAGATCTTCGATGTCAAATCAATCTTCCGAATCTGATTTATCCCAAGACTATGGTGTAAGTCACATAATAGACATCTACCAAAACGCTCACCATTCTCAAAACATCAACCGCTATTATGCGACTGTAGATGTCAATGGCAGAAATATCAAGTTTGAAGTTGATTCAGGTTCAGCGTACACCTTTTTACCTCGGAACATGTTCAACGAGCTGAATCTTCAACTTCCATTGCAGCCTACCAGCATAGGATTTCGTTCATACACTCAAACTGTTTTTATTCCGGACGGAAAAATCAAGGTAACAGCAAAATACAATGGCCACGTGATCGAAGACGAAATATTTGTCGTTCCGAACGAATATGCTGCAATCCTTGGTCGCGCATGGATCAGACGACTCAATATCAACCTGCAGTCAATCGATAATCTACCCTCTCCATTTTCAGCCATCAGACAAATCAACAACATTGATGAGATCAGCGCTCTCTACCCCCAAGTTTTCGAAGAGAAGATAGGCTGCGTTCCTGGGTTCCAAGTCTCCCTCAAGCTTCGAGAAAACGTGAAACCAGTTTATCATAGAGAACGAGAAGTGCCTTATGCTCTCATGGATCGTGTTGAAAAGGAACTTCAATCCTTGGAAGAGGCTGGAATCATAACGAAAGTTGCCACCAGTGACTGGGGATCACCATTGGTCGTCATCCCTAAGTCCGATGGAGGGGTACGTTTATGCGTCGATTATAAAATTGGCGTGAACGAAAGGCTTGTAAACGCTCACTACCCAGTTCAGAAAATTAATCATCTCCTTAACAGCCTTCGCAATTCAAGATATTTCTGCCGATTAGATTTGTACAAGGCTTACCTACATATTAAATGCGACGAACCATCAGCCGAAATTCAAACCATGACCACACATAAAGGCACCTACCGCATGAACCGTCTGTCTTTCGGCATCAAGACTGCTCCTGCAGAATTCAACCGCATAATCGATCAAATTCTCCGTGATGTGCCAAAATGCGAGTACTACTTCGATGACATAGTTGTCCATGGGGAATCAAAAGAAGAATGTGCAGCAAACTTGGACGCCTGCCTGAAACAGCTACAAAAATTCGACCTGCACCTCAATCGTCAAAAGTGCGTCCTGTTTCAAGAAGAAATTGACTTCCTTGGCCACGTAGTCAAGCATAATTGTATATCAAAAGCACCATCGAAAATTGCTGCAATCGTAGATATGCCTAGACCTAAAAACGCTGAAGCTCTTCGACGATTTCTAGGCATGGTTACATATTACGCCCGCTTCATCAAAAGTGCATCAACTCTCACAGCACCTCTACGCGATCTGTTGAAAAACAACATAAAATTCAAATGGTCGGCAAAACATGAAGCTGCTTTTCTCCGCTTGAAGCAAGAAATCGCCAGCGATCAAGTTCTCACTCCATTCGATCCACATCTACCAGTTCAACTAGCATGCGACGCAAGTCCATATGGAGTGGCAGGGATTCTTTCTCACGTCGTAGATGGAGTGGAACAGCCCATTGCATTTGCCTCCAGATCCTTAACTCCAGCAGAACAAGAATATTCGCAACTCGACAGGGAAGCCCTTGCTATAATTTTCTGCGTAGACCATTTCTACCAGTACTTGTTCGCCCGTCCTTCTACACTAGTGACCGACAACCAGCCGCTAGTGCGGATTTTCCATCAAAATTCGAAAATACCGAAAATGACATCAGCTAGACTACAACGATACGCTGCCTTCCTTTCAGGATTCAACTACTCTCTGAAATTCAAAAAGGGTGATCAAAACTCTAATGTTGACTGTCTCTCTAGAGCCCCAATCAATCCCCTACAGAACCGGATCGACACAGCCATTAACAAAGAAGTAAAGCGAATTTTTGAAGCAGCGATCCAACACATCGAAACTTCAACCCTGACACATCAAGCTCTCAAACAAGCGTATCAAGAAGATGAAGAATTATCCAACTTGATTGAAGATCTTCGCAGAAACCGAGTAGAAAACACCGAACTCACAGTCGAAGGAGATGTTTTATTCAGAGGACCTAGAGTAGTGATACCAACTGCTTTGCGACCAGCCGTTCTCCATGAACTCCATCGAACCCACATCGGGGTAACAAAGATGAAGCAGTTGGCACGACTCTATGTCTACTGGAGATCAATCGACAAGGACATCGAGCGAGTAGTTAGAGAATGCGCTGACTGCGCAAAGGTCCAGAACAGTCCACCGAAAGCTCCTCTTCACCCATGGATGGAACCAGAGAAAAACTGGCAACGTATACATGTTGATTATGCTGGACCATATCAAAATTATTATTTTCAGATCATGGTAGATGCAAGATCAAGATGGGCGGAGATCTGTCCATGTACCACTGCTCCAACATCAACATCAACTATTGACCTAATGCAAGAGGTTTTTGCTCGAAACGGGTTCCCAGATGTCATGGTCAGTGACAACGCCACAATATTTACAAGTGACGAGTTCAAGAAGTTCTGTGCAACTGCTGGAATCATTCAAAAATTCATCGCACCTGGCCATCCTGCTACTAACGGACTCGTTGAGAGGAATGTGCAAACCTTAAAACACAGACTAGCTGCTATGGAAAATGAACCTCTCCCAATGAAGAAGAAAATCCTCGAGATCCTCTTCAGGTATAGGGCGACACCACTCATCAATGGAAAAACGCCAAGCGAACTTTTCCTGAATAGGCAAATCAGAATACAACTGGATGCTCTCATGCCTCCTATCATCGAGCAATCTTCAGTACCAACAGGACCAGCAAGACAACTTAATGTGGGTGACCGAGTACAAGCCCGATACTACGCAAACAATGGCGCCCTGGTGTTGTAGACAAAAAGCTTGGTCGTCTTCACTACATTATAAAGCTAGACAACGGGTATTCCTTCAAGAGACACATCGATCAGCTCCGACAGACCGAAGTAAAACACAGAAATGTTACATTTTCTCGAGGAGAACCCCCTATTGGAAATGTTCTACAATCTGTTGGAAATAGAGATAATGAAATGCAACAGTATCCACAGCTATTTCATCGTCCTCAAATAACTCCAGATCAACTCCAAGAGAATCCAACAGTCCCTGCGGTTAGAGATCAATTGGATCCTCCAAACCTTAGAAGATCAAGCCGCCAAACTCGACCGCCGAAGTATCTAAGTGAATATGTGGTTGGCCAAATTAGGGTGGGAGGACTATAGTGACCAACTATATTATGTTGGCAGTGAAAGATCATTAATTAACTTGTGAAAAAAAAAACATATGTTCAATTATCTATTGTTATTAATATTATGTGTGAACCAAGTGCTGTACATAACCCTTTCAATTATAAATTAGTGTGTTCAATAAATATCAATTATCAAATCAAGCCTTACTTTTAACATTAAATCAACTTGAGTTATAACACTATGTACATATAATTTAGTATTTAATATTATTACACAGCAATGATAATTATAATAATATGATTTACGCACTTCTATTTTATTTTGTTTGTTTTTCATTGCTGCTTTTAAACCAAGTGTGTTAATATAATATCGATTGTAAAAATTGTTAATTGTTAATTCATAAATTTATTAACATGTGACATTATTGTGATCGATTGGCTCAGAATAAAATATTCTTTAGCTGTGTAAACTTGAATCTTTTGAATTTATTGCTCAAGATTAAAAAAACTAAAACATGGTGTCAGGTGCGATAGCTTATTAACCATCGAACTTTATAAAACTTTATTCAAATGACAGATTTCATTAGACCACCTGAAGCCCTGTGTGAGGAGAATCCTGATTGGGATCTATGGAAGCAGAAATTTAATTGGTACATGGTGGCGACAAATAAGATAAAGGAAAAAGATGAAAGAAAAAAAGCAATACTGCTAACAACCATGGGTGATGTTGGAATTGAGGTTTGTAATCACGGCATTCATTTGAATGAAGGTGAGTCACTGGACGATTTATCATACCAAGGTTTATTAGATAAGCTATAGCTTTATTTTAAAGAAAATGAAATTCTATTGATGGAGACATTTAAATTTCACCAGTTGTCGCCACACGAATTTTCATTCCTCTAAATGTAATTTTACATGTTCTGGATGTGATTCCTCATACTCTGATGGAATGATTAGAGAGAGGCTGGTACTTGGGATTCAGGATAGGGCACTGCAGCATGCACTACTCAAAGATCCTAGTCTCACTCTCGATAAAGCCATAAAATTATCTAAAGCATTTGAAGCAAGTAAAGCTAATGTTAAAAAACTTTCATCTGAGTCCTTTGATCTCAACGCACTGGGTAATTCGACTGAGTTGAGAGGTAAACCTCGCATGTGCAAATTTTGTGGCTCTTCGCATGTATTCGGGAGGAGTAGGTGCCCAGCATTTGGTCGGATATGCTCAAAGTGCAAATAAGAAAATCACTTTGCTCGAGTATGCTCCCAACCCGCTCGCCGGAATGTAAAAGTAGTGGAACTGACTGACAGCAACCAGAATTATTGAGAGTTTTAGGGTTAACCAAATTTTTTTCTAAATTTATTCCCAAATTATCTAAAAAAACTGCTTTATTGCGAAAATTGACGAAAGAGACAACCTCTTGGAACTGGACTTCGGCTCATGATAATGAATTTACAGCTTTGAAGCAATCAATAGTAAAGGGTCCAGCATTGGCGATTTTTAATTCTGATGCACCAATTGTGATTCAGACCGATAGTTCTTCGGAAGGGATTGGTTCTTGCCTTCTCCAGGAAAAGTCAGTCATTTATGCTTCGAGAGCACTTACCCCCACTGAAAAACGCTATGCCCAGATAGAAAAGGGGTTGTTAGCGATTCTGTTTGCATGCGAAAGATTTCACTACTATATCTATGGAAGACATGTAACAATACAAACTGATCACAAACCGCTGATTTCTATTGCACAGAAAAATATTAATAACGTTCCCCCGATGCTTCAAAGGATGTTTCTTAAATTACTCAGGTATAACATTACTATAGTATATATTCCAGGAAAGGAATTGATGATTCCAGATACTTTGTCGAGGGCGTTCCTAGAGGATCCTGTTGCTGATGACCCTGAGCTACAATATGCTGTACACTGAATTGCTAACGTTCTTCAGATTCCCGAAGAAAAAAGGGCCCGCTATGAACAGACTACTGACAAGGACTCGAATTTGTCATTAGTGAAACAATATTTGTTGAATAAGTGGCCTAGTTTTCATCTCCTTTCCCCGAGTTTAAAACACTATTTTAAAATCAGGGACCAGCTATGTGTATCTCAAGGACTTTTATTCAATCATAATAAATTTGTAGTACCCTTTTCACTAAGAGGCGATTTTCTTCATCTTATCCATAATGGTCACTAAGCAATTGAGAAGTGTAAGCTTAGAGCCCGTCAGACAGTTTATTGGCCGAAGATTAACGCTGGCATAGAAGATTGTGTTGGCAGGTGTGCCACATGTCAACTTAATGCCAGGATGAATAGGAAAGAAACACTTATTTGTCATGCTCTCCCTAATTTTCCTTGGAAAGTTGTTTTTGCAGATTTCTTTGATTTTAACCTCAAGCAGTACTTAATTATTGTTAATATGTATTCCAACTGGCTAGAAGTGACACAGGTAAAAGGCAAGACTGCTGCTGATGTAATTAAATTTTGCTCTGATATATTTTCACGTTTTGGTCCCCATTAACTTTTCATTGTGACAATGTACCATTCAAGAGCAAATTATTTCAAGAATTCTGTGCTCAGTGGAATATTAATTTAAAAACATCTAGTCCACATCACCTCCAGTCAAATGGCTTAGCTGAAAGATATGTAGGCATATTAAAAAATATTCTAAAAAAATGTGGCTCACATCTTAATCTCAATGAGGCACTCCTAGAATACAGAAACACTCCCCAGCCGCAGAGAGGCTTTTCCCCAGCTCAACTGTTTTTATCCCGTTCACTAAAAACAAAGCTTCCAATGACAAAAAGTCAGCTTTCCCCTCAAACAGTTCATCCCAATACAGTGAGGAACTTATTACTAAATAAATAGAATAAAGCAAAGCATTATTATGATAAATCAGCCAAAGACATGAGGCCCTTATCACCTGGGGACCAAATTAATTTCCGGATTAATGGTGCATGGGAGAGGGGAACTGTAAAATCTTTAGTCAATCCAAGATCATATATCGTGAGGGACACAAATGGTACCGAACTGCGTAGGAATAGAGTGGATTTAAGGGAGTTTAAATAAAACTTGACGCACCTTAGGTAATCAATGGTATGGAACTTGGTGAACCAGACCTGCCAGGACCGTTTCAAGACCAACTGATATAATATCGTTTCTAAAAATTGTTAATTGTTAATTCATAAATTTTTTATTTAGTTGTGTTTAAAAAAAAAAAAAAAAATGTAAAGGTGTGTGAATATAATATCGATTGTAAAAATTGTTAATTGTTAATTTTTCAATTTATTAACATGTGACCATTGTGATCGATTGGCTCAGAATAAAATATTCTTCAGCTGTGTAAACTTGAATCTTTTGAATTTATTGCTCAAGATTAAAAAAACTAAAACACCAAGGGCATAATAACTTGAATAACTTTAAACAAGATCTGGAATTCAATACTTTAGGCTTAAGAAAGGTTTAACTAATAGATGTAACATTTTTTTATATTAAACAAAATTTATTTTGCTACTTTAACCTATGCTTAATTCTTGTTACTTAAACCTATACATTTCCATATGGTAGGTACATACCACATACATATATTATCTGCCATTATCTGAAGATGCGTAGATTTCGCTTCATAAAATTTCATTATTGAAATGTCATCATTTTGGACCGAAAAAACTCATACGTACTCAGTGATATATTACCGTCACTTTTCACTCGTGCAGTCGTCGTAGCGTTGGTTGTGCGACGTGTGGTCTGGCGTTATCATGGAGAAGGATAGGTCCCTTCCGATTCATCAATGCTGGGCAAAGACGTTGTAATTTTTTATTCATGTTGTCAATTTCTTGACAGTACTTGTCAGCAGTTATAGTCTCACCTCGATTGAGAAAGCTGTATTGGATAACACCAGCAGTATACCACCAAACTGTGACCATAACTTTTTTTGGGTGCAGGTTGGGCTTCGGGAAAGGTTTTGGTTGTTCATCTTTGCCCAGCCATTGGCTACAACGCCTTCTGTTGTCGTATAAGATCCATTTTTATTGCGTGTCACAAGCACGGAACAGATTTCAAAGCGGCGATTTTTTTGGTGGTCGTTTAATTGGTGTGGCACCCACTTGGCCAACTTGTTTACCTTACCAATTGCTTCCAAGTGGCGTACAACTGTGGATTGGTTCACGCCGAGTTCTACCGCTATTTCTCGGGTGGTTTTGGTTGGGTCTTCTTCCACTATTGACCTCAGCTGGTCGTTGTCAAGAGCAAAATGACGGCCCTGACCTTCCTTATTTTCGAGGTCGAAATCTCCACTGCGAAACTTCTGGAGCCAACGCTGCACCGGGCACTCGTTAATAGCCCCTTGACCCCACACTTCGTTAATATTACGAGCCGTTTGCGCAGCGCTGCGCCCTAATTTAAATTCGTAAAAATAAATTTGACGAAAATCGTACTTCGACATTTTCGATTTAAGATCTTTGAACACACTGAACAAAACGATTTTACTGATCAAATTCATGGTGAAAGAGAGGGTATTAGATAAGGTTTGTTTTGGTATAATAATGATCAATGTTAGGATTTGCTTTGTTTACACAATTGGAATTAAGATATCGCAATAGAGGAAACCTGCATTAATTTTGCATCAACCCAATCTTATGTAGTTATATAATAATAGATGAAACCAATAAATAATCTATTAATTTATTATATTTAATGGTTCTTTCAATTGTACTATAGTATGTATAAAAAATCTACAATAAATATATCAAAGTTTTGGACATGCAAATACATTTATCTTTTCAGTAACGATGGATAAGCATCAAGTTTTGAATCTTGCCAGGCAACGTTGTAGCGCACTGAAGCGAAAAGCCAGGATTCGTCTCTCTTCCCACCGCAATGATCAACAAATGTAAACTTCCCTTCAAAGGCTCCTTGCAGCCAATAAGCGTATTACCAAACTTATCATTAAGTCACAGCTATATAAATTACGTCATCAAAAATTTTACTATCAGCTGTGAACTCGCCAAGCTTAAGATCAAATTTAAAACGGGACGAGACGTATTCACTATTATTCTAATAAAATTCATTCAGTTAATAATAAATATCTTTATGTTTTAACAAGTTTTGGTTGAACTTATTATTTATACAAATAAACACTTGTGTACTTGGTAAATCCATAGCATGGTGGAAGTGAAACAAAACTATAAATGAAACTTTTTTATGAAAATAATAAATTTAAGAAACACTGAATAAAAAGATAAATTACCACAAAAAATAAAGCTAAATCATGAAAATTAGTATATTTATTTTCTATAATCACGCTATATTATAATAGCAGAAAGATTTGAAATATGTAACAGAGCTTTTCATCAAATTCGGTGTATGTTTATTGTAAAACGCTAAATATACTTTAACTCGAATATGATAACGGATAAATGAATCGATAATTAGGAATAGTGAATATTGAAAAAAAAAAATAAAGAAGAATGTTTGACCTTAAAATTTTAAAAAAGATTTGAAAAAATATTAACAAATTCATAAAAGTATAATTAGAAAAAAACATTTCTTTCTATTTTTTTAATTTTTTATTTATTTATGAAATTCTAGAATTAATTGAACTGAGCCACTGCAATTGATGAAACAAAGTTAAATAAAAAAAATAAAATAAAAGGGGAACTCTGTCTTCTCAACAACCACTCCCCATGGAAAACATCAGTTTATCTTGTACTTTTACTGACAAATAATTGCACTGGTTGAAACAAAATTGGTTTGGTTTAAAAAACATTGGATTCGTATTTTTCTCTTTATGTAATAATAAAATAAAATGAATATTTCTCAAAAAAATAATAATAATAAACTTTTATTTAATTGACCCTGAAACTAGACCCTTAGGAATAAATTATGCAGAAACATATAAATGCTTTAGAGCCCTAGATATCTACTGAGAAAAAAATGATAAATAATAAAGTAATCTTCTTTTGATGAAAAAATTAAAAATAATTTGAATATCCCTTTAGACTTAAAATGAAAATAACTATGTGTGTGCAGCTTACAATATATATATATATATATACATATATGTACACTTATTTTAAATTAAATGAAATTAAATAAAATAAAATACTGCTTATTTATTTAATCACTTAATGTTTAAATGGTATCTTTTTATTTTCTAATGCATTGAAGGGCTTGCTATACTCCTTTGCTTAAATATTTAATAGACCGATGTTAAAATCACCATTGATTATCAGTGAAATTTTTAAAAACTGTGATGTTCATCCCCTGTCAACGTTGAACATAAAAAGCTTCATTAGAATAAGGGTATTATTTCAAAAACATTTGCTTTTAGAGTTTAAAATAAAAGACCAAGTACGTACACTTAGATATGTTTATAATCAACAAAAATCTCAAAACATGATTATAAATCACGAAATAATATAATTTGAGTTGTTCAAAGGCATTAACTTGTGGATGTTCATACATCTACGACTGCTACCCACCATCATGCTTATAACCTGACACAACACGTACTGATAAGGCGTTAACCTGCTTTTATTGATTGAAATTGTAATAAATTAATTTTTATAAAAGAAGATAGAAATTTAAGATTTTTTTGAGAAAATTATGCTTTAGTGTGGCGTCTCGATCTCCACTGGAAAATACCCGTTGGGGGTTTGTTTCTTGCTTTTGAGCAAACGTTGTGAGCGGATTCGAAAAATAAGAAATAATGAAGCTAATCAAGGCAAATTTTAACTAAAGGGATGAGTTAGGGGTTCACTAAAGTTCGGAAAAAGGTTAATACCGTTCAGTTTATTGAGTAGAACACAATAAATAAAACGAGCAAAAGGCGTACTTGATAGCATAAGTGGTCTGCTCAAGATAACAGCAGTTACAGGATCTACAAGATACCCTACACGTACCCAAATAAATAATGAGAAAAATATCAAAAGCTGATTTTTAAGAAGGAAAATGCAAAACGGGAAATAGAGTAGAAAACACTACCGATGAATACTGAATAGAACCAACGAATCCGAATTTTTTTACCGGAGCGTTTCAGGAAAAAGGTGCTATTGTGAAGGCGGTCCTTGGGAAAAAATCCAAACTCTTTGAAAAACAAATAGGGAGGAAGGAGGGCGGACTCACCCCCAGAAAAGTATAATGCCGCTCGGAGGGTCGGGGAGGGAAGAAACCCCACATGCAGGGATCAGAGTCAATCAAGATGCAAACTCCCCTATAATAAGCTTAGTCCCATGATCGCCGCTTTATCCATTTCGATTCCGTTTAGTCATTTCGCAATGGCTAACAACCAATTGAATACGAATATCCCATCTCAAGTGTAATAAGTGTTCCCCATCAAGAAAAACCCAATTTTCATTTGCGTATTACCTTTTAATTTCAATGACAGATCTCTTTAGTTTTTTCCTCCTTTCCATTATTTTATTATTCTTATAATGATTTTAAAGTTATTATAAAAAGACCTATTCTTTTTAATGCTGAACAATGAATAAAAACCAATCAGTTTTTTCAAATTTAAAATTTTCTAAGCAATTGAAGTTGTTTGGAACGAATGTCGCAATAATCAAGCCTAATAAAAATGCCTAATATTTTAAAACTTATAATTACTAAAAAAAATTTTGACAAATGATGACCTTCAGAAACTGACCTCCCATTATTAGGTATGCAATGAACAATGTAAAACAAGATCCTGAGGTAATCATACGAAATTTAAATCGTTTCCTGACAATATAAAGAATTAACTCATCAACTAATATGCTTTGTGCATATCAACTACTTCAAACCCGCATATTGACTTAAATAACCTCCAAGTGTTCTAAAAACGTGAGTGATCACGTTTTGTATCTACAAACAGCTATTTTACAAGAAAGAATGTTTAGTTTGAGAAACATTAACAACCACAAATCTAACTTTACATAAAGATAAAAGAATACATCAACAAGAAAACGGTTAGAAATATGGAGGATCTACATCAGGCTGAAAAGAAACAGCTCAATCCAAGTTACTTGACAGACTTTCCAAATTATCTCTTACGAACAGACTTAATAGTTACTTCTAAAACCTTTATGGATTTACTTGATAAGCTTTGGAGGGACATAAAGGGAGGGACTACCGCAAAATCAAACATCACAAGTATTGCAAAGAATAGTGGACCCACCTTTTTACGAAACCAAAGACTTGGACATCCCATTCAGTCTCGGACACTGTAAAAGAAAACTAATAAAACGTCCAGACACGACAGACTGACTTACCACATCAATGCTTTGGCACAAAAACTGAAATCACTAACGAAACCATCCCGCTCCGACAACCGGAGAGATTTATTAATCTATTCGGTATTTGATGGAAACCGAATTGCTAATCGTAAATATAACACATCAGCTAAAACAAATAAGTCAATTTCAATTTAATTTTAAATATGAATAGTTTATTTTGAAATATTTGGCCCATTTCATCATTGTTCTGTACATTATTTTAATATAAAAAGGTTTATTTCAAATTGTCAAGTTTTACTACAATTATTATTGTATATACAATTATTATCAGAATATCCTTTTGTGAACTGTAAATCTTTAAGGATACGAAAAAAACAGCTCCCACAAAAGTTTGCGGGCCCTGTGGCATTCTCCCTTCACGCCGATAGCGGAAACACGCTTGGTAGCACGACAGAACTAAACGGCTGTCGGTCAGAAGGGACATTTTTTGCCTGCGGTTGAGAAGGCCCTGCTGCCCTACCTGCCCTGAATAGCCTGATCACGCCCTCAGGGACAGCTGTTGTGTAATTGCCCTGACCCTGCGTCTCCGTCCTCAGCTCACAAATACTCACATACTACCATTTCCTTCATCATGCAAAGCTCTTTGTTAAGAATGTTTTGGCTGTGGGTAAATCCTACTCGGTTAGGGATTTTTTTGTTGTCAAACATTGAGCAGCTGGGTTGCGGTTGTCAATCAATATTGAATTTCGTTTTTCAAAGTAAAGTGAATGAGAGCGAGCGGTTCATTTGCCAAACAAGTAATTTCTAAAAATACCCGAAAAGTTAATTAAATCTATATGATCACCATAATCTTAGAATGTATATTATTTTCAATAACATACGATTGATTCTAATATCGAAGTAATAAGAGAAACTTTAACCTAGGCATGAGAGGAGATTTAAATGTGTTTGATAACCTTTGTTAACATACCCGAGGAATTGAAACAAGCCAACAGGTTGTTCTGAGTGCCTTCTTTCCAAACGCATGGGATGTCATAATATGATAATTAAAAAATCCACCAAATTGCTGAATATCGACATTCTGTTGACAGCTGCTTATTCAGAAAAATCTATGATGGATGATGAAATCGATAGTATGAGACCTACCTCTACAACCCAAATATTGGTATGTTGAAGATATTACACTCATCAGTGACCGTGTAATATTTTATTTTACCGGGTTACGCAGAAAGGGGGTACCTCCCGTGTCTAATGAAAAAAGTATTCCCGTTATTAACTTCTGAAAATCGGACAAATACAAAGAGGATTATTAGCCGAGTACTTTTTGTAATTCGAAGTATTCCACAGTTACTTTTTTAATTATCTAACGTAATGTATTCTGTACTTCTTTTTTTGAGCACTCATCAAATCATAGAAAGTACTGGAGCACTGTCCAACTCTGGTCTCCAATATGTGACAAAGTATTCTTGTTTCGATTTATTAGGTTTCTTGTTAAGGAAATGGTATAAATGTGTTGATATGTCTCTTCGTTTGATCTACTGTTATTTAAGTTGTGAAATACTCTTCTCCGGGAATTTTTTGTTTTACCTAAGTTGTCAGGCTATATGGTTTGACTAAATAATTTCGAAAGACAGGAAGCCTGTGCAGAAAACTACTTAACCTTGAAAGTATTCCTCCCGCTTTAGTGAAAATGATTGTGATTTTGTCTGGTTTCTTGCATGTAGCTCGCGAACTATAGATGACACAATTTTGATCTCTACTTAAATGTGTATACAATCACATATTTGAAGTTAATATCGGTCAAGATTTTAGCTAAATTCGAACATCAAAAATAGGTAGGTAGTAATTTTTGATCATTTTGTTAGAAGATCATGTTCTAACTCCTATGTATTGAAAACATGTGCACTAAATAGAATAGGTTACAAATAAAACTTGCAGGATATCAAGATCTATAATTTTAAAATTACGTCAGATAAAATAATTAAGTAGGGGAGACCGAGGGGATTTGAAACAGAGGTGAGTTGAAACAGTAGCGATTACTCGGAAATTAAAATCGCTAGCGATTTGGCAACTTCGCTTATTAATCACTTCCCTCCGCCTGCTGACATGTCAGTTCGCGTCGGTGGCGTAGGTCGCGCGGTTTTGGAGTTCTGCGTGCCATGTGACAAAAGTTGTGAAAAGTAAGTTTTTAACGTTTTTTTACGATGCCTATATTTCGATAAGGGTTTTGTATTTTGGTTTGAGTTATAAATGTTTTGAAACCTCATTAACTTCTGATTTATTATATATGTTTGATACGATTGATTTCTGTGCACTTGATTCGTGATTGTGGATTAATTAAAAATTGTGAGGTATTTTCTTACTGAGGAGATTTGAAACAGGTTGTTTGAACTCACCTCGTTTTGCCCGATAAGTGGAAAACATGTGAGTGGCATGACTTCCGCAGAGAGGGGAACATTGGTTACTATATCACATATTCAGCAGAAGAAGAAGAATCCTTTTGCCTTTGCTTTTAGAGCCATATTCAAATAGCAGGGCCAAATAAAAATGGTACAATGTCTGGAATGCAACAGGCCTCATGAAACTTGCACTGGTGGGGAACTATATGTTTGCCACAACTGTTTGTCAAATTGGCGTTTTTTATTATCAAATTATTTTTATTTTTGACCTTTGTGAGATTATCGTAACATAAATATTTGACGAAATATTGATCAACACTGATTTTAATACTCAAGAAACGGCTGAAAGTTAATAATTATTTGATTTATAATGTAAAACAATTTATTTATCTTACTGTTATTTTAATTAATGTTACGAATAGGACGTTATGGTACTTTTAACTACTTTAGGAGTTGATTATTTGTATTAGACCTGTAGTTACCTACTTAACTGATATATCTGCACAAAATATTAATAAAAAAGTTTGTTTCGTTCTTCAAAAGTTTAATTTTAATAAATAACTTTAAATTACATCATGATTTTTATTTTACAGACTTTAATACCTCTCGAAATCCCATGTTTCAACTCTCCTCGACCCCTGTTTCATCTCACCTCGGTATGAGGGGAGTTGAAACAAGTTGACTTGTTACGGTTAAGTGGATTTTTAACCGCAATATTTAACGCTAACAATATCTTTATGTTTGTCATTCGCAATTGTAAAGAATGGCCTATTGATTGGTACTAATATCATTCGATTTCTGTCAATAGGATTTGGGGTATGAAACAAAATGTTTTCAACTCCCCTCGGTATCCCCTATATCATAAAAGTATTCCTAACGCTTAGTTGCCTAAAATCAGTGAAAAGTTTTATTTTTTTTTTTTTTTAATTTTGTCCGGCATCTTGCATATCATAGTACCCCTTTCTACTTGTCATAAAAGGGTATACAATCACAAATTTGAAGTAAATATCGGTTAAATTCTTACGCCACATTTTAATATAAAGATCGGTAGTGTGTTACCATCTTGTTGAAAACACATGTTCCAAGGTTTTTTTTTTTCACAAAAACGTCTAATTACAAAAATGAGCTTACTCCCGTTCATAGATGTAATAAAAACGTTATGGTATTCGTACCACTTACTTCGTGCTATGACATTTCCCAGTTACCGGACTATAAGCAGATTGGGCAAAAATTTAATTAAAAATATAAGGTTTATGATAAAATTTAATAATATCGTTTAAGTTCTTAAGCCACATTTGAGCTTAAAAAATCGGTAATGTTTAACGTACATGGAACATGGTACATGGAAACTCATGTACCAACGCTTTTATGACAAAAACATCAATTAACAAAAATTAGGTATCTTAAAAGTTAATTTGTGTTGTATTTATTGCGTACTACTATTTTTTGGTACCTAATCATCATTTTCTGGAAAATTTCAGTTTTTTTTTAGTTTATCATTTAAATTATTTTAAACTATTATGTGTATTGTCTTTAAATCTAATATCAAAGCAATATCCACTAATAGCCATTTTTTCTCATTTTATTTTTTTTCATTTTTCTACTCATGTGGAGATTGTTTTGGATTTGGAACTGGAATTACAATGACAGGGGCTGACAGAAAAAGAAAGAAGATAGAAGCCGAAGCCGACGAGCGAGGGCTGATCCCGAGCTCCGAGATGAAAGGCCCCGAGATGAAAGTGAAATTAGCAACGAGCTGATGGCAGCTAATCGAGTATATAAGGCGCCGCTGGATCCCAGTCTTCTCCGCCTTTGTCTATCCTTTATCCGCCACTCACCTCCCCACTCTCTTCGTTCTTCTCATCCATACTACTGTCCATATTACTTATGCCTACGGTCGGCCTAGCCCATAGAATTATTTTAATTCGACGTCTACCGTTAATGAATGTTCACGTGTCCAAATTTGTACGTGCCCATTAGTTATTCGTATTCATCTTGGCAGTTGGTGGAAATGGAAATTCTTTGTTTCTATATAAAGATATCAAAGAAGGTCATCTGCTATTTTCAAGAGACTGGGTGAGCTATTACTTGTCAAAAAGCTAGGAACTAAATCATATAAATCATATGAAATGTATTTTTAAAAAGAATTTAATTACCATTATTTTAAATGATCTCATCTGACGAGAAAAGACGTCAACTTTCTTTGTTCAATGATTCTAAGAATCTGCTATGTAATAGGAAATTCGGTACGTAATATGTAAATTATAAATATAATAATCATCATTTGCTATTCCCATTTTTATAACCTGACACTAAACACACTGAAAAAGAGCTAGTTCGTATTGTGAAAGAAATAAGGATACTTTCATTTCAAAAGTTTTATTTCGTTTATGAATTTTCGTCACTGAAAAAAAAGATATTTTTTAAATAAAAAAAAATGCGATGGGAGATGACATAACTTATAATAATAAAAACATTATTTTGCTCGCTACTTTCTGAATATTCTCAAAGAGTTTTATATCCTTGCAAGATTGCAATTTTTTAAACTTAACCAAGCAAGTCTTAAAATTAACCACAAATCGGAGATTTTTTTATCTATTCTGAACACGTTATATTGGTAAACATTTCATTCAAACAACAGAAAAATCATGTTTTTCAAATATTGAAAGGAGTGAGAGATATTTAAGATCAGACTATTTTTAATTTAACATTAAATATTACTGAATGAATGACATAATATTGGGTAGGATAAAAAAATATAATATTTTGTTACTAAACTGGTTAAATTAAAAGAAGATTTAACAAGATTAAAAGAAAAAGGTCTACCTTTTTTCACAGTCAATATATCCTAAACAATGATATAAATTATTTTAGGATTCAATCCTTAAAAAATATATAAGAGAACCCATCAAAAAAGTCTGTTAAGTCTCGTTAACATTTAATTAAAAAAAAAAATCCTCCTACCACTCCACGCCCTGGCTGATTATTGGTTCAGTACATTGTATAAAAGAATTTTATGATAGTGATTTGATTGAGAACACCCTCAAGTGCCAGTTTTTTCCCGTTTAATCAAATGCTTATAACTCATGAGTACTGGTATACATCGTTAATTTTTTTTATACATTATTAATTTGTTGGAATTGTTTACTGTAGTAATGTAAGGTGTATATATTGTGGTTTCGTCCTTAATGCTCTAATAAGATTGACCTTCAGTGGAGCAGTATTAATTCTTCGAATTAAAAAAAAAAAAAAAAAGAAATGATGAGTGCAAAGTTTACAGAGGTTGGGTGTGCCGCAGGATGGCCCCTGTACTCCAGAGATGATTCACCTAAGAATAGAAAATTATCCTTCTTTGGACGAATTCGAACCCAATCCCTTACGCATAGTAATTCTTTACCTCGCTGTAGAGCTATTGTACATCCGGACCTACCCTTCTATTTTTTGATTTTCCAATTTTGATCGATAATAGTTTGCATCGGGTTACCTTTCAAGCTAAGCTTCCGCACCTACACCTTCATTATAAGGGTGCACCTGTATTTTAGTGGATAGCATATCAGCTTCCAATATTAAATGTTGTGGGTTCGCATTCCATCGAACCCATTTTTTTAAATGGAGTAAAAAATCCTTGGCAATAATGTCATTCGGATAGGACAATAAATAGATATCCCGAGCCTGTAAGACGTCAGGTTTTAGTTAAATACCACTATCCTAATTATACCTGGAAAAACAAAATGGAGGGCTTTCGTTGTAGCATCGCCTAATTATCCTTGGTAGCATAAAGGGACGTTTAACAAAAAAAAAAACTTCTTTATTAATATTTGAATCAAGATTTAGCATAGATATTGGATAAAGATATTCAAGGACGATGTAGGTGTTCTGAACAATTATATAAATATTATTCTTAAAAAGATTTCATGAAATTCAAATTAAGCAGTTTTTACCATATTCCTCAACTTAATATTAACATAGAGTCCAATTCGAATGAACATTTTTTTTTTTTTTTTTTGAATTACTGAATATCAAGGAAAATAATTTTTTGCAAAGCCAATGGAGAAAACATTTATGAAGTCTAATTGACAGAAGTAAGTATGAAAATGGATTAAACTGGAGATAGGCAGTGAACCAAATACGTTCTTTAATAAATGAAATCTTTGATATCTGAAAATTTAACCCGACTTTCTCTCTAGTTGTGTAGACTTTCTCTCTATATTGAAAGGTAAACAATTAGTTGAAACATTCAGAAATAGTGGATTTTCCAAGATTGACCTTTCGGTTGATTTTTAATATCCACTCTAAAATGAATGGCTCATTAAATTGAAAATAAGGGTTATTGAAGCTTAAGCCATTTATCGCCAATAGACTTTTGTGATGAAGAGAATTCCACAGACTACAGGCATTCGAAAAAAAATATTCTAAAGAAGGGGGAATCCTTGCGCTATTGTGCTTAGTTGAAAAGGCTAACAATATTTGAAGTGCTTTTGTAATCTAAGGAGTGGGGGAGTTTTATTCAGAAGAGAGAAAGGAAACGTACACAGAGTTTCCTTATAAACAATCATTACGCTTCGTTTTACAGGATATTTTTGTTCCCTTCAAAGTATTTTTACAATATCATTAGTGAAGAATAAATCTCGTTGTTCTCATAAAATAGAAATGAGTGTTATCCTAATGATGGTACATAACCCCGAAGTCGCGTTGATTCTCGTAATTCATTCATTGTGCCACTTTTAACTAAATGGGAATTCTGATATTGTAAAATGTTAATTGAAATAAACATTATTTATAAATTTTACAATGTATAAGGTTAGCAAAAGAATTTTATAAAATTTAATTTGAAAAGGTACTTTCAACTCAACTTGATCAAATTAAAAATATATTTAAAACAGATATTTTTATTAATATAAATTATCATTGATTTAATATTGCCTCGTCCAATGCAAGATTGGTCACATTCAAAATCGGAATTTGTTTAAATTTTGGAAACATTATCTTCTAGTTTACCTGTAATGTTCTGTCCAATACCGCTGAAGGACCGCGATAGTGATGATTCGCAAATTGTTTCGAAGCAGACCACGGGCATCAAATGAAGGGAAAACAAGAAACTTTAATTGGCTGATATTCTGAAAAGTCGCTTCTTGTAAGTTAACCAGTCTTGTATGAGCCATTATTATATTATTTTAGAAATATAATTTGTACACCTTAATATTTTATATTTATTTTAATTTAAACATATATTTATAATATGCTTGCTAGATAGAAAACTTTGGTCAGCAAATACGGCTTATTATAAAAACTCAATTTTCGAAATAAGTTTGAATAAAGGATCAGGTATTCTAGCTTCTGAACATGATGGAATTTACGAAGTAAAAAGCTGAGAGCAGGTAAAAGCGTTATACCACTCTCCCGACTCATCTTTATGTCACTTTCTGTTTATCCCAAGGGGTTCCTCACCCCTCTTTCTGAGATCCGAGATGTCCGCCACACCAAAACGTCATAAAACTTTCCTCCAGTTCGGAGCTGATAAGGGCTACGTAAGGCCTTAGGGAGGGTCCTGTCACAATTTCCCTCTTATTTTTACTAATGCAACGAGACCTGGGATAAAAATAGAAAATGGGTCCAATGACCCCACTTTTATTAATCTGCAAATGATGCAGTGTTGTAAAATTTTCCTCAGTTGTGGATGAGCCTTCAATAAAAAATATTATAAAAAAAAAAAAAAGTAATTCTGGATATGGATGTGTGAAACAATAAGTTGGTTTCCTCTTTTGACTGCACCTGGTCCAGAAAAACCAATTACTTATACCAGGTTGGATTTTTTTAAATGGATCTATAACAGTAAAAAATAATAAAATTAAATTAAAATATAAAAATCGAATATGGTAGCTGAAGCGATTATTTTGCTGTGAAATGTGTGTTAATTTAATATTTTTAATATTGATCAATAATTTTAAATTATTCATTTTTTTAATTAAGCTTTTTTGTTTTTTTGCACAATGTTCTTCTTTGTGCTTCTGCGTTATTATAAAAAATGAAGGTAATTTTTGCATACATGATAATACAATATGTGATTGTTTACACCAAAAAAACGGAAAATTTTAATCATTAAAATTTAAATCAAGTAATAATGAAGAAGAATAATAGAGAAGGTAAGCGCTCAAGACCTGTATATCTAAGAAAAGGCCCAAATTAAGTAACTAAAATGTTTTATAGATTTTCTCGTGGTATGTTTTCCGTTATTATGTTGATGTTACAATCTTACATTTGTTGATCCAACAATCTACCTATCTTGTGTATGCTGGTACATAGAAACACTATGTGTGAGAATCATCAACTACAAGCATTGCTAACCCATGCGTAGAGCTTTATCCCCCATTTACAACAAACGTACAGCTACTGATCCGCTATTTACTCAGAGTTAGAGCTAAAAACGGGCCTTGCACTCAATTTATTAAATTAAATAACACTTCTGTGTTTTTTTTTTAATTTACACATCAATCAACACTTTAAAGTCACGTTAAAGCCTTATCGCGATCAATCAATTTTAGCATAAATAATCATTATGAATAAATTTAAATAACAGTTTTTTATTAAATTTACAGCTTAATTGACACTTTAAAGTCAGATTGAATTTATTGATCATGATCAATAAATTATAAAAACTTAAATATTTTCTTTTTGACACTTATTTACTTTTATGTAAAATTTAAATTCTTTCTCCGAAACGTCAGAATACAAAATATATCTGTTTGAATTAATCGGGTTCATTATTTATCCTTTAATGTATACACATGTAATCACAATTAATTTGCTACTAAAATATAAATAAATTATATTTTATGACATGGGGAGTAAGGTAGCTAATTGGTTGCTGGGACGGCACTTACGACCTAACTAGACGTCAGTTTGCAGAGCTAACTTATCCACTGCCTCTCCCAACCGACATCCAATTATGGCGTAGTCCAATTATCAGTTCTTGCTAACTTCTAGGATGTGATCTACTTGCTCAGAAACTCAGGGACTAGGCATTTCTCATACCAAGGAATTCTCTAACGCATTCGTTAGCAGTATGTTAACTGAATCCCATGAGCGGCAAACGGTATCAAAACTTTTAACTTATTCGAAGGAAGAATTGTGCAGCATAGTTTCACATATTCTCCACCATTCCAGAAATAAGTTTATAAACTAAAACGTAGTCCAATATTTAACAAAAGCATTGCAAAGTAACATGCAATATCACGGATTCCATTATGACTCTTCGAGTTCTTCTAATTGTTCAAAGCTTACAACGATACTAGGATAGGATCTTCTCAAGTAATATACAGTCCGATGATTCAAAAAATTTGGGGAATATAATAAAGTAATAAAAACTGATGAGGAAGGTAATCTCGAAATAGAATGTGTGATTGAAATGAAAAGAAGAAAACGAAATCGAGAAACCCTGATGGCCAAGAGCGTTGACCGTTTTTGCATTACCAATTTTGCTGCTCCGAACAGTGGGGCGAGCCCATAGTCCAGTTGGACATCAGCACGGGTGCCGTTTTCGTCGTTGCCCTGCTGGTTTCGTGTTTGTGCTTTCTTCAAGAAAGACAATTACGATAACGATTAGGCTTTGATGATCCTAGTTGGCTTACGCCCTTAAACAACACCAAACAAGCAACCTTACTATGAGGTTTGGGCAAAAAATATTGTCGATCAGGACAATATGAAAAATTATGTTTTCCTTTCATCAATTATCATCTCAAGTTGAGTTATTATCCGTGTTACGGTTAAGGTAAAGTTTGCTGGATATGATGGCGAAAGGATTCTAGTTTATTACAATAGCAATAAAACCGTTGACGATTGTTAAACATGTCGAGTAACCAACCACCATTCAATAATCCAACCATGTTCAAGCTTAATAAAAATAAAGATTTGGTTGATGAATTGGGAAAATAAAATTATTCAGAGTAATTGTCAACAGTTTTCTTTACGATTAAATGATTAATTGTCAGGTTTTTCAGTCAAAACATTTTTTTTAGGAAAGCCAACGATTCGATCACATCATGTGGATCTTCATCAGGGATTGTTGATTCCAGAATAAGCCAAACACTCTATGAGCCCTTACATAGATCCACATGTTCGGATAGATACGTTGGCTTTCTAACTAAAAAATGTTTTGTCTGAAAATCCAAGCAATTAATCATCCTATTATAAAATAAAAATATTACTCTACTTGAAACGTCTCAAGACTGCTGATAGCGATAAGCTATTAGGTGTAAAACATTTTTCCTTTAATAGACACTGTGTTTTTTAAAAAGATATTTTTCAAGGCCGTTTAAAAACCGGACATTAAAAAACAAATTTACAGACCATAACTCAATGATGCTGTGTTCTGTACAAAATAATTTTCCTAAGACATTGCGGATGAAATATTTATAGCACGAAGAAGAAGTAAAATTACTAAGTCAAATAAAAAATTATTTAATGAATATAGTACGTATTAATTTCAAAGTTTACATATGCCAGATAAATTCGAGAATTAAGCATATATTGTCTATACATTATTCAATATTCTCGAGGCACAATCATTCTTTACGGGGCCAATTATTCGTTATAACATATGGGACACTAAAATTGAGGATAGATATGATAAGTGAGGATAATTAACAGCCGAGACCCAATTACATCGATATTAGCCGACCCATTAAACTGTCGAGGCAACATTTCGACCGCTCGCTAAATTAGTCCTCGGGCGCTAGAAGAGCTCACGAAGCCGACGCCCTATGAATCAGCCCAAGGTGGGTGCAGGCAATAAACCTGTCCGGCTTAATTAGCACAAGTCAGCTAATTGTCTGGATACAACTTCCTTGTTTAGTTAGTTAGCTGCTATCCGTCAATTAGGAGGGGAAAAAATGACCGACCCTATCAAAGGTAGTTTGTTCGTTGATGTTCTCTATTAATTATAATTTCCTTCATATTTCTTTCATTTTTAAATAGTAACTTACAGCGCTTTTACAGTTCCTAAAATAAGTCGACTCCTCTGTGATGTACGGAATCCATTACACCGCCATTCCCATTTAAGAAGGAAGGAATCGAAGGAGGTTCTTAGGTTCCCTTAAGTTTCCTCAAGGGCTGAAAGGTCTCTTGTCGAGCCCTCTTTTAGGCCGTGGAGAAATAAACCCAAAAACACAGCTTCTTCCAGATTACAGCTTTCGGTCCTACCAACTTTAAAAAAGAAAAGTGAGACGAAAAACGAAGGCGATATTGCAGATGAATACCGCTTTATTTATGAACGATGTAAATGTAGGTTTATATTTTGATAATACAAATACATACATATTTAGAGAAATAAAAAAAAACATAGTTTAAGAAGCCTAAATTAATTTTTATATATTTATTTTTATTTAATCAATTTATTGATGTTGTCAATCAAGTAATTAGTTAGTTAAGCATGATTCTATTTTTCAATCACATTCATAAACCAATAAAATAATACAAAAACATACGCGTAAGTGTATACAAGCATTTTAAAACATTTTTTATTGATTTATTAAGAAAAACACTACAGTTTCTTCATTCCACGCCACATTTTTAAATTTCACCTTATCTTCTTAACGTATTTCTCATTCAAACAATCAAAAACAATTTTTTTTTTCATATTGCCAAGGATCATAAGCATCCATTTTAAATGTATCTTATATCAATCCACTTGGTTTTGGTTTTTTTTTGTTCCTTCCCTCCCTCACCTTCTTAGGCTATATGGGGTTCCCGGGCCAGGGGAGAGTTGATTAATTCCGAGAATTATTAAATCTCCCCTGGCTCCGGGATTTTAGTTTTGAACTTGTAACCCTCGGGTTCCAAATCATACGATGCAATGGGCAACGCGTATTTCCTAAAGCGTTTGCCCACTCGGCCATCCCGCCACTCCATCCACCACTATTTATGTTAAGCAAGATATTTTAGTTCCGTCTATAGAAAAGTATTCCTTTGTCAGAAAATTTCTTATAATTAAGAAATCGAATTATTTTGGGGCAGAAAATATTAAAAAAAAAACACAATAATTCAGTCAAACTGAACGGAAAAAAAATAGTTCGGTAAATAAAGAATCAAGGGAAATAATAGGCTGGGTTCCCTATTATTCTTCTATTAATATTATTCCCCTGGATTCATCTCTTCATTTTTTAAAGTTCATTTGAATTTATAGATATGAATTAAATTAACAGAAAGAAATCAAAAATATTTTCAGAGAACGACGACTTATAATAATCAATTATTTTTACCGTATAGCATGATTATTAAATAATCTAGCAACCACTGGAAGCATAAAAGGAATCAAAATGGTTAACTTTTTAATGCCAAGAAGGTTTCTTATATTACTTTGAATTAGAACGGAATAGCAAAAAAGCATCGACCTCGAAAAATAATCTAAGTGCTTCTTACTTTAGTTCGTTTGAAAAAAAAAAAAATTAGAATGTCTTACTTCTTTCACGACGATTAAGCTCTTGAGTTCAACAGACGGAGTCACTAATAATACGTTTCGTAGACTAAGTGGATGAAATAAAAGGTTCTAGTAATTAAGGGATTTTATTTGGTATAAAATGTGAAAACTAGCTTTTATTTAATTTTTTTTTTTTTTTTTTTTTTTTTTTTTGAGGATTACCTACTATATATTTTTTTCTATTTTATAACAGATTCCTTCTTGTATAGGATATTCCTTTTTATTGGGATATAAGACAGTGAAAAATAATTTGAGAAAAGCAAAGATATTCCTCAATTATTGGACAGGAGGTCATGAAAGTGCAATTAGGCGGTTACTTGGCGATTTCTCAGAGCCGCTGACGAGAACGGCTACCAATAAGTCATTTTCCCGTTCACACGGAGGATTTTCTGTCGAGTGATTTGGCACTTTTAAAGGTCACACACTACACACCGATCGATATGTTCTACTTTTGGGGGCTACATCCGCTTTTGGTGGGGGCTTTTTTTCTACTAAGGAATAATTTTATAATGAACTTGATTTGTGTAAAAATTAATTATGTATACGAAACCAGGTAAAAACTATAAATTAAATGAAACAGGAAAATTTAATGTTCTATTTGTAAAATTAACGAATTAATTAATATTAGTTCGATATCCCATATAAATTTGAAACGCCAACTATAAAATTAGGAAAGAGGAACCGAGAGCATTGCTAAAATTGTTAAAGAATCTATCATGTGATAAGAGCACAAGCTACTAAAGAATAATATTTACGATCTTTAAGAAATGTATGAAAGCAAGAGACGTATTCTACTTAGCAGGTGGTTAGAAGTCTAATGCTAATGGCCTATGGCATTAAATTAGGATTATTTAAAAATACTTTATTTACCTATCATTTATACGTAATCCATAGAAAAAAAGCTCAGTGGTCCTTTCAAATAGAGCTCTGGATTTGTCAATCATTTAAAAACCTCGCTGTCTTAACAAAAAAATATTAAATAATAAAATCCCAAAATTCTCAATCATTTTTAATTTAGAAGCTCCGCCCTCGATATTTGAAATCAACAAAATTTTCGAAATATAATACCATAATAATGATTTTTATATAGTTAAATTGGGTTAAGGTAAAAATATAAATAAATAATATATATTGGAAATCAATATTATTAAATTGTTAACTTTAAAGATAATAAGTTCCTTCCTGATTGTTTTTTAAATTTAGCTTTGCACATTCTTTTATTTATATTTCTTTGCGAAGATGTCCTATAGAATTTAATCATAGATATCAATTTTATTTTATCTGATGATTCACATTATTTAATGATAGATAGTGGATTCGTAAATTAGTACGAATTTTGACATTCTCTTGGATTTTTTATTTAGTTGATTGCTCTTTTTTAGTTGGCAAAGAATTATTCAGCAGCCGAAAAAAAAATAATTTTTCGGTAGCAATATTCTTCGAAACTGTCAATAAAGCCTACCCTTTCCACAGCTACTTTGTGAAAGTCCCCTAAAGTCAGCGAGGGTTACTTAATGAATAATTTTCGAGTCTAAGTATAGGAGCAAGTTTATAAATATGAAATTGGAGAGGACCAAAACTTGAAGAACTTGGAAACTTCGCGAAAGCACTAAAAACTAGTAAACAAATCATGAATGGATTATAAGATTAAAGGGAAACTTTTTACTGCACTCATTTCACTACCTATCTGCGTCACACCCTCCACTACCTTTATTAATGGAATAAAAGCTACAATAAAAAAGAAATAATTCAAACACAAGTCCTATAAAGAATATTTAATAACCAAAGTTCGAAAATATCTTCCATTTTCATACTATTAAAATCTTATTGGCCATATTTTAGAAGTATCCTGGTCCTATATTTCTTCATTATTTACACAAAATTAAACTATTTAACAGAAAATGTATAAATTGTTTATTTGTTAACTGTGAAATCGGAAATAAATTAAATAAATAAATCGGAACAAACATCTTTATTCTTGTGTGGCCGAAGGATTGAGAGGTATTAATTCGAAAATACTCAGTTGCGAACTAAATACTACCAATTTCTGTTGTTAATTTCAAATCAACCATGAAAAGCATTTCTTTAGCATAAGCGGGAGGGGGTATTCATAGCATCGAGACGGCTTTTCCTGAAGAACTCCGAAAAGTTATCATGTGGCAGCTATGCTATATGTGTGTGATGTTCAAGCAACATATACGCAAAAGTACCAGCAGCCGTATATGTAAATGTTTATAAAAAAGTTATGCGCTCATGAAGATAGTGTCAATATGAAGTATTAGTACTAAAATCTTTTGCTAACTAACAAGAAGAAAAAGAAAAGGAAATAAGGGCTCTAATTTCTCAGGTGAAATAGAGAGTGAGAGGAAATACGTTCTGCAGGTCAACATACACCACAGAACTGCCTCTACCCACAGTTGCGGTTTAGAATACTGCAGACCTTGTCCTTAATTCAGATTAGGTCTTAAGGCTAGTGATGCTTAAGTTACAACTTGATAATGTCACAACTTAAAAGAAAAAACGTTCTCTTCAACAAAAAACCTTTTAAAACTGTATAAGATTATTGGGCTCAAGTTGATATCAAGAAAACAGATTTCAATGATAACACGCAGAGTACCATTCTCTACGAAAAAATATTATTTTATTAAGAATATTTTTAAAAACTACAATATTTTTAAAAAAATATTTTTTGAATTGTGGCTCTATCTAACAATTTTTTAACGTTTACAACGTTTTAAGACCACAGAAGGAATAGTTTAATTAACAGCTGAGGCCTAAAAATCTTGGCACTGAACAAGTTTTATTTCCCGGTGATTAATTCAATTTTCACAAAAGTATTCTTGTAGAAAAAATTTTTTTATATACTAAAGGAATTTATAAGCTGTACATTTTATTTCATTAGATAACTTGATATAATCAAAATCCTACTTCTACCTTATTTTTCTATCGAGTAAAGGTTTCTTTTCGAGGGTACTCCCATCCTGCCTATCGTAAACAAACTCCCTTTTACTTCAATCCTTTCCTTGAGATTTGAAAGCATCTCGAGTTTTCTCCTATTTGCTAGCTTTCCAGGAACATTTCCCGCCCCCTTTACCTTTCTCTCTCTTATAACTTTGTTGACGTTTAATTTGCCAAATGAAACCTCAATTCAATTTTCTAGTCTTGTTACTGCATTATATTGAAGATTCAAGGTATATTATTCAATCTTTGAAAATTTATATGATTTTAGCTGGGTGAGGATCTATTACCCCTTCTAAGGTTCTAGAAAAAAAAAATAGTGAAATTTATATACGGAACTAAATTCTAGCAAATTTTCTATTGTAGTAGTAACTAACATATTGTAACGTTAAACATAAAACATATGGTTTAGAATAGATCTAGACTTGTTGTTGGAACGAATTAACAGTTGGAACAAACTATCATAGTACATGTTTGTTGTGATGTTTGTGATGTTCGAGTGCCATCTACCCTGGCCCAGAAGGTTCGAGGCTGTCCTCCTTATGAATAAATATAACAGGAGAGTTAATGTTGTTCTGAAGCTCAAGTCATGTGGTTATTTCTTAGGTTATAAAGTGATAACTTTTTGTAACTTGTTTAAATATTTGTGTTTTCATAATTTGTGTGGCATTGAAAATTGTTATTTCTCTTTCAATAAAAATTGTTTTATTGACGTAGGTGTTATAATATCTTCAATGATCATTTCTTTTTTTTTTTTACGAAGATAGATGTTTGTTGGTTTAAAATAACTTTATGCCAATAAGGCTAATAGGCTGAGGCTTCAGTGGGAGTTTTTCCAATCCAGATATAATTATGATAGGGATCTTTAACGAGTACCTGACGTATATCACACATGTTTGGGACCTCAATTTTACGTCCTATCGGAGGGACAGCTTACCCAAAGGTTTTTACTCCCGTTAAAGATCCTGGGGCCACCTTTGGATAAAAAGATAAATGTAATACACATCTGGTACGTGGATCATCACACAACACAAAATATTATATTTAGTACATGAACCATAATTTTTATTCAGCTACTTACATCAAAACTCTTTGATACGTTATAAAATACACTTATTAAAATTGTTGACAAAGGTTTTAATTTAAAACACGATCTAAAGCAGACTTACCTTCAATAGATAATACCTTCAAATAGATATTCTCCGAAGGACAAAATTGGTCTCATCAAAGGTAAATGACGAGATCAATGAACCTTTCTGAACTTATACCCCATACACAACCGTTAAATCAAAACTGTCATCCTAAAACCGGAGATGGGATCAGTAGGGGAACGTGAGGCAATATATTTCGGACAAATCGCGGCTTGCGTGGCTCTAGATAAGGTGGAATTAATAGACAACTGCGATACCTATAGATCTTTTATCAAAACTTACATGAACAAAGGACCATAAAACCGTCAGCAAATTGATCGTTTTCATGAACCAACCGTTCATCTTCATATTTTAGCCCGAGTAATTTGTCGTAACTACAGGATAAACGAAATCTTTCCTTATAATCAAAAGAGTGGTTGTAATAGCTGTTTTTTCAACACCGTTACGTTCCATTAGGGTATATAAGTCATAGTAAACAGCAAGTCTACATAAATTCACCTATACTATTACTAGTTAAATAATTGAAAAACTTATCATCAAGTTCTGGTAGATGATTTATTTATTCTGTGTAATTAATTAGTTTATTTATTACAGTTAATCTGTGAATCGCGAGCAGAGGACCATCTTTTCTTGGGCAAATTTAACTTATACGAACAAGATATAATCAAATTCAACAGTTGATCACATCGTCATTTAAAATCCATGCTGGGTAAACTAAATTTTTAGTAATCTCTCCATTCCAAAACAGTATCTGTTTGCCTGCGCAGCATCAGCCTGTTGGCAGCTGCCCTACTATCTGGTAGGAACCACCATCGAATGAATTTATTGTAATTTTAATACAATATAGACGAAATAATAGAATTTCTCAACTTTATGATTCCCTATTTCTAAAAAGGATTCCAGACATGCTATTTGTTCTCAGCCCTCAAATATTTTTCTTCCGCTAATTAATTTTGAGGTACTAGCGACGGAATGTTTTTTCAATGGCAGCAGCTCTTAATATATAAAGGGAATGTCCAAAGCGCCCAATAGTATTTAATAATAAAGCAATATGGAATACGATTATTATAAATATTCCTTTTTTGCCATTCTTCATTCATCATATGTTTGCCATTCTTTTTGCACTAGCTTCTATTAGTCTAATACCTATACTATTAATATGAGAGAATAGACGAAATTTATACAAACTCTGATGAAACAAGTTTGTTCGTTAATTTATTAGGAATTAAAAGCCTAAAAGAACTATGCTAATCTCAAGCATAACTTCCTTAATACTTTATCAAATTTCATGAATGAGGTTAAATTTTTAACCACTAAACCGGAAAAATGTACAAATCACTCTTTTCGCCTTCGATTGCGAGTTATAAGCGCAGTACCGCGGTTTCGGTAATAGAGGTTTGTTATTAGTGGTTTCTAAATGGTGTCAATCTTTTGAAGTGTTCATTATGAGCATTTTCGGTCATATACATTTTTTCTACTAGCCCGTTTGCGAATTGTGAGCAAAAAACTGCAATTCTCAGCGTAAATGGTAAAAATGATCGAAGGGCTTTTCGAAGGTTTCATTATTTTCAGTTTGTCGAGACGAACATTTTTGGTTATATACATTATTCCGATTTCCGCCGCACAGTGGTCAATAATTCCTTTTTGGCGGACATAAATCTGCCATTTCCACAATTTTACAGATAAATTGATGGGATCTTCTTAATAAAATTAAAAAACCAAGGAAACAATTCCCGTTAAGATTGCTTCGGTATAAGTGTCCTTTTTGCTTACCAAAAACCAGGTTTCTTGTGTGTTAATAGATAGTTTTCGTTAGTATGCAAAAAAAACATGGAAGAAGTCAATATTTTTCAGAATTTTCTTTTTTATTTTTTTATTCTGAGGGTGGGCTTTCATACCACCGAGTATCCAAAAGATAATTCAAATTGCATAGAAGTTACAATGGGTGTTTTAAAAACAACTAGAAATTCAACATTAAACTCGATTTTCTCCTTATAGAAATAAGATATCAATATACCGATTTCACTGAAAGTTTACATTCAACGGCAAGTACAGTCAAAATCGTTTATAACGAACTTCAAGGGACTGGAGGTTTTTGTACGTTATAGCCGATGTTCTCTTTAAGCGGTATTATCGGTTATAACGAACAGTTCGCTGTAAACGGTGTTAAACTGGTCCCTACAGTCCTAAGTCCCTGGTCCCTAAGTACTTCGTCTTAATTTTTGGTCTGTTAAATATTGAGCATTATCGATATATATCTTACGTAATTTAAGTACATAATTAATCTTACGTCAATTTAGGTGCATAATAACTAATAACAATTAAAGTACCTAATAAGGTACTAAATAAACAATACTCATAATGCAAAATGTCAAGATCTTGGTATTCTAAAAATATACATTTAAAATTTTATAAAAAATTAAATTAAATTAAAAAATATATAATGAAAAAAGGGTAAAAATACATATTATCAAATCCAAAATTATGTATAAATAAGTAAGTGAAATAAAAAAAACTGTCATTCTTGCCTCTCGCCTTCCACGTAGTTCAGCAAACAAAATTTTTCGATTGAAGTGGAGACAACCGAGAAAGATTCTTTGACAATTACTGGAGTTTCATATCCAGTTGAACGAGATGTTTTTAATTCACAGACAATGGTACTCGCGGGAACGACTCGGCAAACTATCCCAAACTGTTTCTCAATCGTACGTATACTGTTGTCATGGCATGTTTCCGTGTATAAAGACAAGAGAGAACTGAATTGAGACACGACCGAGTGCATTGAGGTAAAGTAAACAAAACTTTTTTTTTTCATTTCTTAGAACTTAGTCTTGAAATGTACGCTGTAAGCGACATTTTAACTTCTACTGTCCTTAGAAAATGTTTGCTCTAACCGACCTGTTCACTATAACCGATGTCCGTTGTAAGCGATATTAATGCTTTTTTCTGTATGTTATTTCATGGGGCCGATTATTTTGTTTGTTATATCCGATTGTACGTTATAGCCGGTGTCGTTATAAACGATTTTGACTGTATATTACGCTTGAGCGACATGAATTTGGTTTGCTTATTAGGGTATAAAAGCAATTTATATACTAATTTTTTTCAATAAAATCGTTTTTCTCGGTTTCAAAGGGGTGCTCCCCGGAGTTATCACTGGGGTGATTTCTAGTCTTACTTGTACTGCGACCATATAAAAAGATCAGTTAAATTCACTTGCGGCTTTTTTAGAAAAGTATCTTTTGTTTATGTTTACAGAAAAATTGGCAATGTTTGGCCCTGTAATCTGCTCTAAATGGTACAGTTGCATTTACAAGCTCCTTCTAATCTACAACATAAAACGACTACACCTATACATAAGGTTTTCACTTATAAATGTATACTGCGGTATAAAATTTTGAATAGCCTCATTGAAAAACTTGAGTACCTGTTATCGAATGAGTGGTTTCACAAGTAAACAGAATTTTGTTTCCCTTTTTCAGTTGATTAGGTGAGATGAAAAATCTACTGAATAGCTGAAATCACATTTATATTTACTCTTCATTAAACTTAAAACGAATAAATATAGACTTTCTTTGTAAATGAAAAACCAACCAATTTATTCTCAGTTAATTTGTCATATAAATTAACACTCGTAAGGGTAAGATTTTATGACTTTTCCTTCAAACACTTATTATCTAAAAATAATAAATTTTCTACCTATAGTTATTCAGGCATTTTTGTAGTGGAGGGTAAAGGAATTAAGAAAGAATCAGTATGACTCTGCTCTTGTGTTGCTAATCGGCTTTGTCTGCCTTACTTAAGATAAAGTTATGTTTTCTCTAGACAATCTATAGCACTACAAGTCTAATTCAGTCCTTCTTGTTTTGAGACGAGAAAAATGGCAATGTCCACCCTAAAGTATAGTCCAAACATTTTAAGGAGTATAAATTGATGTGACGAATTAACTGAGAATTTTATACCGCAGTATACATTTATAAGTGAAAAACTTATGTATAGGTGTAGTCGTTTTATGTTGTACATTAGAAGGAGCTTTTAAATGTACCTGTACCATTTAGAGCAGATTACAGGGCCAAATATTGCCAATTTTTCTGTAAACATATACAAAACATAATTTTCTAAAAAAGGCGCAAATGAATTTAACTGATCTTTTTATGTGGTCGTAGTACAAGTAAGACTAGAAATCACCCCAGTGATAACTCCGGGGAGCACCCCTTTGAAACCGAGAAAAACGGTTTTTATTGAAAACAAGTAGTATATAAATTGCTTTTGTACCCTAATAAGCAAACCAAATTCAAGTTGCTCATACGTAATATATTAGCTGTTGAATGTAAACTTTCAGTGAAATCGGTATATTGATATCTTATTTCTATAAGGAGAAAATCGAGTTTAATGTTGAATTTTTAGTTGTTTTTAAAATAGCCATAACTTGTATGCAATTGGAATTTTCTTTTGGATACTCGGTGTTATGAAAGCCCACCCTTAGACTAAAAAAATAAAAAAGAAAATTCTGAAAAATATTGAGTTCTTCCAAGTTTTTTTGCATACTAACGAAAACTATCTATTAACACAAAAGAAACCTGGATTTGGGTAAGCAAAAAGGACACTTATACCGAAGCAATCTTAACGGGATTTGTTTCCTTTGAAATTATGAAAATGGCAGATTTGTGTCCGCCAAAAAGCAATTATTGACCACTTTTGAAAATTTTGTCATTTAGCGGCCAAAAATCTATAACTCCGGATCGGATCACGATAATCGAATAATTCTTTTTTCATTAAAGAGCATAGAATTTTCTTTATCAGCGAAAATAAAAATACCATCACTCTAAGTATTTCAAATTAATTTGTATATTAATTCTTTTTTCACTTTACTATAGAGAATTAAATGAGTCACTATTATTATCTATTGAGCTTTCTGCTTATGTAGATGTCTTTTTCAGGCATTTGCCCCATTTGAAAGATTTTTAAATAATTATTGTCTAAAGAAGAAAAATTCCGAAACAATTAATTTAAAATATCCAATTTTTTAGGACTTTTAATGGGAAAAAAATATTTTCCAATAATGTAGCTAAAATATATTTTATGATTTAGTCTAATTCGAGGCCAAAAATATATTCAAAGTTCAAATATAGAGATTTAAATCTTAAAATCAATATATCGCCGGTCGATCGTATTTGATCGATCAAATTCTATCATAGTATTTTAGCACATTCACCCTCTAGCACTGTGAAAAAATCAGAACCAACTATTGCCAAGAGAAGAATTTATATTAATTTAAAAACTTTCTTTTCATAAATTACTTAGTCAACGTGGACGAAATCAAAACTCATTTTTATCCAATAATTTTACGGTCATTCTTCTTATTTATATAATATGTTTGGTGCATTAATATAAAAAGTAAAGCTCAATAGGAAAAAAAAATTAAATGTATGCTAAGCAAAATCTAAGCTCATCTCTCTGATTTAATTTTTTTTTTGTATTGAGCTTTACTTTTTATATTATTGCACGTTGCTTCTGGTTGGTTATATATTGCAATACTTGGTTCTGATTTTTTCCATAGTGGTAGAGGGTGAAGGGTCCTAAAATACCAAGAAAGAATTAGATCATTCAAATGCGATCGATCGGCGATATATCGATTTTACGGTTTAAATCCCTATATTTGAACTTTCAATATATTTTCGGCCTCGAATTAGACTAAATCATAAAAAATACTTCTAGTCGAATTATATGACAATACTTTATTCCGTTAAAATTCCTAAAAAATAGGGTATTTTTAATTTAATTTTTTGGATGTTTTCTTATTTAGACAACAATTATTTGAAATCTCTCAAAAGGAGCAAATGCCTGAAAAATACATGTATATAAGTAGAAAGCTCAATAGATATTAATACTGACTCATTTCATTCTCCATGTATAACCCTGTACCTAATAAACTATTTTATTTAAATTTAAGTGAAGAAAGGATTCATTTAAAAATTTACTTAGAATACTTTGAGCGATGGTATTTTTATTTTTTTAATTCTCACTGATAAAGGAAATCCCATGCTCTTTAATGAAAATAGAATTATTCGATTATCGCCATTTAATCAGGAGTTATAGATTTTTGGCCGATAAATGACAAAATTTTCCCACTGTGCGCCGCCCAAGCAAAAATGTGCGATTTCAATCAATACAATCAGCGTTCTCACTTTCCACGAAACCGGTACGTGTATTTAAGTATGTGGAGTTATCCAAGGTGCGCTCATTGAGTGTGATCTATGTCTGTATAAGCCAAATCCACCAACAAACACTCATAGATGACTGTATCGTAACTTCAAACATAGTGTTTAAAGAGGTCCTGTAAATACTGAGTAAATACGCTAAACTTATGTTTCAAAAAATAAATAATCTACAATTTAAACTCATCTATTCTTTATTTCAACCCTCACATATGCCCATGACACACTAAATACGCACTATACGATACTAAATATACGGCGTGTACTTTGATTAAGTGAATGGGGATTTAATTAGGTTATTGTGTGAGTGCTTTGCACAGATCAGCTAGTTAAACTATACCTAATATAGAAAAATTAATGGAAATTAAATATATAATAATAAATGAATAGATAAATAACAAGTATAACTGAAAGTAAAAAGTAATTGTATTGCAGTAATGTAAATGATCGTAAAAGTTATCAGAATACAAAGAAGGTTTTACAATTTAGAAATTTCAACATCAATACTTCGTTGTATTCAATTGGCAATGCGAAATGCGGGGGTTGTCCTATTTTATTGATCAAAGGAACATAATGAGGACAGTTTTCAAAGACATGTTTGACTGATAAGGCTGGTTGGCAAAATTGACATGGCGAGGTGATAAACTTATAAACCAGTTTAAATTGTTTTTTCTTAAAACATGTCCTTTGCGTGCATTAATTTATAGACATATGTGCTATTTCTGCAATAAGGGGTAAGTTGTAGCTTTGGTGGATGCTGGCCGGAAGACATATACCCCTTACTTGGCCGCTTGCCCGACTATCTCCAAGCTTTAAGGGTCCCCCAATCTAAAAAATGTCTCTATGATCTTGAGGGTAAGCTCAGGTGAGACGTTCAGATTTCGAGGGCTCACTTGCCAAACTGGGGGCTCTTGGAAGACATCAGTTAGTAGAAAGGGAGAGAGAGATACCGGTATCAGAAGTAGTCCCTTACGACTAAGAGGTTTGGGCTGCAAATAACTTATAGAAGCATTGATAACGTTGGTATTAATTTACTCTATAAAATCAAATATTAAAAACAACAAAGTTGCTTGTTCGTTTCTCCGATAGTTCTTACATATAGATCATTCAGTTCTAACATATGTAGATTATTCAGAATCTAAAGACCTGTCAATTACTGTGTTTTTTTAATTTTTTCCATCTGTTTCTACCTTTTTTTTTTTTTTTTTTTTTTTAAAGAGCATCAGAAAAGGTATTAAAAAAGAAAAAATGATTACCAAATGCATTCTCGGATGTTCGACCAACGACTAGGATCGAGCCACCTTGAATATTAAAAGTACATTTAAATTTTAAAGAATTTAAAAATAAAGAATTTCGATTATTCAGTAACTAATGGCTCGTAAAAGCGTCTGAGTTGTAAGGCGTTAATTTTGTAAGTGAGCTAAATTAGGTTTAATAAACGAGTAGTGGTTGAAAATACTTTAACCGCATTAATGCATTATTGATTCTATAACATTATTAATCAGTTTGATTGCTATTATTTCATATTAGCATTAGCAGTAATGATTAATTTAAATTTCAGGCCGTATGCGGTCATGAGTTCATGGTATATATTTTGAGAAAACTATTTTATAATCTAGATGAGTTTATTTATTTCATATCATTCTGTCTGAATAATTTCACTTCTAGCATTTATACTTCACTATGATTTACCTATAGTTTTACGCATCATTAAAACACAGGCTAATTGAATAAATTAAAGTAGCACTAGGTCAAATCTATATGCAACTGGAGTTTTTTTCCAACATTGCTCTAAAATTTGAAAAGGCTTGACCCCAGGCATTCTCTTTAAACTTAAGACGAATGTACCGTTCACTCACTATGTAATCTTTTCCCCTCGATAGATTTTTCTCGGTCCGGCAGAGATTGGAATTTTCTCCAATCCGGACAATCTGGCGGAGAGGTTCAAAATTGGCCCTTTTACTGCATATTATATACTATCCACTAATATCCATAATCCACATACTTTATACCTTAGAAACACTGACTGTAATTTGCTCTATCGATCAGCAATTCTCAATAAACATGAGTCCTAGTCATGATTCACTATTTTTTATTTGTTTGAAATTATATGACTGGTCCAACATATGGAAAATAAGATTGAATCAGGATAAATCGAAACACTAACATTTACGCCTCAAAAAATGCTTGGCCCCCACTTTTTATTACAAACAACGAAATCTCCACTTACAAACATTCACTCCTCATAAAAACACAAACCTGAATACCAAAAGAAACGAGAGTTTGGTAGTTCAGTAGTAATTAATATAATTAAAAAATTACCTACAAGAATAGCAACTGGATCTCATCGCATCGCAGATCCTTAAAAGTTCCCATGAAAAGCTATCCTGCTCCGTACCTATACATAAAATGCTATATTTCACTATACATACTTTCCATTGAAAAATCTGGAATAAACCACAACAATTTCTATTAACTCGCGCAAAAACTTTCTTCTTCTGAACACAGGTTGAATGTGGTCCAAGGATATTCCAAGGAAATAAAAAGAGAGTTTAATTATCACTCTCATTTACGTGCAGTTCCAAGAAAACACCGACAGAATAACAATTAATATGGATAAGGGATAACTATGCATTTATATAAATCATGAAATAATAAATATAAATTATATTGTAATCTGGTAAAAGTAAGTTAATACAAAAAAAAGCAAAAACAAATAGTCAATCGAAATATATTTTCAGAAACAATAACTTTTTCCAGCTTCTAGTTAAAAGGTGTTTCCAATTTTCAAAATAAAATAAAAAAATACCCTTGTTACATTTTTTCCTCAAACGATTCCACAAGTACGGGTTTGATAATTGACTCGGGGAGGCAAAGGATATATATTCGCCCGTAGGGGGGTGTGGTGTCAGGGGACAAAATTACGGGTTGGAAACCTTCCAAGCATTTTTCCGAATAATTGTACCCTTCCTCCTTTTTATTTCATTCTTTCCAAATCCGGTCCAAAAGGTAAATGGATCATCTCTCCCGGCGCGCCCAATTTCCAACTCTACTTCAATCTCTGCTATAAATATAGGAAGGAGATAAATAAAAGGTAAATTTTCCAGCCTTGGTAGTTTGCTCTGTTTTGAGGGAAATCTCTTAGTCTGAAGAATGACTTGTTTATTCAGTTATAAATCTTATATTGATTGCCAATTTATTTTTTTTGCTTTAAACATTTTATTTTAAAAATGTAATCTAGGGGGAATATAACTAAGGATAATGCTATCAAATACCTATGTTGCGAAAATACATTGGGTTCCTACACCTATCAATAAATAATTAATTATATTTCTTCTTAATAATTCTTAATTTGAATAATTAATTATTCAAAAAATAAGTAGGCTAAAATTATGTTTTATCATACATCTATTTCACATTATTATTTTATATTAGAGGTGAGAGATGGTCAACTGTTCTTAAATTACGATAGGTTAAATGATGGTCAGGATTTTCAGTTTACAATGATTTTATTATGGTAAGCCAACGTTTCGATCCAACTTGTGGATCTTCATCAGGGCTAAAAGAAAACAAATATATGAGTATCTATGCTAGAGAGTGACAATAAATGGATACATTACAGAACTGATAATAATATAAAAGATAGTGCATACATGAATATTAAAATAAGAGGCTGGTTAACAAGATAAAATAGAATCTGATATTTATCTACTGAGTCCAGGATTCTATTTTAACTTGTTAACCAGCCTCTTATTTTAATATTCATGTATACACCATCTTTTATATTATTATCAGTTCTGTAATGTATCCATTTATTGTCACTCTCTAGCATAGATACTCATATATTTGTTTTCTTTTAGCCCTGATGAAGATCCACAAGTTGGATCGAAACGTTGGCTTACCATAATAAAATCATTGTAAACTGAAAATCCTGACCATCATTTAACCTATCATTATTATTTTATATATTTAATCGTTTTGCTATGCATAATATGTTGACTCCTTTCATTCTTACATTCACAGTTATACGACATTATACTGAAAAACTTCTTTTATTTTAGTGTTTTTCCTCCTTTCTGAATTGAACCATGTGAATTCGTACACATATAAACACAATATTAAATTAAATAATAACTAAAAAATAAATAAAAATCAGGATTTTATAAATGAGTGGAAAGTAATATTCATGCTTAAAATAAATTAAGATACTGATGGTGCCTGATGAAAATATATACCTCATGGATCCATCTGTTTCAGTACAGAACACTTCGTCATATCAGGCGAAGTTCCTCTCCTTCAGGAGTCAAAAATTATATTTTCAGCTATAACCGTAATATCACTCATTTCGACACCTACGTCTTAGCTGAGCTAAGAAAGCTCCTTGCCCCGAGATCCAAACCAGAAGCACCTTCCAGAGAACTCTTTCTCACCTAAGGATTCACGGAACTTCTCTTTTAGGAAAGGGGGGTACTTTTCATATACCTTTTTCTTTTTTTCCTTTTTCACCTCACTCGTTTGATCAAGGTTTATAATTTTTAAATCTCACTGTGGGAGCTTAGACCAGTGCTTTCTTCCCACTCCTGACGAATGTGAAAATGTCATAATACCTCTTGGATCCACCTGTACCTGTACATAAGACTTCGCCGAAGCAGGCTAAGTTCCTCTTTTTCAGAAGTCTTATGAGTTCATGCCTAAACATTCGATGCCGGTGAAACTCTCATTACTGTGCGTCTACAGCGTCCACCAAAACACATAAATAAAAATACAGCTATTCAGAGCACATTAGATTAGAATTCTACCTCCTTGTATGTCTATGATTATTAAATAGGCAAATGAATGAATATATTATTTTATTATACTTGTTATTAAGAAAAAAAAAAGTGCAATAAATTGACTGTTGGAGTTTTCTTTACATCTCCAATGGAAAGCGAAGAAGTTAAGGTGCTCCTCAAAGCGAGTAAGGAGTTGGAGATAAATCTATGGATTAGCATTTAGATCGAAAGAAACCTTGTTGAGGGGTTCAAGGGAAGCCACCCGTTGTGAGCCTGGTGAAGTTTCGAGTAAATATCAAGAGTTAACTTGTTATATGTTTTGGTTACCTACCTAGATATCCAATCTAAATTGAATTGCATGTAATATGAGTGTAAATGTCTCGCAGAGGCTACCTCCTCATAGACCGAAATTAAATGAAACAGCGAAACCTATAATCATTACTTTCTGGAAATAGTACTGACAAAAAACGGTAGTTTTTTATTATTATACAGGAAATTTTCGGAGCTGGTTAACATTGTTGCCAGATAATGTCTTAAATAATGATCAAAATAATTACGTATCCCCTTGGGTGCTTTATATTCTTAATTAGAATTGCAATAAAAGCTTATTGGTAAAGAGTAATAAAAAAAAATAGTAAACAAAAGTATTTAGTAAGTATTAAAAGTAAAAAAAGTATTTTTTTTTTTTTTTTTTTACCAGATTGAAGCTCAGTATATTACCTTCTAAGTGAGTAGTTTAATTATTTTAAGACTGATGAATAAATTCCCAGTATTTATTTATTTTAAAGCTAATCCTTTATCTTTTATGTTCCATTGAGGAGCGATTGGGACCATAAAAAAGACCTCAGGACGATCCTGAACGTTAAGCGCTTGGAGGAAGATTCAGTCCTTAAGTGCACCTTATCTGAGTGTGGGTTGCCAGCATCCGGTGCCAGGAACATCGGGTTAATTAAGGACGATAAATCTGACGGAGATAGCACCAGTTCTAGGGGACCTCTAATGTATGAAAATCGATAATACCGCTGCTTAGGGGTTCTGAGGTGTACGTGGTTCGAATACCTTGGTCGTTTAAGTCTTGATATCGGATGAGCCTAGGGGTAGTAGTGATTAGGGTTCTTAAGTGAAAAACCTGAGTTGCCAACCTTCCCTCCTAGTATTCTCTTCTCATAAGAACATCCGTTTTTCTTTGACTTTTTTCATTTTCTATTGCTTGAATCATAGATTGATAGAATAGAAACTAGTTATCTCGAAAACCGTCGCCATTTAATTAGCATAAATAAAAATACATTTTTACAGAAACCATTATCATTTTGTTTCTGTAATATGTTTTGGGTACGACATAGAATAAATCCATGAGTAATGTTTCTGTTGAAAGTATTGAAGTTTGGTACGGCGATATAGTGTTTTTTGTGGTTTTCATTGACTATAATTCCAATTCGAATATCAGATTTTCAATTGCACATTCGCGATCAAAATCTGTTATTTGTTTATATGCAGCGTCCCTTGTCATTACTAATAAAACAACAAAGTAACAGTAAAACAAATGCACACGCGCGATCAAAAATTTGATTTTTAATTTGGATCGGCGGCACCCAAAAACTTATAAACTACAATCAATACAAATAAAACTTAAAAAAAAAAAAGCATTCCCAAGTTTTCTTTGTAACGAACGTCGCGACGGTTTTCGGCGGCGACGATTCCAAATTACATATCATATGTTTGATAGCGTATGCTGATAAGGGCATGCGCAATTCGTTTTACAGTTATTTAAAGTATTCACCTCATTTTTAATAGATGTTTTTGTCTAATACTACTCCTAATAAAATATTAATAGACCCTCATATCGAAGAAATATAATAAATTAAATATAATATATAACCGATCCATCCACCCACAGAAATTAAATTAAATATAGCCACCATTTCTTATAAATAGACCCTCTCTAACTTAATAATATTCCTTCATATTAATGAAATCCGAAAATTATTCGATAATCAAAATACGCATGAGCGATAACACTTTAACTAAAATCAATAAGGAATTTGAATTCAGCGCTATTAAATTTGGAATTGGCGTCCCAAAAAACCTCATAAACGAGCCTTATTCAAAAGAAAACTTATTGCAAAATTAACTGTAAATCGAATTGAGCTTGCGCAATCGAAAATCTGATATTCGGATCGTAATGATCGTCAATGAAAGCCACAAAAAAATACTATATCACACCGAACTTCAATGCTAGGCTACATGACACATACGCAGAGAGTAAATTTCAACCGTACTATGAATTCGAAGTAATCTAAGTTATTTAAATTTCAAAAATAATTTCGAGGTCTCATTAAACTATTGCTTAATCTAAATAATACCCCTACTCCCCAACTTTACTTTTAAAAAATATTTAATTAATATAACAATATGGATTTAAAAAACATTGTCATTTTATTTTAAAATCTCCACCATAATATCAGTTATCTAAAAGACGAAAAAACTATCAAAGAACTATGTAATGTCTATATAAAATTATTTTAAAAGTCATAAGATGCATTAAAATAGTTATTTTAAAATAATAACATATACTTATCCATAAACCATAAACATTAAGATAAATTTATTCAACCCTAAAGCATAAATTTATTCAAGCCTGAAAAAGGTTACAACTGACTCGAAAAGGTTACAATTGATTTGGAAAAAGTTATATTTGACTTGGAAATGGTTACACATACTTAGAGTAGATTATATTTACCCTGGAAAAAATAAAGTAACAATATCCGTAGAAATACTGTAAATAAGCGAACTGCAAAGAGAAATTACTGTTAAAATATGCATTTTGAATATAGGATACAAAAAAACATTTGAATATTCATAATAAAGTTTTTACAAATTATCTATACAAACTATATTTGTTGAGTTTTCAATCTACCAAAATAACAAACACAAATTTTACACACTAACCGTTAATTGACAATACCCAAAAACTAATGTTTTACTAAGATGCTAGATTTGATGGGTTGATGGATTCACTGAACTGGAGTAGGTAACAGACATTTTCTTAAAGGAAAGTTCTGCAAACACCAACCCATTTCCAAAACGAGGTCACGAAAAATGGATTGACCGACAAAAGACTGCTCGTGACAAGGACAAATTCCTCTAGTTCTCTATTAACGGTTTCCGATTTCGAGATAGGAACAAAGAAACCGGAGGTAACCAAAATTTAATGTTTGAACCAATTGAAGATCTTATGAAAATTAATATTTAATTAATTATTTTGGTCCTAGAGAGTTTTCAATAGAAATTTAACGGTATCATACGATACTATTCTAATATTTTTAAAAACCGGGGAGCAATCATAACGTGCCATTAAACAATTAAAAGTTCAACACACTTTCAATTCCATTATTTTTGTTTTTATTTCAGAAATCTCTAGAATGGCAGGATATGTGAATCTCATAAGGGACGATGTATTTAGGATTATGCAATTCATGTGAAATGGATTAGGAGTTGTCAGGGATGTGGTAGTTACCCTGTTTATATATATCTCGTTGTTAATTTGCTCTATTCGAATAAACCTTGGAACAGTATACAAATCAAGAAAATAAACCAACAAGGCTTTATTCTGGTAATAAATTTACAAGAGATATACTTGGTGCATATATATAAATGGCCTGAAATAATTCATAAAAATGCCCAAAAATATTTCATAGTATAAATCAATAATAGGATATATTAAAAAATGCAGATGAAGAATAAATGCAGTGCCAACTTGTGATTTTTAAATACAACCATAAAGTTTGAGATACATAAATACTCTTATCTGTATGCACAAGTGATATACACTCTCTACCACTGTATATACTGTATAGGTTGAGGTATTATATAAGATAGTTTATAAATAGATATGAGTTACCAAGTTATAAATGTAACAAAAATTCTATTCTATTTCTGAAAAAAAAAAAAATTTGGTGCGTGCGCGCAACACACAACTTTCACTTACCAACTTACTTAGATTAGAAATTAATGCGTTTTGTTAATTGCCATTTCTCAAATGAACAGAACATCTTTAATTATAACGCATTGGTTTGTCATTAAAGGAGTTCGGCGCATGCTTGAGCTCAAGGTGTTTTATGAGTTGACGAAATATTCTCCTTTTTTTCTCCTGTATATATTTACTTGGTTTTCTTCATATATCATATTTAGCCATTTCTTATTTTTAGGCGTGATGAGAGACAGTTAATTTCTCAATATAAACTAAAACAAAGGTACTTCATAGAAAAACAAAAAAGGCCCCTTCCCCATTTAAGCCCCCTCAGAACATTTTAATAATGATAAAGCTTACCTGATATTAAATAAAAACTAATTTTCATTAAACATGACGAATTTGATAAAAATCTTTAAAGCCGTTTTTGAGATAATCGATCAAAAAGGTAAACATTGGAAAAAAATTATGAAATAAAGTGCCCCCTCCGTTTGACCAATTTTGATGAAATGTTGGCTATCACATCTTTGGCATATACATACATCAAATACCAAGTTTGATCAAAATCGTTAAAACCGTTTTTGAGTAAATAAAAAAAAACACCTGAAAATGATACAAAATTTATCAAGTAAAGTCCCCCCTCTTGTAGATCAATTTTGATGAAATTTTTACAGTCATATCTCGGGCATATAAATACATCAAATACCAAGTTTGATCAAGATCGATAAAACCGTTTTTGAGTAAATAAAAAAAACACGTGAAAATGATACAAAATTTATTAAGTAAAGTCCCGATATAAGTGATCCGATATTCAAGAAATAAAAGAATTAATTTCTAAAATAATTACACAGAATGCCTTCTTTTTGTCTATACAACTTGATTTTCTTTAATTTTTGAATCCCCATAGAAATGTTTACCACTTATGATTGATTCGCCCTAGCAAAGCAGCTCTAACTAAACGCCATAGCTAAAATTATTCGTGGGATATAGGAAAAAATATTGCTTTGGTGTCTAGCCTAGTCTTTAGTTTATTAATGAACTAACTTACAAACATAATAATCAATTAGGACTCCACCATATTAATTGTAATTGAGAAGGATTCGAGACGCAAAGCTCCATTCTGTAGGTTTGATCAGTTGCGAATAGATTGGAATGAAATATTACTTATACCTTGTTTGCAGAGGTAATTAGCAGAGATAATAACAGCCACAGTGATTTGGAAAATGTCCCTGAATAACCGTTAGTGTATTGATAGTGTGTCATTAATCAAACTCCACAAGGCGATTTTTATTGAACGATTTCACGTGATCAACATATGGTAAATTTAAATAAGGCTAATTTGAAGGTCATTATTTCGTGGGAGTTTTAATAATAATAATAAATTTTACATGTATATTAAGGGATCATGTATATTAAGTGTTATAATGACCAAATCAAGCTTTTGTCTTTAATGCGAGGTACCTTAGTCGTGATACTTTCAACTTAACCATAAATTAAAACGTGTGAACCTTTTAAACGGTGTCATCACATATGGCTGATGCTTATAAGGAGCCATGGGATTAGTATAGAGGTGTGGGGACGGCTGGATATTGAATGGGACTCTCTTAATAAGAGATGGTGTAATACTAATCCCGTCAAACAATGGTCAAAAATTGCATGCATGGAAAGATTTTGAGACATTCAAAGATAAGTAATGCAGCGAAATAGTTATAATACTATTATAAGAGTTATAATAATATCATAAGCGTTATAATAATAATATTACAAGGAAACATTTTTAAATAGCAAGCCCACTGTATAAAAAATTCCTGAAAAATGTTTAACGACTTTTCAGAAAATGATAATCGGTTTCCAGTTAAACGTATTTATGAAACCCGGTACATGCCGAATTCAACATTTCTAGACCAACTGAAGTAGCTCAATTAAAACTGGCTCAGGCCAACGTGTCTTAAGTTACTTTTCATATGCTTCTTCCTATCAACTTTGCATACGTTATGAAGAACGGATGTACCGAAAATATATGTGATATAGCAACATTAATGGGATTTTATTAATGACGTATGTGAACAAGGGTGTTCTTCAAACTATAGACAAGTTATAGATGTTCAAATATAGAGTTATTAACAAAGTGAAACGTTTGTAAAATATTACAAAAAATGATCATTTGACAAATCCTATGCCTTAAGAAAACGCATCTTTTGCTAATCGATCAAAGTTTGTTTTCACAAATCTTTTATGCATTGGATCCACGGTGATTGAAGAGTGCCGTGTTAATTACAGATTACTAGCATCACGATTACATCTTAAATTATAGCTCAAATATCTTGATAATTATAAATCAAATTGGAATTGTAATGTATATATATATATATATATATATATATATATATATATATATATAGTTTGTTTTTTTTAACGTCACTTTATGCCACTAAAGCTAATATATATATATATATATGTATATTTGTTTTTTTTATTTGTTTCCTTCTTATAGTAGCCCTATAAGAAGGGAGTTTATTTTCCACAAGTGCCATACAATATATGTACATAACTTGTGCTTTATGTTAAACAAAACATTACATTGTAATGAGAATCAAAGATATTAAACAATAGTGTAAAAAACAAGAAACAGAAATTATATAAAGTTTTACATAAAATTATACACACAAAATATATAAAGTTATAGAATATATAACCTAAGAAAGAACTTTCAAAAAAGAAACTACCTTACAAAATAACAATAAACAAGAGGAAAATTACAATACAAGAAAAAATACATAATAACACTGAAACCCAGGATGATAACACACAAAATACCAATAAATAGGATACTTAGCAACTAACATTGACAAACACGTAATATAAATATAAACCTGTAAATAGAATTATGAACTATCTTTCACTGTGGTTAATATCTATCGATAGTGAGAATTTATGTTTCCCATTTTCTCATAAATTTGTTTTGCGAATAATTTTAGTGCTGAATTATGTTTATAGAATAATTTTTCTCCCTCGACAGGCCAATTTTTGTTCTTCTTTGTTACTTCGTCTCGTAGTAGTTGTCGTTGAGCTGAGAGAAGTCTGCAGTCGTCAAGGAGATGCTGGTATGTTTGTTCGGTTATGAAATCACAAGGGCAATATGAGTTGTCTGTTAGTTTGAATCTATGTAAGTAGGATTTAATTGAGCCATGTCCTGTGAGTAATTGTGTGGTGTGGAAATCAGTGAGTGTACTCTTCGTGCATAAGTAATCGGTTACGTTCGGTATAAAGTTTTTTAGATGTAATCCAGTTGTTGAAGATGTCCAAGCAGTTTGCCATTTGTTTATTGTATCTGTTTCTAAAAGTTTCTTGAGATGTGTTTTTGATATTTTATTATAGCTTAGTGGTAAGTCAGTGCGTTTTGAAGCTTTTTTGGCTGCATTGTCGGCTAAGTCGTTTCCGAGTATTCCTGAGTGACCTTTGATCCATGAAAAGTGGATGTTTTTGTTAATATTTTGTAGTCTAGTGATTATCTGTCGAATTTGTTCAGTAAGCGGGTCATGAATATAATGATTGCTGAGAGCTTGAAGGCAAGATTGACTATCAGTGTATATGTTAATGGATGTAATGTGTTGTAGGTTTGTTTCAATGTATATTAGACTGTTGAGTATTGCTAGTTTTTCGGCCTGGTTGTTTGTACATAAGCGTCCTAATTTATATTTCTGTACGTCAGTTAGTTCGTTCTTGAGAAATACTACGAAAGCACAGCCAATAGAGTCACCTTCTTTACTTCCGTCAGTGTAGATTTCTGCATATATATATATGTATATATATATATATATATATATATATATATATATATATATAGTTTGTTTTTTTTAACGTCAACAGTGGGAGTCCTAAATTTTGCCTACCCAGGTATAATTAGGATAGGGGTCGTTAACGAGTACCAGCCATCGTACAGGCTCGGAACCTCCTATTTACGTCCTATCCGAGGACGGTACAGACAAGGATTTTTTACTCCCATTAAAAAATCCTAGGATCTCGGGACGCTACACCACAGGTGTACCTTCTATATATATAGCTGGTCAGCTATATATATAGAAGGTACTGGAATTATGAGGGATAATGTGAGTGTGTTTTTTTTGCTGTTGAGTTTGCTATTTTGATATATATATATATATACATATATATATATATATATCAACTCTCATTATACAACTCACATTATATATATATATATATATATATATATATATATATATATATATATATATATATATCAAAATTGATCAACCGTAGGGGGGACTTTACTTAATAAATTTTGTATCATTTTCACCTGTTTTTTTTTTACTCAAAAAAGGCTTTAACGATTTTGATCAAACTGGGTATTTGATGTATGTATATGCCAAAGATGTGATAGCCAACATTTTATCAAAATTGGTCAAACAGAGCGGGCACTTTATTTCATTATTATTTTTTCCAATTTTTACCTTTTTTTCGATGATCTTAAAAACGGCTTTAACGATTTGTATCAAATTCGTCATGTTTAATGAAAATTAGGTGTTCTTTAATATCAGGTGAGCTTTATCATTATTAAAATGTTCTGAGGGGGCTTTTTTGGGGGGGTTTGGGGACTTTTTTGGTTTTTTGTTTCCAATGAAGTACCTTTGTTTTTGTTTATATGGAGAAATTAACTGTCTCCCGTTACGCCTTAATATAAGAAATGACTAAATATGAGATATGATAAAAATAAAGAAAACATAAAGAGGAGAAAAAAAAGAAAGATATTCAGTCAACTCATAAAACTCGTTGAGCCCACGCATGCGGAGTACGCCTTTAATGACAGACCATTGTTCATAATTAAAGCCGTTCTGTTCATTTGAGAAGTGGCAATTAACAAAGGCATTCATTTCTAATCTAAGTAAGTTGGTAAGTGAAAGTTGTGTGTTGCGCGCACGCACCAGGTTTTTGTTTATTATTACTAGCTAGTAAAATTTAAATCAAACAAGTTAAAACAAGCGAAATACCATTGACTAATTACAGTTTACAATTGCAGTAGTCAATTGTAAACTCTGAATTAATGTATATTTTTTATTAAATATTTTTTTTATTTACTATTAAATCATTATTCTTGAATTATAAACAATTAAAACGGTTATGTTTAGATTAAAAGAACAAACAAAAAAGAGGATAACATCAAGCAAAAGTATACGCACTTATGTAGGTTTACAGGGTTGAGTATCGTCCGTTCACTGATTCCAGCCTATAAGAATCTTTTTTGGCATGGAAATTTATTTTTTTCTGGGAACCGACTTCAAAATTTTAATAATTTAAAGTAGAGGCTTTAATTCTATTATTGATTTTTTTATTTGTTCACTCTAAAACAATGAGATCGGTATTGATTGTAGAAGGATACTTTTGTAATGCTAAAAACGTTAATAGGGACAGCCGCTGTAATTACAACATTCATCATAAGTAGATAAAATATGACATATCTATTGAATTTATAGTCTATTCAACCGTTCAATTTTGTAGATAAGCTCTTTTTTTTCTTTTATGTACAACAATGGTAGTTAATCAAGAATCGTCCATTTATTGAAACTATAATATGAATATCTATTATATATATATATATATATATATATATATATATATATATATATTTGGATAGAAACCTTCAATATAGATCTGAAAAAAAGAATCACACTCCCCCTCCTCATCAAACTCTTCCTTTCCCCAGATTCCCCATATCGGGTCTGCCGCACCACGTTTTCCACTTGCTCGGCGGACTTTTGCGAACAGTTGGCCACACACTGCGATCTATCACCGTTCTTTGTTCCAGAGGAGACAGATATTTGGAGAAATGAATGGAAATCGATATTACAGCGGGAGGACGCCCCCACCACTACGTGCCCGGCATCACTAACACATTACTCTCATTCCGCACAGAGGGGAAAATAGCTCTGGAAAAAAATAGATGCAGGAGAGGAGCAAGGGATGATAGCGGGAATTTAATGATAAATGCCCGCCATTCAGGTGAAAATTAACAGGGAGGCTACGGAATACTAATTAAGAAAAATTGCTCAACACTAAATTATAAAAGATTCGTGAGAAGTTAATTTCATTCCAAAGATTCAGCGAGCCAATTTATATTAGTTTTCTCAAACTAAAACCTTATTATTTCACTATTTTTAGCAGACATATATATAGGTATATCTTTTTTGAATTTGTTTAACATATCTAATTAAATTAGATATATATACGATATCTTTGAGATCGAAGTTGATTTAATAAGAGTTTAAATTAATATGATTGTATTGAAAACCAGTATATCAATAATTCGTTGAAAGCGAGCAAACAAGTACAAAGTCTCCCCCCCCCTACTCTCCCAGTTTACCTGAATTTTAATACCCAGTATACTACTCATTTGTTGGGAAAAAAATCATCAAAACTAGTTCAGCTGTTTTTGATTTATAAATAGTGTAACTCACCTGATTTTGTTTAAAAAATATATACATTAGACAAGAAGCCTAAAACTATAAATGCTAAAAAAGTTAGAACTAAAACTGAATGTCTAAGTTCTAATCGAGGTTTTAGAATAAAAAATAGAATTGTTATTTGAAAACCACATTAATATATTTCTAAATTTAAAATTATTAATTACAAATGGGAAAAATGTTTCTTAGATCGTTATCTTCTACAAAGCGCATTTTTTTCGGAAAATGACTTAACTAAAATGAATATAGATGGGTTCGGAATAGGACTCGACTGCAAATCATATTGAGAAGAAATATAATATTTAGGTATAGGATATAGAGGAAGATTCGGATTCTCCTTACTTAAGCTGCCCCACCTCGATCTTGGCTATTTTATGAAAAAAAAAAATAATTATAGGGAACTTTCCTTTTTACTGTTAAAGAGTTAAATGAAAAATAGCAGGGATATAACTTTGTTCGATAACTTCATTTACCATCAGCCATCAAATTCTTGTTTACAGGCACTAGATTGATCAATAAAAATATTGAACTTTATGACACATTGGAACTTTAAACCGGCCTATTCGTTACAAAGTAACACCTATTGATTATTCATCATGCTTTTCATAATCTTTATTTATAATTAATAATGTGTTTTAATGTGTTATCGACTTAATTAAAATAGGATAAATTATACATTAAAACAAATATCACAATGCAGGAATTCCAAATTGACTTAATGAAACAAATTTTGTATATAACTAATAAGTAATTTATTCCTTGTATTCTTCATTATTTTGGTCTAATTTGAGATAGTTTAAAGATTTTAAGAGGGATTGATTTACTTTTAAATTGATAAGTTGATTAAAAATACTATTTAATCAACTTATCAATTTAAAAGTATATCAATCCCTCTTAAAATCTTTAAACTATCTCAAATCAGACCAAAATAATGAAGAATACAAGGAACACTCCTCAACTTCTCTACTATTATTCTTCCTACTGTTCTTCATGTATGTGCAACATGGCGGTGAGATTAGCATATCGAATATGCATTGCTTTTATTAGAACTCAAATCTCTTCAGATTAAATAACAAATACCAATTTTAATATATTATCTTTTCAAAGTATATCCCACCTTCTACGATAGTTTTTAACCTGGAATAAATAAAAGTATAGGAAAAAATCAATCATGTTGATGAATAATTTTATTTATGACTATTCAACAGAATAATATCAAATGGATTGGACCGAGGGTGGGATTAAAACGAACTGCGGTTAAATGTCATCCTCTTCCACCCTTCCCTGATTTATCTGTTCCCAAGCAATTTTGCCTTCTAATGATCTTGCGTGTCTCTATCCTTACAAGTTTAAAATTTCATCGTAAATCATTTCTTAAAATCAACCTTGAGTCTAATAAATTGTAGTAAAGTTTCCTTGCCGAACTTTGGCATTTTACATTATCACCCAGAGTCACGGAAACTAAAAATTTATTGCAACTTTTTCACAACCATGTTGATAAAAAAAAACCTCTTTAGTAAGTTCTAGCAGATAATAATGTGTATTACGAACCATATAAATGTTAGCTTAAGATGATAATGATTAAACACCTTATTCTTTTCATTGGTCTTAATGAAGGAATTAGTTTTAGATATCGTAAATACCTGCCCACAAGCAAACCATAAATGATTTATGAAAATTACCTAGTTTTCAAATTTCATTTTGGAATCAAGTGGCCTATGTAATATAGTAGAAACCAAGGTTGGTATACCTTTGAAAATATCTGAATTAAGAGGTGCTGCTTTTCTGCTTAAGCAAAATAGTAATAGCTGTTGAACCAATTTAAAACAGCTTCTAACTCTTTTTTCGTGTACTAATTCACTTCTGCTAACATCCCTTATATCATGTTCATGGTTTATGGCTTTCATATAATTAATATCTAGATGTTTTCAGTTATTATTAATGGAGCACTTTCAAAAAATAGTATCTATTGTTTTATAAAGACATACTTATCAGCTTCATAAATTTCATTTTGATTAATAAACTTCCATTTAATTAATTAAAATATTTTTATTTAACAAGGACTTAAAGGAACATTAAATATTTCTTCATTGATATTAATCACTATTATTTTATTTTTCAGGTAACGAAGATTTTTCAACTTCCATGCTCTTGTATCCTTGTCAATGGGGTACGTAGTAATTTTAACAATATAACTTATTTGGCATCTGCATTTTTAGGAATGAATTTTCTTTTGTCTTAAAAATTCGCACCTGTTAGCAGTCTGCGACAATCAGCGAATTCGATGGCTGCAGTAACGCAATTACATGTAAGGCATTTACGGCATGAAGGAAGGAAAGTGCCCAGCAGCATCTCTTTCCGGGCTTGACACTAATTCAGGAAAGGTGGTCTCTCACCCAGCTTCTTTTTAGCCGCCTCCTAACGGATAAGTCAACCGTGGAATTGTCGTGAATTAATCTGTTGTTATTTTATTCAGAAAACATAAAAATTTTCTGCAGTAATGCTTCTTGGAACAGGATTCATGGAATATACCTATATGCACAAATATTGAATGAGGAATCCACACACTCTGCTTTTGTTCAAAATCTCCCCATCACGGATTCCACAGCATCAACGACACGTGATGACATCACAAGATTCATAAAACGAGTGAGTCAGCACTAACTTGTCACACGGGGCTTTATGAAAGACCGCGCGTGATGAGGGTAATATTATTTTTTATTACTTTTTTTTTATTAATCAAACTGATCTTTAAAAGACTATATTTCACCTTTGACAGATGTTGCGTGTAATTCGTGTTTCCAATCCCCCGGGTCTGTCACCAAGAAAATAAATACAGTAGGCGAGGGAATGTCGATGGTCCTGATTTATTGTTGAAGAACTATTCGGTTTCCATTGGCTGGTTTCTGATTAAAGAATAGACTTGGATAAAAATAATGCGAAATTTTACGGGAATAAATCTTCCCAAAAAATCGGAAAATGTGTCCATATTACCAAGCAACATATCGCAAGAATTCATAATGGCATAAATTAATTCTTATTTACTAGCTATAACTGTTATTATTATTTGGCAATTACAAACAATTATTTGATTTACTTGAAAGTTAATTTTATGTAATATAATAGATGGTAAAGTGGTTGCTTTACAGACTAATTAATTTAAATTTCTACTGAAATTAGCAAAAATTATGACTAAGCAAAAATACATGCTAGTAGAACAAACAAGGTAGGTATATTGTTGCCTAATTGAAGGTCAAAATCGAATTGTTCTTAAAATGTTGAGTAATGATTTAGATCACCTAGAGGGAGATAAACCTGGAAAACGTTATGAAAGAATCCTCGAAAAGGAGGGTAATCCCAATTGAAAAGAAAAGTGCAGCAATTAACGAAAAAAAAAATAATTGACCTTCAACCTCTCCAGTTTTTAACTTAAATTCCACTAGACCTATAGAAATGTTTAGTTCATCAAGAGTAAGAATCAAGAAGATATTAAAATCTCCGATGTGAAGTACTGGGACAAAAAAATTACTTTTATAATTTTTAAGACTTCTTTCATTTGTTAATATGCAGCCAACTTTTTCCATAGTAAATATAAGTAACGAAGAATTAATAGAAAACAATTTTATATTAGACTCCTAAAATTCATTAGATTCGTCCATAATCGAAAAGCTGAAATAAATTGGCTTGACACTAGTGGTGAGAAAGTGGAGAATGACAGAACTGAATGATCAGAAAGGAAATCGGTGTGGAACATGACCAATCTTAGTAGCTATGAATAAATATGGATAAGGTACCTATTAAGAACCAAAATAAGCTTAGGTTTTAAGAAATAAATAATTTATAAAATTTGAGCGGCTACTTTTGTCAATGCATTCCAACCATTCGCCATACAATTAAAAACTACAGCCGACCAATCTTCCTCCATTACTAAATAAATTAAAAGATTTTGCCGAGAATATCTGATGGAAATAGAATATCGTCATCAAACTTTTTGTGAGTAACTTTAATTACTTTAATATCAGCCTCATTATTCTCAAGAATATTTGAAAAAAGTTTGATGGAAAAATAACGCCAGAAATTAATTTTAGTAGTTTCAAATAAAAATTTGAATAGATTTGTTCTATAGCTACATTTAGCTACCAAATCGAAGATGACAACTATCCTAAATTTCCTAAATAAAATAATATAAAGAATATTAAATGCAAGATCAGAGAAATGGAACCTACGAAAATTGGCCATAAAAATGGAAAGTATCTTAACAAAACTGATGTCATGCACGGATCACACAGTTTCTCTTACCCCCTCCTTTCATTGGCTAAAAATAGACTTTTATTTTGGTAAAATGACGCATTGCGATCTGAAATAGACTTTTTTCATGTAGTTGTGAACTATAAAAAATGTGAGCTCCACATAATCATAGCAATATAGACCAGGAATATAATGCAAAATATCTAAGAAATCTATATTCGAAGACAAATTTTTAATGCTTATTAATTTCCAAATAGTGATTTCTACTTATGAGAGGTTTTAGAAATCTGAACATAATATGTGCTTTTAAAAGAAAAAGAGAATAGGTACCTACTTTTAAAAACATGAATATTTAGTTATCATGAAAATAAAACTTTCAGAATAAATTAATGTTAACTTTTTTCTTTATGTAGTGTATCCGAACACAATAGTACAGTGATAATACTGTGACTGTCATAAATAGTCTCACTTTGTTTAATGTGTGTGACCAATAATGTGTGTACAGTGATATTAGTAAAAAGGACATTTTGATGAAGCAGATATGACTGGGAGAAGCTGAAAATAATGCCCAAGAAAAGCCTTTGAAATAATCGCGGCTGACTTGAGATATGTTCATTTTCCTAGGGGGAGCCCTATTATTCTGCTGGCAGTGGGCCAGTCCCACGAGCTAGAGGTCTCTAGCAAGGCCGAGAAATGGATCTGCATTTCCCGACTTTTAGAGAAAACCGATCTCTTATTCATAAATCTAAAGTCAGTGTTTATGCTTGTTATTTACTTTATAAATAATATGCGTAACCTTTTTTATTCAGTATAGAAATTATAAAAAACATTCTAGACATAAAACGGTTACTGGTCTTGGTCATTATTTTCTAGCTCATGAAAAAAAAAAAAAAAAAAAAAATGGTAGTGATTCAAGTACTAATAATCATTGGAGTAAAAAATATCTTCAGAGTCATCAGATATCCTCAATAATTGAATACAAAATTAAGCATATTAAAATAATCCTACAGTAAAATAATTACTAGGGTTGAAAAGTATATCGGTTACATTTATAATAATAAATTTTAACCCCATAATGTAAAATTTTAAATATTAATAAAAAGAGGAATGCGTCATACTAAAGTTTATTGTTGCAATTTCGCAAAAACCGATATTATTCAGAAGAGAAAATATTTATTTCATTTTTACGAACAAGTATATTTATAATAAATATATTTTTTAAAATTTTATTTCTTGAATGAAAACTGGTTTGTTTATGCTCTTTATGCTCCTTAGGATTGTTTCCGCATCATCGAAACCGTTTTCTGGATATGGTTGAATGCGAATTTGAACTCTTCCTATCAACCCTGCTTCAAAAATTTTTAGAAACACAAAAAGATATATAGGTTAAATGACCTATATAATAAATGACCAGAGGACCTTCGTTAAGAAAATATTTAGACTGCCGAGAAATAGTCCAAATTACATGATACGTTTAGAGGCCAAAATTTCACCAATTCATGTTTTTACTTTTGAATTGCAATTCAAATAAATATTGAAGACTTTAGATCTAGATGGATCTCGTCTAACAAAATTGGTTGCGGAAGAAGTGATCAAAACGAAACTATGGTGGTTTAGAGAATGGTTGAATTGGTCCAAGAAAGTTAAATGCAACTTCAACCCAGTTTTCATTTCTAATGAGCAGTTAAGGAAAGAAAATTCAATTTAAAAGCATTGAAATCTAGCCTGATTACATATCATGACACGTGTTATAGAGAAAGAGCATTAAACGGCCAATATTATCTAATCTATAAACAATTATCTTTTAATATTGATTATATTCATTCTAACTTATCTATATCTGATATTAGTATAATATTTAAAGTTAGAGGTGAACTTCTTAACTTGAATTACCAACCAATTATTCAGGGGAAGAATTACAATTGTTCTATGTGCAACATGGGAGAGAAGGAAGATGTATTCCATTATTTAGGTAAATGTAAAATCTTAGAGGCGATGAGGAAAAAATATTTAGGAGCAGTCACCATGACCGAAGGTGAAATGGTCAAATATTTAAATGGTGAAAATTGGGCAGCACTAGTGGGTTACTTTAAAGGAAGCCTACATGTATCGTTTCTTTCTAATCAAAAATTTTACTATTTAATTTACTATTTAATTTAATTTTAATTATATTATTAATAAATTATTTAAATAACTTAATAAGTATTGAGCCATTGTTAAGCACTCCTGACAGAAAGCCGTAGCTACGTCAGTAATTACTTTTTTAAATATAAAATTTTGTAATTTGTAATTAGTATCAATAAAAGTATTTTCTATTCTATTCTGTTCTATTCTATAGGTTAAATGAAATATATTTTTCTTAATAATGGAATAGAAATTTAACACCAAATTCGGTTAATGAAATAAAATAAATTATGGTTTCTGTTTCTTTTCCACTTGAGGCATTTGCATAATTATTGTTGATAAGAAATTACAAAATAAACACTTAAAGTAATTTTTAACCAAAAAAAGTTAAATAAAAATAAAAACAAGTATATAACAATTAAAAATTAAATAAAACTTAAGATGTGAGATGAAATGATAAGGCCTAATAAAAATAATAATAACGGTGATTATATTAAAGATTGCTCTTTCTTCATCCTTAGGACCGTCGTAACCTTTCAAAATTAAACAATTTTTTTTAATACTAACTTATTAAACTACAATTATGACATCCCTTTGAAATCTTGTAGAATTCCTTTCAAATGGGGTTTCCATAACTTGTTAGCAATTCCAAGAGCTAGATGGGTACTTGAAAACTTGAGAGGGGCTGGCTGGCCTCTCAGCTTAAGTTAGGCTTCCTTTATTACTCTAAGCTTTCTTAAGGGTTGTTAAGCAATTTACATTTTTTTTTTTTCAAATGCTGTCTAATTTATTCGTAAAATATATTTTTTAATAGCATATTATATTTAATTTTTCTATTATATAAAAAAGATTATAGTGTAATATTTTATTGTTTCATTCCATTCTTCATGGAGATTTTGTAAAAAAAGACTTTAAATTCTATTTTAAAATTTAATGGACAGTTGATTTATTTGTAATATAGGGGTTGATTCGCCATTAAACAGGCAGGGATCGGTCCTCCTTATCTATATTAATATAAAATATTTATCTTTCAAATTCATAAAAAAAAAAAAAAAAAAAAAAAAAAAAAAAAAAAAAAAAAAAAAAAAAAAAAACCTATAAAGATCAGTTATGTTTTATTTTGAAAACATGTTGCGAACCGAAAACAAGCACTGTACTAGATGAATTCCTAATTCTGAATCAACCTCTATTATATAACCTATATAACGTTTTAGGTTTTAAGTAGACAAGTAAAAAAATTGCTGTTTCTAGGTTATAATTTGTTCCGACAGCTTAAATTGATACCTTACTAATGATAAGTCAAGTCTAATCTTAAAAAATATATATATATATATATAATATTTCAGCTTTTTTCCTGTAAGCCACAAACAGGTGCGATTATAAAAAAAAAATTGTTTTATGAATTACCCATAGAAGCACTATACGCAAGTATTAGTTTAAAAGAAGTATATTAGTAGGAAAGAAGCAAAGATAAATCCTTGAAGCTGGTCGCTTGAAAAGTTGGAATTTTTGATTAATACTCGTAAGGCCTTTTATACCTACAGAGTAATAATTTAATTTTAAATGTAATGTTATGCGGACAAAAGGTACCCCCCTAGTAAAGTGATTTTTGTCAATGTAAAGAAAATTTTGGTTAAACCTACACCTGAGAGTAGGTTTAACCTGAGTGTTCATATATAGGCAGCTACACTGTAAAGGATTATTTAGGATCTGTTAACGAATTTCAAAAATTACAGCCTTTAACTGTCTTAATTTAAGTGAATCTTAAGTACATTGACACCATATGGGTTAACTGATAGCCGACTAAAATAATAGAAAGGTGCTATTGAACTTTGGATTTTGATGTTAAAATTAAAAAAAAAAAAAGAGATCTCTTCAAAATTTATAAAAATAATTATTATTATTCTTTAAGTATATTCATTATTCAGGAATAATTAAGTAGTGTTTCCTTTACTTATTTCACTACCGACCATCTTCTGAATAATGAGTACTGATTAGATGTTTTGCGAAAAGAGCAATTAAAATATTTTTTAATTTAATTTCGTCGTTAATCGTTTTTAGAAATATCAATCTTAAGATCGCACGTGCATTTTTCTTATACCTATTATACAGTTTTCCTGACCTAATGCCTGTGCATATCTTTCAGTCAAATATTATGGCACCGACTTCAAAGAATAAGACTACAAAATATGCAGTTTAATTTTTATCTATCTATTCCTCATTGAATCTAATATTTTTATGTATCAATATATACCAAAGTAACTTGCTATGTCCATTTGTTATCTCCATCGCTTTCGTTAAACTTATTTATTGTATATTCATAATATCTTGAAGTTAACTATAAACCAGAAAATGTTTTCAATACAAATATAAAAGAAAAAATAAGAAATGATGGGAATTCAAATTAATTTCAAATTCCTGAAGAATCCTTAATTTCGAATATGATCAGTTATTATATTTATCAGTCATTACAATTATGAGTTATTATGGTTATCAGCGTAGACCATGTCTTCTACTTTCTAAGCAAATTTTTCATAATTCCTTGTTCCTTTATCACCAAAAAGTTGTCCCTATCAATATCAGTATGGGAGGCTGAAGACGTCTTTGGTCTATAAACCATATTTTTATATTTATATTTCTTATTACAAAATATTCAGGTAATGTGTAGCGGGAAAAATTCTTAAATAACTCCACATATGTTCTATTTCTTTTTTAGATTCCCTGAATCCACTTTCTTTCCTACATCAAGTAGCCTATGTTGAGCATACATATGTTTAAGTATACATGTGTGTTTTTAATATGTATAATGAGAATTCTTCAGCTATGGTAGTACTTTTACCCCTATTTAGGCGATTGGGCGAGAACTGGGAGGCCAAATGACAAAGGAGCACTCATTCTCCTCCACGCGACCCATCTGAATGAAAGCAGTTCTAAATGGATGTTGAAATGAAAAGTAATGGCAGATACTATTACTTTAATGGAGTTTTTACTAGTTCACTCCCTCTGGTTACTTCCCAACACTTCTCCCCTGTCACCACTGTAAAGGAAGTTATATCCTCTAGCGATGCCTTCCGCTGCCTGGGCCGATGGATGGTCGGGCTTAGACCGGACGGAAGGCCCTTTGTCCTCCGGTCTCGAAATGACTGTTATCCTTGCGCGGGAAGAGGGCGGTGGGAACCCGAGCGCGACCATTTCTATAGATTAACTTTCAGATGAGGTTCCCCTTTTTTCATCATAATGATGTCATTCGTTCCAAATGTGGAGTCCTGGATGCGTCATCCAGCAATGTATATAGTTAAACGACAAATGGCCACATGACCTTGTTTAAATTGTTGTTGACAACAAACTTCAAGTTTAATCAGATTTCCTGAATGACATGAATTATACTAAGTAGACTTTGAAAGTATATCACTAAAATACAAGCTGTATATTGCAAATAATAGATATATTTTATCTTAAGCAATGTGAACATTGATTCATTGATTCACCTCGAAGATTATAATAAAATGAAACAAAAAATACAAGGTTTAAAAAAAATAAAAAATAAATAAATAGCATCTGTATTGATGAAAACGACAGGAGTATAGACCAAATGAATGTCAATTCAAGTGGAAACCAATCACCAGACATCCCATTGATATGCATTAGCTATGTAATTGTCGAAGCTTAATGACATGAATAGCTAAGATAATGACCGAAGGGCTACCTGCTTGCTCACAGTAGGAGCTGATCTGTCATCTAACATTAGGCCCCTTGTTAGCTACACAGATAATCACACTACACCGTATCATTAGCTAGGGGAACAAAAAAGCTCCACGCCTGCCAGACCAAGAATGTATTTTTTTCTTGTTTGTAGCTCAGATATTTTTTGCTGCGTTTTGTATTTAACCTCTTGTGCAACAGTTTTGATCATTTTATTCCTCTCTAGCCTACAATGTCAGATACCTCGTTCTCTTTCATCTTTGTAATATTTAATATTACATTTTTTCGAAAATTACTCTAAAGTAAAACTCAAAAATCATGAATCTCCACCCACAGAATACTTGTTTTTTTATACATCTATATCAGTTATTATTCATGTACACAAGATATGTTATGATAAAATATCAACAGCAGTTTTCATGTTTTACAAATAAATATATGCATAGTGATTTTGTCGACTGACACGCATTCCTCCGTTAACATCAATAAATATCAACTCCAAAAATAAACGAGAAATTAAAAATATAAAAAACTAAAAAAACCCGCGACTATTAATCAATAATTTATCTTTCACTTGGAAAAAAAGTTAGGTACTCCTTTCTATACTGCTATTCGTGATATGATTATTTTAAAAAGTATAAATACTCAAAAACTCAACTTAAAAATTGTATTTTTACTCATGTTACAACAAGAATCCCACCATTTTATGGACTTAAGCCCTCAATCTAAAGCGATAAGCAAATATTTTAATTGAATCGGTCGTTGGAGATACAAGACATGCCCATAAATTAGAAATTTTTTGAAAAGGCGGAATTTCCTAAGAGGGCCCCTTAATTTTATTTCTGTGACACATATTACTTATTAGAAATTAGCATTAGATAAATAATTCGCTTAAATTTTTATTTCTCGCAATGCAAGGAACCCACGTATGCATTGAAACATAAATCTATTATTTTTGACGTCCGGCTTTATCAAACGACTAATTCAATTGTCTTAAATGATCCCGACAGCATCCCCAATTGTATAGGTGTATAAGGCTTGATAAAGTTAATTCATAAATGTAAGATCCTCTATCAAACGACATATCCCTGCTTTGTCCTTCTTATATGTTGCTTATTGTCCTAATTAATTATTATATTAGTTCGAAACTAACGAATTGTTCAAACAATCTGAGCGTTGATTTAAGAAAAAAAAGTATTAAAAGAATAATTGACTGAAGAAATGATCTTGTATACCACGTGTTCTTCATAAGCAACCATTGCAAGTTGAGGAAGTTAAAAAAAAAAAAAAAAGGGGGAGATAAAAAAAATCTGTCAACTTTAGAGGCCTAATCAAACCCTTTCAGTAATTTCTCTAATAAAGACACACTGATTGGGGAGCTCCTTCCTCCCCTTTATATTGCTTTAGGCTTTAATATAGAATTAAGGTCGCCGAACCCTTCCAGAAACTTTTCCAAGGAAAATTGAAATTTTTTCATCAAACTCAATATTGTTAGCCGAGATAAATTATAGCATGGGGTCATTCTTTGAATTTTAAGTGTCCAATAATGGGAATATCTTTAGCAAGGATCTGGTGGCGTCCCACAACTACCCGAGAATTCTAAATAGTTCAACAGTTAAGTTTTAAAATTAAAAAAACTCCATTATTCAGTTTAAAACATGATTTTCATTTCTATGACCCCCTCAAAAAAATTCAAACTTATCCCCGGTAAGTACTGGATCCAATGAGCCAAGTACCATCACATACCAACTTTTCAACAGAGAAAAAAATCAAGGAAAAAGTTATGTGTCCCTAATCGGATCGCATTTAGGACATTTAAAAAAAAGAAAATTACTTATTATTTTTTCTTTTTTCACTTTTTAATCATTCTTTATGGTATATTTTATACTTTTTTTATTTTTATTATTTACTTAATATATTTTCCTTTTGTAGTAATATAATGATATATTGTACTATAAATTATTATTCCTGCACGCAGTATCATCTGATAAATTTGCAGGACTTAATGTTACAATAAACTTTCCCATGCCCAGGGTTACTGGAAGTTTTAATGTCTAATGTTTATTTTCAGTCAATGAAAGAAGATTGGTAAGCGAATATTGTGTAATGCGTGCACTGCACCAGATTTTTTGTAGAGATGAATGTGTTCAGTCCTCAATAATACATTTGTCCCAACTGAGAAAGAATGTAATACTCTCAAATAAAGAGTTCTATTATTGTAATACTTTAGCAAAAAGTGGTTAACACTGCTTTTATTTAAAAATACCGGAAAAGTGGAGTGAATTCCATATGAAATTCCCACTACAAAAATCTAAATCATTTCTGTAATTTGTAGCCTGGAAATAAATAATCAATTTGTATAATTGGAGAGTTGGTGGAGGGCGGGTGAAGTCGGGAGAGCGTGAAATTACTGTCCCAAAGGCCTCTGTGCTACACTGAAATTTCTTTCTGTTTACTCGAGCCTGTTGTAAATTCAGGGTCTGTAAAAGGCAAGCCGTTCTTTGGGATTACGGTTACTCTTATACAGCGTTGACCATTCATCAATTATCACAGGTCCAGAAGCCATTCTCATCACTTCAGAGGATCTCTAACCAGGAATTCCAGTAACCTTTGCGAATATACCACTTTGCTCAATCAATGGCTATGGCAACTAGCTTATCGAAATAAAAATAGCTTCTATACCTCATGATTTTTGTATTTAATTTAAAGAAGAAAAAAAAAATCACCTTTGTTTTCCCAATACTTGTATGTTGTATTTCCATATATACTCCATTATGAATTTCCCAGATTTTTTCCTTGCCTTTTTTATGTCTAGTTTATATGTTATTTGTTATCAAATCTATGTAATATATTACTCGTATTTAGGATCTATGATGCGATGTCAGATACTCGTTAAAGATCCCTATCCTAAACATAACAGGATAGACAAAATTAAGGACTACTACCGTAACATCGTCCGATCAGAAATATTAGCATAGAGACGCATTAAACAGATAAACAAAAATTAAAAAATAACCATCTCCTATTCAACTACTGAATTCACCCCTTCAATGAAAGACTACCATCACTCCAAAACCCCTATATAAGACATTATGATATTTTTCGTGCTTCATTTAATGTTAAAATCCGCTAATGCTCTCTGCATTGTTACAGAAAATTTGTTGATATTGCACTACTAGTATAATTTTCTAAACAACATATTTTCAAATGTGATACTTTAGCATTAAAATTGTATAAAAATGAATAATTAAAAAAAAAAACAAATATTTATAAATATCTTAAAAGTACCTTGTGTGTTAAAATATGTCAGATTCATGGTTTGTAGCTGCCGTGGTTTCAAGATGAAACAATAAGATATATATTTAAAAAATTGTTTTAGTTATAATAGTCTTGCACCAGGGGTGCGATATGTTTTGCAGGGGCACAGGTGTTCGCTGACTTCATATAATGTTGCTGTGCAATTATTACATTCTAAATAACAAACTTTGAAGACTTAACCGCATCTTGTAATTACTTATAAATCTCTTTGGCTCTTAATATATCTGTTTGTATGGCAATGTTTTTAGAATTTAAGAACAATTAAATGATTAATGCAGATCAATATTTGAGGTTGTGCAAAAGTTTCAAAACCTTTTATATTTTGTATTTATAACGTAACCTTATAGTCAATTAACCAATCTTGTTTATCATTTATCTTTATTTTTTTTTTAGAGACATTTTATTTATTAATATTATAAGTAATCAATTCATTGTTAATATTTCTTATTTATTTTTTTAATAACACAATGTGACCTTATAGATAGAGAAAACAACCATCAGTCGTGTATATTTGATGCTACCCAATCCTGCCTGTCATTAAAACTTTTGATTACGCAAGGGCTCAGATTTCAAGCGAGCATACATAGTCTGCACTCGCGAAATAGTAATTGCTCCCAGCTAATCTGGTTTACTTGGATTTCAATTCGTATTTGAACTACCCGTTTCAACCCGTCTGGCGAAATGCAGGGGAACTTTTTTTCACTAGATCAAATCAAAACCTCCTATGAGGGCTAATAAAAAAAAAAAAATATAAAGTCATCGATAAGATACCAAATTATGTTGCCATGCTCTGAACCAGGTCTGAGGAAATTTGTATATCAAAACAGGATTAAAAAATAATATTTTTTAATTTCGTCTATGACTCAAAATTACCCATTAAAATAATACATCCACATCTAAAATTCCTATCAAGAATGGAGTAAACGGAAACGAAGTTAGAGGTTTTTTCCTAATTTAGGACAATTCGAAACCTGAAAAGTTAATAATGGGTATTATCCGTTCCCAGATCTAAAGTGCTGCAAGTCTTTTGTTATTTCATATGCTTATTGCCTCCTATCTTCATGAAAGGTCTGATTAAATAAAGAAAGTTTTTAATATTAGAAATTTTTTATCATACGATATTCATATTGAATTTGGAATGTCCCATTTTATAAATCAGGGAAAAATGCAATCATCAAACTTATCATCCTCTTTACTAGGACCAATTGAAAGGATATTGAAAAATTTCTAATACAGTCCCTCCTGGTTTTGCCAACTATTCTTCGGTGGAATCTCATTTCAGCTGTTACCAACTTGCTTGCATGTTTGTCGAGGGTAGTCCAGCTTTCAGATCCGTACAAAAGCACAGGTAGTAAAACAGATTTAAATATCCTAATTTTAGCCTCTCTGCTAACTTCATTTTTCCTAATGACAGTTTTGGATATATGGTAGTACAGTCCATTGGCCTTCATCACCCGATTTATTACCTCCTGGTCTATTTTGCCATCTTTGCTCATGACTGTCCCTAGATACGTGTAGGCGTTTGTTGTTTCTAGGAGTTCGCCATTACAGAATATCCTAGGCTCCAAATCTTCTCTACGCACACACCTAGTTTTGCTTTTTGCCGTATTTATGCTCAACCCTCTTTGCCGGAGTTCCTCATGCCATTCGTTTATTGATGTTTGCAGAGCTTCCTGGGAATCCGCAATCAGTACTATGTCGTCTGCATAGAGCATTGCCTGAGCAAGCGCTGGTGTTAGATTCCAGTACCCCACCACAGCTCTCGGAGTTCTTCTTTCGCAGACCTTCCATTCCTCATCCATAAGAAGGACAAAGAGCAGAGAACTAAGGCTGTCCCCCTGCATTACTCCTTTATAAAAGTGAAAAGGTTGGGATGTTTGACCGTTAAGCCTCACTATGCCCTTTGGGTCCTGATAAACTGATTTGATGGCGCTCACTAGATTTGTTGGCACTCTTCTTCTAATCAACGCGTCCCAAATCTCCTGCCTCTGAACTGAATCGAAGGCTGTCCTTAGGTCCAGAAATGCCAGGTATTATATCGATGTTATACCAATAATTAATCCCAATATTAGTCAAAATTGTCAAAATAATAATGTCATTATTTTATTTTTACTTATTAAATCATATTGATTGTTTTCAGTTATTTATAATGAACCATTGTTTATTTCTTTGCAACTGATCATAATAGATAACTATTGGCAAGTAACTAGATATATCAAATAGATGAAAAAAGTTTTAAAACCACTGTATGATATGAATATTGCGCAATATATATAGATGACGATGAAATAAGTAACAATGTCTTATTAAACAGGCTTTAAAATGAAACTGAATTTTTTTAATTATAAAAGAAAAAGGAAATAGAAAAAATCATCTGCGTACGTTGCAATTATGGTCTCAGAGTTTGTATGCCATGCTTTACACAATTTATAGTAACGGAGAAAGTATTAATCCTTGTGGAACTCCTTCTAAGATTTTCTTTTGAATATTATGTTATATATCGATATTAATATCATATATAATCATATGATATTATTATATTATATACATTATAAGATTTTGCCTGAATAATTGTCTATTCACAAAATCAGAAATATAAGAAAAACTAAGTTAATAGTTGAGTTGCATTGATAATCGTAGCAGTTTAAAGCTACTAAACCCAAACAAACAAACTACATTAAATGCCCATAAAAATGCTCCTGCATATATGTTACTATTAGTATTTCATCTCATACAGCATTAGAACATAATTTTACATAAAGTTTCTTCCTTTGTTAATCATATATTTGTGGGAGAACGGGCTGATGATGGGCCTCAGACACAACAGGACATCACGGCTCTGGAGATTATACGTAAAAGGAAGAAATCTGGATAATCCCTAACTGGACCTAAGGTGTTATTTGATAGGCGTGGGGGGAGGGGAAAAGGACGGCTCCATAACGAGTTCGCATCCCTCAATCAGGGACCATTTTCTTCGGCAACCTCAGTTCGTATTAGCCGAAAGCACGTAGCTTCTAACGACAGGATCGTGCCTCCACTCGGTCCCATGATGTATATAATTTATTATTAGTGGAAAATAGTCATTACAAAAAATAAAAACAAGACTAAATTACATAAGGTGTTATAATTTGTCCAAAATTTTAGGTGAGAGAAAAACGGCAATTATGAGCTATACTACTATCTGCCCAAAGGATCTCCAAGGCTCACACTTGGCCGTTTAAGGCTAACCTTTCGATGCCGCTAATATGGATAGTCGAGTTGTAATCTCCAGAATTTTACAGGTCTTGGCTATGGAACTGGCTTTGACTCGATAGCCTTCCTAATAAGACGGATCCATGATTAGGTTCTTGGTACATATGAAAGAACGGTTCAATAATTATCAGCAAGCAACAGTAACTAGTTCCTATCACGAGTTAATGATGAAATACATGAAATATAGCATTGGTGGTAGAGAATAAGTTAACTTCTTACAACTGTTGTTTAATAAAAATTTTGACATCCCCCGGAATAAGCTGTTACTCCAAATTCCTAGCATTTCAGCGCACGACATTAAAGGTTTGAACAGTAATGGTATAAAAAAATGTTTTCATTATATATTCGTTATAGATTATTATTCCAGCATATTATTATAAACCTTATTTTTGTCACTAATTAATTTAAAAGTAAAATTGTTAGTGCATATTGAATTCATACTAATTTATTTTATAATTATAATTTATTTATTATATATAATATAATATTTTTATAATTATATATATATAATGTTTATGTATATTATATTATATATGTATGTTTATGTATATTATATGTATATATATATATATATTATATATGTATATATATATATATATATTATATATGTATGTTGTATGTTATATATGTATGTAAGTATATATATATATATTATATATGTATGTTTATGTATATTATATGTATATTATAATTATATATATATAATTATGTATAATGTTTATGAATGAAATGACATTAATTAAGATTCTGCATCCTCAAAAAATTTTAGGCGTGCAGTGAAATTTATTTGTAAATTATAGCCGATGTCTAGCGGCACTGTGGACTCGCACCATTGTGTGCCGGATTGAATAAAGGCTAACTTATCCAGCGAAAATTCAGCTGGTTGGAATTTAATGCTGTCACTAATGTTAGAGAAGCATGCCGGCTAAATTAATACTTTCAGTATAAACACTTCAAATTAACGCCCGGATTTACACTTCAGATTATGATAGACAGAACATTTTCCTCCATTCACTGTATAAGATAAACATCTTATACTAAATTAATATGATGTAAATTATCTAAATTTTGACTGATTTTTTTTTTTAAGTTTATAGTTAATGGTTATATAAAAATTTTTTTTTTCTCATATTTTTAGAGCGTAATGGAAAGAATACTTAAAAAAAAAATTGAAGAAGAAAAATAGAATATTTTACTTCAACCATAGATATAACCGTCATTGAGATCCAAAGAAGACATCGTTGTGAATTACACGATAGGAACATTAAAATTAAAATTAAATATTTTCTATCTACCATTAAAAGAATGAGTATTGTTATATTCTATGTATAGGTTTTTAACTGTAAAAACATATTGAATAACAAATTCTAAATTACAACTTTCTAATTTACAAACTGTATTAAAATCAACAACTTAAATTTTGATGATACTTTGGATGGTTTACATAACAGCCAACTACTTTACCCAAGATTGCCCAAGGGTTCAAGCTAAAGCAGATGGCGCTAGGATTTTTTAATGGGAGTAAAAATACCCTCGGCTATAACATCCTTCGGAGAGAGCGTAAAATTGAGGTCCCGAACCTTTACGATGTCAGGTACTCGTTAAAGATCCCTACCCTTATTAAAATTTTGTTTGTTATATTTATTGAATGTAATAATACATCTTGCCACAATCAAGGGTATTTCTATTAGAGCTCGAAGAACTCATTCACTCAAAAATATAAAAATATACATAAATACAAACGATAAAGATGCATATTCCATACATATGTACTCTATATTCGTATTTATAAATGGATAGGGAAATTTTACAATAGGATAGCATCGTCCAATAAGCCACAGTAGCATTATCTGAGGTTAAATAAGTCAATAACAACATGCCTATTGCCATTGAATGAAGCCTATTATATTATTTTTAAATAAAAAAGATATGCCACGGAATCTGCCCAAAATTCGATTCCCGGCCGTGGCCAATCGTTTCTTTTCTAACACATTTATTAAAAAAAAACAAAAATTATGTAAAAAAAAAAATAAATAAAAAAAAAAAAAAGGATATTATAATATAGCACATTGATATTTTGCCAATGACGATGTTTTTATAGTTATAGTGGAACCTAGGATCTTACAATATTAAAACTAAAATTTTGAATACTTCATGTAAGTGGATATCCTTATCACTTCATACCTACTGCTAAAATCCTATGTCTCTTACAACTTCTCCCGTGAATAAAGACCGCAATCGAAACCTCAGCGGAGATAAGTTCCGGGGAACTGGAAACAAATAAGCTTTTGAAATAACCCCCTCAGCTTACACCTGTAGGTCGGCAGTCGGGACAAAAGAGGGCCTTAAATGGGGTAAAAGTTGAGGGATGGTTGGGGGTGGGGGAACTCCGGGCGTCAGTGTCGGATCGTTCCATTGGAAGTTTAAATAATGAAATTAGTTAATTAAGGAGCTTTGGGGGATTACCAAGGCTGAAACGGAAGTTGGCCGCCTTAGCCGTTAAGCTAGGGATTGAGGAGGATGGGAATCCTGCCTTGTAAGGGCTCCTTCTTCTAATGAATATTTGATCGGAGGAATTCCTAACCTAGTTCGTCCCGAATACTTTCTTCAGCCAATCCTTGGGCTCAATGGCGATTCAAGTAGTAGCGTCGAGAGCCTGGAACTTTCAAATTACCCACTAAAAAGCTCCTATAGAATTTTACGAGATAATTAGTTTTTGTATTGCCCTTAATCTGATTTCGCTCTCTTCAATAATTTCAATTAGTTATAAAGAATTTCAGCCGATTGTATTGGAAATTTTATAATTGGTGTAATCTGTATAATTTATACCTGTGAAATACTTATAAAGGTATATTCTGATTAATATCAATTTTACTCAAATCTAATTTCAAGTGTTGAAGATGAGAAAGTCGAGGTAATCAATCATTATATTATAAACCAGCCCTCCCTCATTAATTATCACCAACCAGGCTACACCAGAACATTAATTTTATTTCGTTAATAGTTAAAAGAACATTAATTTTTTCCTGCTCTTTGTCTTAAATTATTAATATTAACAACATATAAATATAACCGATATTTAGAAAAATAGAGCAACAATTCAATTGCTACCTATGTTAATTAATTTACTTAATAGACTATCTTCGCATTCAGAGCCGAAAAATAAGGCTATCCACTAAAAAGATTTATGAAGAGGGGTATGCTATAAAGCAAATCGGAGCACTATTAGATACTACTTAGTCTCTGTCTGTTTTCGTTTATAATTGAATTTAAATTTTGAACCATTTCTATAGATGAAAAATAGCATTCCTTGCTTTTCTATATTTTTCATTATATTGATTTTTATTTAATATATATGTATGTATATCATTAAATTAAATTTTAGACACGGACTGATGTCCTTTGCAAATTATTTGCATCGGCCAACTAGAAAAAATGTAACAATGATTATGACCAAATTTTGGTGTCCCCGGACTATGTCACCGAGTACAAACAGCAGTTTTTTTTTTAAAGAAAACTAGGTGAACTCCCTATTCCAACGATATAGAACGATTAGAATTTTACCAAATCGTTCTGAATCACCCAAACATTTGATAAAGTCTGGCACCAGGGAATCCTCTTCACACTATAATTCACTCACAATGTTGTGATAAGCAAATAGATGAAAGGTTTTTATCGATCCGGCAGGGCACATAGATTTCTTTTTTTCAAACACTCTTAGCAGGAATTCTGCAAGGGTCAATAATTGCTCCCTTATTCTACTATACGTATACACAACAATTTCAGATTAATAATTCTCTCTCATTATATTAGTAATCTTAGTTAATTAGGTCAGTCTTTATAAAAATATTTTCGTTCTTGTTCTGAAGTTCTTCTGGTATCTTAGCAGTATCCGAGATGTATGGGAAGCCCAATTATTTTCGTAATAAGGCGTTGGTCAAGAAGGAAAGTTCGTCTACTATTCTTTGAGATAGTCGAGGTTGAAATACATAAGGTTTCTGTGTGTCAGATATTTTTCAGAAGTAACCAATAGCTCTATTCCCTATTTCTATAACCTTTTAGAGGTACTTTTTAAATGTTTAGTGTATTGGTAAGAGATAATTTACCTGTAGACTTTCATGTAATCTGGATAATACCTATTCAAAATCGTCTATTGAGTCATAAAAATATCAAGTTGAAAAAATACACAATTAATTAAATATCACTACCAATTAATTAGCTAAAAAAAGCTATTACCAAAAAATAAAAAAAAAATAAAGAAAAACTCCACAAAAACATATATAAAATCTACTCCGATCTTTTCTTTTCTATGCCTAAATTCTGAATATTTTATTTTGTGTTTTTTTTTTCCTGTGACATTTCGCAGCTTTTTACTTTCACTTACCTATATATGAAATATATAGTAAGTGGAAGTATTGCGATCGTGAAAATTTTCGACTTCCGGTTTTCAACGGAAATACACGTTTTGGGGTCCCCTGAGTGAAAATAACCAAGTCCCGCGAAATGGTCTGTGTGTGTGTCTGTGTGTGTGTGTGTGTGTGAACAGACTAGCTCAAAAACTATATACCGTGCGAACCTGAAATTGGGTATTTAGAGTATGTATATGCCCGCGATGTGACAGCAAAAATTTCATCAAATTTGCTCAAAGGGAGGGGGTACTTTACTTAATAACTTTTTAAGTTTTTTTCGATTTTCTCAAAAACGGCTCTAACGATTTTGATTAAACTGAGTATTTCATCTATTGATATGCCCGAGATATGACTGTAAAAATTTCATCAAAATTGATCAACCTGAGGGGGGACTTTACTTAATAAATTTTGTATCATTTCCACGTGTTTTTTTTATTTACTCAATAACGGTTTTAACGATTTTGATCAAACTTGGTATTTGATGTATTTATATGCCCGAGATATGACTGTAAAAATTTCATCAAAATTGATCAACAGGAGGGGGGACTTTACTTAATAAATGTTGTCCAATTTTTACCTTTTTGATCGATTATCTCAAAAACGGCTTTAACTATTTTTATCAAATTCTTTATGTTTAATGAAAATTAGTTGTTATTTAATATCAGGTAAGCTTTATCATTATTAAAATGTTCTGAGGGGGCTTAAATGGGGAAGGGGCTTTTTTTGTTTTTCTATAAAGTACCTTTGTTTTAGTTTATATTGGGAAATTAACTGTCTCTCATCACGCTTAAAAATAAGAAACGGCTAAATATGATATATGAAGAGAATCAAGTAAACATATACAGGAGAAAAAAAGAAAAATATTCCGTCAACTCATAAAACACCTTGAGCTCACGCATGCGCCGTACGCCTTTAATGACAAACCAATGCGTTATAATTAAACTGTTCTGTTCATTTGATAAGTGGCAATTAACAAAACGCATTAATTTCTAATCTAAGTAAGTTGGTAAGTAAAAGTTGTGTGTTGCGCGCACGCACCAGATTTTTTTTATATGGATATACACTTCTACTCTTCAAATCTTTTATTGTTTCTGTACATTTCTTTATTAATTCTACTTATTGTAGCCTATATAAGGCTCGGAATGTTTTCTTTGTTGAAAAGTTCAATAATGAACACTATTTGGATTATTAAAACTTTTGTGACTGGAGCAACAACGTTTAGAAAGCGGTTTTGTTCGGCTATGGCGTTCCGAAAATAAAAGTGGGGGTGGAAAATAAATTGAAGAAAAGGAAGGTTAAGAAAGAAGGGAAACTGAGGGACCCTAGGACAGATTAAAAGGAAATAAGGAAAGAAAGAAAGTAATAAAATGGACGGACTCAGAGCGGTAAGTGTCAAAAGCTTTTGTGCCCTAGCCCTAATGTAAAGAGCCTTTGTCAGGGCATTAATTAAACTTGCCAACTGTGTCCTCCTCCCGTATTAAAGCAGATTAATAGACATTTCCTCCAATTGATATTTGTTCAACACAATTGGATCACAATCTTTTTCAGGGTCACTTCCGAATCCAGGTTTATATTCATTTAGTCTGTTTCAGACTAATAATAGTTTTTTTTTTTTAACAGTTATATCGTTTTTGTTTTTATTTCATAAAAAACTTACATTATATTATATTGATGATATAATGTATGTTATAATAAATGTAATATATTCAATTACTCAAAATTGATACCACCTCAGATAATTTCAAAGTTGGTACCTCCAAGTTATAAAGGAATCACAGATAAAGATCTAATATTCATGTTCATTTCAAGGTAATTTCACTACTTTAAAAATGTTATGATTTCTGGGAATTTAAATTTTTTGATGGAGCTGGTTTTGAAAACCTGCGAAATTAAACACCATTATCAATTAAGTACACTTAACAATAATATTTGGATTAACAGATACCTTTATAAACAGGTTACATTTTTAATTAGTAAAGAAAAATACACCAACTTGTTTTTAGGTTTAATATGAAAATATAACGTCAACTTACAAAAAAAAAAAAACAAGATCAGTTTATGACAATTTAATAGACCAAAATTTGAAAGAGTTCTTTAGATAAAACCGATCGGTTAGTACTGAATGAAACAATAATCTGTTAAACCGATGAATGATTTAATAAAGGAAGTACGTTTGGATGGAACTGTTATAGCGACAAACGTTAAATACTTTCAATACAATGTTCAGAGTGAAGGAGCTTGCGCTGCTGTCAGATCCTTGCTGGTTGGCAGTGTGATATATTGTATCGAAAACAGTAAGTAATGTAGAAAAAAAAGCATTTCAGAATAATATGGACGGAAGTAGTTCTGAAATTACATGTCATGTATATATATAATAATCCCAAATAAAATAATAATCCAAAATTTTAGTTGATGTGAAATTAAAACATGATCAAACATATTTTTTTTTTCCTCATACCTTAATTCGAAATGTACAATGAAAATAAAGAAATGTGATAGCAAGAAAATATTTACTCGTGTTTAAGGCATAAAGAAAGATAGAACTCAAAAGCACCCCTTCCCTGACTTTTTCTGTACGACAGGAAGACTTTAGTCTACGCCTTGATAAATTATAATTTTGAAACAGAAGGAAAATTATGAAACATATATCTTATAATTATTAACTGACTTTTGTTGTAAAGAAATCGAAGATACATGTTTGAGTAGCTTAATCTTCATTCCTACTATTTTATTTTTTAATAAATATTTTGACTTATCGAGAAAAAAAAACTTATGTCCATGTGAACAATAGGACACAAGATCCATTTCCCTTATTTTTTATGTTCGCATTGTTCATTATGAAAAAAAGAGTAAAAATTCCCTATGTAACTCTCGACAGTTTTAAAGTCTTTACGCCTTTATAAAAAATAATTTTAAAACAGAAGAAAAATTAGAAATAATATATCTTAAATGAGTTATATTGTAAAGAAATCGAATACACGCATCTATGAGTAGCGTAATGTTCATTCCCAATACATTATTTTATTAAAAATATTTTGACTTATCGAAAAAAAGAAACTAAAATGTCCATGTGGACAATAGGCCAAATGATTGTATGACATAAAATCCGTAAAAAATACGTTCCTGAAAGAATTTCGCGCGTACAAAACTTAGAAGGCAGCTTTTATCAGACAAGCTGTGAAACCAATCTCCAAGCTATAGCTTTTACACCTACACTCCCTCTCTGTTTCCCTTTTTATAAGAATCCATGCATTCTCGCGATGTATCAGGAAAGAAATGATGGAATAGTGAAAATTGAGTTATTCTGAAAACAAAAAATTATGTTAACGTTAAGGTTGAAAATGAACATAAATATACATTATAAATACGAATGTTTTTATTTTTTTATGTTTTGTTGGCTTCATTGTACCATTGTATGTATTGCTTTTACTCATTGTATATATATATATATATATATTTTTTTTTTTTTTGTTTATTTGGAGCTATTATAACCTTTTATTGCCTAACACTGAAGTTATTAAGTCACCGCTGGTAACTTACGAGGCTACATTAAATACTAATGCAATAACACACAGAGTCAACAGCCATCATACATCAGGGTAATAAATGTCCCTTCCTTGAGATGGTTAAAATACATTGCTTACCTAGGCAGGGCTCAAAACCCCAAAGAGCTGAATTATGTAAGGTCGAGGCGATTACAATCTTGACGAAATTAATCATAGAAGGGTTTGCGGGGCGGTAGGGACAGCTGGGCAATATTTTAGGACTGCTCCTTTCATCCCCTCCACTCTCATTCTTCATTTACTATCTCACTTCCCTTCCAATCCTCCCTGTTCCTTTTCTTATCCTTCTTCGTCCTTAATGTTTTAGTCCTATCTTATCCTTTATCGTCGTCTCTTCGTCTTTTCTTTATAGCCTGATAGGGTTTCATCTCCGTTCATCTCGAACAGGCAGCGGGCTCAGTGGGTGTACAGGCTTTGTAAGAGATCTTGATCCCCCACTGTATTATATCGGGAGATAAGTCAAAAGAAAAAAAATCCTATCTTATGCTTTAAAAAGAAAGTTCATAACCATATGAAAGAAAAGTTAGATTGTGTGTGTCAAAATGTCAAAATAAATTATCCGATATAAATGGCAAACAAAAAAAATACATCAACATAAAACAAAAATTATATTATAGCCACGAATTTAATGAAAACATAGAAGAATAGTCAATAAATATTGATTGAAACCTACGGAGAACTGTTTTAGTTGATACAGTTACAATATAAACGATATCAAGGACACATTTCCATTAGATAAACCTTACAATATATCCAAGAAAGTCTATTCATAACATAAAATTAGTCAATTCAGCAATTTACAATAATGATAATGATCCTTTAATTAATTTTTATTTTTAAATTGTATTTGTTTTTTCATATTAATAGTCTTATAAAATTAGTTTTTCTACTTCTTGAATTAAGTAATATTTAAACCATAATAAATGTATTGCTATAATAAGTAACTAATCAAACTCAAAAAGAAAAAAAAAACCTTCATAAACAGCCCCAAATAGAACTACATATATTACATCACTATTATTTAAGCAGCTCACATAATAAGAATAAAAACATAATAAAAATTTACTCAATTCGGTACCTAGGGATATTATACCCTAACATAATACATAATATCTATGTTTTATCACTTGTAAAAAATTAATATAAACCTTAAAATATGATATTTAAGTAACCACAGTCACGTTTAATCCTTTGTCCACTCCCGCGTTATCTTGAAAGCGGTTGATTTTCGGAGCTCAAAAATATAAAAAAGGTACGATTCCAAAGAAACTATACCACATCTCCCAACAACCTGTAAAATAAAACAAGCAATCTATCTAATCCACTTTTAAAACCTGGATTCGCGAATCGAAATTAGGATTCCTTATATTGATTATATAAATTATCGATAGTTATATTTTATTATATCAATTATCAATAGTTATATTTCATTATACAGCTATGACACCCGCAAGTCTGGCAGTCAGGTGGAGGCTCACGCGCCATAAGATAACCGTAGGTTACTCTAGTGTGAACAATACGCAAGCGCGTTAGGATAACTTCCTTTAGTTTACCTACGATGGGATTCCTTACGTCTCCATGATATCATCTTTCATTTGATATGTCATTCATTAAAATCCATAAGCTCCTAAGCTCCTAAGGGAACCGGAAAGAAATCTAAAATACCGCATTGTATAGGGTTATCAAAATTTAATATAAACATTGATGTAAATTAACGATATATAGATAATGAAAAAAGGTAATCCATGAGCTTTGCAGGAAGGTAAAAAAAAGGGTTTGTTCTAATGTTGAAATTTACACCTGCATTTACTATAACACATCAAGTAAATTCGATGATAAAAATTAAATAATAAGAAATTCATGGACAAGCGTGTTTAGTATACACCCATTGGTAGGGTTCATCTAATATATCTAACTTAAAAGGTCCCGAGGTCAACGTTCTTTTCAGACGTCTAGGAGGACTGTGAGGAATAGGTACAGAGGTAAGCGAGATTAGAAATAAGTGGGTTTGGATGGTTCGGGAGTTTATTATGAAAGGAATGGTATCTGGATCGGGCCATATCAGCAATCATAGACAATTAGGCTTTAAATCAGTAATTTCCATGTAGGAATCGTCAATCAATTGATACTAAGTTTTACTCATCATTATTATTTTTAAATATCCGTAATTAAATCAGGTTTATTGAAATCTTTAGATTTAACGTCATACTCCGGGCTGCGTACTTATATGTTATATTTTCGGGATGCGTATATTTTGTTATGGTCCAAGAATATTGATTTGGACTGTAACGAGACATGTATGTATATTATATGATGTAACCAGTCCAATATTTCTTACCGAGGGGCTTGATTGGGCCGAAACAAGATCAATCACGCATAGGACATGAAGAGCTTTCATTCAATATTAATTTGAAGACATCAATAAGGGGATGATTCGATATGCATACGCGCCAAGTACAAATGGAACTAATCCGGAGGGTCCAGGGGTGAGAGTGACTCAGAGGATTCTTGGCCTCACTCTCCACCTATAAATCAGGGGCTGCCTTGTCTTCCCTGACAAATTGCCGCCTGTCAGAAAAATTAAACCGCCGGGTATCCTCTCAGGATATTGATAACGAAAAATATTGTTAGTCCGCTCTGGAGAAAATATCATGAATCAGAAGAAATCTCATCTTTATTAATGCCCTTCCTTCCTATTTTGCTGCAGTATAAACAATTCTTGTTCCTATGGTGATGAAATTTGTCAACATTTTATCGAATAAAAACCCACAGAGATGATCTCGTCGTCACCTTTATAAATAACAAATTAGTTAGAATTATTGATTACTTTAATTTATATAAAAAATCTAGAGCGATGCAGGACCTTCACTTACCAACCTGCTTGGATAAGACCCGACGTGTTTTGATAATTATGTAAACGCAATTTAGAAAATTCATAATAAAATAGCTTTACCCTCATTTATTTACTTATTTTTGTTTGTTATCCTCCATAAGGCATAGAGTATAATAACTATTGCAAAACTTGAAAGTCTTCAGTAATTTCCGATTCATGTTTGTTTATTTCTTTTTTTAAGGAAATAAAAAACCTAATTTTATCAATAGTTGAATTTTCTTTTGTTTTGTGGAAATATATTGGGGATAAAGATCGACAGAAGAGGTATTTACGGCGGGTGTAAAATTGGAACTTGGCTTTCCATTTTAAATCTCCTTCCAGAAACTAACGAAGATGATTTTCGACAATTCTTAGCGCAATAACCACCTTTTATTTCATTTATTTATTATGGAACTAAAGTTTTTAAGTAAAATATAATTATTAAGAATTATAATGCCATTTAAGCCCCATAGTAATATTTCAATGATTATGAAACCTATCTGATAATAAAGATTACTCGATTCTCGTTAAATATGACCAGTTTAATCAACATTGTTCAAATTTTGAATAAAAAATGTGATAAAATTTATGAATTAAAGAATTTAAGAATGAAAGAATGAATTAAATGAATTTAACTCCTCTTTTCCCAATTTTGATGAAATTTTTGCTGTAACACCACGCAGACCTTTTCGCCGGACTTGTATATTTGGACTTCGGGGACCCCAAAACGTGTATTTCTGTTGAAATCCGGAAGTCGAAATTATTCCCGATCGCTATATTTTCCCATACTATAATATAGTTCATATATAGATAAGTGAAAGCAAAAAAATAAATAATCATATTACTCATTTAATAACAATAAACAGAACTAATTGGCTGTGCGCATAATTTGCACATTGATAAATAACCCGGTACCCCCTCCAATTGATCAATTTTGATGAAATTTTGACTGTCATATCGCGGGCACTTACACACATCAAATATCAAGTTTAATCAAAATCTTTAGAGCCGTTCTTGAGAAAATCGAAGAAAACGCAAAAATTAGACAAAATTCTTTAAGTAAAGTACCCCCTTCGTTTGATTAAAGTATTACTATACCATATATAGTAGTGTTCATATCGAAAAATGTAAGATAAACCTTAATAAGATAGAAATTATAAAAATGAAATATAATATTACGGAATGGTTAGTAATTGATGGATAAATGATGATTAAAGAATAATGATAAGATGTATGTTATAAAGGGTTTTACACTAGAAGAATGAATGACTATTAGACTGAAAACTAATTTTATTTGGTTTATATTTTTTATATTATATTTTATATTTTTTATTTGGTTTTATTAGTCTAATAGTCATTATGAAAATTAATTTATATATATGTTTTTTTTGTATTTACGATATCAGCAAAACATTTTTATTTTTTAAAAACTATATTTTTTTAAAAAAAACTTTATATTTTTTATAAAAAAACTTAATATTTTTAAATAACTTAATATTTTTTAAATAAACTTAATATTTTTTAAACATTAAAAACTTAATATTTTTTTATAAAAAAACTTTATTTTAAAAAAAAAATTATAAAAAAACTTTATAAACTTTTTTTTTTAAAAACTTTACATTTTTAAAAAAAATATAACTCAATACCCAGCAAAACTTTGATAGGTATTGAGTTACATTTTTTTTTCCTTTTCTCCATAGCTCTTCCCGCTCCTGTGGTTTTTTGCCGTATCAGACTATTTTTCCAGACTGTAAGGAAACGACATCTGGTCATTATTAACTTATTTACAGACTGTGTTTGAACTTTATGCCATGATTCTAATATATTCCGAAAATACAGAAGAGGCGGCTATAAAATATTTTACAAACGCGTTTAAGATCATATTTACGTATCATTTAGGTACATTTACATTACGAATAAGTTTTTCATAGAAAAATAAAAGACAAAAATCCGTAGCTACTTGGCAACCTAGACAGAAAATGATTTTTAATAAATTCATTTTACCATAAAAATTATTTATGAAGCTTTAACATTAAAACCCCTAAACTAGATTATAGCTTCGGTTACGACCTAGGAGGGGTGAGCTGACGTAAATTGTGACAATGGAACAGAATGTCTATTTCCCCACAGACGAAGAAATCCAATTATCTAGCCCACACAGACGGGGATGGATGGCTGAGGTCTGTCTTAATTACCGCTAATGATGGGCAATCCGTCAGTCCCTCTGGGAATCTGCAGCCACCTTGTTTTACTGCATTGGTGTGAGGTTTAATACGAAAATTTAAAGTAAATCAATAAGCGATCTAAAGATTTTCTCCTGGAGTACCAATAAAGTATATTATACAAGGCTTTAGTAGTACTATCGATGCCTGAAAAATATATGAAAAAATCTTAGCCCGTTGTAATAAATAAAAATTTTAGAAACCATCTATGACATTGTTCATTTGATGATAGTGAAATGTGTCAACTCACGGAGTGACAGCTTGACTACCGAAGGTATAAATGCTTTTTATTGAAGCAGAAGGTCAAAGGATTTTTTTAAATCAAATTAAAAAAAAAATCTTTCGTAATTAAGTTATGGATGTGCAAACTTACATTTATTTATTTTTAAGTTCAGGTTGAAAATAAGTAAGGCGCTTGCATCCAAATGCAAGTATAATTTACATTGAACCAAAATAAGTTTAAATAATATGATGGGTTTAAATTTGGTGTGCGGTTTGCTTAAGGGACAGAATGTTATTTTAATTTATAAATTCTTTAAACATAACATATTAGTGCCCAAACGTATTTAAATCGATGTTTAAGTGTAAAGCATGTTTATCTTTCATAATTAAACTAAAAAAACATCGATGTTTTCGACATAGTTGGTTTTTCATATTCATTTATTAAAGATTCAATTGTTAGGACTTAAACATATTCATACATTGATGTCATTTCCGTAGTATATACAAGAAATCGTAATTCTTGTGAAAATTTTAAAAGATTTTGCGAGCAGCTGCATTAAATAAGTAATCCAAATATGACACTATGGTTCATATTTTATTAACTTATTTGAAGTTGAAAATTTTACAGAAACAAGAAAGGGTAGGAAAAAAAAGAGGTAATATATCCAATATAATGCCGACATCGATGTTAAAAACAACTTTGTTATTGTCAAAACCTTTGTTATTGTCCAAAACATCGATGTTAAAATATACTTGTTTTTGTCCAAAACATCGATGTTGAAAACAAGTTTGATTTTGTTAAAACCTTTGTTTTTGTCCAAAACATCGATGTTAAAACCTTTGTTTTTATCCAAAACATCGATATTAAAACATTTGTTTTGTCCAAAACATCGATATTAAAACATTTGTTCTTGTCCAAAACATCGATGATAAGAACAACTATTTATTGTTAAAACATCGATGTTAAGAGCGTATATATTGTTTTTATCTAAAACATTGAACAACATTGTTAAAACTTCGATGTTAAAACCTATTTGTTTGTCAGTGCTGTTGTTATTTTTATTATGAATATGTTGACTTTGTTGTTGCTAAAAAAAAAATAAATAATAAAAATAAAAATTAACATTGGCCCACAAACATCGATGGTTGGAAAACATCGGCTGCGTAACTTCGATGTTTTGCCCAAAACATCGATGTCGCATCCCTAGTCCACACTTGACTGCCGCATAGGATACTTTAGTCAATAACAAAACTTAACAGCCACGACTGTTGGGTATTAAGTAGGATTGTATTGTTTATTTTATTATTGTTGTATTGTCAATACTTATCCATAATGCATTGGAATAGCTCCCGTCCAATAGAGCGAAAAACATTAAGCTCAGCCGCCAATTGGCGTGAACGTGTTAAATTATGATTTTAAGCTTCTTGGCTAGAACTATTAATGTTATAATTGGTTTCTTGTGGTTCAGTCAATAAATAAGCAACTACGTTGTGGTGACTAAATTTTTCTCATAATCATGACACAATGAACAAACCGGTTGGGTTACAATTGAAAATTGAAATTTGGTTAAACCTCTGAGTTACATAGGTAAACCTTTATATTACTAAAGTTAGCAACAATAATAACAAAAATATAAATTTCTATATTTTACTTCTTTACTTTATTTATTCTATACTTTATTATCTTGAAAATGTTTACCTATGTAACGAATATAATTTTATCCCAACCTCTTTGTTCATAGTAAGCCATAATTATGGGAACAATATAGTCTTGAAAAGTTACCATAATATCGTATTTCATTATGGGCTGATGCTCAAGAAACCTAATACAACATATATATATATATATATATATATATATATATATATATATATATATGGAGAGAGAGAGAGAGAGAGAGATAGAGAGAGAGAGAGAGAGAGAGAGAGAGAGAGAGAGAGAGAGAGAGAGAGAGAGTTAGAGAGAAGTAGAAGGGGAGGGGAGTATGCAGTATATTGCTCTACCAGAATAGGCTTATTCCAATTTCGTGGAAAATCTTTAAAGTATCCAACAAACATTCCCCATCAATCATATAGCGATGTCACTAGGTAAATGGGAACATGAAAATCCACTAAGGCTGGAAAAGAAAAGCAAGATCTAAAAGAAAAGTCATAAATCAAAAAGGAAATTGGTGACTATTCGTTTGGTTAGCGGTATCAGCGCGATCTCGGTGAAGTGACTTTGCTCATCAGTTAAAATGCAGCATTAAACACGATTACCGGGGCCCGGCTCACCGCTGCTCTAAATGGCTAGGTTAATTACACCCAACGCGTGTTTAATGGCTACCTTTTACACGAAAAGCATTCATTAAACATTTAATGACAGTGAGTGGTTCTTCTGGGTCCAAAGCATTAGCCGTTCATTACCTAAATCACATAAATGTATAACAATAATCATTTGATTTTTTTATCAGTTTTTATGTATAGATTATTTTAAGAAATATTTGTATAAGGAGAAAGCTCACTAAAAAAAAAAGGTTTTTTATTCCAAAATGACTTAATAAATAATATTTTAAAAACGAAGTATTGCTCAAGGAAACGTATTCAACTAATCAAGTCATTACTTTAACACTTTATTTTTGTATCAAAAGCTTAACATTGGAATTTTAGATATCAAATTTCTTGATCATATAATTAGTGGTTTCCAAGCTAATATTTTAAAAAATTAAGGCTGGTTTACACAGGTAAGTTTTTGAATAGTATTGGGATGATTATTAACCGGTTATTAAGTGAACTAAAACATTTGCATCCCAAAATTGATTAAAAAACTTAGCCTTTCAGGCAGGTCTATTTCTTCCTTTGTTATCGCCCCTGGCGGTCAAGTTTGGTTCCAAACTTCGTTCCAAAAACTTAACCGTGTAAAAAAGCCTATATAGTGCCAACATTAACTATACCTACATTAAAAAAAAAAAAAAAAATACAGGATAATTAAAAGACATGACTTTACCTAGCAAATTTACAGATTTAATATAAATAATTAATTATAGTACTATAATAAAAATAAATAAAATATTAACTTCTTACTTATTACTTAATAAATAATATTTTATTTAATCATTCTTATTAAGTGTATTTTTATACACTGAAAATATATGTTCAGAGCTAAAAAAATGAGAATAATAAAAATGGCCTCTCAACATTTCCAGTTGTTTTACCTTGTTTTGTTTTTTCCTTCGGCAGAATAAACCCCTAAGGCAGGTTCGTGTATTCCTACATTTGACAAGTCCCATGCCAGAAGGGGCATCAAAAGACATTTCCAGCTTATTTAAAGTACAACAGATATTTTATTTTAAACATTTAACCTAATATCTTGATACTGTAGAAAAAATAATAGAACATAACGGTATAATGTTTACTTGGTTGTTTTAATATATTATATACATTATGGTAATATGAAATTCGAATGTTTCGGAATGGTGAAAATCTTCTGGTGTTGACGCATTACACATCCTTCTTACTTAGATTAGAGTTGACATATTTAGAAAAAAAAAGTTGTAAATGCCATGTGGGTACAACTATAATGTATGCCATATTGAATACATAATATTTTTCCACAATGACAATAAATGGAAGTACCTTTTATTGTACTTGACATTTTTAAATATTGGGTGTATAATATGACTGTGGAGTTTGATCCACTGTCATAATCCCTTTTTTATTTCATTTCCTTTTAGAGAGGTCTTAGAAATAAATTCGTAAAAAACCAAATGATGTAGGAACACGACTGAATAGTCAAGTTTTTCGAGAATGGGGATCTTAATGAATGATTTTTACTATAAACAATAACTTCATTTTCGAATTTTGAGTGCTTCGTTAGTTTCCAGGAAACGACCATTAAACGATGGAATATTCTGCTCAGGTAGAAACAGTTAATAATCCTTCATTTAAATCCATTGTTGGAAAATTAGTGACTAAACTAGATTGCATTTATTAAAGGTTACAGATAGTTATATATTTTTTTCGATCGGCAAACCGCCTTATCACACAGTATAAAATAGACCACTTTTTTTTCATTAATATAATTTTTTTGTTAGATTGTATTTAAATTTTAAAAGTTTCATGAGCCTCGCAGTTAGTTACCAAGAAAAGAAATAGGGACTGTCGAATAATATGAGAATAGAAATTATTATTTTTTGTGCGCATCAAATACATCTTACGCCTTTATAAACAGAATGTTATTCTTAGTTTTTCAAGGACATATTATACATACAAACCGAAAATATATACTTAGATTTTTGTGAAACTATTTTATATATTATTAAAATGGAGTGATATTAATAATTATAAATTGAATATTAAAAATTGTCCATCAATAGTTCGTTACCGGTGGAACGAATAGAAGAAAATAATATAAAAACCAGATTTTCGCTATAGTAGGTTTACGGTTGTTGTAGAACTGGAGAAAGAATCGCTCCATAACTGATTGCTTCCCGATCGGCAGGAAAAGAATAGATGGATACCATGGAAAATGATGGGAGGAGAAGGAAAACGGTTCTGGGGCCACTTGTATGGGACAAAATGGTTCGGAAAGAAAAAAAGGGAACGACCCCCTGACAATTGAATGGTCCGGGAAGTTTTACAATTTTCATACTATTTGCTTTAGTTAGTAACTACCGTAGTCTTCTTTAAATTTCCATATTAATTAAATTATAATTTAATTTTTTTAATACATAGGGTTCTTTAATTAATTTCAAAATTGATCTAAAATGAATTACTAGTCTCTAACGTAACTAGTTATGAGTATAAAATGGCATGATTTGAAGCATTGCATTTATTGAATTGATACAAACCAATAATGCTAATAAAATAAAAATCCGATAATGCGGTGAAACTCACTGGTTGCTATTAGAATGAATCTGCCTACCAGATACGCATTAAATAGATATGATCGTATTGCAAACTATGTGAACGGTAACAGAATTATTATAGTTTTTAAATTATTAATTCCAATTTTTATTTGTATTACGGATAGATAATCAATATAGTCATGGGTTTTGAGAAAACCATTCGACACATTCCTAATCCTAATCCTTTCATCATCTTGTTGCGTCGTTATTTTAAGAAATAATACTTACGAGAACCCTATGAAATACCTATAACATATAAAGTTTCTATCAAAAAACCATTAGAATCAATTTCATGTTCAAATAAAAAAATAAAATTTGCTTTGGATATAATATATTAAATATATTATTATTCACATACTATATATTCTAAGAAAATTTTATATTTTCCTATTAATTGGAAGAATGAACCTATTATCCAGTTTGGAAGCCATTGAAACCTCCTAACTACTAATGATTATCAAACTCTACATTTAGATCGACCTAATCCTATTGTTCAGTTTTCTTAAAAATTAACGTTGAGCATATTCAAAAAACTGTAATATAAATCCTACCTCCAGAAGAGAAGGAGTTTCTGAGGTGCGCCGTACTGAAATTGGGGAATTTAAAAGCTCCCGAATTCTGATACTCGTCGACTACATCGTAAAACTTTAAGTAAAAATAAGTAGTTCCCTGAACATGCTATCCCGTAAATTTCGAAAGTATTCCTGCGTTGCCTTTCTTATCGATATGTAATGAATACTCTCCTGTACAAAACTCGAATTCCATGACCAGAGCGTAGAGTGTGGAGCAGACATTCAAGAACACTGCTAAAATGGAGTGTAGACAAGGAACATGTGTGGCGGCCTATGTGTAGTCCCTGGGAGATTTGTTTCACAACTCCTCCAAACTCCACTAGCCTTACAACTAACAGCGCCTTACTTAACAACTTTCTTCTACCGGCTACAGTTCCTCTCCGCTTGCACAGTCAACTTACTTCTTTAGTTTTGTTTCATCAATAGGTATCGGAACTATTAAAGGATTAGGGTAGTTGTTAACGTCCAAGCTTAGAAATTTCTTTAGAAAATATAACCGAATATTTGCGAGCTTAGTCTTTCTCTATAGTTTGGAAGAATCTTATTATACTAGTACCGGTATCATCTTGTTTCATAAAGAGTAACCTCCAATCATCTTGTTTCAAGGTAACCTCCAAAAATAAAAGCAATAGGATATACATTGTCAGGTATGACCAAATTCTACAATTTTTAACAAAAAGAGAATATTAATCAATAAAAATGTATAACTGGATATGGTAAATTCTTATGTAATTTATTTGAAGCCATTATTTTTCGAAACATATTAAATTTTCAGTGAGGATTCATATATATATGAATATTTTCCTGAAAGATTACCGAAACTTTAAGAGTCTTAGAATGAAATCGATTGTCTTCCTCACTGAAGATTTAAAATATGATTCGAAAAATAATGGCTTCAAATAAATTACATAAGAATTTACCATATCCAGTTATACATTTTTATTGATTAATATTCTCTTTTTGTTTAAAATTGTAGAATTTGGTCATACCTGACAATGTACATCCTATTGCTTTTATTTTTATTTATATATTTATATATATTTTATTTATTTGCGAGCAATTGACAGATTAAAGGCTGTATTTAAATCATTGATCACTATAATTATTTAGCAATAATCTCAGCCAAGTTTTCCAATGATTATATTCAGTTTATTGCGTTAGATATTCTGAATATACTAAGAAAATGTTACTTTGTCTTTTCCCGAAATTCTCTTTATAGTTGATTTATTCAATCCCCTGACAAAGTTTCCGAGCTTAGTGTGAAAATAGCTATCAAATATTTTTATACATATTGTGAAAATTACAGTTTCCTTAATATTTTGTCTAATGCCAATGAAATCAGATAATTCTCTTTTGAAACTTCACAAAATCATTTGAATATTTATCGTTAATTTATTAAAAGAAATAACTACAAAATGCTTTGTTGGAATTAGATCAGAATGGATTTGATGGAAAGTTAAATTGGAAATAGATTTTGATATAACAACTTAATTTTGAATATAAGTAAATATACCAGAGGCTCAATGCTTCTCAAATGTATGAGAATTACCGACTTGTATAGCCATGAATGATAGACATCATAACTATTTCATTTCCTTTTTATATTACTATACATTTTCATTCAAATATGAAACTGCTGCGCATTTATTCTGGCAGGGAGAAGTGGATTTACATATTGTTTGTCAAGGCAAACGAGCATATAATGAATAATGCCTCATAAACAAACAACAGCAGAACAATAGAAGCCATGTGCAAAAAAAAGTAAAAAAAATAACCATGCTTCCCCATGGTCATCTCATCGTTTGTCATTGCATATGGCCATCACATCTGCTGATTGTCGATATATTGTTGACAGGCCCGGATATACGAATGAAGTTAAAAAAAAAAAAAAATTGTAAAAGTGTCGGGACATAAAACTTCATTTTTCTATTCTTGTATTATGAAAAACAATAGAATAAATTTTCTAAGAAGGAGGATTTAATTATTTTTTTATTATATGTATTATATATATATATATATATATATATATATATATATATATATATATATATATATATATATATATGTATGTATTATATATATATATATATATTTTTTTTTTCTCTTTTTTTTTTCTCTTGCATTGTAACCCTATGCAAGAGGAGTGTTTATTTGAAACATGAGCGTATTCCGTCCGATTAGGCATATTATACGCATAAATGTACATAAGAAAGTCAGATGTATTATTGAATTGTTGTATTATTGATTACGAAGATAATACGAATATAATAACGAAGATAATAAGAAAACAAAACAAAAATTGCAATGCCTTCATATTAGAATAAACAGAATTTCGAAAGCTCTTATAGAACAGAACGATATTTAATGGTTAAAAATTAGGAAAAACTAATTTGTTTGTTTAACGTCCATTTTTATGCTACTTAGGCTAATCGGACGATGCTACAGTGGAAGTCCTAAATTTTACCGATCCAGGTATAATTAGGAGGGAAAAACTAATGAGTGGACATTGGCTTTATGCAAACAATGAATAAGTAAGCTATAAGTTAGTTAAGTACTAATACAATTAAAAAACTAATGTTTAATATAAAGCTTATACTGGTACCCTAGAAAGAACTAGGGAATGTTAATAAAGGAATTGTTTAAGATACAATACAGAAGAAAATATTAGAAACATTGATAATATTTATAATAATAAAAGTATAGTAATAAATATAATACAAAAAAGAATAAGAATAAAAGTAAGATAATAGATGAATGAGATTAAATAAAATTTTATGAAAACAAAAAAAAGTAGTTCACTATCTTCCCTCATGCCTGAAAATGCCAATATCGCAGCAGTTTATTTTCCGATTGTCGCTTAATTATGTTTTATTATTTATCTCGACGTCTTTCAGAAAATGTATTCCCTTCTTTTTAATTCTAACTTAACTGTCACTTAACATAAACTGTTTATTTTTTTAAACATTTTAGTTGCATTCTGAACATAACAGAAACCAAAAAGATGAAAATTTAAATAAGATAGTGAAAAAAATATAAAGTACATAAAAAGGCATAGTTATCAAGTTTATACATTTTTTTTTAAACCATATAGAATATTCTAATATTAAGTTTGTCTAACATTAAGTTCCTTAACCTTATTAACTTTTATAACCATACAAATAATATTGTAGTTACTTTTAGCAACCAAACCTCTTTAATACTAATAGAAATTTTAGCTTACAAAACATATTCAAAAATAATTGCTGTCTTGGTCAAGCTGGAAGAGTTCAATTTCAAACCCAGAATTTTTCCCCAACTGTTCAGATGGCGACTAGTAGCTGTATGTTAATATTTTTTGTTGAACAATTTTAATAATTCCTTAATGCACTAGGCTCAAATATGTTAAACAACATAACTAGTATGGAACGGAAAATAGTTATTTGTATTAAAAGCCTAAATATAACAATCAAATATATCTACTAGAAGGTAATTTTTGCTACCCGAATTCGATCATTATTATTTATATTACAGCGCACCACTCAGTGAGAGATCATTATACTTAATAAAACCAACAAGCATTGAAGATCGATTTAAATTTGTATGCATAAATCAAGAATATTTTTTAAAATAAATTAAAATATGATAATTTTATATAAAGAATCATCAGAGATTAGTCACGAGCTTCTTTATATTAATTCGAATATTTAGGTGTTTTTTTTTTAACTCATGTATATTATTAAAATATAATCATACATGGTAAAAAATGAAGCCCTAATTGTTCTGGGGTAGGGTTGGGATCCGGTGTTGGACACGTCTTGTGCGAAGGTATAATCCGGATGATCCTGGAGTGGGACTTAATACGAACCCTGTTTAATTACCCAGCACTAATGGATATAAGAAGACCTCTGACCGCGTGATACCTTCTCCACGCTTGTCTTACTGTTAATGTTTTAGTTGCCTATGCTTGTCACTACAATATTTTAATTTTTTTTCTCTTAATTTACTAACTAGACTAAACCCCCCCCCCCCCCTAACTATTTGGATTTCTATCATTAAAAATATCCTAAATTTTTGTTGACTTTTGTTAATCAACAATCATACTGTTTGAATATCATAGTTTAGCATTAGGGTAAAGTTTCGTTATAAATGTTTTAGAATTTTTTTTTCTAGTTATTAAATATTTAATGGTCATAATCTAGATCTATATAGAATTCTTGCGTAATGTAAAATATTCTGATGAAAATTACTTCCTTAAATTCACTATACCAAAAAAGAGGCAACATACCTCAGTTACTATTAATTACCTGTTAATTGATGATTAATAAGTTATTAATTATGTAAGCTGTCAGTTTACTTGATTACTTATGTTTTTTTTTATTCAAACTCTTGAATGTATTTTTATAAATCATGTCAGCTTATTTTATTCCTCAACTTCTTCTCCTTTCTGATCCGCGAGCGGAATTTCCGTACTTTATATTCATATAGAAAAACTCTTCTGATACACAACGTGCATTTTAAGAATGTTTTGTTTCTGTTTAATGTTTTGGAAGTCAGTCTGACAGCTAGTTTTAATTTTAGTTATTCACTTACTACTACTGTCCTTCTTTTGCAACTACGTTTGTTTAAAAATAATGATAAAAATTAATCAAAATTAGAAAAAAAAAAACCTTTACATTACTTTAAAGCTTCTTGATGCCTGCATTTTTTCAGTATTAAAAAATATTTTTTGATTAAACGAGTTAACAAGTTCTATCATTTTTTTTTTATTTGCCAACAAAAAGTGCTTAACGGCCATTATTATCAGGCTCTTATTATATTTTTTTTTACAAACCAGATACCCAGTCTTTATGAACTATTGTGCTCCTTCTATATATTTTCAATAAATAACAGCTCCTAGTTGAGAAATAGACCATACTTTTATAGAAACATTTGTTGGAAATTCGGTGTAGAATTCCTGGTATTTCTTGATATGTATTTGCTTAAAATACCTGCACCATACATGCATTAAGCAGGTTTTGAAGTAAATTACAAATTTGTTGTACAATACGCGAATTATCGGAGAAAAAACTATGTTTGTAAAAAAATTTAAAATTCCATTTTTATTTTTTCTGCTCTTCTTCTACTACTACTCACACTACCAATCTTTTGGTAGCGCATAGACAGGTAAAATTTATCTCACAACTGTTCGGTGACCCTTTCCCATTAATTATTTTAATGAATACCTATTTGACCTTATTACATCACTTGATGGTCATACAATACTTTTATGTTAATTAGAATTAAAATTTTGTGAAATCAAGAATTCAAGCTATGACTTTACCGTGGGCGATCTCAATTTTTACCAATTTGCCCTCTCATCAAAAGTATAATCCGTTATTAAAGAAGCCGTTTTCATTAAGGACTTTTGTGGAAACATTCTTGATATAATGGATTCCGCCGGACCCCCTTATCAAAATATACATAAACTTCCCTCTCCGAGGCGCCAAACTTTCCACGGCAGATTCCTGGCCATTTCTCAGCCCGGCCTAGTCCAACTTATAACAACCCCTTAAAACTTGCTTTTCATCCCCCACCCCCTTCCTACCCGACAAAGTGTATTATAAAGAAACAAATTGAGGGCCTTTATGACCTTTCTTCCTACAACAATGGAGTGTAACCTGTAGCATGGTGTATTTATATTCTGTTTCATCTGCCCGTTGGTTTGCACCTCAAATGTGATTGTTGTTAATTCATCAAATTTATTATAAAATATCGAAATTATTTTCTTATAACCAATCTCCTATAAATTTTATTTTTTATTTTATTTCTCAATATAGAAGTTTCTCATACATAATTTCGACAGTCCAAGAAAAACTTGTTTATTTCATAATAATATATTTAGTCCTCATTTCTTTCTTCTTTTTTTTTTTTTTGAGGGAGGAGGGTATTTTATTGCGTTATTGTTTCCTACCACAATGAATTCTTAATGTTCAACTCTTTTGTATTTTTGACTTAATAAACTCTGAACATAGTACAACTATCCTTTGATGTGGATTAGGTTCTAATTACAATTAATTGTTTAATAGTGGATTAATTACTATCATTATAGATTAATTACTGATAGTAAAATTATCCTTTACTTTAAGTTCAAAATATTTTTTAATTGTATGAGGTAATATACCGGAGCTCTGGCAATGGCCAGATACTACGCTCATGTCAGGTGTGCTTGTGGCTATTGCGCCCTCGCTCAGCCTCCATTGGCTTTAACGCCAGTGATGCGGCTGAGAGAAGCGCGGGAATCTCTTGAGACTTGCTTTTCCCTCCTCCGTGGGAAAAGCCTGCCCTGGGGGTTCTCCAGCAGGTTGTAAATAGTGTAGGAAAGTGCTTAAGATGCTTGTTTTTCTTTACTTGGGTTGTTTACTTTTATTTTATTTACTTATTTTTTGATATTTTTACTTATATTTTGTTTTGTAAATAAAGTGTGAACGCGTTCCATCAGCAATATTACCAGTGTCTCGAAATGAGACAAAATGTAATAATACCAATAAAGATTTGTAAAAAAAAAAAAAAAAAAAAATTTATGAGGTAGGTTAGAACGTATTGTATTGACACGTGTCAGAATTTCTTTTTCTGTACTGAAGTCCCTGTAATAATTCCGAGTACCGTGATTAAAAAAAATATGTATTATTCACCGCTTTCCATTTAATTTATAATTTATTATTTATTTATTATTTATAATGCTATTTCATTAACATCATTATTTGGAAGTTAAGTGGAAAACATTATTCATCATGTTTCTAGTGATGTATAATATAATCAACTGTCATATCAAATATTTTCTCAGTTTACCTTTTACAACTGAATATAAAATACTTATATTTTTTTCCTTATTGTTTTAAACGATCAGAAAATCCCAAGTTTTCATTTCTAATTATTTTATATTGTAGAAAGCAATAGTTTTAGTTTAAATTTATATGTATAGTTATAATTATTATAATATATTAATAAATATATAATTTATAACTTTTTATAATTTATATTAAGAAAAATCCATGAACATTGTATTTATATCATATATAAACATTTTTTCGATTACATCGATTCCATCCCTATAAATTTTCAGCTTAAGGGGTGAATCATTATTTTCAAATAGTGATTATAAGGAACTATATAATTTGGTGAGAACGACAATATCTTTACAACTGCCAATCGAATATGGAAACAAAACGTTTTAAAACAAACGTTATTACAAACTTCCTTAGTAGCAAAGGATTAATTATTTATCTAAGTCAGTTTTCATATTTTCTAAAAAAAAATGAAAGAAATACGGTTTCTTTCTAAACGTTCAGTTTGGTCCTCTGAATCTGAACCTAAGAACTATTTACCTACCAGAAAATAAGTTATCTTTCCTGAAATAATAAAGTAAAAAGGAAAAGGCACTGAGTAGCACTAACTTACACGTTTTGAATAAATTTCAATCTGTCCTATAAATTATATCAATTTATCATGCTTTTCGGCTGATTTAATTTATAAGGAGCATTAAGGATTGGATGGTAGAAAGATTTTATGATTTTGGCCAACCCTCTAAGCCCAACTCCATAATTTCGTATTGGTCTTATTATATTTTTATAGATATTATGGTTAGTTTGAAGCTCTGAGTTATTGACTGATATATATATATGTGTGTGTCATTTTCCTATTAATTACAAGGACAGCTTAATATTTTAAGTCCCCAATAGAGCTTGAATTAGAAGTGGCGAAGGAATCAAACAAAACTCTGGGGCACTCATTAAACACGTTGCCCACCGTTTTGCGTTGTCTTTAATTTCATGATTGAGAAATGTTTTTTTTTTTAATTTTCAAACTTTGGATCAGTGGAGATCGAGGGGAAAGAATTATTTTGATTGATAAATAAAATCTCAAAAATAGTGTTTCACTCTAAATGTCTTCCGAAAAGAAGAATTGGTAATTCTCATAAATAACAAGTTACTAAAAATATTTAATCTTTAAGTAAGGGGTACATGACCATTTCCCACACTAATAAAGTTGTGATTTCTTAATAAGAAATAAGAGCTCACTGGTATTTTTTTTATTTTATTCACTTCTCATGATTGACTCCCCAGGTTACTTCCGCTAGTTATAAGCAAAATCCAATATCCATTAATGTATTACATTTAAATTTTAATGTTCTATGTAATTTTAATTAGTTTTATATATTTATCTCTCTGGTGTTGAGCAGGCTTCAATGAACTGGTAACGATTAGAAAGGGGACAAACAACTAACTGCATGTTTGAGTGTGAATATGGCTAAGTCACCTTAGTACTAGCTGTAGAGAAACAATATATTATAGACAAGTAGAATATATGAAGAGATCATTATAAGAGATACAATTTTTGACTTCAGCTCTTCGTATCATTTATCTCACTGGATGTCTTTTTTTTCTTTTTTAGTGGAAACAGTTCTGGTTCAGAGCAAATGGTTAATACATATTTGTTTAAAATTGATTTTTAAGTTATACAATGGGAATAAGATTAACTAGTTAATCATCTTGATATCAAACGCATCTTATAAAGACTTTACAAACAATATGTCGCACTTACAGCAATGTCTTTGAGATATCGCATCATTATATCCTGAATCGGAGGATATAGTTTGCCCTAATGGAGGTATCTTGTATCCAGCTGTAATACTCCTTATAACTGTCTTGCTACCCACATGTCTTCACCATAAGCTCCTTGTGGTCTACACTCCGCTCAGGTGTGTCATTAATACATTGACATGTCTAAACCATCTCGACACCCTTAATTCCTTGTCTAGCGAGGGTATGATTCACGGTAGAACGCTCTTTGATATTATGCTGTTAATTTGGCATAAATCTATGTGAGCAAATAATATTGACAGTTTCACTCAATCACTCATTAATTCAGAACACTTTTTACTAGCATCGTAATATGATTTAATTTTATAATAAAAATATTAATTTTTAATTTATATGTTTCCATTCGCATCAATAAAATATTTGTTATCAGTGAATTAAAGGCACTATCATTTATTCCTGGGTTCAGTTTTTTAGTGTTTCGGCTTGTGGAAATGGCAGTTATCCTTTATCAAACTTCTTTCTATTAGTGAATTAGTATGTTCAAACAGGTTATCGAGAAATATTACTGTATTAGGTTCGTATTTGTTCGTTGTATTGAAAGAAAATCTTTAATGAATTATTTATAATATTAATATTAAACTCGAAGGGCTTAAGGTGGGGCATAAATTTGAGTTATAAAATTCCAATTCAATAACTAAGAGACAAATCAAAAGAGCATCAGTGGATTGGATAATTGGAGATATACCAGTATTCTTCAAAGTGTGCTGTATAGATAGGCATGCCCTAGCATTCTTTATGTATAGCTATGCTAGTGATGTATCATGGTGCTTAAGTTTTAGTTTAAAAAATTGATAAATTTAATGTTTATAGCACAAATATGTCTGACATTTTGGTGGTTCCAAATGTGGAGAAAAGCGTGAAATGGTCTCAAGAAAGTAAGTTTTACTCTTCAATATCTGTCTGTTTAGTTCATTTTATAATTTCGGGAATGGAGTTAATAGAATAGTCCTATTCAGTTGTAGGTTCTATTTTTCTTGTGTTACCTATCGGTAAACTCCATAGTCATTCTTCTGTAAAAAGTGAATCAAAGACAAATATTCAAAGTGAATCAGTTTGAGGAATATGGAAAGTGTCTCGGGATCAAGATGGCACGTTTCGTGTCTAAGGGCATAGAATGTCGACCTTTATTATTATGATTATTGATAAGCGGCGATGAGTTGAATTTTCAATTTTATATAAGTCCATGAACTTTGCGGCTGTGGATTGTAACATCTAGTAACATTACACTGTTGGAGTTTCGGGACTTGATGGAAGTTAAGTACGATTAATAATAACGTAGGGAGTACTGCGAGGTGCATAGCTAAAGCTATGTTGACTTATTTTTACAGGAATATATTTTAAAAAATACATCTGCATAGCAATATAACAGCCTATTCTTGGGTTCTTTTATGACTCATACTAATATAAATAATGACATTGGTTGTTACTTTGGTTTTGATGGTTGTTACAGGTGGGTGGGGACCATAAGGCAGGCAAGCCACCAGCAACCCCTCAGTGATCAGAGGCCTTTGAGGGCGCCCGCTTTGCATTATTGGAGACCAATTGGGTGCCACTATAGGGCCAAGCATCCTATTCATGTGCCCATTGGCATACTCAATAGTATTCGCACCTCAAATATTTTATACTAACAATAAATTCAATCTATAATTAAGTCGATCTTTCTATCTGATATCAAGATTATTGAATTATTTTCTAGAAAGGGTATTTGAGCAATTTAATTGGGAGTACCTCTGGGGGTTTATCTGTGGGTAGACATTTAACAATAATTTTAATTCAACACAAACATTGAATTAATAAAACGACCCCTTTTTAGCTGAGAAAGTACTGGTATTGGTTTTAAATCGAAGTCGCTGGTTCTGGATAGTGCTCGCACACGGTTGCAGTAGCAGTTTTGAAAGAGCTTTTCAAAATGAAATTTTTCCAGTTTTTTGTAGGATTGAAAATTATGGGGGGGGGGGGAGTTGAAGAGGAAGGGAGTGAATGACACTCATCCTATCCCATTCGTTTCCACGAGACTACGCCCCTGCTAATTTTTTCCCCCTTGCGTACTAACTGACAGCGATGTTACTCAAATTTTCGCTACCAACACGTTTGTGTTCCGAATTCAAGAGAAGAGCTAAAAAAGAAAAAAAAAAAATTAGTGGGTTTTAAAATTTTTCTATTGGGTACTAATCATTTTTAATTCTGTCCCTTTGAATTAAACATTTTACTATTAGTCAAGGCTCTTTACCCTCTCTGAAATCAATACATTTAATTTTTTATTTTCACCTCAATGAATTAGATTTTTTTTTCCTTTTTTTAAAATATTTTGCTTGTTTTTTTTTCAAATGCATAATTATGTTACTTAACAATATGTTATTTACATTGAAATGTTCTTTACCTTTTTATCATGCCATTAGTATCTCTTACCCTTCCCCCAGAATCTTCGTATCATAAATGTTCATTTATGTAATTTTTTTTAATTTTAATATCTTGTGAATTGTTTTTTACATAATGCTATTTAACGTTCTTTAAGTTAATTTTTATCGCGGAAATAAAAAATCAGTAGGAAACATGTCATCTTTCATTAATGTAATTCTAACCTAAGCTATAACCGAAATTTACATCTTAAATATTGTTGTTGGCCTTTATTACGCTGTGACTTACCCCCGAATGAACATATTAGTCTTGAAAAAATCTAGTTATTGCAATTTTAACGGAAAAAGAACATAACTCATGTTTATTTATGTTAATTTTAAATTCTAGAAACGCCTTGAATGGTTACAGTCGTGTATTAGTGTGTAATCACATGTTTGGATCGTTCTAGTTCTTTCTGAGTGGTTCCATATCAGACCATATACAAGAAGCGATTGACCAGTGAGTTTGTCTGAGCCTAGGATCAAGAATTCAATGCAAAATATATTCATTGTTTTTATTTAATAATTGATCACAATTTAAAAAAATAAAAAAAATGGTTGTATTTAAAAAAATTTTAAGTTTTAAATACAACCATTTTCTCACTTTCTTCGTTGTTCTTTGTTTCTTTAAATCAGTTAAATAATGGTATACCTCGGCGCATATGGGAAATTATTATTAATTTGTTTTTGAATGGAGGGAGAGTATGAAGCAAAAATATAATAGCGATGTCAGTTTGAAATAAGCGACCTTGTTACTCCCCATAATTCCATCTATATAGCATTTAACCGGCACTAATTACCTTTGAAGTTAATATTGAATGGATAGTTGATAGGCAGTGTGAATATTCAAGAAAAAATGCTGCAGGAAAATTCAATTAAAATTAAATTTAAAAAAAAAATATTTTAAATAATGCCCAGCTATGCTCTTTACTACAATCACACTTACACATATACTAATGCTTACCTTGTATAAAATAGAGGACTTTTTTTATTTTAGCCTTTTAGATATCATAATAACAACATACAAGGAAATATAAAACCAATGTATTCTATATTTTATTTTTTTTAAGATGAAAATAAAAAATAATCTTTGAATTTGTATTTGATTTTTTTTTTAAATATTACACCGGAATGCTCATTACTACAATCAAACTTTAATATATTACTCTAAATCTTTCTTAGACAGATATAGCTTACTCATAGCTAATAAACGTGAGTGTTTCCTTAATACAATACACCTTAGTGTGCTGCACGTTACTACTTGATTTCATTTGAATTAGAGTATTTAGGTTCACCAACTCTACATCAAGTAGCAAGGACAAAGTGGCACCCCTAGCGGCCACAAAGAGATGGTCCAATGGCCGCTGGCTGAATTACAGAGGGCGAACTAGACAGTGGGCTGGAGTTGTTAAGGTCCGCTGGAACTTGGTCCGGCCCTTTCCCTATCCAACTAGCTCGCCCTTCTACCTCCCTGCGGTCGGGGCTCAGCTTACCTTTAATTCTAAAAGCAATTTCTACCGGATTACATGCTAGTTTTTAACAGCGTCCCATCCCTCCTATTACTTAATACTCATTAAAACTTTTAATTATGCTTCGTGAAATTCGTACGTCTGCTATGAAAATTTCTGTGGCTAACTTAGTAGGACGTGGCTACGTAAGTAGGGGTGTAGGGTGAAGTTAAAAAAAAGAAGGAAGAAAAAGTCAACGACATGAATATTAATGAGGGAGAATTCGGAGGCGGAATATTTTTAGCGGCCTTGTAGAAAAGAGAAACACTAGGAATTACTTTTTTTTTTTTTTTTTAAAGGGCATACTTGTAACCTTTATAAAGTGCATTTGTTCATAAGTGGTCTTATATCACGAATATATGTTCCTATTTACTTTTATGATGTCTGTAGGTAAATTATACTTGTTTGTATGTATGTTGTTTTTTAATGGCATAAAACCAAAACTTTTCACTAACGCCAAGTGGTTTTTTTTTTTCCTGCTTTATTTTATTAATATTACTTTCTTAAAATATTATTATTAAATTATTACCAATTTTCCCCTAGTGATCGGATATGTCAAATTTCTGATGGTAGGGTGGTTGATTTTAAAAAATTGAAAACTACCTCTATTTTCTTATCATTATCTCTAAGAACTGTTGCTAATTCAGGTTTTAGTCTATAGCTATTAAGTTTATAAAAATTCAAGAGTTCCACAGGCTCAACCAAGGAGGGGTTTGGAGGCTGAAGGCCCAGACGATAGAAAAATAACTGTTTTTTCTAACTAATACTGAATTAAATTTAAAATTGCGGAAATAGGACAGCTATTGATAGAGTTACGGTCTTTCATTTTTTTGTCGTTATATTTTGTTTTTTTATCCGTTTATAATCCCAATTGTAAAAACTTGTTATAAGGAATATACAAAGGAAAGGAATATACAATAAACTAAATAATGAATTAAATCCAGAAAGTGTAAGTTAAAAGTTCCTAAGAGTGGTGTATGGAAATATCTATAGTTTTAAAATTGTTCGTCCTCATTATACTTCTGATGAAAGTGTTAATGACTCTTATTTCTATTAATTTATTAAAGTTAGGAACAATAACATCCATTACCGACCAGTTAAGTAGCAATATCTTTGTATAGATTTTAAACAAAAATCAGTAACGTTTTTACAATCCTTTCCTATTACAAACCAAGTTTAAATAGGTAAAGTGGATTATGGGTAAAGATGCTTTGTGATAATTCATTTTTTTTTTTTTTTTTTTTTTTTTTTGAGAAACGTTTTTTCGCCTTTTTATAAATTTGAATCGGTGGAAAAGGGAAAAGTCAGGTTTCTTTAACTACTGACTCAAATTTTAAATTTGATTCTTATTTAGTATTTCTCTTTCCTTAATGTAGAAATTGAAGTGTGTTGTAAGTTAATATCTATACAAAAGTTTAAAAAAATCTTAACATTTACCTTAGGTAAAAATAATATTCTTTACAGTCTAGGTAAAGAATTCAGCATATAATAATGCCTTGTGATTCATAGCACAGAAGTCTAGTTTTTGACAGCCATGATAATAAAATAATCTAGTCATAAAATAAAATTTATTATATCATTTATTTCTCTTGTCACGAAAATTCTTATTATAATTTTAAATAATTTTTATCAGAAGAGATACTCTATTTGAACCCGAATTTCCTTATCATTAACTTAAATTTATAATTTAAATTCAAAAGTGAACGATTTCTGATTATGTCGTCTGTGACTATGGTGTAGCATTAATACTTTCCATAACTGGAATTCTACGAAAACTTCGGAAAGTGAAAAACAAACGAATTTCGATTTTTTTTTCTTTTTTTTATAACTATAGATACTTATAATTATATACGAAAAAATTAGGCATTAAATGTTTTAAGAAAATTATTTCCACTGATAAAACTAATTTTAAAACTCAAATTTTCATTGATCAAGTTTATTAAGTGTTTCAATATTTACCTTTATAAGCAGTACATTAACATAAAGAATTAACACGTTTTCCGAAATATAAATGTCGATGAAAACATGTTTCTGCTGAAATGCATTTTTATTGACCGACAACGAGTTGCTTTGGAACGTAGAAACATTGATTCCATAGAAATTTTACTGGCGAGACTCTAGGAATTACCTTATAAATGTGCGCCGGGAGCTGAGAACAACAATTTTGAACTCCATTTGTTTCAGGACAGTACCGATCCGAAAGGGTGTTTTGGCCTTTAAAAAGTATTATCAATGCCTAGATTCTCCGTAAACAATGGAATGGATATATAAAACAAAAAGTTAGAGGAGCTATACTTCTGTTCAGAACATTTGTTCGCCTCAGTAATTCATAAGATAAAAAATATTTTTATATGGCTTTGAAGAACTGAACTTCAGCTTTCTGACGATTCCAGTTGTTGAGTTTGGTGATATAAAGCTGAGGACTTTTCGACGAACATTTATTCCTTTATACTGGTTCTGATGCTTTTATATAGGTTTCTATATTGTAGTTTATACGGTTTTTATTGGTGTTTTCCTTACAAATTTCAATACAGTTTTATAAAGTAAAAAGGATCTGAGAATAAATTATTGAAATTTTGAAAATAAAAAAAATCTCTTCTTGGGTCGAATAGCCAAAGGCATACAAAGACATTTCTTCTTCTACTTTCTTTTTATAGAAGGAGAACGCATCCCAATAGACGCTTTGAAGAATTCATCTTCACAAAATACGTTTAGCCGATTCCCCTAGCACTTCATAACAATACGCTTTAAATCAATACGCCTTCCTGAATATCGCAATAGTAATGAAAAATTAGGATTTCCAACAACAACGTTGTAGAGCTTATATAATATAATCCATAAATTGTACGATTTAAATTTCTATTATTCATCAGCCATTTCCCCGGTATAATCCAATATTAAGTATTTAAATATTATTTTAATTAATCTAATCTTAGTTCGTGGCTGACCACCATTTTAAATTATTTTTTAAATATTAGTTCCGCTATTTTGATATTGGATCTCAGAGCAAAATGACAATTTATCACCTTTGATATTGCTATTACAATGCTATTGGCACAGGTATCATTTATAAGTCATATTTTAAATCTTCTTAAAGTACCGAGGAAAAATCAGTTCGATTTCAACAGTTGCAATTTAGTTTTGATAATCTTAAAACGGTATTACACATACGATTCACTGAAAACGTTTACTCAGCTCATTCTGCCTCTCCAAGTGTCATTCTTATTAATCTTAGTCCATGCTGATCAGATGTGAATTTTTCTAAACCATGTTAAAGTAATCATGCATTTTAGTTTGAGGTGCTTGGTAACTGCTATCACTGAATATTTTTAACAAAGCCGTCTTGAAATAATATAAATTGTTATTAGGTGTACTCGGATACTAATTATTCAGAAGATATCTGGAAGTATTTAATTTTGTCATAATTAATATGGTTAGTGGTTACTTGGGGAATGGGGAACTATATAATTAAATTCCATACTTCACATCACGAATTTCAACAAATTAACCATAATATACGATGGGCTAAATTTTATTGTTTGACGAGGTAATTTCTGTTGTGGTGCGAGGCATCTTGTTAGGCTGAGAAATAATTAAATATTTGTCGAACACAAGATGTAATAATAATGGCTCTCTCCTTTAGAATAGATTCCAGAAATTCATAATATCAGGATTCTTTGTCTTATTAAAGCATATTACTCAGACCTTGTAAAAGGGAAGACCCGTAATGAAATACCATCAAAATTTTAATAAATAATATAGCTCTATAAAATTATTAGATATTTGTTTAAAATTTCTATGAGATAAAAGTAAGAACGATGTTTATTAGAACATTTATGTCTGTTGGTAGCTCCTATGTTGATTTTCACTAATATCCTATCCTTGAATTACTTTCTTGTGGTCTCTATTAATAATGTCTTATTAAAATGAAATAAAAATATCTCTGTTTGGGAATTGATAATTTTTAATATTAGGTAGATTTGATATCTATTGAAGATAAAATGACTATTGGATTATGTACATATATTTTATTTTATAAATAATGGTTCTTTACTGCTTTTATTTTATTTTTAAAATCTTAGAAGAGCGAAAATATTTATTTGCTTATACGATTTAGAAATAATAAGAATCCGTACTATTTTAAACTAAACATGGACACTATTGTATGTGGCATGCTTTGGAATTTTTCGCGATGGAGATCGATTTATGACTGGAGAGTCATAATTTTAAATGTTAAACATGTAGGTTTTATTCAAAATTAAATGAGGAAAATATAACTGGTAAATAAGAAAAATTACCAGTAAAAAGTTCCAAATTAAAAATAATAGAAATGCCAACCAAGCAACGTTTCACAAGCCGATTTTTTTCTACATTTTCTTTACTTTAAGGAATATATCCAATGAATTAGGTTATAAATATCTTTACAATTCGGAATGAATATTTGGAAAAATACTATTGTTAACGCTCATAAACTTTAATTTATTACTTAAATCAATTTGTTGTTGTTTTTTTTTTGTTTCTTTTAAAATGAAGTCATTTATTTTATTTTATTGTTTAATTTCTTAATTTTTGTTAATAGGGTTTAATTTGTATAATTATTTTGTTTAGATTTTTTTCTCTCTTTTAATAATTTTGTTTAATTGAACCAATTAAATTAATGATGCGATGTTTGATGGAAGACAAATGTTTATAAGGCCGTCTTAGTGCAGATGTTTTAATACAACAGCTGTGCTAATACCAGTAGTGTTGTATACACAGCCAGATTCTAACAGTCCACTTACGTAGACGCGTCTACGGCTCTCATCTGCCCGCTGCAGTTTTGGAGAACGAGTTTTCGCCCACTGCGAACTGTATGCTGCCCAAGCACCGACTCCTTCTTCTGATAAAGTTTATCAGCCTACTTCGACTTCATCATTGTGCGACATCGCCCAGCGATCCACGTGAATATTGACATTCTTTTCTTTTATTTCATTTTCATTTATTTCATTAGAGAGAAAATTTAATTTTGTTTGTTTCATTCTATTTGTTTGTTAATTAATTAATTGTTTGTAAATTAGTTCTTTTTTTGTAAAAATGATTTCATTTTATATTAATGTTTTATTTTGATGATGAATAAATGTTTATATTTTCGGTTTCTCTTTTTGTAATCAATTGTTTATTTATTTTAATTTAAGTTTCATTTTGGAGGTCCACTACTTTCCGAAGGGAATTTAACATAAATTTTGGTCCTCCGGGCCGGATATAAACATTTATTCACTACAGTTTTTATTAATAAGATTCAATTATATATTTATTCAGGTAAGCAATGGGGCCTAAAATCGATAAAAATGAGATTCAATTAGCCGAACTTGAGGATGAATTAGAGGATTTAGCCTCAGATATAAAAGATACAAGGGATGTTGGTATTAGTTGTTCTGAAAATCAACAGATGATGAATTTATTTAAAGCACGTTTATCTAGGTTAGACAATATTTATGAAAAATTTCAGGGACTAATTAAAAATGCTAAGTCATTGGCAAAGGTTCTGGGGGATGAATCTACGTCGCGTTTTGATGATTTGAGAAATAAAACTCGAAATTATTTTTACGAGGCTTTATCTGTTGAACTTCCTGGGGAAACCACTTTTACTGACCAATCTAAGATGGCGGATAGTAGAATCGGGTTTGAACCACAAATTAAATTACCAACTATTAATTTACCAACTTTTGACGGTCAAATTTCAAAATGGATGTCGTTTAAAGATACATATATGTCACTCATTCATAATAATAGTCAATTGTCAGAAATTCAAAAATTTCACTATCTTCATTCCGCTTTAAAGGGTTCAGCGCTACAATCTATAGCGGCCATTTTGACCACTACAGATGGCTACCAGCAAGCTTGGGACACCTTAGTACAAAAATACGACAATAAACGGATTCATGCCACCAGCTACCTTATCAATATTTTTAATTTTAAGCCAATCACAAAAAGTGATTTTCGCTCATTAGAAAATTTTACCGAAATTGTTTTAGAAAGCACGACGGCCTTCCGAAATATGAATCTTAATGACCCCTCCGGGTTTATTTTGTTAACTTATTGCTTAAGATTATTAGATACCAAAACGCGAGAACGTTTTGAATCCGAATTCGGTTCTTCATCTGAAATTCCGACGTTTGAAAATTTTTCAAATTTTATTCATCGCCTATCTTTACAATTACAAACGGACTCTCTAACCTCTAATATATATCAATACTCAATATTCTCAGCCCCACAGGCCACAATCAGTAAATAAACGGGTTTTAATGTCGACTGATAGCAATTCTACAAATAATATTTGTCCTCTGTGCCGGGAAAGACATCGTTTGTATAGGTGCTCGCGCTTCCTCTCTATGGGACCCAGAGAACGTTTTAATAAATCAAAACAGCTAAACCTGTGCGCCAATTGTTTAAAGCCCGGCCACTATGGCAACTCATGCCCATGCACTAGCTCCTGCTATCATTGCAATAGGCGCCATCATTCTTTATTACATTTTCCCACTTCTCCAACCAGGTCTCCTGGTCACGTGGGTGGAAATGCCCCTAGTAGTTCCTCTTGTTCCGGTAACAATGCAAGACCCGAACCAACTTCTGTTGTAAAAAATGTGATAGGCTCAGAAAAGATCAATATACAGACAACGACGGATTTAAAGGGCTCCGTTCTGTCATCATCGTCGGAGGCCAATGTCTCCATTATGCTGGGAACAGCGATGGCTAGAATAGAAGATAGTAATGGGCAATATCATCCTATTCGGATTTTAATTGATTGTGGATCACAAAGATCATTTATATCATCTAGATGCGCGCGAATTTTAGGACTTAATAAATGCCTCAATCCACAGGCGCTTTATGGTTTTGGAGATAGTCCAATAAAGGGAGGTAATTACCAAACTTTTTGCACTCTTGTGCCCAAAAATAGTTTGTATCCCCGACTCCATACTAATGCTGTGATAGTCCCTAAGATTATTGAGAGTATACCAACCTGTCCAATACCAAGGGATATAAATGAATATTTTAAGCAGTATGACCTAGCTGATAATTCGTTTGGAAAACCAGGACCAATCGATTTTTTATTGGGGGCGGATTTATTTGGTCAAATCCTAACTGGTGGATGTATAAACCGTGAAGGGTATCCTAATGCTCTCCAAACCATCTTTGGTTATGTGGTCATTGGACCTCTAGGTCAACCTTTGGTCAAAAATAAATCGATTTCACTAATTGCATCCTGCGATCAACTTAATGACCGACTAAGCAACACCTTAGAGAAATTTTGGGAAATTGAAAAGGTCCCCGAAACAGTCAGAATGGATCCTGAAAATGTTATTGCGGATGAACATTTTCGATTAACTCATTCTCGAGACCCAACCGGACGTTACATTGTCCGGCTACCATTCAAAGATCAGGCCAGACCTTATCTGAGTAGTTCCTATAAAAATGCCATGACCCGTTTTCTAAAATTAGAACACCGGTTAAATAAAATACCCTTATTAAAGGAAAAATATTCCAACATTATCGATGAATATTTAAAATTAGGCTACGTCTCGCCGGCAGATAGTCCGGGTAGATATTATCTACCACACCATTGTGTTATGAAGGATAACACTTGTTCGAAACTACGCATAGTTTTTGATGCATCGTCATCTACTGAATTTGGCTCCCTCAATGACCATCTCCTTATCGGTCCTAAACTCCAGCTGGATATTAGGTATGTGCTTCTTAATTTCAGACGCTATCCTGTTGCGTTTGCATCAGACATATGTCAGATGTTTTTACAAATATTAATCCATAAAGAAGATGTCCCATATCAACATTTTCTGTACCGCACTGATCCATCAAAACCAGTTGAGGAGTATCAATTGAATAGACTCACCTTCGGTTTTTCTAGCTCTCCTTATCTCGCGATTCGTGTATTACATCAACTAGTAATAGATGAAGGAGCATCATATCCAAAAGCCTCAGAAACCTTAAAAAACCACATATATGTGGATGATATTCTAACTGGAGCGAACACTATTGAAGAAGCCCGTCAGCTTCAGTGCGAATTGATAGCACTACTAAATAAAGGGGGTTTCAGTTTGTCAAAATGGGTGAGTAACACTCCAGAATTATTAAGCTCTCTTGCGGACAAACAAGAAATGATTAAATTCTTAGAACCTGACAATAAATCAGTAAAGTTATTAGGGATGCAGTGGGACTCGGTTCTGGACTGCCTTTCTTATGATATTCAAGATATCAAATTAATAATGACGAAAAGAGGGATCATGTCAGCCGTTGCGCGAATGTACGACCCACTCGGTTACCTAGCTCCCGTCACCTTTAAAGCCAAATCATATTTGCAGAGGCTATGGACTATAAAAGACTTGTCCTGGGACAGTCCACTACCTTCGGAAATAGCCACAGATTACAGAGAATTCTTTGACTCTCTTAGAAACCTACGATTCATTCAAATACCTCGTTGCATATTTCCCCGTAAGCCGCTCCACGTTACATTAGTGGGATTCGCTGATGCATCGGAATTAGGTTATGCAGCCACTATTTATTTGAGAGTTCAATTCCATGACAGACAAACAGAAAGTCACTTAATTATGTCTAAAACCCGCCTCGCTCCATTGAAAACATTATCTATTCCTAAGTTAGAGTTATGCGCTGCGCTGTTACTAGCCCAAACTAGACAATCCATTTCTAGCATTATTGACCCACATGTCAATTCCACTTACTTATTCTCGGATTCGTCAATTGTTCTTAGTTGGTTACGCCTTTCTCCACATTTATTAAAAACATTCGTGGCGAACCGAATTACACATATACTAGAGTTATCGTCGGAAAAGGAATGGTACCACGTTTCATCGTCTGAGAATCCAGCCGATCTTGCTTCCCGTGGATCCATACCAGTAGATCTAATTAATAACCAGTTATGGTGGCATGGTCCTCAATGGCTCACACGTAATATTTCTGAATGGCCCGATATTCTTCTTAATGAGGCTGTGCCAGTGCCAGAAATAAAACCTAACGCTCTGGTATGTACAAGTCAGGTATCAAATTCCTACATGATTGAGGTAATGGAAAGGTTCTCTTCGTTTGGTAAATTAACGAGGATATTTTCCTACATTGCCCGATTCCTAAGGAACTTGAAGATACCTCTTACGGAAAGAAAACATGGAGCACTGAGTTTAGTTGAATTAGCTGAAGGTACTCGAATTTTAATAATATGCGTTCAACAGCATTACCTTCCTATAAACTCAAAAACAACGATAAGAGCTCTGCAATCATTATCACCCTTCTTGGATAGCCTGGGAATTCTCAGGGTGGGCGGTCGTTTGAAAAACAGTCCGTTGCCCTATAATGCCAAGCACCCGATAATACTTCCCCAAAAAGCGCACCTTACAAAGCTGTTGATTGATCACTACCATAGAACTTACCTCCACCCCGGTCCACAACTATTACACTCACTCTTGCTGCGGAATTACTGGATAATATCAGGAAGGCGTATAATTCGGCACCGTGTTCACAAGTGTATAACTTGCTATAGATTTCGTTCAAAGAATTTCACGCCTCTTATGTCCGATCTTCCACCTTCGAGATTCGAACAAGGAAGGCCATTTATTATAACTGGGGTTGATTTTGCCGGACCGTTTATGACTAAAGAGTCAAATAAACGCAAAAGTAGAACCCAAAAATCATACGTCTCTCTGTTCGTTTGCTTGAGTACTAGGGCCGTACATCTTGAACTTGTGTCTCAGTTAACTACCGATGCTTTCCTCGCCTGTTTGAATAGATTTGTATCGCGCCGAGGGTTGCCGTCTAAAATTCTATCCGACAATGGGACTAATTTTGTTGGAGCAAGTAGACACTTAAAGGACCTTTACCAATGGCTGAACCGGGAGGAAACTCTAACCAAGATTCAATCTCATCTTCATCCTTTGAAAATAGAATGGGAGTTCATCCCTCCGGGTGCACCACATTTCGGAGGTATTTGGGAAGCTGGGGTGAAGTCATTCAAACATCATTTGTGCCGAGTCCTCAAGGATCACGTTCTGAATTTTGAGGAAATGAACACACTTATAATTAGAATAGAAGCTGTTTTAAATTCAAGACCCCTTTATCCTTTGTCAGCTTCTCCTGAAAATCTGGACGTTTTGACACCTGGTCACTTCATTATAGGTGCTCCCCTCGTAGCCGTTCCAGAATCTGATTACCTTGATATCCAAATAAACCGATTATCGCGTTGGCAACTTTTGCAAAAATTTACGCAGGACATTTGGAGGAGATGGAGAAGTGACTACTTAAATAGCCTACAGCAAAAGGTCAAATGGTCAAATCGGATTGATAATATAGAACCAAATGCTTTGGTCCTGTTAAGGGAACCCAACGTGCCACCTTTACAGTGGCCTAGGGGAAGAGTAGTAGAAGTCCTTCCGGGCCGTGACGGTACGGTAAGGGTAGTCAAAATTAGAACTTCAAAAGGGGAATTCATTCGTCCAGTTACGAAGTTAGCACCATTGCTGTCCCCTGACTAATTTTAAGATGTATAAATTTTTGCCCATTGCAAAAATTGGTGGGCGGGATGTTAACGCTCATAAACTTTAATTTATTACTTAAATCAATTTGTTGTTGTTTTTTTTTTTGTTTCTTTTAAAATGAAGTCATTTATTTTATTTTATTGTTTAATTTCTTAATTTTTGTTAATAGGGTTTAATTTGTATAATTATTTTGTTTAGATTTTTTTCTCTCTTTTAATAATTTTGTTTAATTGAACCAATTAAATTAATGATGCGATGTTTGATGGAAGACAAATGTTTATAAGGCCGTCTTAGTGCAGATGTTTTAATACAACAGCTGTGCTAATACCAGTAGTGTTGTATACACAGCCAGATTCTAACAGTCCACTTACGTAGACGCGTCTACGGCTCTCATCTGCCCGCTGCAGTTTTGGAGAACGAGTTTTCGCCCACTGCGAACTGTATGCTGCCCAAGCACCGACTCCTTCTTCTGATAAAGTTTATCAGCCTACTTCGACTTCATCATTGTGCGACATCGCCCAGCGATCCACGTGAATATTGACATTCTTTTCTTTTATTTCATTTTCATTTATTTCATTAGAGAGAAAATTTAATTTTGTTTGTTTCATTCTATTTGTTTGTTAATTAATTAATTGTTTGTAAATTAGTTCTTTTTTTGTAAAAATGATTTCATTTTATATTAATGTTTTATTTTGATGATGAATAAATGTTTATATTTTCGGTTTCTCTTTTTGTAATCAATTGTTTATTTATTTTAATTTAAGTTTCATTTTGGAGGTCCACTACTTTCCGAAGGGAATTTAACAACTATAGTAAGGGGTGTAAATGATGGTCTTTTTTGAAATGAATAAAAAAAAAAAAAACAACTAACTTATTTGTGTTTTTTCTTTATTGTTTTTTTATGCTATGTTGATTTAAAAATAAAAAAAAAAATGTGGCATCTTTGTCAAAACTAATATTGCCATTGCTGCAATGAGATTGGTCACGGAAAGTAAATAAAATGGAAGTCGAATAGCACCTGATAAATATTTGCAGAGGATGTATTTCGCAGGGGATCTGGCGGTATTTGCTAAGGTTATCGCTCATACCAATTATATGGCATTCTAGGTCAGTAGGACTTCACGAAAATCAAGTAAAAAAATAATTTATCGTTAGTTTATTTTGCTAATCTTACATGTGAAAAATTCTAATCATCATATAAGCTGTTGAATTCAAACTTTACTTTAATAGTTTACTTTCACAATGTTTTGTTAAACTAAAGTGTTTGATGGTTAAAAGTATTAATTTGTATTCAAATTTAAAAAAAAAATAAAAATATTTCCTTAATGGAAAAAAAAAAAAATCATCGTAGTATAATTTCTTACAAACACAAACGCATATATATGTGTACCAAAAATAGCAATAAGAGGATATTATTTCTATTTCTATTGCTTAAAACCAATTATATTATGTCATGGAAATTAAATTTAAAGGGTTCATATTAATAATATTGTACTTACTCCCTAAATAATTCCCTTGAGAAGGGGAAGAATACACCATTACGGGCGGAAAGGTTCATATAATAACAGTAAGGACGCCTAATGGAAAGGAAAGTGGCAGTACTTATTTATTAATTTAATATCAAGGCTCTGCATTGCAGCTTTAACACCTTCTTAGGACAACCTGCAATGAAACTGACGTAACTACGATTGCTCTATAGAAATTATGTAGGCTGCGGTTTCTAATAGCACCACGGCCTTATTAAACCGCAGAAATTACCCAAAACATAGTTGAATCTATGACGTCCTACAAGGAATGCAATAATAAATGAAATTTATTTGATTAATTTATGAACCAGCGGATTGCCTTCGAGACATTTGCGCTGTGTGTAATGTCTGTAAGTTATTAATGTAGGTGTTTTAGTGTTTGTAGGAAAAATAAAAGGAATGAAAACAAATTGAAAAGAAAACACTATATTGAAACTTCAAAGTAACTAAAGAAAAAATAATACTGAAACAAAAATAAACGTATCTTCTTGCTTGTAACAATAAATAAATAAATAAAAAGTCACTTTAAAGAGAAATAAAAGGTTTTTAACTTGTCCACACAACTGAATTGAATCACGGTACAAAAACAACATTCACCACCAGCTTTTTCGATTATAACCAGGTAATGTTAGGTTACCCTAATTAATGCCTTGCATATCATTATGTAATGTTCAATTAACATATCTGGGCAACACTGGTTAACCTCCTATGGCCGGGCAACACTGCTTGGTGTAACCTCCTCTTTGTTGACATGAGGTTGAAGTGCTGTTACATCACTTCCCCCCAATGACACCGTCACAGAAGCGGACAGGAAGTCGGATGAGGCGTCCTCGTCGAGTCCTGCAGCTTGCTGTAGGCTGGTCGGCTTCTGTGGCTGGGGCATTTTCGGAAGTCTTGTTTGTTTGTGTTGTCGGTGGAGTCGGCGTATGCGCAGCTGGCGTTGAAGATGTGTCCTCCAAAATGTAGGCTGGTTTCAGTCGGTCGGTGCTGACGGTCTTCTGTTCGGAGCCTAACCTGATGATAAACGTCTTCTCTCCTCTTTCGATGATGGGGTGTGGTCCGGAGTAGGGTGGAGTCAGCGGCTTCCTGACTGCATCGTCCCGCAAAAAGACATGGGTGCAAGTCTTGAGATCTTTCGGGATGAACGTTGTTGCTTGACTCGACCTGTGTGGAGCAGGCTGAAGGCGCTTGAAGTTCTCTCGTAGCCTGCAGAGGAATCCTTCTGGTTCGTCCGATTGAGAGCTAGTCTCCAAGAGTTCTCCGGGAAGACGTAATGGTTGACCGTAGATCAGCTCAGCCGCGCTTGTAGAATTATCGTCGCGGACTGCGACCCTCAAGCCTAGTAGAACTGTGGGTAACATCTCGGTCCAAGAGCTTGAGTGGATGAGATGTGCGGTGAGGGCAGTCTTCAGGGTACGGTGCCACCTCTCGATAATCCCATTCGATTGCGGATGATATGCAGTCGTCCGGCAACGGCGTGAACCCAATAGGTTTAGCAGTTTGGTGAAGAGCTCGCTCTCGAACTGGCGTCCTTGGTCTGTGGTGATTCGGGCAGGAACACCAAATCTGCAGATCCACGTTCTGTAGAGGGCGGATGCGACTGTTGTTGCCGAGATGTCTTCGAGAGGTTCTGCTTCTGGCCAACGTGAGTATCGGTCCGCCATGGTGAGACAATATCTCTTCCCATCCGATGGTGGCAGAGGTCCGATTATATCGACGTGGATATGTTCAAATCGACCAGCTGGAGCGAAGACACCTGGGGATGTTACGGTGTGACGCTGAACCTTGGAGCGTTGACAAGCGATGCAGTTCCTGGTCCAGGTAGCCAGATCAGCGTTCATATTCGGCCAGAAATACCGTTGCGCAATTAGACGGCGAGTCCCACGAACACCAGGGTGACTGAGGCTGTGGAGTTTCTTAAAAACTTCCTGGCGAATGGAGAGAGGTACGTATGGTCGGGCTTTCGGCGTTGTGAAATCGCAGAGAAGTGGTTTGTCCAAGTGCGGCAGCTCGATCAGCTTTAACTGCAAGTTAGGGTTCCGAAGCATTTCCGGAATCAAAGGGTCTTCTTGCTGTGCTTGAACAATACTCTCCATGTCATCCGGACTCCTGATTTCCTCCAACCGTGAAAGTGTATCAGCCACCTTGTTTTCTTCTCCTGAGACATGGCGAATGTCGGTAGTGAACTGACATAACGAATTCGTAGAGGTGTCGCTGTCTCAGGCTTTTGGTAAAAGGCATATACCAAGGGCTTGTGGTCCGTCAGGATGCTGAATACACGACCTTCGATACTTGGTCTAAAATGCTTAATAGCACTATAGATCGCAGTGAGCTCGCGGTCGTAGGCGGAGTATTTCCGTTGCGCTGATGTGAGAGCTCTTGAGAAAAATCCTAACGGTCTCCAGTGTTCTCCCTCGCGCTGCTGAAGAACGGCTCCAATCGCAGTGCTAGATGCGTCGGTAGCCAGAGTGAGTTCAGCATCTGACGATGGATGGGAGAGGATGACGGCGTCTTTGATGTCTCGCTGGCATTGAGCGAAGGCTTCCTCTGCTTCTGGAGTCCACTGAACGGGAGTGCTGTCATTCTTCTTGCTGTTCCCGACGAGTCCATGAAGAACACGCTGAACATCCGCTGCTCTAGGGAGGTACCTTCTGTAAAAGTTGATCATCCCTAAAAAGCGTCGAAGATGACCTTTTGAAGCAGGAAGAGGGAACTCGGCGATTTGGTCTACCTTGCTCGGAAGTGGTTTGGTCCCCTGTGAGTTTAGTAGAAACCCTAAAAATTCAATTTCAGGCTTACCAAACGCAGACTTAAGCGGGTTGATGGTTAGCCCGTGCTGGTCCAGTCGTCTGAAAACTTCTTCCAAGTGTGCTCGGTGCTCTTCTTCTGATTCCGAAGCTACCAAAATGTCGTCCAGGTAGACAAAGACATACGGTAAGGCGAGGATGCTGTCCATCAGGCGTTGGAAAGTCTGGGCTGCGTTGCGTAGTCCGAAGCACATCACCGTGAATTCGAAGAGGCCGAAGGGAGTGATAACCGCAGTTTTCGGGATGTCCTCAACTGCCACGGGTACCTGGTAGTAGGCTCGATTGAGGTCGATCTTACTAAATATTGTTTTGCCAAAGAGATTAGTATTGAGCGCTTGAATATTTGGCACGCTGTATCTGTCTGGCACAGTCTGAGCATTTAGGCGGCGGTAGTCCCCACAGAATCTTAACTTACCGTCCTTTTTTTCGACAATATGTAGTGGGCTCGCCCAAGGACTGTTAGATGGCCTGCAGATTCCTTCGTCTACCATCTTTAGAAATTCTTCTCTGGCTGCGTTGTATCGACTTGAAGTTAGGCGCCTGGCTTTAGAAGTGAACGGTGCACCCTTCGTCTCTATGAAATGCTTGATGGGATGCTTCGGCTCCTGTAGCACAGCTGATGGGCGGGTTATAGCCGGGTATTTACGAAGGAGTTCGTAGTACCATTCGCCGCAGGGTACTGAGTGCACAGAAGGTGTCGTATTGTGGTTGAGGTTGCCCTTTGATGTAAGACCGGTTTTTGCGTCCACAAGCTTTCGACCCTTAAGATCGACCAGGATGTGGTGATGGAAGAGGAAGTCTGCTCCGATGATTGGGTTGCTGACATCTGCTAAGATGAAAGACCAACGAAGTGGGCGTCGGAGTCCGACGTTCAGGATCTTCTTGACTTCTCCATAGGTCTTGATGGGCGTACCGTTGGCTGCAAATAGCGTAAAGTTGGCGGGGTGTTTGCGCTCTCGTCGCCGTGCTGGGAAGACCGATATTGACGCTCCAGTGTCGACCAAATATCGCTCTCCAGTGTCCTTATCTCCGACGAATAATCGGCGGTGGTGGATGTCAGCGAAGGAGTCCGCCTTCTCAGTCGCTGAAATTAGTTTCCCTGCTGGGGTGTGCTGGGCTTCCAACTGCAGGGTTGTTGACATTTACGAGCCTTCTCCCTGAAGCGGTGGTGGTAAAAGCACAATTTTCTGCTTTTGCTCCGTGAGCGGCTACGTTGCTGGCTTCTTGGTCTATTTTCTCGGCTGCGATACCCCTGACTTTTGAGTTCACTGATTTCTAGGCTCAGTTTCCGGATCATTTCTTCGAGGTGTGAAATAGAAGAAGAGGAATTGGGTTGTGTGGAGTCTGAGTTTACCTGGCTGACACTGGGTTCGTAAACTTCGGCAATGCGGTCCGCTATCTCCGCTAGCCTCTCCAGGGAAGTCTCAGTGGTTACCGCAAGTGTGGCTTGCATTCTCTCAGGTAGAGCTTTGAGCCACATATTTCTCATTAGTTCATTCGAAACGGAACTACCTGCAAGCCTTTTGAGTTCATTTAAAAAATGTGATGGTCGTTCTCCGTCCACAAGGTGCCTATCTTCTAGAAGCCGCCTTATCCTTTGATTCTCCGATTCGGCATAAATGGAAATAAGTCTGCCTTTAAGAGTCTCATATGGTTCTGCAGGCGGATTTTTTACTATGTCGGAGACCTGTTTTAAAATTTCAAATTCTAAGTTCGCAACTACTATTTGAAATTTAATTCGGGAACTTGTGATCTTAGATGTAGCAAAAACGGCCTCAGCTTGACAGAACCAGAGTTCAGGGTCAGCTCTCCAGAACGAGGGAATTCTAACACTAGCACCTGGGCCACTAGCGCTTACCTCACTCTCTTCTGTAGGTTTGCTTTCCTTGGGGCCCATTTCGTTCGTTCCGGGGTCACCACTTTAGTGTTTGTAGGAAAAATAAAAGGAATGAAAACAAATTGAAAAGAAAACACTATATTGAAACTTCAAAGTAACTAAAGAAAAAATAATACTGAAACAAAAATAAACGTATCTTCTTGCTTGTAACAATAAATAAATAAATAAAAAGTCACTTTAAAGAGAAATAAAAGGTTTTTAACTTGTCCACACAACTGAATTGAATCACGGTACAAAAACAACATTCACCACCAGCTTTTTCGATTATAACCAGGTAATGTTAGGTTACCCTAATTAATGCCTTGCATATCATTATGTAATGTTCAATTAACATATCTGGGCAACACTGGTTAACCTCCTATGGCCGGGCAACACTGCTTGGTGTAACCTCCTCTTTGTTGACATGAGGTTGAAGTGCTGTTACAGTGTAAGTGATGTAAGTTATTAATGTAGGTAAGTACTAATTAATTCAATTATTGTTTGTTTCTTCAACGTCACTTTATGCCACTAAGGCTAATTGGACGATGCTACAGTGGGAGTCCTAAATTTTTCCTATTCAGATATAATTAGGATAGGAATCTTTAACGAGTACCTGGCATCGTACAGGCTCAGGACCTCTATTGTACGTCCTATCCGAGGGACGGCATAGCCAAGGATTTTTTAACTCCCATTAAAAAATCCTAGGGCCACCGCGTGACGCGAACCCGCGACCTTTAGTATTGTAGGTTTTAATTCATATATTTCTTATGATAATCTTTTTTTTTTTTTTTTTTTTTTTGATATGAAAAACATCAAAACAGAGTCCGTAGAACTTGTAAGACTCGATATTTTGCTATTGCACAGAGATAATTACATAGATAAATATAAATTCCCTTTGAAATAAGTTTCAACTAGATAAAAAAAAATAAAGAAAAATTAGCCTGGAAATGGTTGATATTTCGGCTTCATCATTATGGTGTTTTATTTTATTGTTTTTTCTCATAAAAGTAATGAAAACTGATCTAATTCTCTCATTCAATAGTTTGAAGCGAGATTGGAAACAACTGGGTCCGGAAGGTTCAGGAGTTTATTATGAAAGGTGCGGTGTCATTTTATTGGTGACAAAATAAGGAGCACTGGGTTGTAAATACTGGGATCTAGAAGAATTTGAGGGTTTAGGGGAGCCTTACAGCACAGTCCCGTCTAACGCGGCGTTATGTGCTGTCATGTAAATAAACTTTTGAATTAATTAGCCTTTTGTATACAACATTGGGAGTTACTTGTCGTTTCAGCCTTGTTGAGGATTCAAAGAGAGACGTTTTTTAATGTGGATTCCTAAGTAGTGGATCTGTTCGTCAGGGATAAGTGTTGTTGTAGGACAGGAAATCGTAGATTTAACATTTTCAGGTTGATGTTATTATGATTTAATTTCCAGTTTCGAAACTCTGCTTCAAGGATTGTGATGTGAGATTGACATATTTTAACAGCATCGGGGGTTTAAATAATTTTTATCTACATAAAATAATAATTCACAATGTCAGACAAACAATAGAAACTGAAATTATTAACAATGCTACAAAGAGTGTCAACTCGTAACGACACAGAAGCACAAAAGTAATAATATGATTGATCTTCAAAGCTAGACTAAGACTCTAATCCATTGCTCCTTATATTTAGCCTCAGTTTGAAAATTCTAAACGGTTCTCGAAAAGTCTAGAACTCTTTTAATGTAAATAACCAAAATTGGGTTTTGTCTCACGATAAAATAATTAAATCCATAGCATTCAATTTGATTCAATAAAAAATTGGACTTGTATTGTTCAACTTCGGGGTACAGTTGTATTCACCCGATAGATTGTTCTTTATCGTACTATCTTCTCTATCTAATAATATTATTTTTTCTTTTAGCAGACACACACCATCAATTTGGATATGCTATACAACGATAAATATATAAATATATAAGACTTCAGATAAAATAATTTGTGGTATATGAATAAAAGGCGAAACCTTATTTTCTGAAAAGTATTTTTTTTTTTTTTTACATAAATTTACTTTTCTTCTTTTTAAATTTTTTTTTCATAAAAGACGAGGTCCATTTTTTTTTTTAACTCCATTCTCTTAAAATGAATGAATGAGAAAACTAAAATGAAAGAGAACTGTTTAAAAGTTAATCACTCCCACTGATTGCACTATTCCAGTTTCATTGTAGCTAATTCAACACAAAGGGTCACTTAATGACTAAAACATTCGTTCTAGAATAGAGCGCCCTTGTAGCGCCAAATTGTACATAAATTCACTTCACCTCTGCTAGTCTTGATGTTCTGGCGGTTGAAAAATATACCCTCCGCCTCTGTTTAATTTAATTCATATCCAGCAATGAAACAAGCAGAACAAGGGCTCAGAGTGTTGGGACGAAAGCAGAGGGGAAGGAGAGGGGAAAAGGAAAAATTCATTTGTTGGAGGAAGGGGCAGAATTAGAAAAGGGGGTGTAAAAATAATGGCAGCAGTTTTGTCAACAAGGTAAAATTAGCCAAGAGGAAGTCATGGCTTAGTTGATATTCAGCTCTTCCACCGCCTGAGTTATTAGCGAACGTGACCCTGCCCTGCTTTGACTTTCCACTTGTCGAATTCTATTCCCATAGTCGGGGCCCAATCAGGAGAATTTTTCATTTGTCATAAAGTGGTTACCAAAGAAGTTGTTGATAATCTGATAACTTATATTACACAGTCAGATCTAACAAGAGTCAAAATCTAAATTAAATGTTGAAAAATGAGGTGTAATGTCAACGTCTGAAAATCATTATACAGATGAATTCTGTTTCATACCTCTCCCATTCATTCCTAATCATTAAAATAATGATAAAGAGGTTACGATTACACAAGGTTTCTCAATATCAAAACATTCGATATATTGATATTTTCTAGATTCGCTTGAATTTATACTTGAAAAATATAAGCTTACAATACACTGTCCAATTAACTTGGTTGAATAACTTCACCAACGTTATTATTATACTAAAAAGAAATTTAAAATGCGTTGGTATATTAATACCCGCCAAATTACTTTTGTGGATTTTATTATAATTTCATGTGGAATAAATGTCAGTGTGTATATAATATTAATTGAATTATTAAATGTTTTGTGTGTGATTTGAATTAATTCATTCAAAAAATTCCGAGCATCGGCAAAACGCTTTTGATATTTATTTGAGCAAGAAACAGTTATAGTGTAATTGAAAAATGTAATGTAAAGTCCTTCAATAAAATAAAACAGAAAGACTAGGTTTTCTTTTGTATTCTAATTTTAATTTTATCTCCCAATTATGATGATGTTCATAAAGATGATTTGGTGTAAATAATTGCTATAATTTATGTCTAAAATAGAAACCTTCTTCTAATACTGATATATATTTTTTTTTTTTTTTTTTTTTTTTGTGAAAATGATTTACTTAAAGATTTGTACACAACACAACATTCAAGGATCGTTAGTTGCTCTTAAGATGGCACACAGTATTGATTGAATTTCGGTTATTTATCGAAACAAGTTGATAGTTCTGTTTTTTATTTCACATTGTCTAATCACTGACTATAAATTCGGATTGTGATATGTATATTCGTAATTTATATCGCATGAACATCCAATTTAGTTTTTATTTTCAGACTATAATCAACCCAATTTTAAGTATAATTCATTGAATAACTATAAATAGGCATTTCTTTCACTTATTAACATGAAATAAGAATTAGGATGATTATTTTATAAAATATCAGAACGAAAATCAAGAAGTAGTAGGATGATACCATTGATAATAAGAGGATCCATTACACTTGATGTTCTATCTAGTTTAAACCTCGAGGCACTCTGATAGTAGATATTGTAGTAGTTTTGAACACCATGCATTACGGTCGTTTGCCACTATCATAAAGGGTTATGTGAGATGATCACCTACGACTTTCCCGAGATTGGAATCGCATCACTGACATCACAGTTGCATACTATATTCTTGAAAAACTTTAAAAGTGTCACGACAACAAAAATTTTCTATAATTCTTAATATCGATTACTAAAAAAAATATGAAACGCTTTATTTATTTCAATCTTTAGTTGTTGCTATTTTACAACTTAAAATGATAAAAATATATTTTTATTCCTCAAATATATAGAGTTTAGTCTATTTTAGTATAATAATAATATTATTTTTATTTGATAAAGACTATAGTAAAATATATTACCGGACTATAGTTTCGTAAAATATTACCGGACAACAGCACGGGAATTTCCCACAAATATATCGTCAGTTCAACCTTTGATATGATATTTGTTACTTTATTTATCAAATTGGTATTTTAATGCAAGAAAAAGAAAAAAATCCTCAAATTTATGAAAATAATGCTGACTAATTAATTAAGAGCAGATTATTTCAAGATCTTACAAGGAAACTCATCATGATACTTAGTGATCACAATGACTTTATTAATACTTAATGAAATTTTGTAATGAATCGACGATATTTCCATCTAGAGATCCGATGAAGAGAGTCCGATTTCTCAAAAATTGATGACCGCACCATCAACAATGGGCAAAATCGTGGTATTCTATGAGTGACTCAAATAAATGTTAAGGTAAACTAATCAAAGGCTCGAAAATACTCAACACATGACGCCATCGTGATACTTTTTAACCCGGCGCTGGTCGCGCCCCTCCGTGGGACAACGTTGGTCGCGCGTGAGCAAATTGCTCACACCTCAATTTTTGGCTATTCTATTATTTTTCAGCAGCATTCTTCGTCATATTTTTGTTTCTTTTAATTTAGAATATGTTCATCATTAAATTATTAATCTATTTAAGGTGCTTTCATCAGTTTAATGCATTTATATAATTTATTTATAGGAGGGGAATGAATAGAAGAGAGTAAACAAGAATAAAATGCTTTATTAACACGATTTTTAGTTTAAAACAGAAGTAGTATTGTAAGAAAAGTGCTGTAGCATACATTGACCAAAATTATAAAAAGAAAAATAGGAAATTTTCAGTTGAAACAAAATTATAAAAATATAAAAAATCGCATAAAGTTGGTACCGTGGAATAGGAACAATATAATGTAAACAATAACGAATAACAATCTAAAATCGAAATACCCCATTTTATTCAAACATATAAAAACTAATCTAAGCTTTTACTAAAAAATCGAAGAGAAGAGAGGAAAATACTTTGTCATTTTTTCTTCCGGACGATCCTCCAAAAGCACGTCCTGTTCCACTCATTTTCCGAACTAAACTAACAAACAGAACAGTTACAATATTTTATCAAAGAAATACAAACGTGTACTGACAAGATTTGGGCTTATTACAGCAGAGATGGGCAAGTCCGTGCAGGTCTCGGAGCGGCCCGCACGGTGGCTCAGTTCTGTGACACGGATGGTCGCGCTGTGAGCATTTTGCTCACGCTCCCGTTTTTTCGAACAAAACGTTTTATTGGGGCTTAGCGCGGCAATTTTTTTTTTTCACAAACAACGTCCTAAAGTGAGTTAATGTATAAATGACAAATAGAAAAAATATCAGAATTAAAGAAAAAGAAATAAGCGAAATACACAAGACTTTCGGCAAATGTGAGCAAAATGGTCACAATGCGACCAACGCCGGGTTAAACCAACAATTCTGATAAGTTGCATAATCATCTATTATTCACCAAGCCCTCGTAAATTATTGTTATAAATTATATAAATATGTATGGTGAACTATTACCCATGTATGGTGATATATACTGTAGTATATGATTAACTTACTTAATAATAAATTACTAACAGACAAACGATTGGGCTAAGGTTAATAGGAAACGATATTAAAAGGAAGGATAAAAACGTGTTGGGCCAGGGATCTCCGGTCATTAATTTATCATCACATTTTTTTAGTCAGACTTAATAAAAACAATAACATAGTCAGGATTTCATGAATAACGTTGTTTATGATATAAAAAGTTATATATTTATATATTTTTGTTGTATAATTTCGTTTAAGACTAAAATAGAACATGAATAAAAAAAATAATAATCAATGTTACGGATATTTATAAACCTAAATCACATTAAGTAGGTGTAAAATAACTATACGGTCTCGGCTAATAATCTAACGGCCTTCGATAATAATTTAACATGTGCATTTCAGAGCCAGATTTCCGTATGATCCCCAACAATCTGTAAGAAACATAGCGCGGTTCTTTCCTGTGAAGAATTGTCAAAGTTATTTACCTTTATTTATTTAAGTGACTTCAAAGGTTACAGCCCACTGTAGTTTAGTTTATTTATTAGATTGCTAATGTACTGATTGTTCTATTCCTTATTCAGTTTTAAATATCCAGGAATAAATAATAAAAAGAACAGAAATAACATCGTTAATCATTATTACTATTATTAATAACCCTAAACCATCGTAATTAGGTGTAAAATAACTGTTCGGTCTCAGCTGCCGCTTGGACTTGTGATTAATTAGGTGATTTTCGTTCCAGAGTCACGACCCGCTACCCGAAATCACCGTGACAAATCACCAGCGTGCAGTCATGCTATTACATCTGTCCCGCAGTCGGCGAAGGTCAGGACTCTCGGATAGTTTGTGATCGAATGTCACCGGTCATATAATCTATATGAATCATTCATAAAACATCATTTTATACTGAGTATCTAAGGTTCTCAGCGGTAGCAATTGATTATGAAACTTTAGACTGTCAAATATTTATCCACAATAGACCATTCTTTACTAATAATGGTGATAGATATAGTAAAGACATCTATTACGTGAATTGGATTACCAACAAGGTTTTTAATATTCAGTAAATTTTGTACGGTTCCATGATGAATGAGAATGTATATTTGTAAATATTAATCTTTTAAACAAAGAATTGTTTCGAATACTAAAATAAGCCTCTAGGAAGAATTTTAGCCATCAAATTCGTCATATAACCGTCAGACAAGGGAGTGGTGCTGTTTTTTATGGTTCTTATTTCATTTATTGCATCGGTTTTTAGTTTAAAAAAAAATTGATAGCTTATAAAAAATACAGAGAGTGACATTGCAGGCAGTTCATAAAAGCAGGCTAAGCTAAATTAATTGCAAGCGTCCATTATCTGAAGTGGAAAAAAAAATATGTGGCCGCGCAAGTGACCTGTTAGCGAAAAGGCCGATTTCATTAAAATAGTTTGGGAAAAGACCAAAAAGAATTTTTTAAAACACGATAAAACAATTGGACGGAGACGAATAGTGAAAGTAGAAGTATCCAAGTTGAGACTTTTTTTAGATAGGGACTATTTATCATCATGCTTATCCCCCTGGCTTGTTCCAAGGCTGATATACTCATTGTATTATTTAATTTTTTTTGTCATAAAATAATAATGTAACGTTAAATCGATAATCAAATAAAATCGTATAGTTTAAAATCCCAAACTTTTTGTTGGAACGACTATTGGTCGGAACAAACCGTTGGAGCACGTGGACGATCCTAGATCTTTTTGACGGAGACCTGGAACCTCCCAGGAGGATCCGAAACCTTCGTTTTGCGACTATAAATAAGGAGTGAGTAGGTCAGTTAGTATTAGTCAGTGGCTTGACTGTGAAGCTCAAGTCATAGGATTTGCGTGTTATAAATTTTTCATTATTATCATTTTTAACACAAGAATATTTGAGTTGTGTTAATTCGTTTGGCATTGGTAATTGTTATATTTTCATTAATAAATATTTCTTAACCCACATAAGTGTTACAATAATATATAAATAATATTGTTTGTTTGTTTGTTTAACGTCTCTTTATGCCACTATGGCTAATCGGACGATGCTACAGTGGGAGTCCTAAATTTTGCCTATCCAGGTATAATTAGGATACGGATCTTTAACGAGTACCTGGCATCGTAAAAGCTCGGGACCTCCATTTTACGTCCTATCCGAGGGACGGCATGGACAAGGATTTTTTACTCCCATTAAAAAATCCTAGGGCCGCCTCGGGACGCGAACCCGCGACCTTTAGTATAGTACGTTTCTATGCTAACCACTACACTACAGGTGACCCCTATAATAATACGATATTAATTATAAATATGATATAAATAATATGATATTATTTTAGGTATAATTAATAGCAAATGCATGCCGAGTTAAGTAAAATTAAATATGTATAAGTAAGTTAAAAATTAAATACGCATAAGTAAGTTAATGTAAACACGTTACTATATATATATATATATATATATATATATATATATATATATATATATATATATATATATATATATATTTATGGAGAAATAAGTAATTACGACTTACTTTAAAGCTCTCATCTTGTTCAGTAATGAATCTTTACTAATGATCCCTCTACTTACGGTATATATATGATATTAATCTAGACACTTTTCACACCATTTAACGTTTCTCATTTAACTTTTAAGAGGGGAAAGAAAATCAATTGTAAGAGATAAAAAATAAAAGCGAAGAGCACCTTCGGAAGTATGAAATAATAAAGCTGTCAAAAAAGGAGGTATGATTTCAAGAATAACAGCTTATTTACATTAAGATGAAACAGGAACTTTTTCTCACTTACCATTGAAACCTTTCCTAAAGTGGAGGTTTAGTGAAGGAGGAGATAAAGAAGAAGGGCAAGATAGTGAAGAAAAGAAATATAAATAAAGTGTATTTTTAGTTAAATATCGCGCAAAGTATAAATGCAACATTCAGTTTAATTTATTTTTACAATTCACTGGTGTTTGGTCAAAAGGGGTTAAGTCATCGAATGTGAAGCTTAAACAACGATTTTCCAAGCTATCGAAAATCATTATAAATTCTTTCTGATTTATTTATTCCAGAATAATAAATGAAACTATATTCTTTTAACAGAGACTGTTGACCCTCATACCGAGGTGAGATGAAACACGGGTCGAGGAGAGTTGAAACATGTGATTTTTACTTAACTTACCTATATATGAAATATATAGTAAGGGAAAGTATTGCGATCGTGAAAACTTCTACTTCCGGTTTTCAACGGAAATACACGTTTTGAGGTCCCCTGAGTCCAAATAACCAACTCCCGCTAAATGGTCTGTGTGTGTGTGTGTATGAACAGACTAGCTCAAAAACTATAAACCGTACAAACCTGAAATTGGGTATTTGGTGTATACGAGTATATATGCCCGCGATGTGACAGCGAAAATTTCATCAAAATTGGCCAAACGGACGGGGTACTTTATATAATAAACGTACCATTTTTACGTTTTTATGTTATTTTATTTTTTTTCAAAAATAGCTTTAACGATTTTGATTAGACTCGTCATATTTAATGAGAATCAATTATTCTTTAATCTATTAATCAGGTTAGCTTTATCATTATTAAAATTTTCTGAGTGGGCTTAAATGGGGAAGGTGGCCTTTCTTGTTTTTCTATAAAGTACCTTTGTTTTGTTTACATGGAGAAATCATCTGTCTCTCGCTTCGCCTAAAAATGAGAAATGGATAAATACGAAATATGAAAAAAAATCAAGTAAACAAATGTAGGAGAAAAAAAGGAAAATATTCTGTCAGTTCATAAAACACATTGAGTCCACGCATGCGCAGTTCGCATTTAATGACTGACCATTGTTTATAATTAAAGATGTTCTGTTCATTTAATGGAAATTATTTGTTTCATGGTAACTAAATGAAGTTACAACAACTACATAGAGAATTATAAAATCAGACGACTTGGAGTAACCGAATCCTAAACTGGTACAGCAATCATGCCCCACATCAAAAATTGAACACCGCTAAAAATCTTATAGAGAAAGCTAAATTATTAACGGATGATGTACACATCAGGAAGGTAAAATCGCAAATATATGACATCCTTTTGGAAAATTGGTATCCCTTAAGAATAATTAATAAATTATGGTATAAAAACAATAATATAATAAAAAGTAGTCCAAAAAATAATAAAATAATAGAGGTCCTTAACACTAATGATATTAAAACACACAACAAAAAGAATAAAAATAACATTAATAGAACGAAACTAATAACAGACTACTTCAAAAATGAAAATAATGATACTAAAAAAGAAAACATAAACCATACTCAGAAAAATAATAATCTGAAAGACAATCAAAAAGATAACAATAACCCTTATCCCAAAAAGTTTTTTTCGATTACATATATAGATAGTTTGACCAATAAAATAGAAAAAACTTTTAAAAAATATGATTTGAATGAAATAAAATTTGGGAAAAAACCAATAAATAAACTAGATAAATTATTTACAAAAACGAAAGATAATATTCCGAAAGATAGATTAACTAATGTGATTTATAAAGTTAAGTGCAAAAATTGTGAAAATAAATCATATATTGGACAAACATCACAATGGCTAGAACGAAGAATACAACAACACAAACAAAATTGTAAAGCAAAAACAACTAAATCAAAATTTGCAACTGGTCTATCGCAACATACACATATAAATAAACATGAATTTGATTTTAAAAATGCCTCAATAATACATAAAGAAAATAATCCTAATAAAAGAAAAATTAAAGAAGCTATATACATTTCAAAAAATATTCAGAATTCGGTGAACAACCATACAGACGTAGAAAATTTGAGCACATTTTACGCAAGTATTATACATAAAATTAATATTCAAAAAAAGACTATGGATAATAATACAATAGAGCAATAGTTTTACCCCACCCCTGCCGTACTTATTCTTTGTCAGTCGTTCCTAGCTATTTGACGATGTTAGACGTGGCGGTTATTCTGATTGATATTTGACATATGTATTTTTAAAATATTGACTAATTCTTTTAGAAGGATAAATTGTTTTGACTATGTGCATAAAGGTATTTATAAAATAAAAATGTGTATAAAATTTTTTTTAATATCAATTGTTTTTAAATTTAATTGATGTTTTGTTTAATATTTTTAGTTTTGTCATTTGAGAATGGCACATTGAGGCCGAAACGTAATGGATTATATACTTAAATAAATATATGATTTAATTGGTGACCTTAAAAAAAAAAAGACTTGGAGTATTATGCTTGCATTGCCGAATTATTTCAGGTAAAAACTTTTATTTAATAATAACAAAATTTAAAGAGCAAATACAAACAAAAATAAGTAAATGAATGTGGAAAAATGTATGACTTTGAGAAACGGCATTTAACAAAACATGTCAATTTCTAAGCAAAGTAACTTGGTAAGTGAAAGTTGTGTGTTGCGCGCATTGCACCAGACTTTTTTATTAATGTTTTTTGTCCGCTATTAGTCTGCATTTGATACACTGTGTTACGCCGAAAATGTTCAAATATACGCAGTCTCCTGCCGTCCATCTAGCCCTAAATCTTAGATTTAAACTAGCTAAAGTAGGAAAAGAAAAAGAAGAGAAGGATGCTGTGTTGAAAAATACCAGGAACCACATTCCTTCTTGATTAAAAAAAAAAATATCTCGACCAGAGAAAACTGTAATCATTGTTAAATCAACAGATTAGGTAATAATAAATTTGGCTAATACAAAAAAAAATATATATATTAAAAAAATTATTCATTGAAATTTCACAAGAGTAGAGTAGAGTCATAGAATGGTCTAGAATCATTTTCGCTAAAAGCAGACCGGAATGGTCCAAGTAAAAGTCAATTAAAATTTAATCTTTGGATCTTAATCGAAGGAAGTTTGGGTTGCATAACGAGGGGCTTTAAATGATGTAATCAATACAGATGTATTTAGGGGAAGATTTATTAGAGCATTTCATAATAAGTCAGGGCAGAAAGCTTACGCAACAAACCCTTTGGAGTAAATAGGGATATCATCAATGGTTTAGTCTTCAACATGTTTTATGTAAATATTAAGCCTAATTTTCTTTTTAAAAAATGTTTACCGAATTCTCAACAAGAAAACAAAAAACAAACTTCATTATTTAAATGTAAATCTCTTTTATTAGAACTATACTAGATATTAAACGCATGGGACTTACACTATGTGTATGAAATAAAAATTTAATAAAGCGTATGAAAAAAATTAATCAATATTTGTGTTTTTATCATAATTTGGTGATTTTTCTTGACAGGTAGGTGGAGGCAAAGACCCGAATTTTTCAGTTTTTCATTTTTCAAGGAAAGGGGAAAGGTAAGTTTAAGCCTAGGTTAGTTAGGTCTCGGAATTAGCTAAATGCCCATGATAATAAAAACCAGATTGCACCAATACGTCGCCGGAAATTCAACTTTTTGTTGAAAAAAAAAGTGCGGGTCTTTGCCCCAAAAAATGGGGCAAAGACCCGCAGTGTGTGTCTTTACCCTGATAAAAGGTTTTGTGGAAAAATACAACAAAAAGCATCGGTGAACTTTTGAATTAAAAATATATTTTATAAAGTAACAGTACAAAAATACTTTTACTAAATACAGGGTAATTCTATATAAATATCAGTGGATAATGAACTGGGACAGGTCGATGGGACGAACGATATCATTTTGTGAAACCTAGCGCTGTTGCTTTCTGTCGGTTTAGTAGATAATTTCATTACAACATCTTTATTATCAACAAAAGCTTCTTCTTTCGTTTCAGAAAATTTTAAATTATCCCGAAGTCGTTTATAAAACACAACTTCATACCGACGCAACAATGGAACGAAATTTTCGTTTTAACCTCGACTTTAACAAGAACGTAGTTCTTTACTGCAAGTAGTGAAGTTGCCCCTCATCTTCTGTGGATTCCTTATCTTAATCTGAAAGGAATGAGTCAAAATCCGAACTACTGTTATGTAGGGAAATTGCATCTTCTGACACAGAAGTGCTAGATTTAACCCTGTTCTCTTAATTTTTTTTGGCAACAGTTTCTTGCGTGATTTTCTCATTGACAGACGTTTAACCTTCTTGCCTCTTAATGAACAAGGAATTCACCATTGAACACTAGGGGCAAGTCCCCGTTCTTTTAGGACTGCGTGGACTTGCCCCTTTTAGAGCGCGGGGCTTTGCCCCATTTTCACTCTTCCAAAATCACGACTCCTCCAACAATGTAAACAACTGTTAAGAAGTTATTTGAAACACGAACATGAAGCTTAACTAAGAGGCTAATAGCTGTAAGTTTCTCTTTAGAAATACCTCGAACCATCTTTGAAATAATTGACTTAAAAAAAGAAGAAATATACATGAGAACAGAGAAAAATAAACTTACCGCATTTTCTCGGTCAACATTGAAGCTATTGCCGCCAGTTTTGGTGTGCTATTGGGGGATACCAAGAAAAACCAGGTGCCTAGTAGACAAAATGACAACTGCGAAATTTCCCTCCAAAACCCTACTGCGTGTCTTTGCCCCGTGCGCGTATTTGCCCCCACCTACCCTATGTGCAGTTTAATAAAATACGCGGACATAATCGTTTATTAATGTATATTAATAATTTACTGTAGCCTTAAATATCATTGATATAAAAAAAGGAAAGACATAATTTTATACTCGATAATTATCAGAAATAGAAATAAAAGTGATTCTTCATCAGGAATCCATAAAAATAATTTAAAAATAAAAATAATATTTCACATTACCCAAATATATTTTTTTGTGAAATATAATGTATTACCATGAATAACGGGATGTGTATATTCAAGGAACAGTGAATACAAAATTTAAAATACATCAGTTATCTCCTTCGCATTTTTTTTTATTTTTAATTTTCTGTATATTTATGTACATTTGAATCGCAGGTGAATTATAACAAAATCAAAACATTCCAGTAACTCTCGGCTGACCGACTAATTTCCATAACATTCTTAGGTTTGCGGTTAATAATTCAATGGATACTCGTAGCATTTTCCAAGGGATATGCGATGGTTAAAAGGAATTTTTTTGTTTTTACCTATTATAATATATCGTGCATCAGTTGTTCCTGGAAAGAATAACAAATTATTTAATATTAATTAGAATAATTTTTCAGTCGAAAATTGGAAAATTGAGTAGGTACTAAAATAAAACTGCTCAACAAGGCTTTCGTTCATGGAAATCCGCAAATTTATTTGCCAATAATTCCACTTTATCAGATTCCGTATCGATCAAGTATATCTAAAAAGTGTACAATATTTTATATAGCTATTGATTATGGCTTGGATATGACCATGGTTATACATAATTAATAAGAAAAGAACGTTAGTAATAAGCGTTGTATGAATTAAATAAAAAACACAAATTCAAAAGAAGTTTTAAAATACATAAACACCTTCATACCTACAGAGCTAATTCACTATACTAACATAACAGATTTCTTTTAAAAGTTCCTTTGCAATTTAGAGGCAAGAGAATTGAGCATTTGGAATCTTCCCATTCTATACTGTTTATGTATTGTTTCGATAGTTTCGCTTACATGCTTTGACGTGAAGCCTAAACAGATTTTCATTCCTACTACATTGTACAGATTTTAGACTTACCGGGAACGGTTGAAGTCGTGTATTAGTACTTGACCACATATTGTAGGTATTTCTGGGTGGACCCATAGCGGACGATGTACTGGGTTTCCCAGACATAGTGCAAAAAAAAAATTGGGTAATACTGCATGTTAAACGGGGTAGAATGGCGCAGAAACGAGTTTCTTATCTCAATCTGTTGAGGAAATAGAATGTTTTTTGTTTTTATTTTTAAAATCTTACTTTTTTTCTGAAAAATGACAGTTTTCTCTACTTTGTTTTAGCGTAGAAACAAAAACGATGATATTTTCTTAATGAGCATTAAAAGATAAGATGGGTCTAGTTATTTTAAATTTACTTTCTGTTGGACTTTCAACGCGCTAAACACAAAAGATTTAATGAAACTTTAATAGTTTTTGAAAATTCCTCACTCCCCACTGGAGCACCCTAGAAGCTGTCAAATTTCCTAAAAACTGCGGAATTCAGTTAGCTTTTTAGTAATGTAATGATACAATTGCACTTCACCTTTTGAGTCTAAAAGAAGTTTTTCTGATGAAAAACACGCTAGAGAATGTGACTGCTGGGGCAATGAGGAAGCGTGCTAGAGCCTGCAACCGAAGTAATGGATGGCCGAACTTCCCATCATCATCAGAGTTAGTTTTACTTTTTTAAGACTAGAAAGAACAATGTATGAATCCTAAATAATATAAAAAAGGGTAATAGGTAATAATGTAAATTAAAAAAAAATTCTTAGTTTAAATTAAAAAAATACTTTCTTTAAAATAAATTAAACTTTTTTTCTTTACTTTTTTTCACATGAAAAATGTTGAAGGTAAAAAATAATATTATTATTGTAGAACCATATTAAAATGGATTATTGCAGGGCGTATTCAAAATGTCCTCCATTTTTTGGATGCAGGCTTATCTTTAACATTTTTCATGTAGAATTTTTCAAATTTTAGTAGAAGAGAATAAATTTAAGTTAGTTAAAATTTTGTAACTTTGCTACTAATTTGAGTTTTAATTTTTTATCATTGCATACGGCCATTGCACCTGCTGATTGTCGATATATTGTTGACAGGAGTGGATATACAAATAAAGTAATAATTATTTTAAATCAATAGGATATTGATCCCATACCATTGTAATAATATGCTAGAAATATCACGGTGATTTATAATAAATAGTTACATTTAAGATTTTTGTTTCAGGTAAACACGGCTATCTTTCCTGCCAAGTAAATTGCAATAGCACTTTAATGGTAAATTAATTTTAGATAAAATTTTCTTTCACCACATATTTATACTGATATGAAAATCTAAATTCACAAATCAAAGTAATCATTAGAAAGAATGCTTTAAAAATATTATTATTATGAAAAGCACATAAAATATGTCAGTTTGTGATATTTGAAATCTGTAAATTAGCAATTAGCAATGCGTGAAATTCCGACTGGATAAATTGCTAACTTAACTAACATTTAAAAATATTATCAGTTTATTAGATTTAAAAAATTATTCTCATATGGAAGGATGTTATTTTCAGATAACAGGAATTGCATGGTTTAGATATGTGATATTTAGATATGTGGTCATAATCGGTTCAATTTAAACGTTCCAAAAAACAATAATAATAGATATTTGTAAAGGTAAATATTCATATAATAGTATAAAAAGAAGTTAAAACTCGGTATCAATACAATTAATCCGAGAACACCTGCGATTCCTCGTTTGAAGAAGAAAAAACAGGAAAAGGACAAGGACCTCTGGTGGTGGAAACTCGACTAAAGCCCAGTCATAAAGAAAACCGGAAGCAGATGTAGAACTGCTAGAAAAGGAGGACTTAGATCAAAAAGTTTACCCGGCGTTTTGAAGAGGCACTAACATCTGTATCCTAAAAGTCAGACAAATAAAAGTTCCAAGTTAGTTATTAGAAGTGCGACCGACCTCAACAATTTCAACTGCAAAAAGTTTTCCCATCCTCCTCTCACAGCTGTAATTTTCCTGACAAATCGCACGAAAAAACCCCAATGAATGCATCATATAAAGTAGACATGGAACAATTTGAAATTCAAATTATTCCCCATACTGGCCGACTTGTTGAATAATAATTGAATTCTGCGGAATAAGTGAAAAAATTATTCACATATGTTCTACTATCAACTTAAACACTATCATATGACTAAATAATTCTACCATCTCCGGTGTAGTAATTAGCCAAATTATACACAGAGGGGTGTGGATTCATAGTCTACCTGTATGGATTTTTAAAGGGATTAAAAATCCTTGGCTATGCAGCACTACGGATGGGAAGTAGCTGCTTGTATTGCTTATCCATTATCCACCCCATCCTAATCATAAAAAAACAAACAGCAACTGGTGTTTAATTATTAGGGGTTAATTACGATAAATATAATAGAAGTTCAATGTAATAAGTAGCATCTATTCCATTTCGAAACCTATATTTGACAAGTGGTGCCATAATATTTATGGAATTACTTGACAAATATCATGTTCAATACCACTTGTCATTTTTAATGATTTAATGAATCATTAAAGTTATAGCACAAAACGTAAATTATTCCACATAGAAGTTACAATGTCAACCTACGACATTGAACCACTAACCGAGAATTAAAAGCTATATGGACATATATTTATGTCTGGATCATATACATGGACAAAATACTTACTCTTAGATCTAAGCAAAGTCATTTCCTCGCTTTCCTCCATTTTGTAACGTGTCCAACGCAAGCATTAAAGGGAAATTCCAATAATACAATAATAATATTTGTTTCACAAATACGAAATTCATACCAAGGAGGTTCGATGGAACAAAATGTCAACAAATGTATTGATAGTCCTCTAAAGCGCATTTGCAGATATCCTAATAAAGAAAGAAATATAATTTTATGATTTCAAATTTTCGATCCCTTTAGCTATTTCGTTTAGCGGAAAACAACAACTTTATTAGATATTTCTTTGATTGCTGGTAATTTGATTGTGGTTTGATGGTAATTTGGTGGTTATTTGATTTGATAACCTTTTAGAAGAAGTTGAACGAGTGGAAGTGTCGTTGGTATCGTTTGGAACTTATTGCTAACCTTTACTTCATTAAATTATACAATTTTTAAATTGATTTAGATTTAATTTCTAGTTTAAAAATAGGATATTTTTTTTTTCTAACGCGTCCTATTTACCTTCGTAGAATCTAAGGAAATAAGACTAAAACTGCTGACTTCGAACTTTGATGGGTAGAACATTGATGTATCACCTTAACTTACTCCAATGCTTTCAATTGCCTTTAATAATGAATTTTTACTTTCTTACTTAGCGCTACGTATCTTAAAGGACCTTTACATCTTCGACAATATTCCTCCACTAAAATCTGTACCCCAAAAGCAAATTAAATTTAATGTAATTAAATAGTTAGATTTAAAATAAGATATGGCGAGCTGAATGAAGAAACACATAAAACTGGCGTAAATAGTCAGTGTTTGTATTAATATATTTTTACTTTCACTTACCTATATATGAAATATATAGTAAGTGGAAGTATTGCGATCGTGAAAATTTTCGACTTCCGGTTTTTAACGGAAATACACGTTTTGGGACCCCCTGAGTCGAAATAACCAAGTCCTGCGAAATGGTCTGTGTGTGTGTGTGTGTATGTGAATTTTCTCAAAAACGGCTCTAACGATTTTGATTAAACTGAGTATTTGATCGATTAATATGCCCGAAATATGACTGTAAAAATTTCATCAAAATTGATTTACCGGAGGGGGGACTTTACTTTATAAATTTTGTATCATTTTCACGTGTTTTTTTTATTTACTCAAAAACGGTTTTAACGATTTTGATCAAACTTGGTATTTGATGTATTTATATGCCCGAGATGTGACCGTAAAAATTTCATCAAAATTGATCTACGGGAGGGGGGACTTTACTTAATAAATTTTGTACCATTTTCACATGTTTTTTTTATTTACTCAAAAAACGGTTTTAACGATTTTGATCAAACTTGGTATTTGATGTATTTATATGCCTGAAATATGACTGTAAAAATTTCATCAAAATTGATACACAGGTTTTTTTATTTACTCAAAAACGGCTTTAACGATTAACAAAAATAAGATATGAATGTAGAAAAATGTGTGACTTTGGGAAATGATTATTAGCAAAACACGTCAATTTCTAATCTAAGTAAGTTGGTAAGTGAAAGTTGTGTGTTGCGCGCACGCACCAGATTTTTAATATTAGTTGCAGTTAAAATAATATTCCTGGCTAACTCCTGGTACTTTTTGTCTTTTTACTTCAAATATTTATTTTCACCTGTTAACATACGTCAAATATCAGCAAATTTGGTAGTTATGTCTTCGAAAATACGACAAAGGGATTTTAGCAATTTGGAAGAAGTAGTTAGCTATGTATAGCTATTGTATATTACTGGATTAGAAAAAAATAATATTATTATTATAAGGACAATAAAAAAATGAAATAAATGGTCAGAATACTCTATTTATTTAACTTAATTAACAACGTTTAAATCGTATTGCATATTTTTTTTATCCAAATGAACTTTGATGTTAAATGAAAATTATATTGTTTCTTGTCCCATCTTTCTTGCGATAAATATTAAATAATATATATGTTTTGCCTAAACCCGAAATTACGGTTTGGCCGTAAGCGAGGAAATCCCTTTAATTTTAGGCACAATGCGGGTAAGTTTTTAACGAGTTTCCACTAACAAGTATCTTTAAATTACTTTCTTACTCGCGGAGGCCCAGTGGATTAACTGCAGTGCGGTTGGAGGAATTAATAATTTTGGAGACACCTCCAAAGTATCATTCATTATTTCTTCTATTAGTTCAGATATCCATTAGCTGATGCCAACAGGGGAGAACTGAGGGGAGAAACTGAATAATTATTCCAAGATTCCGGTGAGGTCGCCCACAAACGGACGATGTTGGTTGAAAAAAAACTAGGCCAAACAGTAATTTATGGTAGAGATGATCATTGATCAGATGTTTTGCTTTAATTAGCCTATTGGTATTGTCAGGGCCAATAGCTGTCCTGGGAAGGATTAGAGGGACCAATAGGATTTGATATATAACCCCAAGGGATTGAGAGGCCAATAGAAAATCATTTCTCAATCTATCACTGTCCCAGATGTTTGCGAACTTTCAGATACCCCAACCGCCTTCCTCCGTAGTGTTGTTCTGATAATAATTAGTCAGGTATCTTACAGATAGAATCATAAATCATTTGTAAATTTTAGGTTGAAAAAGAAATCCGTAAGAACACATCCAACAACAGAAAATTAAGAATTGGAAAATTGAAGTGAATGAAGTATTGAATGGAGAGGTACATTTCAGTCCTGTTGTGTTCTAGATATTCAAAATTGTACATTGTTGGCTAATGAAACCGTCTTTTTCAAAAGTCTTATTTATGTGTAATATTTCAAAGGATAAATAGCTTTCATCAATAGAATATTTAAAGTAACAAAAAAAAATAGTATTATGATTTATATATTATTATAAACTAGCTGTACATACCGGTTTCACCCGGAGAATTTCATTTTTTAAATCTATATAGTCTATAAAGTGAGACTTTTATCGACTCAAACGGTCGATTTCGTAAAAACCAATGTAAAGCGAGATCAAAACGATTTTTATAACAATAAAGAATATACCCAGAGATTGGCTGAAGATATGCAATTTTAAGATGGAGAGGTGTTAGCACCGGGTATCAAAGAACCGCTGAGCGAAATTTGAAGAAATCAGGAAAAACGGTATGGTTTCTATAAAGAACAAACAAATAAACAGAATTTCATCTTTATTTATATAGATATGACAAAAAAAAAAAAAAAAAAAAAAAAAAAAAAAAAAAAAAAAAAAAAAAAAAAAAAAAAAAAAAATACAGCATACAATATAGATATCGGGCCTAGAAAAAGTTGAAACTCTTTTCAAATGCTTAGCTCTTTTTAACAGTTTTAATGTTCACCTTCCAATATTTGTTTTCAACAATACATTTTCAATAATACATTTTTTTTTTTATGATTATTATTTTTTTACTGAATTGATTAAACTTGCTAGCACATTGTTTGTATATATATGAATAAGGAATACGATTCTGCACGTGCAACTATCCCATAATATCTACGTGCGGATTGAATTCAATTTCTATATCCTTTAGCAGCGACTCATTAACAGATAATTACAGAATAAGATATTTTCAGCAATGCGACTATATATATAATAACATTTATCAATTTACAATGAATGGGAACTGCCTAAATAATTCTTCAATTTATCTCCACACATGTTAATCGGGAAACACATTTTACGCTTTTGCTATATCCGAATATCTTCATTCAAAAGTTTAAGTAGTTTAAGAAATTATAGTTTATATTTAAGGCTTTATATTGGCAATCAAAATTCAATAAATGCAATAGTTCTTATGTATTGCATTTTTTTTTATTTATTGCACAAATGGAATAAAAATTACTTCGTTTCTTTCATTCTATATTAATTATAATGATTATCGTAATATGTTTATCATTGTCATTGAGAGTAATATTAAAATCAACTAAACTACAGCGATTGCCGTTTCGTATTTTTTTCAGTTAAAGGACAGAAGTAAGCTGAAATTATTAATTAATATAGAAAAAATGAATTTGAACACCATAAAACACCTGCCAAATTACAACACGTACATTAAGGATTCTAATATTATAAATTCTTTATTTTGTTTTCTCTATTATTAAAATTTTGAGCTCTTATATTATATGGGTGATGAGCATCGACCGGTTCTTCTTCAGCTGATGGTAGCACGGGGTGGGTGATGGAGGGCTTTAGGGTCGTTTTATGGCCAGTGGTGGTTGTAGTTGGAGCCTGTATTTTGGTCAACATCAACATTCTGTTCAACCCACATCAACTTCTATTCCAAAATTGTATCAAAATACCTAAATCATTTAATTTTAAAAATAAACTAAAATATTTCATTTAATGAAAGTCAATGTGAGGTTATGTGGCTAATGTCAGTTGGCAATTGGCATTATAACTGCAAAGCGTTTATTAAATCATGTTGTAGGGTTCTGGAACACGACAAAATATAATGTTTTACCAGATGTATTACTACGGTTTTGATCTTTAATTGCACTTACCGACACATGAAATATAAGTTGTAAGGGAGAAGTATTGCGATAGTGAAAAATTTTGACTTAAGGTTTTCAACGCAATGACCAACTAACTAACTAACAAGGCTCGCGAAACGGTCTGTGAATATACTAGTTTAAAAACCATACGTTGTACGAAAATGGAATAGGATATTTGAGGTCGGTATATGCCCGTGATATAGCATAATTTTTGCCTGATTTGAATTACCGGAAGTGGCACTTTACTTCGTCAATTTTATCAAATCTAGCGATTTGGATTAGGTATACTTGTCAGGCTTAATGTAATTAAGTATTTATTAAATATGAGGAAGGTTTTAGTATCATTGATATGATATTATACATACATACATACATACTATACATACATTGATTGATAGTATACATTGATATGATTAATATATCTCGGAAAGCTTAGAAGGAATAATACATAGATTATATAGTGAATGCACACTTACAGAATGAAATAAAAACGTTTCACATGTTAATCTTTAATAATTATAATTGAGTTTACACACTTTAGTCCTTAAATAGATTTAAATAATGAAATATTAAATATTAACTAATCTTATCTCATTATTAATGCCTGTCGTTTTCTGGTCTTAAGAATGAAAAATTCGTAAATTGAGGTGAAGCAGAAGTGGGTTTTCTGTAATCACTGTAAAGTTTTATAATGTTTTCAAATATTTATATTTTATAAAAAATAAGAAAAAATCAGCCGTCAATTGGTTAGTTTTACATGGAGAAGCATTTTAAAACATTTGTTTTAAAACATCTTCTAAGTTGATCCGAACAATAAAGAGCGACCACAGCATTTTATAACTTATAGTTGGATGTTAATCTAATCATAATCTGTGGGTGACCACCTTTTTTTTTAAATTACATTTAATAATTTATTTTTTGAAGAGAAAAGATTTGGCTCCGCCGGGAGTCGAACCCGGGTCTCCCGCGTGACATGCGCGGATGCTAACCACGACACCACAGAGCTCGGCTCTAAGTAGAGGCAATCCTTACTCTTCACTGATACCTACTACCCGATCACGCAAATGTTGCGAGTAACGGGAGGTGGAAAAAGTTTGTCCAATTTATGGTATTTATTGACGTACGTTCATTTTTAAATTATTTTATATTAATCTAATCATAATCTGTGGGTGGCCACCTTTTTTTTTTTGAATTATTTTTAATAATTTATTTTTTGAAGAGAAAAGATTTGGCTCCGCAGGGAGTCGAAACCAAAAAATAAATTATTAAAAATAATCAAAAAATAAATTATTAAAAATAATCAAAAAATAAATTATTAAAAATAATTTTAAAAAATCTGGTGCGTGCTCGCAACACACAACTTTCACTTACCAACTTACTTAGATTAGAAATTAATGCTTTTTGTTAATTGCCACTTCTAAAATAAGCAGAACGGCTTTAATCATGAACAATGGTCTGTCATTAAAGGCGTTCTCCGCATGCGTTGGCTCAAAAGGTTTTATGAGTTGACTTTATATTATTAATATTTTTCTTTTTTTCTCCTCTATATATTTTCTTTATTTTTATCATAGCTCATATTTAGCCATTTCTCATTTTTAGGCGTAACGAGAGACAGTTAATTTCTCCATATAAACAAAAACAAAGGTACTTTATAGGAAACAATCAAACAAAAAAGGCCCCAAACCCCTTCAAAAGAAAGCCCCCTCAGAACATTTTAATAATGATAAAGCTTACCTGATATTAAAGAACACCTAATTTTCATTAAACTAAACGATTTTGATAAAAATCATTAAAGCCGTTTTTGAGATCATCGAAAAAAAGGTAAACATAGAAAAAAAAATTATGAAATAAAGTGCCCCCTCTGTTTGACCAATTTTGATGAAATGTTGGGTGTCGCATCTTTGGCATATACATACATCAAATACCCAGTTTGATCAAAATCGTTAAAACCGTTTTTAAGTAAATAAAAAAAACACGTGAAAATGATACAAAATTTATTAAGTAAAGTCCCCCCTCCGGTTGATCAATTTTGATGTAATGTTGGTTATCGCATCTTTGGCATATAAATACATCAAATACCCAGTTTGATCAAAATCGTTAGAACCGTTTTTGAGTAAATAAAAAAAAACTCGTGAAAATGATACAAAATTTATTCAGTTAAGTCCCCCCTCCGTTTGACCAATTTTGATGAAGTGTTGGGTATCACATCTTTAGCATATACATACATCAAATACCCAGTTTGATGAAAATCGTTAAAACCGTTTTTGAGGAAATAAAAAAAAACACTTGAAAATGGGACAATATTTATTAAGTGAAGTGCCTCCTCCAATTGATCAATTTTGATTAAATTTTGACTGTCACATCGCGGGCATATAAATACACCAAATACCGAGTTTAGGCAAAATCGTTAAAGCAGTTTTTCAGTAAATAAAAAAACACACGTGAAAATGATACAAAATTTATTAAGTAAAGTCCCCCCTCCGGTTGATCAATTTTGATGAAATTTTTACAGTCATATCTCGGGCTTATTAATACATTAAATACTCAGTTTAATCAAAATCGTTAAAGCCGTTTTTGAGAAAATCGAAAAAAACTTTAAAAGTTATTAAATAAAGTAACCCCTCCCTTTGAACAATTTTGATGAAATTTTTGCTGTCACATCGCGGGCATATACATACACTAAATACCCAATTTCAGGTTCGCACGGTTTATAGTTTTTGAGCTAGTCTGTGCACACACACACACACACACACACACACACACACACACACACACACACACACACACACACACACACACACACACACACACACACACACACACACACACACACACACACACAGACACACACACACACACACACACACAGACCATTTCGCGGGACTTGGTTATTTGGACTCAGGGGACCCCAAAACGTGTATTTTTGTTGAAAACCGGAAGTCGAAATTTTTCACGATCGCAATACTTCCACTTACTATATATTTCATATATAGGTAAGTGAAAGTAAAAAATCTGGTGCGTGCGCACAAAACACAACATTCACTTATCAACTTACTTAGATTAGAAATGATTGCGTTTAGTTAATTGCCAATTCTCAAATGAACAGAACGGCTTTAATTATGAACAATGGTCTGTCACTAAAGGCGTACTCCGCATGCAAGGGCTCAACGAGTTTTATGAGTTGACTGAATATTTTTCTTTTTTTCTCCTCTTTACGTTTTCTTTATTTTTATCATATCTCATATTTAGCCATTTCTTATTTTTAGGCGTAACGAGAGACAGTTAATTTCTCCATATAAACTAAAACAAAGATAATTTATAGGAAACAAAAAAGGTCCCCTCAGAACTTTAATTTTAATAATGATAAAGCTTACCTAATATTAAAGAACGCCGAATTTTCATTAAACATCACGAATTTGATAATAATCGTTAAAGCCGTTTTTGCGATCATCGAAAAAAAAGTAAAAATTGAAAAAAAATTATGAAATCAAGTTCCCGCTCCGTTTGACCAATTTTGATGAAATGTTGGCTATCACATCTTTGGCATATACATACATCAAATACCCAGTTTGATCAAAATCGTTAAAGCCTTTTTTGAGTAAATAAAAAAAACACGTGAAAATGATACAAAATTTATTAAGTAAAGTCCCCCCCTCCGGTTGATCAATTTTGATGAAATTTTAACAGTCGTATCTCGGGAATATAAATAGATTAAATCCTCAGTTTAATCAAAATCGTTAGAGCCATTTTTGAGAAAATCGAAAAAAACTTAAAAAGTTATTAAATAAAGTACCCCCTCCCTTAGAGCAATTTTGATGAAATTTTTGCTGTCACATAGGGGGCATATATATACACTAAATACCCAATTTCAGATTCGCACGGCTTATAGTTTTTGAGCGAGTCTGTTCACACACACACACACACACACACACACACACACAGACACACACACACACACACACACACACACACAGACACTCACATACACACACACTGACCATTTCGCGGGACTTGGTCATTTGGACTCAGGGGACCCCAAACCGTGTATTTCCGTTGAAAACCGGATGTCGACATTTTTCACGATCGCAATACTTCCACTTACTATATATTTCATATATAGTTAAGTGAAAGTAAGACTTACTATATATTTCATATATAGGTAAGTGAAAGTAAAAAAAGGTGGTCACCCACAGATTATGATTAGATTAATATAAAATAATTTAAAAATTGACGTACGTCAATAAATACCATAAATTGGACAAACTTTGTCCACCTCCCGTTACTCGCAAAATTTGCGTGATCGGGTAGTAGGTATCAGTGAAGAGGAAGGATTGGCTCTACTTGGAGCCGAGCTCTGTGGTGTAGTGGTTAGCATCCGCGCATGTCACACGGGAGACCCGGGCTCGACTCCCGGCGGAGCCAAATCTTTTCTCTTAAATAAATAAATTATCAAGAATAATTTAAAAAAAAAGGTGGTCACCCACAGATTATGGTTAGATTAATATAAAATAATTTAAAAATTGACGTACGTCAATAAATACCATAAATTGGACAAACTTTGCCCATCTCCCGTTACTCGCAAAATTTGCGTGATCAGGTAGTAGGTATCAGTGAAGAGGAAGGATTGGCTCTACTTGGAGCCGAGCTCTGTGGTGTGCGGATGCCAACAACCGCGCATGACTCCCGGCGGAGCCAAATCTTTTCTCTTCAAAAAATAATTTATTAATTATAATGGATGGATTATTCATTACCATAAAGACATGAAGAGAAGCCAATATTTTATTAATGTTGTTATTTCATCTTACTTACATTTTTCACAATGTGAAAAGTATAGATATCCTAAAAAAAAAAAAAAAAATCTGATGCGTGTGCGCAACACACAACATTCACTTACCAACTTACTTCGATTAGAAATTAATACGTTTTATTAATTGCCACTTCTCTAAGTTACACATTTTTCCACATTCTTTTCTTATTTTTGTTTTCATTTTCTCTATAAAAAACATTAATTTCTTTTATTATTAAATAAAAGTTTTTACTTGTGATACTTCGGCAATGCAAGCATAATACTCCAAGTCGTCTGATTTTATAATTCTCTATGTACTTGTTGAATTTTCATTTAGTTACCATGAAACAAATAATTTCCGTTAAATGAACAGAACGGCTTTAATTATGAACAATGGACTATCATTAAAGGCGCACTGCGCTTGCGTGGGCCCAACGTGTTTTATGAATTGACTGAATATTTTTCTTTTTTTCTCCTCTATATGTTTCCTTGATTTTTATCATATCTCACATTTAGACATTTCTTATTTTTAGACGTAACTGGAGACAGTTAATTTCTCCATATAAACAGAAACAGAAGTACGTAATAAGTTATAGGAAATAAAGTAAGTTATAGAAAAAAAAAAAAAAAAAAAACTCCTCAGAACATTTTAATAATGATAAAGCTTACCTGATATTAAAGAACACCTAATTTTTATATAATATGACGAATTTGATGAAAATCATTAAAGCCGTTTTTCAGATAATCGAAAAAAGGTGAAAATTGGAAAAAAAAGTTAGATCAAAATTGTTAAAGCCGTTTTTGAGTAAATAAAAAATCTGGTGCTTGCGCGCAACACACAACTTTCACTTACCAACTTACTTAGATTAGAAATTAATGCGTTTTGTTAATTGCCACTTCTCAAATGAACAGAACGGATTTAATTATGAACAATGGTCTGTCATTAAAGGCCTACTCCGCATGCGAGGGCTCAACGAGTTTTATGAGTTGACTGAGTATTTTTCTTTTTTTCTCCTCTTTATGTTTTATTTATTTTTATCATATCTCCTATTTAGCCATTTCTTATTTTTAGGCGTAACGTAATTTCTGCATATAAACAAAAACAAAGGTACTTTATAGGAAACAAACAAACAAAAAAGGCCCCAACCCCCCCCCCCAAAAAAAAAAAAACCCCTCAGAACATTTTAATAATGATAAAGCTTACCCGTTATTAAAGAACACCTAATTTTCATTAAAGACGACGAATTTGATAAAAAGTTTTTTTTGAGATCATCGAAAAAACGGTAAAAATTGGAAAAAAAATTATGAAATAAAGTGCCCGTTCCGTTTGACCAATTTTTGATGAAATGTTGGCTATCACATCTTTGGCATATTTTTTTTTTTTTTTTTTTTTTTTTTCTTTTCTTTTTTCGGTTGGCGAATTAGGCCTAATGAGACCTTTGGCCGCGCAGTGTGGTCTTCTTAAAGACATTTGTTTTGCTTGCGGGAGTACAGACAGCCTGGAGGGGGTAGCCCAAACCTCACGTTGCTGAAAGCCATACAGCGGCAGACTGCCCATAGCTCCATAACCAATCCCATTGGGGCCAATTTGGCAGTGTCCTTCCCACCGATGGCGTCAGCTCTCTCGGGTTCAAGGACAGTGACAAACTGGTCTAGGTCCAAGGATTATGGTAGCCCAGAGTCAGCAGGCCCCGCGGACCTATATTTCTTTCCCTGAAGCATACCGTCCATGGACCAAACCTCCGGGCGGTTACTGACATCCTGGAAAACCACACCACGATTCTCGATGAGATACACGGGGAAGGTTCATCACTCCTACGCCCGGTCGGTGTGAGTCGCCTCCAGTAGGCTGACGGGCCTCACATACCCGGGGGTGGGGGTAGACTTGGACTTCGTGGCTTTTATTGGTGGGCGGTCACCCGAATGGAGCGGTCACCCACCCAAGTACTGACCACGATGGACGTTGCTTAACTTTGATTACCTATTGCAAGCGCCCTTGTCCACACGGCCATCCCGGCCCACATCTTTGGCATATACATACATCAAATGCCCAGTTTGATCAAAATTGTTAAAGCCTTTTTTGAGTAAATAATAAAAAAACACGTGAAAATGATACAAAATTTATTAAGTAAAGTCCCCCCTTCGGTTGATCAATTTTGATGTAATTTTTACAGTCATATCTCGGGCATATAAATAAATATTAAGTACCCCCTCCCTTTGAGCAGTTTTAATGATATTTTTGCTGTCACATCGCGGGCATATACATACACTAAATACCCAATTTCAGGTTCGCACGGCTTATAGTTTTTGAGCTAGTCTGTTCACACACACACACACACACACACACACACACACACACACACACACACACACACACACACACACACAGACCATTTCGCGTGACCTGGTTAATTGGACTCAGGGGACCCCAAAACGTGTATTTCCGTTGAAAACCAGAAGTCGAAATTTTTCACGATCGCAATACTTTCCCTTACTATATATCTCTATATATATAAGAGGCTTTTCCTGACGGACAGAATCAACCCAGAGCAAATCTACTAATGATAGAAACTTGTAGTTTGGAATTTAGATTTTAAACGCGATGTAGGTAACCACTATGAAAGGAATTTCAAAAATGTAATCCCTAAGGGGTTTAAATGGCGAAATTGTCGTTTAACTCTAACGGACACCTATTTTTGCACTTCGTGAAAAAATATCTAATTTGGACTCATTTTAAAGATCTTGATACAACGAGTTTAACTCGAAGGCCCTACGGGGCGTCGAAAACCACGTTTTAAAGCCGAAAAATGAAGCGTTCACGACGAGTAAGCAATTTTTCATTTCGGCGGTTTTAGTGAACTCTCTCCATTGCGCGGCTCCCTCTCTTCTACCAAGCCGGCAGCAACTCCAACATTCCACCTACCAGAAGCTCCGATCCCTCTCCCCTTCGCTCACTTGGTTTTTTTAATTGATTTTGTTAACATATTATATTAAATCAATACCAAGATAATTATCACAGAATTGATTTTAAAGGATCGCGGGCAAAGCCGCGACGGGGAATGCTAGTTTCATATATAGGTAAGTGTTTGTATAAGATACAATTTCATCTTACAGATGTAAAAGAATTGATATTCTAAAGTGTGACAAAACCTTTGTCCTCAAAAAGCCAGCCGTTGCCGGACCTTACCCAAGGACCTGCACTGTAATTTTCAACAGGCCAGAGGAGAGAGTCTCCACCTCTATTAGCCTGTATCAGATTCACTCACGAACTGTGAGAATATCAGATCTCAGTAATTGTGAGAGCTACGGAAGGAATGTAAAATCAGACAAAATAATAATAATAATTCAAATAAGATGTATACAATTATAAATTTTAAAAGTTTTGTATATTCAAGTTTTATATTATTACGGTAGGTGTCTTGATTTTTTAAAACTATATTTTGTTGTTTTTCAAATAAGCTTTGATAAGAATTGCTTTTTAATGTTATAATTGCGGTCCCCACTAAAAATGCCTAAAATCCCTACGACTAAATGATTGAATTACTAATTCATTTTTTTTTTTAATTTTATTTAAAATTGCCTATTTTTTAACTGCCTGACACATCAGTTAAAGTAGGCGACAGAAGTTTTGAGAAACATATTTCGTCAAACTTTGGGAGGTGCATGAGTTAACTTCCCTGGAGTAACTATTAACTATTTCAGATGAATCTGTGCTCGATCAGACCGAATGAGAGAACATAGATATTGTTATTTTAACGCAACTTTTTCTTATTTTATAAAAATGATAATATTTTTATTTTTATTTGAGATTATGCATTATTTTCCATTAATTAAAGCTAATTATTATTTGTATTACAATTGTACAATGTTAAGTTATGTTTTGGCTTAAAAAGTAAATAATAATTAAGATTTAATACTCAAAATCCTTAATAATATACATATTATTATATATGATTAATTACTATCAAAAAAGCCCACACGAAAAAAAAAAAAAAAAAAATTAAAAGATATATGAATAGCTAAAACAGTGAAGATATTTCAGTGGTTCGATAAAAATGAAAATTTTATTAAGATCCGCACATACTAAGATTTATTTTTGTACATTTTCTAGCTCTAAAACTGTATATTTCCGCAGATCCACTGCATTTTCTATTTTTTTCATATAGATAGAAATTTACTTTTCGCATATCTATTTTCATATGATTTATTTTGCTTCGTACTGAGGAAGGCTACCGTTCTCCTAGATATAATTAATCAACCTTAGTTAACTTTTTGGCATACTGTCATCACAATAATAGGTTAAGTAAACAATTATATATTAAACAATAAAGAAATACAAAATTGAAATAGAAAACAAATACACCTGTCTATCATAATTTAGCATAAGTAACGTATAAAATAAAAAGGAACGAATGAAATCAAATAAACTAAACCTCTACAAAATAAACTAAACATCTACTAACTAAAAATCTAATATTTACAAATTGGTACACATTTTGCGTTGTTATACAAAACAAAATAGCTGGCCTGCTCATATGTCCACTTTCTGTTAATTAATGTGCCCGTTAAAACATCACCCATGCATTTCAGACAACCTACTCGGTACAAAACTTGTATAACCTGCAAGAGGCTGTTCTATGAGGTATAAACAACGTCGCCCACCCAAAGAGGCATGAGCTAAATTATCATTTATTCATTACTAAGTTATTTATTATTTATTTAGTTTACTTATTTATTCTTTAGTTATTTATCACAAGCGCTGCTACATTTCTTTCCCAATTAATCATACATTTTAGTTATTCAGAATCTCTTACCCATGTACAATATATAATAAAAATTTAATATTCTTTAACTCTATATAATACGGCTTTTCTGGCACCCAAGAACGATTGATTTTGATTAATGAGGTATCAATTTAATAGGAATTTCACAGAGAAATTACGAATCTTAATTTCGGTCCATGGATTGCTTGAATAAAAGTGCTAAAAAGACGCAGTGGCGACAAATTTCGTTGTATAGATTTTGAGAAGATATATAGTTTTAGGGTTTTATTTCGTTAAGTAAGTTACTTTTGAAGTTCATTAAAGTGTTAAGAGAATGGGGTGGAGCATTATTTTCGATTAATTTAAGCTTATTATTAATTATATAAACTCTTGCTAAGTTCAGTTAAATATGCTTTGTTTTAATAAGTTAATAGAAGTTTCATGTAGTTGCATAGATATTCAAGAAGTGTGTTAATACAAGAAGAGTGATGTCTCGTCCGATTAGCCTTAGTGGCATAAAGTTAAAACAAACAAACAAACAGAGTGATGTCTCATATATGGATGGGCATAAACGCTTTGAGGAGAAATTGCTGTTTTATTTCTGAACCATTAACAAATATGAACGAACAATTTGACAAAAAGTAAACTTTTGATATTTACGTTAGTTTTATAAATAAAATAGTTGTTATTCATAATTTTCATTGCTTGATCGGCCAATTATATGTAATTAAAGATTGCTTGATTAAATTGTTTTGCTTAAATTAATAGGAAAGATTCCCTGATGTTTGAGGAAGAAACTGTCCCTGAATGTATTTGGAAGAAACTGTCTTCGTATTTAACAAGAGAGATCTCGGGAGGGTATTATTGTTGTAACTTAACTTAGCAGGATGAACCTAAAAAAATTAACTTTAAAAAACGACGGATATTACCTTTATTTAATTATTTATTGGTTGAAATTTAATCATTGAATTGAGATACCGTTGAAAGTATATTGCATACAGTATATATTGCAGTAGTATCTGCAATAAATTAGATTATTCAGGAAAATTCTGCTAGATAACTTAGAGGGAGTTTCTATTTCGCTGAAATTTCTGAAGAGCATAGAATCTGAATTATTCTGAGACACATTTCAGTTCTTTAAGGGGATAACATAAAAATAAGTTAGGTATTTTATTTACAAAAGAGGCAATCAATATCCCGAAAAGTAATTTACTTTTTCTTTTTTAAATATTTAAAATTGAAATATTGATACAATGTCTGATCAAAACATAATACCAGACAACCAAGTCGTTTTTCCCGCGTTACAGTCAACAAAACAACAATTAAACGGAATAACAGATTACATTATTAGAGTATTAGAGGAGAAACAATACTCTACTTGTGTATTTCTGGATGACGCCCAAGCATTTGATAAAGTCTGGCACTAGGGGCTTTTCTTAAACTTAAGACCATTCTACCTCATACATATTGCCTACTCATACAATCCTACCTCTCCAACAGGTTTTTCTCGATCTGACAGGGCTCAGAGATTGCTTTAGTACGACCTATCTTATCAGGAGTTTTGAGTATAATACTCGCTCCCTTACTTATATTAACTGTATAATATAATATTAACAGCAACCTACGCAGACGTTATAAAAATTTTAACAAAACTCTGAGACCCTAAACCGGCTTTATTAAATTTACAAAATATATCTGAAAAAAACATTTTTCACTTTGAAAAATAAAAATAAACGGTGACAGACATACACGTTAAGCTCACATTCCACCGAGATACATGCCCTCCAGTTTATATCGGCGACCACCAATTTCCGCAAACTATCAAAGTACGATATCTTGTACTAATATTTGACAGAAAGATGACTTGGGGCCCACAGGTAAAGATGAGCGGACAGACCTTAAGCAAACGACTGAAAATAGTGCACTCATTTTTTTCAAATCGTCAAAATTGAAAGTTATAGAAACATACACATAATTACTGAAACCTATATGGACATATGCCTCACAAATTTTCAGTTCAGGAAAAAAGACACAGAAAAAAATCTTGCAAACATTTCAATCCAAAATTTTACGACTAAAAACGAGCGAGACTTTTTATGTTAATAACAAACTCTACATACCGACTTCAAATTACCAGCCATCAACCAACCAATAAGAAGAACTCTTCATTCATGCTTTCGTATCGAATTGCACGGACATAATGGCAACGACTGACATGCCTTATATGAGGCACTGAACGACTGAAAAGGAGTTGGATGAGAGACCTTTTCTCCTTAAAAGAGAACTGGATGATGTGCTGCTGGGCACTATGGTCTCTACTGTCTAAAAAATTCATTCTAACATCAGTTTACTGGATCTGAATTGCTGATTCTTACTTAGTTGTGACAGGCACAAATAAAATTATGAATTAAAAAAAAAATAAAAAATGCTAATGCATATCTAGTGGTTAGATTCAATGATATGATTTACAACATTATATGTGGAACTCACTTGCTGACGAGTCATGTACACTTAGTGTCTAAGTATTTTTTAGGAGGAGTACTCTAAACATTTTAGTTGGTTGTCATTCTCATTGAAAATATATCCCTTCCTAAATAAATTTTTTGTCACATATGTCCGTATACCTGGGGTAGTTTATTATCTATAAATAGGGTAGTGGCCTCTATCTATTTGCCTATATGTTCTTTCTGGTTGGTGTATGTTAAAAGTATATCTATTTCCGATAACGATGTCTCTTACTTTTTTTCGTTTTTAGAATTTTTCACGATAAAACTTATTATTCATCAGGCACAAACAACCACGAGAAGAAAAATTTGGTGCGTGCGCGCAACACATAACTTTCACTTACCAACTTACTTAGATTAGAAATTGACGTGTTTTGCTAAATATCATTTCCCAAAATCACACATTTTTCTACATTCATATCTTATTTTTGTTAATCGTTCAAGCCGTTTTTGAGTAAATAAATAAACCCCGTGAAAATGATACAAAATTTATTAAGTAAAGTCCCCCCTCCGTAGATCAATTTTGATGAAATTTTTACAGTCATATCTCGGGCATATAAATACATCAAATACCAAGTTTGATCGAAATCGTTAAAACCGTTTTTGAGTAAATAAAAAAAACACGTGAAAATGATACAAAATGTATTAAGTAAAGTCCCCCCTCCGGTTGATCAATTGTGATGAAATGTTGGTTATCACATCTTTGGCACATACAGACAACCTATACCCAGTTTGATCAAAATCTTTAAAGCCATTTTTGAGTAAATAAAAAAAACACGTGAAAATGATACAAAATTTATTAAGTAAAGTCCCCCCTCCGGTTAATCAATTTTGATGAAATTTTTACAGTCATATCTCGGGCATATAAATAGATCAAATACTAGGTTTAATCAAAATCGTTAGAGCCGTTTTTGAGAAAATCGAAAAAAACGTAAAAAGGTAATCAATAAAGTACCCCCTCCCTTTGAGCAATTTTGATGAAATTTTTGCTGTCACATCGCGGGCATATACCTACACTAAATACCCAATTTTAGGTTCGCACGGTTTATAGTTTTTGAGCTAGTCTGTTCACACACACACACACACACACACACACAGAGACACACACACACACACACACACACAGACCATTTCGCGGGACTTGGTTATTTGGACTCAGGGGGCCCCAAAACGTGTATTTCCGTTGAAAACCGGAAGTCGAAATTTTTCACGATCGCAATACTTCCACTTACTATATATTTCATATATAGGTAAGTGAAAGTAAAAATATCTATACTTCAAATAATGGTTTGTTTATTTATTTACTTAACAAATACATCTTCTCATTTTGGGTCATTAGCATAATAAATAGCATTTGGTTTAGATGGCAGTTTTTTTGCATGAAGTTTTTCATAGCCGATGGTATCTAAAAACAGTTTCTTTATTAATTAACATTGTTAATTAATTTTTTTAATACTAAATGTTTTGATTTCATTCAATTTTTTAATTATGTTTCTGGGAATCGCAAGATATTAATATGTAACAGGCTCTGATCAACAGAGATAGTGATAAATTTAAAATGGCTATATTAATCTGTTTTTAATTTATCAGGAAATTGTTTCATTGAATTATCTCTAAATAAGTGTTGCGATAATCTGACGATGACAGGACTCATGAAAGCTCATCAAACTTAGCAAAGGAGGGCGATGGTTAATTATCGCTTCTATCGATATAAAGCTGACCTACCATCACCGCTCAACACCACAGATCATAATTAAGTCCAATTTTGTTTATTCACCTGCAATCAAGGTTAAATAGGTTTGTAATTGATTTAGGTAAATTATTAATTTATTTGCTAAATTAATAATTCTTAACAGTAGTTTCGCCATTCCAGTAATCAATTAATAAAATGTAAAATAACATTAAAGAAATAGAGATTTTCATCCTGGGCAATGCCAATAGGTACGAAATGTAAAAAACCTCTTTAAATATATATTTATGTTATATAATAACTTGCATCATTTTGTAAAAGATTATATGATAATTATTCATCTTTTAAGGCTTACCATACATCCTTATGGTTTGCTATTGCCATATTTACAGTCGACTGTTTTGTACGAAATACTGAAAAATAAAAATGTCAGTTTGTGAAAATAAATTTTTGATGATTCAATCTGAGGTTTTTTTTATATTTATTTTAAATTTAACAATGAAGCAATATTCGGAATGAAAGAACGATTTAGGATCACCCCATGTCTCCAATAAACTATTGCATAAAGTTTCGAGGCTAATGTGATTTCAATTTTCGAGGATTGTAGAAATGAGTAAACTGAATTGGGATTGCGTTTAAGGATTAGGGCCTAACAGATTTTTTCAATTTAAATAACATAGATGAAATTACTTCAAGGACTAAAAAATTGAGCAAATGGTGTATAGTTTCAAAGTACTTTTAATTTTATAGCAGATAATATTCATACTATGCTCCAATATTGTTTATGATTCGGAGGACTTGAAAATGAGAAGATTGGATCCGTTTACCCACCTCCCCTGATTACCGCGACCAACTTTGTAATGCGATCTATAGTTAGTTCTCGCGAACGCCTCGCATCGAAAAATCTATTCCTTTTAAAAGTAGATTAAATTTTCTTCTGGGAGTAAAAAATCCTTGGCTATGCCGTCCCTTGGATAGGACATAAAATGGAGGTCCCGAGTCTGTACGATGTCAGGTACTCGTTAAAGATCCCTATTCTAGTTATAAATGCATAAGCAACATTTAGGACTCCCACTGTAGACGTCAGTAAACTACTTTAAAATAAAATAAAAAAATAGGCCACTCTGATCAGGATTTTTTTATTCATCCAATAGCTTCGGTTACTGGCTTATGGTTCGAGCAAACTTCTATAAAAGATGAAATTGAATAAGAAGAGGCTGTGGACAAGTTTACCTCAAATATTCAAGAAGCGGCATGGTCTTCATCAATGCCCAAAAAACCCAGTTCTGCGCACATACCGCAATACGCGGTATAAATATCCGCTAATCACTTGATCAGGGCAAAGAGAAGGGCCCGTAAGGTATGGCAGACTGACAGACGCCCCTCAGATAGACTGACATACAACAGACTTAATAATCAACTGAAAAGAGGGATTCAAAAATTCAACAGGACAAACTATGACGCGTACATTACTGGCCTCTCGACGGACGATGGAAGCTTATGGAAGCATACCAAAAAGCTGTTAAGGCATCGAAAGGTGTCTGCACCACTTCGAAAAGAGGATGGCTCCTGGGCCGTGTCGGATAAGGAAAAATCCGAAATCTTCGCCAATCACCTTTCTTCTGTATTTACACCATTCATTGACTTCATAAATGCAGTTGACACTTCCACCACCTCCGTTCACTCCTTGTCAAGTCGCATTACAAATCAAACAGTTACCAAAAAGGAAAGCCCCTGGTTATGACTTAATTACAGCTGAGGTACTCAAACAAATGCCTAGAAAAGCTCTTGTATTTCTCACGACAATTTACAACTGTATACTAAGAACATCCAAATTCGCAATACAATGGAAATACTCACATATCAGAATGATCCACAAACCAGGTAAAGACGTTTACAATCCTTCATCATACAAACCAATTAGCCTCCTACCAATTCGTTCCAAATTATTTGAAAAATTAGTAAACAAAACATTGGTTGATATACTAACGGAACAAAAAGTATTACCTGACCACCAATTCGGCTTTAGCACTTACCACTCAACGATACATCAATTAAACAGAGTTACTGACTACATTGCAGGAGCTTTAGAAAAAAAACTATATGCGACTGGAGTATTTTTGGACGTTCCTCAAGCATTGGACAAAGTCTGGCACCAGGGTCTTCTCTTTAAAATCAAGACCATATTACTGTACACTTATTACCTTATTCTTTAATCATTTCTCTCCGACAGATTTTTCTCCGTCCGGCAGGGTTCAGAAATTTCTTCAATACATCCGATATTGGCGAGAGTACCCCAAGGTTCAATACTAGCACCCTTACTCTATATCATCTAAACTTACAACATACCCATTATTACGGAGACATTGATTGCAACTTATGCTGATGATACAGCAATTATCACTAAAAATCAGGACGCAACAAAGGCATCATTAACTTTACAACATCACTTATACATAATACACGACTGGTTCCAACTATGGAAAATTAAACTAAATCATGACAAATCAAAACACATCACATTTACACTTCGAAAACATACCTGTCCACTCGTTTGTATTGACAATAACCAAATTCCTCAGACGGACACAGTACACTATCTGGGACTCACTTTCGACAGAAGGATGACATGGAGCCCGCATGTCAAAATGAAAAAAAGAACGCTTACCAAAAGACTTAAACTTCTGTATCCATTACTTTCTAAATCTTCAAAATTAAAACTGAAACAAAAATTAAATACGTACACTTACTTACTCAAACCGATATGGACATATTCCTCACAGATATTCGGCATAGCTAAAAAGACTCACTTACAAAAACTTTAAACATTTCAATGAAAATTGTTACGACTCATTACAAAAGCACCTTGGTACGTGACTAACTACACTTTACATTCTGACCTCCATCTGCCGACAGTCGACCAAAACATAACGACACTTTACAACTTTTTAGTAATTTGTACGGACATCCAAACAGTTTAATAAGTAATATGGCTGACATTCGCATGGATACGAGAAGACTAAAAAGGCGCTGGATGAGGGATCTGCTCTCTTAGACAGCTAAGGTAATTGACTCAAGCCAAGAAGGGGGTGCTGTTGGGTGCTTTCCTTCCTCATGCCTGACATGTCATTATTTCATTTTACCGCCATCTCATTTGCTGATTGTCCGCACTTTGCAGACATGTGCGAATTAATAATTAAAGTAAAAACAAAAAAAAATAATAATTCACAATAAATATTCCGTTATTTCAATTTATCGATGTAAAAAAGAAATATATTTCTCATAGTGTATCATAATCATAGTATCAGATTTCACCTTTTGTCTGAGGCAATCACATATTAACTTAGCTGAAGTTTTCTTATTTTTAATTTAATCTAATTTTTAATTTTTAATTTATGAAATTATCTTATTTTTTAATGAAATAAAACAAATTGACAAGTAAAAAATGGCGGTGCAACAAGAGTCATTGTCATTAGCTGGTTTTTTAGCTAGCTACATCCCTTGTCTGGAATATTTTAACTTTTTTGTTAAAAGTTTGTTGCTTTATGTTGCTTAAAAAGATTTCTATCATCTAATCGAAATGTAGTTGTTTGAGAGAATGTGAAAAATGATGGCGAGGTACAGAGGCGGTGGAGATGATTGCAGGGCCATTCCTCTGAAGCCCTGATTGTCTCCCACCGTGAGAATGGTCTGATAAATCGTTGGTTGAGGAACATAAACTGACCATCAACCTCCGGGCCTTGGGTCCTCCTTCTTAGTCACTACCCAATACACTGCAACTCCGCTGCCAAATAAAGGTCTCTCGAATAATTCGAGAGAACTGACAGAATTAAGTTCGAGAAGTGGATAACAGGTTCTAACAATCACCTTTATACAACTCTCATATAACTATAAATCTGGCAATAGACTAAAAAAATAGATCCGCATATTAAGAAAAATAAATTAAAAACACTTAAACTATCGTATTAACTTCTAATTTTTCACCTATATTTACCTAAAACAAGGAATATCCAAATCAAGAAATACCAAACTAAAATAAATTCATTAGTATCATCCGAAAACCTTCAGCAATAAAAATAACATGAAATTATTATGGGGACGCGGCGCACAGTGGTTGAAAGGCGGAAAAAACCCATTTTTTGAAGGTATTGGAATATTCTTTTTCTTTTCAATATTAATTAATAGAATAGTTACCTGACACAGTCCATCAATTTATTCGGATATATTCTGATTTTTAAACTTGTTAGGACCCTTTGAATATCGATCATTGAAAAGGTTTATTTTTCAATGGAAAATTTATAGCACTATAATAATTTTTACAACTCGCAATTTTTTTTTCTTAGAGCGATTTTCCTTCTTAATCATGAAAAGCAATCTCACATATTACACTAGCATAAAAATGATGCTATTTGGTCTATGTTTTAACCCAGAAATAAAATCCCGAATAAATGCAATAAAATCAAGACAAACATTTTTTTTGGTAATCCATATTTTTCAAGCGCAGCCGAGCGCAGTTTTAAAATCCATTTTTTAAAGAAGAAGATACATTCAAGGAAATATTAAAACATATTCTAGCTGCGTCCACCTGCGTCTGTACATGTGGGATTTTTTTTTATTGAAATACCAAAGCTATTTCTTGCAGTTTATTCGCTATGGAGCTTGTGCTTCGAATTAGGATATTACTAATCGTTTAGTAAAACATCATGCCTTACTTACCAGGTCTGTAGCATCATTTATAAAGTCAGTCTGAATCGTTGTTAGGTCGATAATAAATCAACTTTTTCACCTACCGTGATTTTAGAATGAATTTGGAAATTATTAAGTTTATTAACATGACCTCCGGTAACTTAAAGGCTTCGGCACTTTTAATTTTTAAGCATCCATTTGTTTTTAGAAGATTGGTATTAAAAAAAAAAGGTTCAGCTATTATTTAGCGAGAATAAGGGAACTAAATTTTCACAGATAGAGTTGCAGTTATTAAACCTACATTGAACAGTCAATCCCACCATCTCCTATCAAAATTATATTAAAGTCGGATGATCCCAATCTTACATTTTAATATGACATACATTTAATAGTTAAGAATTAAAACATAACGACAAAAATAATTGATAGTTCCTATGTATAATTTTTTTTTTTACCTAAGGAGTGTTTTCATGAAATAATGATACAATGATATTACTAGCATAAAACAGCAAAGGCGTTTAAACTAGCCGATTTCGAGTCGTAAATTGATGTACAATTTTTTTTCTATTTTCCTTACACTGCCGGTTAATCCGAATAGCCGGTTAAGCAGGGCTCGAACCTATACATTTTATGGGAAATTCAATCGTGGTTATGATAATATCAACTTTATTTTTTTGCGGCTCACAGATCGGGTTTGACAAGGTTTTTTCCGAAAATAGTCGATTTTCAACCACTGTGCGGCGTGGCCGAGGGGATAGCGTCTCCGACTCCAACGCTAGCGGTGCGGGTTCGAATCCCACCCAAGCTCGCTCGATTCTGTTCGGTGACGGCCTCACTGAACAGACTCAACGGCTTGTCATGGATTGAAATAGGTTGGTTACCCGTAGATAACCCGCCCCGATTAGCCCTCGTGGCATAAAGCAGAGGTAAAAAAAAAAAAAAAAAATATTATGTTCATTAAAAAGTGTTCTATACAATATATATAAGTCTTTTACATGACAATAAATTGTATTCAGTTTATTATGATCTATAGTTGGTTGTATGTTTTTATTATTAATTTATAAATTACAAATGAATAGGAAACTCCATTGAAGATATTATTATATTTCTTTTTATACTCTTTTGTAGGAGGCCGGGTTTCTGTCATTTCTTTTAAGATTTACTGGCTATATAAAGTTAGGAATATTTTGTGTGCATAAGTAAGTATCTTCGGACACCGTTCTGATATTTTATTTCAATTGCAGAAAAATTATTATTTTTTTTTTCAAAAACTATGCAGTTACCTATATTTTAATTATTTACCAAGTTGAATATTTTTAAATAATTAATATTTTTAACCAAATGAAACCATATTAATTAATTGTTTTGCCATCAAGTGATTAGAAGGAGTTCGTATTAACTCTACTTTTAATGCTTTATTAGAAGAAAAAAGTAACTACTTCTCTGGAACCAGTTTGACCTATCTAAAGTTCAGAAAGGATGAAAAAGCTAATTTATTAAGAATTATGAGGCCACTTAAATGCTAGTAAAGCCAGGAAGACATACGGCGGGGAGGAAGTTGCCATAACTATCCCCATCTTTTGCCAGCAGTTACTCAGTCCCAAGCCCTACCGCAATCTTTTGCTTTCAACATATTTCTTAGGCTATTGTATAGGGAATGAAAAACTCTGTTTCCTACAGAACCTCAGCCCCAAAGAATTTAAGAGAATAAAACAAGGCCTCTATAAAGTCATGTATACAATTAAAATTTTAAATTTTAGGAGAACGTTATAGAGTGGGCAGATTTTTAAATAAAAAATTTAAATACACTCCAAAAAAAAAGTTTTCCCCAAAAATTAATCTGCGCCTGATAGTCATATTTTGACAATCAGCACATTTTTTCTTTGCAGCTAAGATCCACCTACATATCAGGTATAGAAAAGGATAGCACTTAGCCTCTTCCGAGGTCTGTTTCAGTTTATCTGGTTTGCCATAAACGAAATGTTATTTCTCATCCAACACGTTTTTAATCCTTTCCCTAATACCAATCTCTAATCAAGTGCTGCCGTGCCCCAATTAAGTATGAATCCTTTTTTAAATGTGGACAACAAGCGTATAGGCCATTTGGAAAAAGGGTCTCATAGAGCTTACATACTTACGTACTGTGGAGATTTGTAATCGTTCGTAATATTTTTTATTTACAAGTTTCAAAGTCTTTGTAAGTGGGTCTTTTTGACGGTTCCGTATATCTGTTAAGAGATTGTCAATTATATTTAGTATTTAGTATGTATGAATAGATAGTTTAATTGCAGTTCAAATTTTTAAAATTTAGAACTAATTGAGTAAAGTGTGTGGAATAGTTTGTTAAGGGCTTTTCGGGCCCCCACATTCTTCTATGAAAGTTAAGTTAAATAAATTGGATACATGTTTTGATTCGAGATTTAGCTGAATATTCCCTAGTTTATGCCAGTCATTAGTGATGTAAAAGTTAGAAAAAACAAAATCAAAAGATGTTTTTCTTTTAATTCAAAAAAGAAGTTTTTATTTCAGATATTTTTCCTTACATTAATGCATTCAAGGAAAACATTTGTATGCTTAACCAAAATCTAACATCTACAGGTTAAAATCGTTAATTTGGAATGTCCCCATTTCGAAATTGCTGTTTTGTTGTTTGATGTTTATATTTTTAAGGTTGTTTTAAATGTCCGTCCCAACCACCGAGAATAATTCAGAAATGAAATTTACAAAATAATGAGTAAAACAACAGGTCACCTTAAAATGGTTTTACACTGTAAGAATTTAATAATAATAATATATAACTTCAGAAGATTGAATAAAAACCGGGGCCTAGGGAAAAATAATCATGTTTATTATATACAGAAAAATACTCAGGAACACTAAGTTACAAAACAAAATATAACAACTTCGTTGGCTTGTATAGAATCTTTTAACGCCTTCCGAACAGCAGAACTTACACTACCGCATGACCTCAGCAGTAAGTTATGGAGACATATTATTGAAATATTACGGGAACGTAAAAAAAATCAACACAATTTTATTTGCAACTGCCGAAAATAAGTGGCAATCAGAAATGAGATGGAATAATTTTTAGTTGGATTGGAATAATTTCAGGAATTAGATGAAATAACTAATATTTTTTAGTCATGAGGGAAGATACACTCCCTGACAAAATTATAGGCCACCCCTCATTATGTTAGTTAATATTTTAGAGGAATCCAATTCGTCAACGAAAACTATTAAAGACTGTCGTAAACAAACAAATACTTTAAAATAATTCATTTTATTGGGTTCTGATAGTTAATGTTTACGGATTAGGTAAAATATCCATATTTACATGCGACAAAATTATAGGCCACCATCAGTTTTTATCTTAACCTCGTTCAAATCGTAGTATTAATAAAGTGTTGAAATATTAATTGTTACTTTAACTTTTAATTTCACCCAAAAATTAATTCTAATAGTTCAAATAAACATGCCAAGGGGGAAAGTGTTGTTGGAGAGTGAGAAGGATGTTATTAAAACGTTACTCGAAAAAAATTGGACTATTTCGTAAATTGCTCGCACTTTGAATAGAATTAGGCACGTTACAAGGAATTTTGTTAGGCTGGGTGATGATTATGGTCGAAAGGAGAGCACAGGTCGGCCCATGGCAACAACTGTCCGAGAAAGGAGAGCTATTCTACGCCAAGCATCCAACTCTTCTGCAACTGCAAGGCAAATCTGTGAAGAAGCTGGTGTCCAAACAAACCTCAGAAACGTCCAACGCATTTTGCAAAAAGCTAGTAATTTAAAGTGGCTAAAACTAAGGACAAAACCACCTCTTTCAAAAGCCCACAAAGCCAACAGGAAGCGATTCGCAGTAAAACATGTCTCATGGAGAAAGCTTTGGAAAGTAGTAATTGTTAGAGATGAAAAACGTTTTAATCTGGATGGTTATCGATATTATTTTCATGATTTACGTAAGGAAAAAATATTTTTAAGCAAGCGTCAGATGGGGGAGGGGGCGTCATGGTTTGGGCTGGGATAGGGTACTATGGAGAGACTGAATTAATATTTTGTTCTCAAAAAATGAATGCTAAAAAATATCTAGGAATTATTCAGCAAACGGTCATTCAAAGAGGAGAAGGGCTGACACGAGGGAGGTTCATCTTTCAACAAGACAACGCACCTGTCCACACAGCGCGCATTTTAAAAAAAAATTTTGAGGGCACAAATTTTTCAATTTTACCTGGCCAGTCCGATCACCTGGCCTCAACATCATTGAAAACTGTTGGGGAGAACGTTCTCGAGCAGTTTATGCACAAGGGAAACAGTTCAACTCCATAGAGGAACTCAAAACTTGCGTAGTAGAAAAGTGGGGCAATATTCGTCAGAATTACATAAAGAAGTTGTTTAAATCTGTTTCAAAATGATTGGTGGAAGTCTTAGAGTGCAATGGAGGATCAACACACTACTGAATAGGATATTACTCAGGTGTTACTACTATTACTATAGTAATTAAAACTGCTGGCCTATGTTTTTGTCGCGGGGAATTTTCATGTTTTCTTTTGATAGTTTATCCTATAATGGAAGACTTTTTTAAAAAAACCCTTTTGGTCTTTTATTATTCTAAATTTATATTTCTGTGAAAAATCCAGTCTTCCTTTTTGATAATATATATTTTTTAATATGTTAAAACATCACTACGTTTCGAGGTTCATTGCCTCATCTTCAGGTGACTATGTTATAATTATAAAATATATCAATTCTTTAAAATCTGGTCAAATATTAAAGTCAAATAATCACAATGTACTTCTTATTTTGGCCACCTCACTGTTACTCATTTACATCACTCTTACACCACACTTACTGAGTAACAGTGAGGTGGCCAAAATAAGAAGTACATTGTGATTATTTGATTATTTGACGAGATTTTAAAGAATTGATATATTTTATAATTATAACATAGTCACCTGAAGATGAGGCAATGAGCCTCGAAACGTAGTCATGTTTTAACATATTAAAAAATATATATTATCAAAAAGGAAGACTGGGTTTTTCACTGAAATATAAATTTAGAATGTTTTCTTTTATATTTGAACCAGAAATAAATTTGTACTATAAAAATTGTGTTTTTCGTTTGTTATTCCTTACTATGAAATCATAAAATATTTTCAAAAGATCTTAGACCAATAGAATAAATAATTACTGTAATAAATTGAGGTGGCCTATCATTTTGTCAGGGAGTGTAGTTTCCAACAGTACATCATCCCGATCTCGTTTCATGGACCATTTTGCAGGACTTAGTTATTTTGACTCAGGGGACCACTAAACGTGTATTTCGTTGAAAACCGGAAGTCATATTTTCCTTTACTATATATTTCATACATAAGTAAGTGAAAGTAATAACATTTCGATCAAATTATGAATATCAGAAAATAAGGTTAAATAAATTGGGCTTAGGGTTAGGTTATAAAGGGCTTAGGTTAGGGGTGCTTACCTCCACCCCTGTCGATAGACTCGGTTGTCATACCTCTAAGGCTACTTAATTCGACGAAATGAAACAGCAAGCAGTTTAAAAATACGGGAATGAAATAGGAAAAAGCCAATAAACATTTAATTTCGTCTCGGTTATCGTACCTGGAAGTATACATAAATAAAGGAAAGATAAATTTCCACTCTAGATTCAATAATTGGGAATATCCCAAATTTAGGGGGTTGTGTGTTTTGTTAAAAACGTACAAAGGTGCGTTTTGTTTGTTTGTTTAATGTTCCTTTATGCTACTAAGGCTAATCGGACGATGCTACACTGGGAATCCTACATTTTGCCTATCCAGGTATAAGTAGTAAGGGATCTTTAACGAGTACCTGACATCGTACAGGCTCGGGACCTCCATCTTACGTCCTATTCGAGGGGCGGCATAGAGAAGGATTTTTTCTCCTATTAAAAAATCCTAGAGCCACCACGGGACGCCATCCCGCGACCTTTGGTACACTACAGATGACCCCCAAAGGTGCGTTTTTTATCAGTCTTAAATTTTTAGATTGAAATGTTTATAGTTTTTTCAGGTGTTTTGTTTTTGCGAACCACAAATTTCTAAGCCCCATGTCCATATAGGTTTCAGTAGATATATGCACATTTCTGTCTGCTTGTCTATTTCGGCGATATGAAAAAAGTGGATACAGCATTTTTAGTGTTTTGTGTAAGGTGTGAATTTCATTTTAAGACCAGTTCCCCAAGACACTCTGCAATCAAATATTAGTCCAAAAATGTTAATATATATGTTTTAATCAGGAATATTAAATTAAATGACGTAAATTTAATCAATTCAATACTCCATTATTTACAAGTACAAAATAAATTTTTTACATGCTGAATCCTTTACATTGATCGTAAGAATTTCACACCCTATCAACCCTTAATGTAGCAAAAGTTATGTTTTTTGATTCAATGAAAAAAATTAGTTGTGTACAAATGAAGATAAAGCCATTAACCATAAAGCTTAAAAATCTTCAAGATATTTTAGGTTATTTAAACATTAATAAATTTTTCAAAAAAAATACAGCTGAAAGACTTTTCGGACTGAATATTGGTTTTATTAATCTTGGGTAAGTGGGTTGATTAAGGGATGGATTAAACGATTAAAGCTAGTGCCTTAGCCAGCTTATTATCCCATAAGTCTGGATCAAAGAGTGTTTAATGACAAACTAGTAACTAGAGGGGAAGGTCTCTTTAAAGCTTTTTTCCCCACCTCCATTCTGAGATGAAAAACAATGGGTAAGGTTCAAAGTTTATCGTTATTGAACCTACAATAATATTGTATTAAATTTTATTTTTTATAGTTAAAAACTATAGTAAAAATATATATACGAGAAATTATGTCATACACAATGTGTATGAATTGTGAGCAATAGTCACAATAGCGGTTCCAGTTGATGCAGACCATTTTTTTTTTTTTCTATGCTGTAGTAGGATGGTAACTAAATGTTATATTCATTTAAACATTTTTTTTAATCATTTTTAAATAATGAGAAATATATTGAGTTATAAACTAATAAATATTTTCTCTTTGCAAATATTCAAGTGGTTGCAAATTAGGAAGTGAAACAAAAAATGGTGATATAAAAAAACCATGTAAATGATTTCGGTAAGATCATAGAGATATTTCTATACTGAGTTGTTTTGGCGGTCATTTTGGATGGCTGCTCCTTCCTGTTATGCTTGATATCAACACAGAACGATCACACTCTGACCAGATATTTGCTCACCAGCATATATTGGCGACCACCATCCTCAAACAGTCAAAGCACGAAAACTTGTATTAATATTCTACAGAAGGATGACTTAAGGCCGCTATGTAGAAATGAAAAGATAGTCCTCACTTGTTTCCGAATGTTCAAAATTGAAAATCAGACAGAAAATTAATACATATACATACCTACTAGAAAATAAATCCATAAAAGGTGCACAAATTTATGGTTCAACAAAGAAGACAAATTCAAAAACTATAATCGTTCAATCTAATATTTTAAGAATGATAACTAAAGCTCGGAATTCCGTGCTGTAAACATTTGAAAACGTGTAATAAAAACTTCAAAACGTGCATTAAAAACTTCAAAACGAGCAAAAATATGTAATAATAATGGATTGCTTGAAAATCAGGCATTAAATTAAAGCATTAAATTTTTTGTAAACAAAAAATAGCTACTTTTGAATAAAATAAGTATACATTTTCGAAAAATAGCGATATATTTCCGATAAAAAAAATTCGGAACATAAAATATTGACTTAAAATAGTAACATCAAGACGTATCAAGAGTATAATACAAGTGAGCCGTAATTATATTAGACATAGGAAGATCTTAAAAAAGATCTTAAAGATATTAAAATCTTAATACTACTCAAATTATCGAACTACATGCAATATCCGGTACATATGCTTATTTTAAAATCAGTCTGGTACATGGGCGGATCCAGCCGATTGTAAAGGGGGACTGCAATCCTAACGGGAGAGGGTTGCAGCCCCACAGCCCCCCCCCCACCCCTGGATCCGCCATTGGTCTGATAACACGCACTACCCCTATTACCGTTCTGGGGTTATACAAAATAGTACGTGGGTCAGACCCCCTTACCGTGCACCCCCCCCCCCCCACATCCCTATAAATTGCATATCGTTGTGTTCCTTGTGATAAAATATTAAGAAAAAGCCAATGTTCCTAGAAAAAAAGTGGCCGCACTAATCCAAAATGGCGTTCAAACATGGTGGAATGACGAATTTGATTTTAGTCAGTTTTTTTATTACTGACATTCACCATTATGCTTAATTTCGCCATAACTGGTCTTTTATTAAAGCTAGGTAGTTCTAGATTCAGAATAAATAAACAAACGTTCTAAAATAATTAGTCTTTACAACATAAAATACCTTTAAAGTCAATTTTTTCAAGTCACAGTTGAATTGAAATTATTGTCGTGTTACAGGCGTGGAACATGAGTTTCCACCGAAATGGTACAAATTACCGTTCTTTGATGTCCGAATTTGGCTAAATAACTAACCCCATTTCCACTTCAAATATTTCATTTTATGTGTATTAGTATACCCTTTCTTCTAATAAAAGAGAAAGTAAACTTTTTGATGTTTAGTTATATGCAAAAAACCGAAAAAGGCCACAACTTCGTGGGTTATCGACCATTAGATGCATGAATACATACATGTTTTAATTGGTTTTCCTCTCCAGTAGTGGTTTAATTTTAAATTAATCATATATATATATATATATATATATATATATATATATATATATACACATCGTGTAACTGTTAATTCATTAATAGTTGTGAGCTATTAAATTGTGTTATGTATATACTTCCTAAATTGTATTATGAATAATTTCTACATACCAACGAACAAACATCTGTAAACAATCTACATAAATCTGCAAACAATCAATACTTTGCGAAAATGCATTTATTTCAAATTTCACGAATGAACAGATGCCCTCAGTGTCTGTAACCCAACTACTACTATGAGTACATTATTATTTCATTTCAAGGGAACCAGTTTATGTCAACATAAGTGAGGTTTAGATAATGTGCAATCTGAGACTAATTCATTATTATTTATCATATTCATATCCTTTATTAATCAGATTTATATATGTTAAAAAAAAAAAAAAAAAAGGTTATATTAATCATTTCTGTCAATTAAAACTTGCAGCTACATAGACTCGATTATACATTCAAAATAATATCCTAAATCCGCTGTAATTATATCGTTAATGAGAACTGAACGATGTGGCAGAGGACTGGATGCGCCCGAGTCATTGGCGCCTTTTCGCCGCTAACGTCCGTTTTCTATAAAACTAGTTGATATATTTTGAAATTTGACCACTGATTTTTAAAGAAGAATAATTGCTCCAGATGTTTTATTTCAGGGCGTTTTTCGTTAACGATGGCCATTCAATCACAAATTAACTTGGAATTTTAACTTTTACGCGAGTGACTTGAAAAAATTGACTTTAAAGGTATTTTATGTTGTCAAGACTAATTATTTTAGAACGTTTGTTTATTTATTCTGAATCTAGAACTACCTAGCTTTAATAAAAGACCAGTTATGGCGAAATTAAGCATAATGGTGAATGTCAGTAATAAAAAAACTAACTAGAATCAAATTCGTCATTCCGCCATTATTGAACGCCATTTTGGATTAGTGCGGCCACTTTTTTTTTCTGGGACATTGGCTTTTTCTTAATCTTTTATCAGAAGGAACACAACGATATGCAATTTATAGGGATGTGGGGGGGGGTGCACGGTAGGGGGGTCTGGCCCACCGTGTAAAATTACTTACTTGTGCTTCTTGGTGGGTCCCAATTTCGTGATTTCTTCTCATATCAAATATTTTTATTACTAGATATATGTACAAAACATTGCACTACCATCCCTTTTGAGTTCAGAACATTTTTCAATCCATCCCGCAATTTTCGAAGACACTTCCTTAAATTTTGGGCAATTTTTAGTAACAATATACTCGACAGAAGCTAGTTTGATACTAACAGAAGAATGAGAATTAAGAAACAAAATGTAAACATCAAGGAATTACTGAACCCTCAGTTCTTGGAAATTGGAGGTTTGTGTTTGTTGACATCTCCCAAGTTCCATTTTTTTCCCCCTATCATCTTCACCTTTATTTTCCTACTATTGTTTTGATGTGTATTTAAGAAAATAAAATTTGTAATATTTTTTTTTCTACAAAATATCAAATGATGCAATTTCTAGCAATAAAACTTCAAAACGTGCAATTTCGTGCAGTAAACCCCAAAACGTTCAATTTCGTGCAGTATAAAACATCCCATTAGGCTTGATTCGAATAACTGACTTAAATTCGCTTTATTCTGACTTACCAATAAAAAGATGAATTGCACGGGAGCTCTAATGATAACAAATAAACCTTTTTACGTTAGCAACAAAAGACCCTGTATTTTTGCATATTTCCAATTTGATCGAAACTATTGTCAATCTTTACCGCCGATTGTTGCCTTCCAGGTATTATAACCCAGACAAAATTCTCTTCTCATTAACTATTCAATTTCAATTTCATTCCCCTATAATCTGGTTCTTCGATTATAAACCTTGAGATTATTTACATTTAGGCTGCAGCTAATTAAAAAATTAGCTCCTTTTAGCATTCTGAGCTGCAAACTTATTTTAGTCGGCTGCTTCTTCCAGCACTAATAAACTGGATTAATATTTTCACCGTGATTTATTGATTATAAATTAACCGTTATTCATCGGAGGTTTATAGTCAGAACATAATTCCAAATAACTCAATAATTAATAAAATTATAATAATTTCCTCTTAATCATTTGGGTATGGAAATTGAAGCAATGTAGGAGGACAACCAGGAATGAGATTGTTACGAAATTCAATTTCAAACGAAGCAGTAGATAGGATAAGGCAAATTTCGATTTGAAAGAGCTATGATGGAACAGTTGGAAAACGATAGCCACTTTTCTGCTGCCTTTGGGTGGAAGTGATAGGCCATAAAGTTTATTGAATTGTCCGTATCGGGGTCGGTCCCTCAGCGCGTCCTCCCGGGGCCTACGTTTGTTTCTTCAGCGACCCCAATGCTTTTTTACCTAAAAAGTTTACTCTTTAAAAACATATATTATTCAGGGACAGATAAAAGTTATGCAAGAACAAAGTTTTTTGTATTAATTTTCGATTTTAATTTTTAATCGATCGTATGTATGACGTATTCAACATATGTCAAAAATATATGGTTGGAAAATTAAAAAAAAGAAATATTTGCCTCCTGGGACAATTTTTTTTCGTAACCATTTTTTTGGTACATTCAATGGTCAAAATAAATTAGCCCCATTTTTTATTTATTATAACATTCCTGTTGTAGCGGCATTACAGTTCATCGATACTAGACTGCGATTTTCGAGATCGATCGAGGGAATCGTGGCTCGAACTGACAGTGCCTGTTCTGCCTTGTTGCCAGCAGCTTGGTGATATTTTTTTAGGTTATCTCAAAATTCAGACTGCTGGCTTGCTTGAGTGTTGACGTGAGGTGTACTGGATGACATGTTTGGCAGACTGGTATTTCTATTGTCGCTGGTTGATCTGAGACAGACTGTTATATCCCCTTCACTGCTGTTCTTTCGAAGGAGGTTATCATGAACAATAAATCATTTCTTGCTGCCTAAAATTGGACCAACTTTCGCCAGTTACGCAGTTTATTAAGTTATTGTCCATATGAGTTTTTTTTTTCCTTTTCCTTTTGTTTTATTCTCATCTAATTATATAAATAAAGAAAAAAAATATTTTAAGAAAACAATTTATCTATTTATTTTCTCTTTGTGAACAAGCTCTATTTTGTTTAGATCCTTCTTATCAAACATCTTAACACTGTAAACAACATATTGAAAGTTGATAAAAGTTTATTTTTTACCATATTATTGGAAAATCAATAATTTAGTGTAAATTTTCGAGTTTCACATTTCTGAAGTGTGTATCTTTGAATTTTTGGAGTTAAAAAAAATACTTTAAAAATTTTACTGTTCCCCTGATACATGTTATCGATTCCATAAACATTTTTGTGTTTTTTTATCGATCCGTTCTATAAACTTCATTTTATTAAAACAATGTTTATTATTCCATAACAAGATTTGAAATAGGTAATATGCGAAAAACATTTCATATTTGTTATAAATTTAATCTTGCCTAAAAAATACTGGTTTTAAAATTGTTTGATTATATATTCTGATTCTCTGATGCAATGAAGTTATAGAAGTTTCAAACGTAAGCAATAAAAAAATCCCACCTCCCCCCCCCCCCCACAAAAAAATGCTTCCAGCAGCATTTGTGTTTTTGTTTTTTTATTCTAAGTTTTAACTTTGCTACATTAATAGTTTCTTGGTTCGTTCTTTTTTAAAATAGGTATACTTCTGAACATGAACAGAGTAGAGATGCGACATCGATGTCGTTGCTACCAAAACTTCGATGTTTCTCCAAAAATATGCCTAAGTTTCATCAAGACAAATCATGCAAATATTTCATAATACTGTCACTAACAGAAAAGCTCACCCTAGCGCCTATCGTAATATTCATGTGACAGTAAACATCTAAGTTTAGTTCCTGTAAGCAGCTACTAGCAAATTTATTAAATAACTCACTAAAAATACATCTTGACGTCCTACTTGGATAGCAGCAGCAACAAACGAAACACCTTTATTTGATTCGCTCGGGCGCTAAGAGGTAATTGTTAGAATTACCTAATTGTTACCTTCTTAACTAGTCAGAAAAAAATCTCGATTGTTTTTAGGGATGTTTTATTAACTTCGATCTTTTATGTATTGAACATCAAAGTTTTGTAATCAATGTCGAGAAAAACTATCCTTACTCATATAGCTTCCTTAGTCCCTACTCAAATATGATTTCACCGTCGCTTGAAGGAAAATTCGTCTTGACTCCATCGTGGTTAAAGGGGAAATATAAAAGTGAAATACGGTGCAGCTGCTTGATTAGCAATCACTATATAATCAGATGACAGCTATAACATCCACTCCATTGAGAGCGTATTACAATTATTATCGGAACTCTGCGTTTTATCGTGATTTTCTTTAAACAATTAATCAGTAAATAGGAGCGCCTATTCAATACAGCACATTCTATTGGCTAATCCCGTGATCAATAACGGAATAATGTTAATCAAATCAAGTGGGGGCGTCCCTTGCCTGAGGCTGTGAACATGACCTCACTGTACATTATGGCTAATTATAATGTAATTACAAAATTTTTATTTTTCCAATGGTGGCCATATTATATCCGAACAAACGCGTATTTTTACCTATTTCAGTGCTCTGCTTCGAATCAAATATTTCTTCGTTTACTAATCCTAGAACATTCAAATAAAGACTAATCTCTTTAGAAAGATCTGTAGTTTAATAAAGTTCATGACAAGAATGATCTTAAAAATAAGTATAACAGTCCATGTACCCCTTCAAATTTTCAAGCGGTAATTCTAAAAAAAAAAAAAAAAAACCGATTTTCAAAAAAAATTTTTATAAGAAGGCAGAAGACTGAGGGTTTGCTATTTTTTTATTTTGATAGATAAAGGTAGACTAGAAGGCGGCTTTCGACTCTGTTCCACATCTGGAGATATGGAATGCATTGGAGAATAAAAACGTCCCAGGGGATCTTATCACTGCAATAAAATCCATCTATAAGGATGCAAAAGGTGTGGTACGGATCAATGGGAGAAAAACAGCTGCATTCCAGGCGGATAAAGGAGTTAGGCAAGGAGACAGCCTTAGCCCTCTGTTGTTTCTATGTTTTATGGATGAGACCCATAAAATATGCAAAAGGAGAACATCGCCAACATTAATTGGGAGATGGAATATGCGTCCTGTCGTAGTTCAGAGCCTTCTCTACGCTGATGACATCGTTCTTCTAGCAGACTCTAGGGAGAAGTTGCAGAAAGCCCTTATAGAATGGAAGGAGGAGCTCCAACGAAAGGGAATGAGGATAAATATTGCCAAAAGCAAAGTGCTTGTGATGTCCAGGCATGAGCATGAAGATGTGCAACTGTTTTGCGTTGGTGAGGCTCTTGAGGTAGTGGACCACTTTCCCTACCTAGGAACCATCATCAGCAGGTCTGACAAAGTAGATGAAGAAATTAGTAATAGAATTAATAAAGCGAACCAAGTTCACTACCAGATCTGCAACAGCATAGTAGGCCATCGAAATGTAGGGGAAACGACAAAGCTTCACATATACAAGGCAGTATACCTCCCAACGCTCACATATGGTAGTGAAAGCAGGGTCATGCTGGACATTCATGTCAGCCGGATATCAGGAGCAGAAATGAGGTACCTTCGCAGAGCAGCAGGTAAAACGAGAAGGGATCGTCTGCGGAATACTTCCATAAGAGATCAGCTGCAAGTGCCTGAACTGAAAACTGACATCGAAAGAAGGCAGTTTAAGTGGTTCGGCCATGTGTGCCGCATGGATGAGGAACGGCTACCGAGAAAGGTAATGGAAGCCCGCACGCTGGGCAGAAGGCTCAGGGGTCGCCCGAGAATCCAATATGGAGAGTATATCGAGAGGATAGGAGCGAGAAGAGGAAAGACCTTGGCTGTGATGAAGAGGATGTGTCGAGACCGGGAAGAATGGCTCCGTTGGATCGAGGCCCCTCTACGCTGAATGGCACAGCAGAGGGAGCAAAAGAAAAAAAAAAAAAGATAAAGGTGAGTTCTCCAAATTCACATGGTTTCGAGCAGTGGACTTGCACGGTTTTTTATTTTGAAATTTCGAAAATGTCAAAAATTTAAAGGCTTGATTTCTTTGCTAGACATGAAATTAAAAATTTGAAATTTGGCCCATAGTCCTTGGGTAGAGGATTGAACTGTCAGAATTTCATTTCGTGAAAACTGAAAGAAAATAATATTAGCTGTTTTAGCGCTTTGGATGTAAAATTGTACTTATTTTAGTACTTTTCAATGTTTTATATCCTTGTAATTAGTTGAGTCCACAAAATGAAGTTTTGATAGTTCAATCCTCCACCCAGGATATTTTCTTGCCTAACAGAGATTTCAAACTTTAAACTTTCAAGGTTTCAAAATTTAGTATCAAAAGAACCGTGAAAGACCAAGCTTGGATCTTTGAAGGGATACATGGACCGAAATACTTAGTTCTAAGATCAGAGTTATAATAACCTTCATTGAAGGTCAGAGCTTTCTAAAGAGATTGGTCTTTATTTGAATGTTATAGAATGAGTAAAAGAGGAGATATTTGATTTGAAGCAGAGCACTGAAATAGCTAAAAATATGCGTTTGTTCGAAAATAAAATTAATAAAAAACGAAAATTCAAAAAATACACTAATTGTACTTTTGCACTTCTGATGCATTTTCCCTTCTATGGCAAAACTATTTAAAAAAATTAAAATGTTGAAGCAACTAGACTGGTCCACTTTATATGAATTGCCCCAACTGAGATATTATATCCGACAAAAATAATTATCTTAATTACATTACATAAAATTAGATTGTTTTTATGATGCATTATTTGGCCAAATATAGGTAGCTTTGGATTATTCCATTTCAAGATCCTCTTGGCTTTCGATTTGCTTATGTTCCATGGCTGCTTCAAAGCCATTTAAACTCTTTAAGCTACTTAAAAATAATTTAAAATATATTTTTTTCAACAGATATTTTTTTCTTCCGAAAGACCATGTGACTCATCAAAGACCATGCTGGATCTCTCGAGTCCTCATTTCGCCTCAAAAGATAATATCTTTTGTATTTCAAAAGATATTTTAGTATATAAAACTTCGCACTGCTACATACACGGTTGTGAACGTTATGCGGTTATAAAGATTCCGTGGAAAATACATTGTTTTATTTTATTTTATTTATTCTTTTGTTAATTCTTGACTTAAAAATACCTCTGGATCTGTTTAAATAAAAATAAATTTTTTTTAAAGACTATTTATATCAAGGGAATAGGTGAAAAAAGTTCTATCTGTTATGTTAGTAGAGGTCGCTTAGCTCTAAAAATAAGTATTACAAATATAATCGTGTGAATAAAATACATCATGACTTTTTTTGCATGTTTTTGTCTGAATTTACAACGCACTACTTATCCCAGGATAAACTAACAGATCCACTAATTTTTCACCACTTACAACCATATTATCAGATTCCTTGAGGGTTATCCTAAGAAGAGATAGAATTACATACGTGTATAGTTATACCGATACTTAGCGAGGTGCTGAATCGCTCGAAATCCCTGTCGTTATCTGGATTGTATGCTGTACACTCTATATGGGAAAATCATACCAAAGAATACTGAAAAAAACTTGTGATTTTTTTTTTCAGATTAATCGATTCAATCCCTTGAAAATACCCCTGGGCCAAAGGTTTCTACTCATTTAAACTTCAGAAAATTTACTTAGAGGAACTGGATGTTCAAAGCTTATATAAAGATCGAAGGGACTGTTAAGCCTAACTCGTGTCCAAACACATTTAATTGAAATCTGGGGGCATTACTTAAGGGGAGCAGTTAGGGCTGAGTTTGGAGGGGAGTGCCTTTGAGGGCTGCCTCAGGGAATGGCCCACAATTCCTTACCCTCGCCACATAATTAAATATCAGCCACTCCTGTGGGATCCATGTCCTCAACCACCGGATCCTCTAGCCGCTGAAAATTCCTTCAGCAATGGGAATGTATTTAACTCCAAAATTTGATGATAAAGGCTTATTCTCTAAGATAGAATATGGAGATGCCTGAGGAGATGCGTTTGAATGAGATTCCTAAATCGAACTGAAATCGGGTGGGGGATGCCAGAGTGGGCAACGTATGTTTGGGAACCCGAAGATAGCAAGTTCAAAACCCGGAGCCAGGGGAATTTTAATAAAGCTCGGCATAATTCCCCTAGCCCAGGAAACCCCGTATAGCCTAACCGGCAAGGAAGTAGTGGAAGAAAAAAGAAATCGAACTGAAATCTGTTTTGGAAGGCATTATTGAAATTTAACCATTAATATTCTAGGATAGACATTGTAATAAATAGATAGAGGAAAGGAATGTCATTTTGCCTGCAAGTTTTCTTATACTCCGATGTATCAAATAGTCAGAAGGAGAACTCTCAGATCATATATATGAGAGATTATATATCATATATCTTCTACGGTCTGATTTAAGTTCATATTAACTCTATATGCAATTTGTAACAATAATTGTGGACCTTAAAAGACAAGGGGACTAAATTTTGGAAAAAAAAAACAGCTAAATGCTGAAACAGTATTTGAAATTCCTCTCTTTTGATAGGTAAATAGATCAAAATTAATTAAATGACAGTTATAAGTTTAAATAAATGCGTTAAAAACCAGTGTGTCACAATTAGTGAAAATCGAATAAACAGCTACAAAATTGATAATTCTTTCCCTCTCCCCCCACCAAAACCTACCCATGACATCATCATATGTGGAATAAAACTCATTTTACTTCTCTAACACCCGAGAACGAAATGTTTTTCAAACGGTAAATAGGTAAGTAATTACTTCCTTCTCCCACTTAACACTTATTTTCCACTTAACACACTATATTTACTATATAATAACACTTACCATATTTTCCGTTTTTTAAATTGTTACTCCATAATTGGGAGTGGAGAAAAATACAACAAATCAAAGATCACAAACATCTGTCTCGCCGTTCTTAATTTGTAATCATGTAACTTACCCAGCTTTGTTTTATATATCTACCATAGCTCATTATCAAATGCATAAAACTAAAAATGGTAAAAAAAAAAAAAAAAAAAAAAAAAAAAAAAAAAAAAAAAAAAAAAAAAAAAAAAAAAAAAAAAAAAAAAAAATTCTGGACCGATAATGAAAGTCAAAGACCCGGTTGTGATTTTAGAATTGAAAAAAAAATCGAATCCATATTCAGATATTTTTTTTTAAACAGACAACTCAAATTAAGAAAAATATCTCTTAGATCCCATGCCTTCCAAGTTCCTCAATTAAAGTACAAATATAAGCGGTAGAAAATAATAGATTTTTTTATGGACGTACTCAGAGCAGCTTAAAAAAAATAGACTAGATGTAGAAATACTGAATAAACAGTGATGCCATCTGTGGGATGACTAGTAAACTACCCCAGGTACAAGTGGAGGAACTGGAAAATTCAGGTGGAAATTTCAGGAGAGGATCGTAAGGAAGGGTTCCTGACTCCAAATGATGCATGGGTTTATTTATTTATATTTTTGTACGCACAAATATAATGATTATGACTAATTATAAGAAAACACCGTCAAGCCTAGGAACGGGTCCGGAAACAGAGGTCGAGTAGTCACAAACTATAAAATCTTGAAGAACAATGGTTTTAATCGGTTGGAACCAGTAAGTATTGTACAGGTAATCAGTACTTAGAAAAATATCTCTTAGCTTATATAATGCTGCCTACCACACAATAATCTTAAAATTAATTACCAAATAACACGACCTGTATCAATATTTAGCAAGCCACTCTAAGTAACAAGATTCATCTATCAATAAGGTAATCGCAATTCATGTTCATCCATCATCTTACTTTTTAAGTACTTGGTTCGTTAAGAATTACGAAAAAACAAAGATGATAATCCATCGTCAAGATATTTAAAAACCATGACAATTTTTATTGTAATAGAAAACAGTATTCTATATCTTCTACGGAGTTCTACGCTGTTTTTTTTTTAATAAATGTTTCATCTTGCACACCGTAAGTAATAGTGTTGATTTACTTTTTAAAATCCTAAATAATATGCGTTAAATATATAATACCAACTGTAGCATAACATCTATTATCTTAAAAGTCCTACATCCAGAGTAATGAATGCCAAATTAAATTTTCTAGTATATTTGTTTATTTATTTTTCCACATGTTGTATGAGATCTTCCTAATTTATTGTTTTGCAGTTAATTTCATCGTTTAATTAATTAAACTTCAATTCGTTCAAACTAAAACTCAAATCGTTTCAACTGCAATTCGAGAAAAAAAAATGAAGATTCAGAGTCCGCAAACGTCATCTTAGTTCCTTCATTGCCTAATATATGTTTATATATCTTTGTGTGTTTTTTTTAATAATACTTATACATTTAACTAACAAAAGCTCTATAGAATCCACAAATAGATACATATTAAAATAAAAAAGTAAATAGACCATTCCCCTGAATTCCATAGGAAAACGGAAACCATGGCATTCATAGAGAATATGAAGTGCAAAGAAAGCTGTATGGAACCGTTGAGAGATAAGTTAAGAGTGTGAGAGACGCTGCCAACAGTCTAGGTAAGTCCCTTCTCCGGGAAATGGCTGCAAATATTCTGCTTAACGGTGCCTGCATAAGCAATACGGATTCCGACCAAAGCTGTCTATAGAGTTTTTCATTTCCTCCAGCCATCTTTTTTATTCTTGAATCATATTTTACCTTTGAGCCGGTCGGAGATTGTATCAATAAGTAAATTTATCAAAGATCTGGCACGATAAAGAAAATGTTTTTAACTCTTTAAATATATTATATCGCGGTTTTAGATGAATAAATCTTTTCAAATCTCATTTATATTAAATTGCATATGATTAAACTTTTTTAATTTTATTATGCTGAATATTATTTTTTCTTGATGTTGGTATGAATACTTGTTTATTCAAAACCAAACAAGTGGTCACATGTAGTGTCGTGGTCAGCATAGCAACCTAAAATACTAAAGGGGGTGGGTTCGCGTCCCACGTTGGCCCTAGGATTTTTTTATGGGAGCGAAAATCCTTGGCTAAACCGTCTCTCGGATAGTAGGTATAATGGAGGTCCCGGAGCCTGTATGATGAAATGTAATTATCCTGTATTATCGTTAAAGATACCTATCCTAATTATACCTGGATAGGCAAAATTTTTTATTCACACTGTAGCATCGTCCGATTAGCCTTAGTTGCATAAATGGACGTTAAACATACAAACGAAACCCAACTAAATCTATAAATACTCTATTTGCTATGATCGTGAATATTTAGAGATTTGAAATCAAGGATATTTCGTATTCCTTCATTCCTATTATCTATGAATGTGCATTTATGAGTCGTTATCCGTAATAGTTCTGAAACAGTCTAAAGTGACGCTTATATACCACTTCATTCTGTATGAGCGACAGAATACATATTTCCGGTAAATTTTCTCGGCACCCTCGGTTCTAAAAGCTGATTTTATCATACCTTGAATGGCTATGTATGGCTATGTATGTATTACAAAATTAATTTTTGTACAAGTTACAGCATTGAATTTAAAAAAAACAACAAAAAAAAAAAACAATTACTCTAATTATAAGAGTATTATGTTGCTCTATAAGAGCATAATAATAAATACATATAATGATATGTATCTATAAATACCTAATACAAGTATACCTAGCTATAATTCACATGCAACTTCACTACTTTTCAGTTTCAATATTTTTTTTTTGTAAAAATATGAACACGTTAAAGATCAGGAACTTTGAAAAGAAAAACTTTTTCATGGTACAACATGAAAGGTGTAACAATGATTTCTCACAGTTAATTCAAATCTTAAGCAATCAGCTTTTCTTTTTTTTTTTTTTTTTTGTCGTTTTGTTATTTAGATCTTGTAGGGATTAATATAGTTTTAATTTTCAGCAAGATTTAATGATTAACATACTTAAGCACTATCTATAGTTATGTTTTTTAAAAAGGTCATTTAAAAAAGGAAAAGGAGGAAATCAATTTTACAATCATATTATTTCTGTCTTATGATAAATAGAAAATATTTTCATTGCCCTCCCCGCAACTTACTATATCAGTAATGATAAACCACTCGTGTTTTTGTTTTTTCCGTATTATCACCCCGTTTATTTAAACTTTTTTGAGTAAACCTTTCTTCCAAACAGCTTATTTCTGAAAAAATATTAATAATGCACATTATTTAAAGTAAACAAGTAAAGAATATACCTACACACAAAATATATAATTCTTCCATTATGAAATAATATTTTAATTGTATCAAAACATTTTATTATGAACCGTTATAATCAGGTAAAAGAAGAATAAATTTCTAGGCTTCAACGCAATATAATACTGTATAATATTCAATATTACGTCAGATCAGTTTGGAAAAACTAAATATATGTAAAGTTATTTGCTAAAAGGAAGTTTCAATAAAAATATTACACCTTTTGTTAAGGCAGAATTACAAAAGGGAATCTTTTATCGAAACCAAGTGACAAAATCTGATCAGAGTACTCGAGAGCAGCAATATTCTGTTATTTACTCCACTTTACCTAATTTCCTGGATTTTCCACCAAAGCGACGACGTGAATAGGTCTGACGCTTCACTCTCCAACAAGGGTAGGTTCCTTAATATGTTCCTGGGTACAAAAGAGACAAGGGAAGGCCATATAAAGGAATTCCTAGAATAATTGGGAAGGCAACGCTGAGGAGACATGCTTGGATCAATTTGAAGCAGAAGCTTTGTTGCTTTTAGCAACTGCTACTATGGGGCTTCTTTGATGCCAAGCATGCTTTCAGTAGGATTCTTTCTAAAACAATAATACTCAATCTATTTGAAATGGAAGAGCGAACTAAGTGATATAAATAAACAGCTCTCCATTTACTTTACGTTATTTAAAAGGGGGATATTTTTTCTTTTAAATACGAATACCCATAATATTTCCTATAAATGCAATAAGTATGGAGAAAAACCCGAAATGAAAAAAAACACTAAAACCCCCTTTAACTTCCTAAGAACTTTGGGGCTTTGAAATTAATTTCAATTTAATATAAATATATGTTATGTATAATGTGGTCAGAATGTTAATGGTTTTTTTCCTTCAGATAATTTAATTTAGCTTGTTAATTCTTCCTGATAGTTAAATTAAATATTGATTAATTAATTTTCGTTGATCATTTTTCTTTTTATTAAAGATATCATGCACTATTTTTCTATTTGTATGTCCCATGACTCACGATCAGTTTCTATTTTTTCTTTTCAATATTTCTTAATCTGGCAAGAATTTCTTGTCTGATTGCTTAAATTTAAAACTTTGAATTGGCTTCTTTAACTAAAATGTTTTCAGTCTCCTTTAATGAATAAAGCAAGAGCCCGAGAGACAGGAGACTGTCGCATAAATTAATGGAAGAATTATTGTAGTAATCAAATAGGATTTATCTGTTATAGGCATACTAATTATGTTAGAGGAAAATGCTTTATTACTTCGATTCTTTTAGCAAAGTTTGTGACAAAGTCGAAGTGGGGACGCACAGGGAACTGACCGCCCTTTATCGAAATAAAAACAGCTTTAAAACAACAAAACCCCCTGTAAAAAAAAAAAAAAAAACGGTAGTTAATTTTGAGTTATACACTGGGGACGTACATATTTTTGCTTATTTGTCTGAAAATACCAATTTATATTTTAGAAAACTGGTACATCAGAATTTTTCTGTCATACTTTTACAAAAAAAAAGGTACCAATTTCCCAAAGAGAAATATTATTAAATACTTAAATGCTTTCCGGAAAAATTTTAAGTAGGAGTTAGTATTTTATAAACTGAATGGCTCATATGTTATTGAAAATCAATAATAAGTGAAATAAAAAAAATATATTTTGACGTTCATCGCCCTCAAGGATTGATGTCGCAAACTAAATCTCTATAGAAGATCTATTGCTACAAACTAAAATGATGACCTAGTTTGGACCTATTCAGGAGGAAATTGGAATGGCACTCATACGTAAAGATAGAATGATAGATTTGATATAAAAGTATTATTCTTGTACAGCTGCATTTTATTTATCATTCGTCATATCAACTATGCCATTTGTTGTATTGATTAGGCTTTTTATGTAATCCCAGCCTGAGAATGGATTACAAAAGCTACTTGAGTAGTTCTGAACTTATAAAGTTTCCCCAGCGTGGTAACAGTTGCTATTTGGTAACTTATGACTACGGATATAGAGTCAGAAATTAAATTTGGGCTACCTACAGGGAGACAAAACGATTTCGTGCAAGAATCAGGTCGATATCATTCTTTGTTTTCTACTTCTTCTTCACCCATCACCCACTAAAATAAGTGTTGTCTATTATTGACCAGGAACCTTAAAAAAAAAATTTAAACAACATCCATGTGAGACTAACCGTGTCCTCTCTTTGTCCGTCTTGTTTCTAATCTAATAGGAATAAAAATACTTGCTAAGTCACGTGACCATCCCAAACTAGATAATAACTGCATTTTAAATATATATTAAAAATATTTTGTTTGCCGGACTCTAGATTCCCAAAAATTATTGCAAAAGAAATGGTTAAAAGTAAATGCTCGTGGTTTGCTGAGCGGATAGAGCTGGCTGATCGCCTAGAATGGCTGATTTAGAACCCGGTTTTATTTCAGTAGAGAGGTGGCAGAATCAAACTAATAAAATCATTAGTCTCTTTGAAGAGCAGTTTAAAAGTGACAGCTTAGCCGCAGCCCAGCAATCTGATTACCATATGCTTTATAAAGCTTTATTACCTAATTCAATATCGTATATAAATGATGTTAATTGCATATAAAATAACATTTAAAGTAAAAGGAGAACTATTAGAATTAAACTAGAAACCATGGGTAAATGGAGTAAGTTATCATTGTACCATTTGTAATAAAAATGAAATAGAGGGCACGGTGCATTTTATTGGATTATGCCCCATTTTAATTACATTAGTGAAATATATTTTGGAAAAACATCGATCAATAAAGAAGAGATTTGAGTCTTGTTCAACAAAAATGAACTGACTGAGGTTATTGTTATCTGAATTTTCTTAAGATTGTGAATATTATCTATATTTTCTATTATTTTTAGGACTCCTCTCAGACAGCGAAAGCCATGTCAATATTTGTCCTTAGCTATATGCTTAGTTTTGTAAATAGTTATTGTTTTTGAAATAAAGGACTTTTCTATTCTATTCTATTCTATTCCAATAGGAATACAAAACAGGTGCACTTTTTTCAACTCGGTTATGCAATATTATTTTTTTTAAACAATTGCGGACCAGCCAACTGTGCCTAGAATAGTATAGATTGCATTACCATAATGCGCGCAACGGGGCACGAAGCCTGATAGTGGCTCATGTCACCAATTCTTCCTCCTAACCCAGAGCTGCCGGTAATTCCGTTCCGGTCGGTGTCACTCGCTGAATGGACCAGATGCCTCCCAGGCCGCACTATTACCGACAGGCCGATTGTTTCCTGATCGTCATTGGGCCGGAAGTGAGGTCTGTCTACAGCCGCTTTAGGGAAAATACCATAGCTGATCCTCCGCTTCCTATATTAGCAGGGGCCTATTGTAATATTTATGGGGCGTATACTTCCCAGCTGGGTGAACAAGGTACCTCCAATAAATCCAAACAGCCACACTAGTTGTTCTCAGCTTAACAGTCTGTAATGTCACAGCTGGGGATAATTTTGTGGTTACGTTAGTATCCCTTTATTGAAAAAGTAGTTTCTATTTTGTGGATAACCTAGGAAGGACTTAAAGAAACTACCCATATAATCGCTATACGTCGTACAGGCATAGGTTGGCCTACCTCTATCAATTATTCCTCTCTTCACTTGCATTTTTTTTTTTAATCTAGATTTATTATATTCCTAATTTTAGGCTCCCGTCAATCTTTTATCATTACATTTTAGCATCATTTTGATTGTGGGGATAAAATGCTTTTGGGGGATATTACCTAACTTCATATCAAGTTAACCGAAGTAAAATAGAAGTGAAACGATTGATGGGTGACGATTTCCTGCATTCCTCCCCAACATAAGTGGATTGATCCGGATTGGAGAAATCAATTTTGTATTTTTTATATATTAATTTAATTTTATGTTTTTTTTTTATTTATAAAATTTATCAAAAACACACATTACATAAAATCAATATGTGGTTTCAAGCCTTGCGCTTATGGCCACACTTCATATGGTTTCAAAGAAATTCTTGAAATTAGAATTTAAAATAAATGAGGAATAAAAACAAAAAATAGCATAAAAGATTTAATTGTCGTCAACCCCTATACATCGAGACATGGAGTCATCCAAGTTAAAATAAAAATCACAAATTTTGGTACGTTTTTTTTTTTAACACGAAATCTTTCAATTTCCCTCTACGATCTGGACTACGAAAGTTATAATTCTTAAAAATTTTAACAATCCTATAAAGGAGCCAACGGATATCAAAGAAAGGGGATGGACAACTTAATTGGCACCCCTGAAAAATCGCTTCTTCTTTTTAAATAAAATTCTTTTTCATTGGATGAGCGATATGTTGAAATTTAATTTAAGAAAAAATAATTATCTTTGTTTTTTTATGGACTTCATTTAAAATTCTTTTCTAGATACAGTCAGTGATTAGAAATGATATTGACAGATGTAGGTAAAGTTATAACTCGTTAAAAAAATAACTTAAATCATAATAACAATTTCATCTTATCGAAGACTCAGAAGCACCAAAATGAACATTATCTACAAATGTACAAAAGCTTTGATTTTCTACAAACCGTCTGGTCGAACAATTTTAATACTATCTATTGTGTCACTGAAGTTTGTGGTAGAATAGAAGAATAATGTACAATTATATACCAACTGTATTATATACTAATAAGAATACTCTACTACACATAAATAATACATATTGAGAGTATGAATATGGTAAAGGAAAACGGGACATATTAATAATTCACAACCATACTTATTATAAAATTCACAAAGTGCTTGGAATCTTCAAACCAGTGCTGAAATGTTTAACAGTTTCCATCTGAGTGAGACACACGTGCTTTGATGATAAATTACGAAAGGAATCTCTGGAAATATTTAGCGTATCAAATGAGTCTAATTTCAACTTTAGGAAACTTCCAAATTTACTAACATGATGTGCCCCGAGGCATTACTGTTCCTTAACTCAAACTCCCATCAATGTCAGTATCTCTAGTAGGACTTATGGATTACGTAATAAGCATTTAATTACCTGCGATTAACTTATTTGCTTACATAAATAAGCTGATAAGGAAGTGGCAGCATATTTTCCTTTCAATCTGTTTTCCTTATTAAACTTTGTGGTTAAAATCAAATTTAACTAAAGTTCAAAAAAAAAAAAATATTAATTTTAAAATTACAATTTTATATTTACATGTTTATTCATGGATATATATAAAAATGTATTAAAATCGAAATATTATCTTTAACAATTTTGATAATCTGTTATAACTATATTTCATTGAGTAAGTGATAGCCAGGATACACTAGCTGGCACATAAAAGGGTACCACCCACTGGGAACCACTTAGGCCCAGTCAACAGTGAATTGATGGTCGAAAATAAGAGAAACCCTTCCTACTTTTCAACCGATATTTTGATCAATTCAATTCATTACCATCAAAGAGGGATAAAATTAATAACAACCATTTACCTATTTCAATTAAATAATACCATTGTTTAATTTACCTTATGATTTTGTGACATATTTTTTTATCATTGTTTCTTTTTCGATGGATTTTCTTATTTCGCCAGGGACCGTATTGATGAGAGTACCGAGGAGTTCATCAGTGACTCTTTTCTACCACTTTTGGCTCTCTGCATACCATTACACGTTTTTCACCTATATTCTAACCCTGGGATTATCAAGGGGGCTCTTGGAACCAATTAATATCTCTCCACTGTTTCGCACCCAAATTATTAAATAAAAATTCTGAAAAAATAGTATTTGTAAGAAAAACATTAATTTAAACGTGAATTGAAATTTTTCTGAAACATTTTATATCCAGAAGTAATAGTTGAGCGAAAAAACCGCTTGTGGGCTCGCGAATATAATTTAAAATTATTAAACTATAATTTTATAAAGGCAATGGTAATGAATTTCAAACAATTAATCTTATTTATTTCTTTAACATACCTGAAAACACAATTTTCGAAAGTGTAAATTAGGTAAATATCTTCTATATCATGAACGATGAATTTTAGAAAACATGGAAATGACATATCTAATTATCTACAAAAATGACTTTCGTTTCCCTCTATAATTTTTTTTTTTTTACATCCTCTGTTTTATAAGTATGCAAATATTGTAATCTCAAGAATAGATTTAAAAATATATATATTCAGAGTCAATTAAAAATAAAAGAAAACTATGAGTTCATAGAGCTCCCCAACTTCAATCCAAACTTTAAAATCCTAGGGTAAAGAAAAAAACATTACTTATCCACTCACTGGTTATGCTGACGAAACGATGTTTCTCATAAAGTATAAGTATCAAACACGTCTCACTGGGCTTATACTATCATATGCATAAGTTATCAACTGATCCAAACTTTTCAAATATCGATGAATCCTTGAAAATGACAAAACATATAACTTTTGATGAGCTCCAAATGATTGATATTTTCACTAACTATCTGAGACCTCTACCTAGACAGAAGGGTGATGTACATGTCAAAATAAAACAGGAGAAGGTTAATAAATAATCAGGATTTTCAGTTTGATCTTTTCTTATTTTGGAAAGCCAACGTTACGATCTATGCATGTGGAACTTCAACAGGGCTAAAAAGAAGACAAATATATCAGTTTATATGCTAGACCATTAAATGTTTATTTGTAATTATTAATTATAGATAGTAACAACAAGGTTCAACAACATAATGGGAAAATATCCAACTGATGGTATGTTTACATGACATGTATACTTTACAAAACTGGTAATTATAAAGAAGGTATTAAAATTATACAAGAATATTTAAATATTCCTGCATGATTTTATTATATTTTATATAATTACCAGTTTTGTAAAGTAATGATGTAATAGTAAAAGTAAATGAAAATGGTTAAGGAATACGGAAATGATGAAAGTGAACGGATGAGTGAAAAGGGGAAGCGAATGGATGAGTCAAAAAGAACGTTTACCAGATTCAGAACTACTGTTACTACTGTAAAAGCACATAATAAATCCTACTCTATCTCTCATTTTAGTTTTAATGACGAAAGAAAATAATAAACCAATTTATAACCTAATCATTTTGGAGGATTTTGGAGATCTACTGTAACAATTGAAAAATAGAAATGTGTCATTCTGATTTCATGATGTTTCCTAATTAGACGTAAATAGAATTCATGAAAATCATTTTTATTCAGTTAAAATATAAAATAAAGTTAGTGCTTAGATCAGAATAAACAAAAAATGTACAAAAAAAAGTCTCAATTCTTTATATACTTTTTATATTTACTTTTAATGGTATAATTACCCAGTTAAGGTTAATAAACGAATGAAATAAGTAAATGTAGCCATAAGGGATACAGAGACCCTAATACAGTCCAGATAATCCTGAAGAAATGTTGCAGCAATAGCGGACTGTTTGCAGGTCGACAATGAGAGAACTCAGTTATCTCCTGTCCTACAGAGGCAGTCTTATTCACTAATTGCGAGGGCCCTTTTCCACCCTTTAGACTCATTATTTTAGACAAATACGTTTACTGTTTATCTCTCTCTCTGGTATTTCTCTCTCTAGATGACACAAATATATCACGGTAAATTTCAGCAAGTCTCCAGAATATCGATAAAGACCACTAATTATGTTATTTTTTCAGAAAAATAAGAATAAATTTTTATATTGTTCGATCGATGGTTTTGTCTAATATAAACATTCTGTAAAGTATGAAATTTACAATAAATTAAATTTATAAGTTTTGAGAAAAAAAAATTAATGATCCGCGTGTAGTCGTTATTTGGAATTTAAATGTGGTATAAATTTTATTAATATAATCGATATGCTAAGGTCAATTATACTCCTTTTAGAGCCAAGGAAATATGGGAAGCTCAAGATACAACCGTCCTTCTGAAATAAATAAATATATTGATACTAACGGTTGATTACCACCTTTTAAGCAAAGATATTGATAAAACAATAATTCTTCATTTAGTGATATATATAGAAATATATCAAAGCTTGCTCAAACTAATCTTTTGTGTATTAATTTTTCAAATAATTTGGAGCATATTGGGAGGAGGCCGATTGGTCTGTAGGATGAAGGATTGTATATGTCTTTACCTGGTTTGTGGATCATTCTTATTAGTGAGTATTTCCATTGTATAGGGAATTTGGAAGTTCTTAATATACAGTTGTAAATTGTCGTGAGAAATACAATCAAGGTCAATTTAAAACTATTTAATCATGTAATAAACTATTTTCTATCCTTTTATCAATATTAATTAGCATCTAATAATTCTGGATGAAATGAATAGATTTATAGTTTATTTTATGATCAAATACTTTTTAAAGATTTGAGTTCATATTTATATTTATATTTTATATTCTGTGCATTATTTTCATCTCTTACTATTTGAAGATTTACTTCAGCAATAATAACAAGTATAACACATTTAAATTAATAAATTTTAATTTAATATAGAACTAGGAGAATAAATATACTTTTCGTTGAATATAATTTATTATTCGTTAAATATAATTTCCTTAAAATAAGAGCAAATATATTTTTCCGGGTAAAAAACATTCTCTCCCCCCCCCTCCCCAAGTTGACTTCAATATTCATAAATGTTCATCCCTTATTTAACTCTTTTCAGGTATTTATTAGATGAAAACATTGCCAACATCTGAAATGCTGGAGAATGGCCGTAATCATTATATCAGTATTTCGTGGTAGTTGGTCTAGCTATCCTCTCATAGATTAAATGTCTTCTCCCAATAATATTATATATTATATAATATTATCTCCCAATAAAGTTCTTGTGGTTATTAAATTTTTAGAGAGACCTTACCGGCTAACATATAAATGCAGTACATATATGTTTGAGAAGCCAACTTGTTTGTATGTCCATAAATGTTGGGAACGGTTTTGGATTGATTGATGTTTATTATCACTGCGATATAGTACTACTATATTAGCATAAACAGTACTTTGTAATAATTAAAAATACCACAACTGAATCAGTCATTGGAGAAACACTTCATCCCAGAGGGTTTGAGTTTTCATAAGTAGGATTTTTTTTTCATGTAAATAGGATTGCTTGTATGGTCGTGCATCATTAGTTTTGGATCTTCATCTCACCAGGATTCACAATTAATAAAAAAAAGAAAAAGAAAATAACTATCAAATGATTTTTAACTATTAAGAAAACAGTCTATGTCATGATGTCTCCTGTACCAAAAGACATAGATAGTATTAATGTAAATAATGAAAAATATCGAAAAAACCCCCCATTACAGTATTTTCTCTAAAACCAAAAAATATCAATCCCAAAATAACTGTAGACAAAGCTAGGTAAGTATTATCAATCACTGATGAACAGCGTTTCGCTGGGGATCTTACCTTACAAGTGCTATCTCTTTGTCTGGACTCGAGACAATCAATTGATTGAGCCGCAAAGTCACCTGAGCCAGTGGATTAAGAGTAGATTCACAGCTTTCCTTCTCACGACTTCAACCACTTCGATACATAGGGACATGCTTCGTCAGCTATTGTTCAAGGGGTGGTTTGGCTTATGTGACCTCTTCCGCAGATATCTTTGGAATTTGTTGCCGTTCCTTATCTTAGCAGATAATCTGAAATGGGCGGAACAGGCTGGGTATCGACTAAGCGGAGTATCACGCCTTCCATATCTAGCCGAGAGGCGGCACAAATGGAGACGATTACCGCGATAGGATCGCGCCTATCGTAAAACAGAATAGGGGCCCCTCCAAAACTCGGCAGCTGCAGTCCCTTTTTCTCTAAAAGAAATCTCTTTAGCCAAAAGTTTAACTAAAATAGCTAGTGTATTTTTCATTTTTTCTAAAGATAATATCTAGGTTCTATACATCTACTAAGGTCATACAATTATAATCAATTTCAAAACTGAAAAAAGAGATAACAACCATCGCAATAACAATTAAAATTTATATTAAAAAAACTTTATTGACATAGCCTATCTGTATTTGGGGAAAGTTTTAAGAATCAGTTGATGAACTATTTATAAATGATTAGAGTTATAGATACTGTGATCAAACGAAGGGCACACAATGGAAACCTATTACTTCTTTTTTTTTGTAAATTAACAAATAATTAAAACGAGGTTTGACAGTTCTTTTCCGCTAGTCTCTATCAGAGGTTACTAACTTTACACCGATTCTCGCAAACCCCTTTCGTTATTTCATCCCACCACTTCCAGTTCTTCCCCCCTCTTCTACTTATATGGTCAAATGTAAGAAATTGAAAAACCTTTGATTCTTTTTGGTACATGAGTCTGATATACAAACTCGTCGTTTTGTTATCTTCGTTATCTTATTTATTTAATAAATTTCTGTCCAACTGTTATCCGAATTAAAGATTCGAAATTCTTAAAAATCATTCAGGTGATCCATAAGGCTCAGTACTTGGTCCTTTCATTTTATTATTCACTGTTATATAAGGCCTATTATATGCTTTGCCTCCTGCCTGTCCAATATATTGGACCATATTCTATCACTTCTAAAGGCTTCTATCACAAAGTAAATGAAATAGCAAATTTTGCATAAATAAGTTATATGGCGATTTCCATAATTGAACTCCAATAGATGTGACTCATTTTACTTAAACATGATTAGTATTTCAACCTTCATCTATAAACTAATAACAGATTTTCACTAGCTTCATGTAACGTAGTTTTGAAGAGTATATAAGGGAAATTGTTGGCTATATAAAAGCCATTAGTATTTATGCACACAAATTATTGATGCACAGCATTATAAATTATTTATAGTTGAATATAAATATTTTGTTTCCGTTTTGTAATTTTTTCGTTAGAGGTTATCCCCCCCCCCCTTAACCTTAAGTGTTTTATTACTGCAGAGTATAATTTTAAGAATTCTGAAATGAAAAGATGTAATGTGTATATAACCTAATAGCTTGACGTCACATATTTGTATTGTAAATATTTTTTAATGTGAAGAAGTCAATAAAAGTATTTTTTTAAATTATATAACTTGGATGGTATCTTGGGACCAGTTGGTACACGCATACTCCACCGGTTATCTTTTGTGTTGGCAAGGTGACCTGTCAAGCTCCACTTCATTCTTCTGTGCCTTTCCATGGAGTTTTCGAATTTTTACCTTCTCGATAATCTTTGCCAAACTTTTTTTTTTCCCTTCTACTGATTCCCATCATGCAGTTCATGAATGCAGCATTCGTTGGGTTGGGAAAAAACAACTGCATCGAGGATTTCTTCTAGCCCAACATTGTTCCGCCAATAATCTCATATTTAAAAAAAATAATTCTATCTACGTACTATTATTATACGGGATTCCTATAGAGTAGCGGGATGGCCATGTGTGCCAACGCGTCAGGAAATACGTGTTGCCCTGGTACATAAATACTTGATAAATAATACTCGTAGTCCCATCTTAATACAATGTTTTTTTAACACCGATGGTGAGGACGCTAAACTATTTAAAGAAATCATCAATTTTATTATATTTTTTAAATCTACTAACCTTATACCTATTTTTATTAGTTCCAGATACCTATTTGTAAAGTAAAATATTTTTATTGGTTATGTAAATCGGTCATTTCATATACAGCGACATCGCAGTGAATTTAAATACGGTTACGAATAAATCAATTGAATTATGTTATTGCTAATAGTCTGTTAAATTCGACAAATAAGCGATCTTGAAAAAAACATTAATTGTGAAGTTAATGTAGTAGAAGGGAAGGATATGAAAGTTTACATGCACGTGCGCACTCCAATTGCCATCCCTCGCTTGGCTGCTGTGTAATAGACATTTCGATCCCTTTTATATAAAATATCATTTTAGGTGAGTGAACCACGCACTCTTCAAAGGGTGTGCATTGTGAATTTCGGTTAAATATTATATGTGTTTGGCAAAAGATTAAAATAAACCAATAAAAGATGTACCGCTACTTTGCCAATAATATAGCCGTTGTAGGCATGTATCTTAATAAATACAAAAAACATAAGAATATGTCCTCTAGTTTTTGCAAATTTTACGGCTTCTGTATTTTAAAATGTAACTATAAAATATTATTGTTCCATGTAATTGTTCCAACAACGCATGCAAACCAGGTCTGATACCAGTGCGCATACGGAAAGCTGTTATTTGAATCTTTATAATATCTGTACTATGCTTTTTATGATTATATGGATAAACTGGAACCATCTACAGAGGATATACTGGAACCAATCCGAGAGTTATTAACCCAAAAAATACCCCCTTAAATTAAAAAAAATCTATCTTCACTGTACGAAACAACTCAAATTAAAATTAATCAAACAATTTATAGATGACAATAAAGGATTAACGAGTCCACTACTAGATATAAGGAGTCCATAGCGCATAGAGAAATACATTTTTCATAAAGGACAACGAAGTTTTTAAGATTGTTGGACGACATTAACACCAATGAGCTTTTGGAGAACCCTCCAAGAAGCATAGCAGTCTAAAAAAAGGAAATATACAAGATCTTAAAAATAATACAGTGCACTGTAAAGGATTTTAACATCATCTAGAATATTTTAGAAAACTTATATCCGCTGAGAACCCTGCGTGCATTTGTTTGCGGGAAACCCACTTCAAAATAAACCAAACATGGAAATTACAGACCTTCAAACCTTAATGCGATACTATTTCTTTCAGCCATAAATAAAATAATGTCCATTATTCGAACTGGTCAGTTCCTAACAGTCTTCTCTATGCTGACGACAAAGTCATAACATCCAGCGGCTGAAAAAATTGAAAGTTGTTCGCAGAGATCAGGATTAAAGTTATCCGTCGCAATATCAAAATGTATCCACAATTGTGGTTATATCTACATTTAGTATCAGCTCATTGCGGGATTTAGCAAGACGAAGAGGCGAAAAAGGTGGGGTTAAATAAAATTATGTTACACTGGAATTCCTGCTCTTACTCTTTAAATGAAGGAAATCAATGGAATGAGAGAACAATTGGTCAAGACTAAATTTAAAATTATAAGAAATAAAATCTAACAGTCGAAAATGGACCACAAGCTGCAGGGAGGCAATGAGAGAGGATATTGTGCTATGCTGATTATGGAATATCACATCACAATAAGTCATTTTAGGCTTAACGAGTCATTATGACTGATTTTTGGTTATGACTTGTGGCTGGCGAATTTGGATATTTTTTATGGGAATCTTGATTCCGAGCCATACGGATTTTTTAAATCAATTACTTATTTACTGGAATGGCAATATAGGTAGAATATAGAAAAGATTAGTATCTGGATAGATCCGGATGATAAACTATTGGAAATCGTCAAGTTTATTTCAACAAAATACAAAACAAAAAAGTATATTGTTGTTATAAAAGAAGAATTAAGATATATACGAAATTCTGAAAGAATTCTGTTTGGACCGATACAACAAAATAAACAGCAATTTTTAGGATGTGAAAGGTCGGACAGAGGAGAGGAGGGATCCGGAGGGAGGGGGGGATGTTGTCACATACAATGAGGACATGAGGGGAGTTGACAGGGCTCCGCGCCCGGAGAGTAGATCACGAACGAGCCTTCAATAGCACGCTCTCCCGGTAGACCATTTCCAAAGCAGATCTTTCCCACACCGGAAATATATTTCGGCGCCTAAAAATAAATTGCGGACTTACATAAAATCCTCAACTAGGAAAAAAAAAAGATATAACGGTTTTAATCTTTATAACTCTGTGCACTATGGAATATAGATAAGAGGATTTAAAAAAATAATGTCTGCCAATTCATGTATAATACATAAATGCAGCATGTAAAGAAAATTTAACAATTTTTTAGCCTTCAATAGTTCTGAATAGCAATGCCTAATGTACTTCGTTGCAATTAAGAACAACGACTTCTTTTATAACACATCGTTAATAGACTAAAGAATTATTTTTATAACTTCATGACCATCTTAAAACATCTGTACAGACGGAAGTACGCATGATAACTAGGTATGGTGTGCATTTTTAATTTGCAATGGCCGCAGGGGTCAGGTTGCATTGCCCCCTCCTGTTTAATTTTCCGGTCTGCCTCCCCTGGAAGAAATCCTGCAGACGCCCCTGTACAATGGTGACCGTTGTTGGGAAGGTCCTGACACAGTAGAGAGAAAGATGGATTCTTTTATAATAATCAGGCACAAAAACTCACCATTCTCTGGATACTTAAACATGTAACAGAAAGATGTACGTATACGTACTGTCAGCAAAGTAGCTTTACAAAAATACACTTGGCCAACTTACTGTCGAAATTATAAAATTTTCATTGAAATGTAAACAAAAATAGACTGAACAAACTACGGTTTCCTGATGTTTGACTTACTCGAGGGCCAAAAATTTAAATTATTAAAAAATGTATGCTCCATGGACAGGATTAACACAATTGTCCCATTAGTAAAGAAGATCTACTGCATACAGTGTCATAAGATAGAAGTGCAGGTATGTGAAGATAAACTTCCCCATACCGATGGATGTTGAAACGAGTGAGAAGAAGTAAACACTATGATTTGATAATCGTTTAATTTCAATAAATCTTAGTAAATGTTGCGAACATATTTTCTTAATACCTATAGGTCCCAGCTTTCGATTCCTGCTCACTATGCTTGACCTTTGGGGAATAACAATAACTTCAGTTTATTTTAAATATTCTTTAATATTCAAGTCCGGAATAGTAAAAATGTTCAAATCGAAAAAAATAAACATTAGATCACGAACCTGAGAGAGACATATTTTTGTAGAAGCCACTTAGGACACGAGTTAGGGCTTGGTAGTTAGAAAATAATTTATCTGGTATGACTAAGTTTGCACAACTTTGGCCTTTTTACTGAAGTGGCCTGAAAAAGTTAAAAGCCTGTTGAAGTTTAGAGAGTGGGAAGTTCTTGATCCCAATTTAAATTATGATTCAAACTCATTCGCATATAAAATTAACCTGCGAGCGTGATAAAAATAAATCAGAGGAGTAAATATAAAAAAAAAAAAAATAAAACAAAAAACACTTGCTTTTTTTTTGTCAATCAACACATCGATATCACGATGAATGATGTTTCTTTTTAATAAGCCTCCCTAGCATTTTCATTTCAAACATCTTTTCATAAATTTCGAAATCGATGTATTCTTAATAAGGTACGTATTTTTTTTAATAGGAAAGAAGTTTTTTTTCTGTTCAGTTCATTAGTTAATTCGTGCAATGATAACCGAACTCTCAAAATCCTCAGCTATTAGCTAATTTTGCGTAATGGTTAAATAAATGTATAATCATGTGTAAAAGTGTAGTAATGCAAATAAAGCATTATTATTATTATTATAATTATAAGGTATGAAATAGAACTTCCTAAGTAACCATATTATACGGACAAACTCTTCAGGTTATATTTTTGTTATTGGTGTATAACAATTTACATTATTCAAGTTTCTTTGAAAAATTTCTTTATATAAAATCAATCCATTTTTGACAACCAAAGAGGAAAAATCAAGGAAACTTAATCAACTTTATATTTTAAATCCAAAATAGTTTGAAAAATTTTCAATAATTTATTTTTTGTTATGCTTAAGAAACATGAAATGAAATCTTGAAGGTGAATAAAAATCTACATTATCAATGTTTTCTGAAAAATGTCTTTATATGGAATCAGTCCTTTTTTGACACTGCTAACAACAAAACAAGTAAACTTATAAAGAAACGTATTATTAAGTACTGTAATATTGTAAACATAATCTTTTCGCACATGTAATTAATACCAATAGCCTTATTAATGATACAAGAGAAGCGGTAAATTAGCACGTGATTATAACTAATTAGACCTGGTAAATTACAGGAGGAGTGAGTAACACTAGCTCACCCAAAATTAGGCCCGAACCCAAATTAATAGCTGTGGCAAAACTGGTCTCGAATTTCCTTACGTCGGAGAGTAGGGGATCTTCAAGTGGGGACCCTCGCCTCATGTTCTTCCAGACAAAGGAGAACGCTTATTTCGGCGGAGTAGAGGAAGGGAGTAGACAATATCCCTTCCCAGCATCCTTTGATATTTTATGCTCCGACCGGTCAGTAAATTCTTTCCATGAGGAAGGTAGGCCCGGGGTTTAGGATAAGCCCTCTATAATACAACCGTCTTCTTTAGGAAACTCAATGAAAAACTTAAAAGATGAAATAAAGAGGAGAAAATAAAAAATATGTGTCCCTGCAAAAAGCATATACTAAGGCTGTTATTGGAATCAGGAGTTATATTTAAAAACATATGTGGAATTGAGCTTGGAGGCTCTATCAAATCATGAGATTCCTCTTGTATCAAATCCATAAAATACAAAATCATACACAAAATAATGCTACATATTAGTCAAAAATGAAATTATCCATAAAGATTTGACGTTTCATATGTCGCTGATTTGGCAAAGTCCAGAACACTTTTTTTTCTATTTTACAATTAAGTCCCTATTAATCCCTACCCCCCTTGTTTTCTTCTTCGTTCCCGAAAATTCGCCGAGGCGTCTGAAGAAAAGATGGCCTCAGGCCATTCTAATTTAGAAGAATTATTAGCAAGATGGAGAATTGTTAATTCTAAAACTCTTGTTGATTAGACTAATATTTTATAGATTCCATTTTATTTTATTTTTTCATATTCATAAATATACATTAACTCAATTCATTTTTGGCGAGATCATTTTTTCTTTTTTTTTTTTTTTTGTTTCTGGCACCCTATACATTGAAATATAAATAAATGAAACCATTTCGATTTTTTTTTTCAATGTTTCATCCTCCTGTTTCTTAAACAGGGTGGAAAATTATGTTCCTGATTACTAACAATTGTGGTAGGAAGTGCAGTCGTGATGTACTCATAAACTTAACCTTTCTAGTTCACAAACCATTTTTCAAATAATACTCGTGTAATGTTTATGTAATAAAACTTTCTAAATAATCATACTACGTAAACAATTAAATAAACTCTTCAGGATATAGTTGTTCGTTAAAGGTAAATTAAAAATTTACATTATTTATGTTTTCTGAAAAAATCTTTATATGGAATCATTGTAACTTTAAAAACAAAAGAGAGAAACAATGGAAGTACACTTACTCAATCTTTTAAATCCATAATCATCTAAAATGTTATCAATAATTTTTTTTATGTCTAAGAAATATGTAAATATGCTATGGAAACGTTAAATCAATACCTTCGAATGTTATGTTTTAATTTCTCAAACAAATTCTCGTCGTTTGAATCGGAAAGCTACGAATTAAAAATGTATTGTAAAAATTATAAACGAAATGAAATGTAGTAAACTTCAGTAGCTGTAAAAAATGACAGTAAAAATGATATTGCAATCAAGCTCTGTAACTACCTAAAATAAATGTTTTATGATTCAATTATGAGTCGTTGCTATTACCATGATGGGACTGCTACGAAACTTCTTTTCCTTTCCACAAAAGCTACCAATACAATTTCCCTGTGTGTTATTTGAGGCAAGAGAAGGTAATCACTTTGATAGGCCAGCTCTCTGGCCGAGAAAAAAACATTGAAAGAACCTTTATCCGACCATACCGTATCGATTTATATCGAAATGTTTGAAGTGTTGATTACTAGGTATGTGTTGGCAGCGAAACTAAAAGCATTGATACTTTGTACGTCCGTCCTACCCCAAATTTCTATGATGTTGGGAATAAAAGTGTATGTACAAATATGTATCGACGTTTCATTCCTCAAGCAATACCATACTAACAACGAAATCCTGCTTCAGTAGGATATGCACATTGATAAGTCAGTTATAAAACAAGTCAAATTATAAGTAGTAAAAAAAACAAGTAACTGTTGATAAAAATAATCATGGAGGTTTCATTACTTTTAAAGTCAAAATTAGTTTATCTTGGTTCTGTCTAATATTTTGAACGATGTATCGTGCAACTGCTAGGATGGCGATACCCCGTTGGGTCGATGCATGGATGTTGTATTAGATACAATAATTACATACTGGAATCAAACTCGAGACTCAGAGAATAGTACACAGAGTTTCACAAAATAAGCTAGGTCTCTACGCTTACACGTAAAAAATCTTTTAATAATTCCAACGATTTTTTCTGAGTTGTTTCATAGGTTTTTAATTCTATATTCAGTACCAATAATGACATAGGCTGAAGCTGTCCTTTTACTCAGAATAAGAAAATAACATACGCACAACATTTCAAAGAGCTTAGGTGCCTGATTCAAGTACTGAAAACATTTAGCTGCTACAATTGAAGTAAGATTTCTTGGATGAAATAAGTTAACCCATAATAAACATTCCAATAAATCAACACATCTTTTGTTCAATCGAGCTATGAACAACCATCCAGTATATCCTATTTTTGATGAAATGGGATAAACCTTTTTAAAGTTAATAAGAAACCCCCCCCCTCCTACCACGAACTACCTGTCCATATCAAATTTAATAAGGAGTTAACCTCATTATGTTTCTGTACGGTCCAGTAGCAACCAAAGAGGGTCAAAGCTCGTTAAAATCAGGACACACTGGTAAAATCTTAAAAACCGAATCCCAAAAACAAACAAAAAATGCATATCCACATATAATTCCACATAGATTACATATCCGCATAGAAATCCACTCCTTACACTTCTATTTGGCGTCAATATACAATTATAATCGGATTAACTTGTAAAAGGTGACAATCAACGCAACAATTCTTTCACTTCGATATTCCATGTTTTCCTTACCTTCGCCATCTATTTCTCATGTTGACATCCACCAATCTTCTTTAGTGGTCATATCGATGACAATCCAATTCCATCGAGAGACATAATAAAATAACTTGACCTGACATTCGACAGAACGAGAACTTAAGGTAATGATCAAAAGATTAAAAACTGTATAAGTAACTATATACCTACCTACTAAAATTCCAATTGGCTCATGGTTTACAGAATTGTGGTTTAGAAAGGACTCATTTACAAAAACAAATTTTTCAATCAAAAATATAGGTCAGGCGTATTCTTGGCATATTAGTAAAGAAAATTTACATCATTACAACAAACACTTATCGACGGGGTCACCTGTGGTATAGTGGTTAGCATGGCAACCTACAATACTAAAGGTCGCAGGTTCGCGCCCAGCGGTGGCCCTAGGATTATTTAATGGGAGTAAAAAATCCTTAGCCATGCCGTCCCTCGGATAGGACGTTAAATGGACTTCCCGAGCCTGTACGATGTCTGGTACTCGTTAAAGATCCCTATCCTAAATAGGCAAAATTTAGGACTCCCACTGTAGCATCGTCCGATTAGCCTTAGTGGCATAAAGTGACGTTAAACAAACAAACAAACAAACACTTATCGACTAATTCATATGTAAATATTATTATAATTTCAAAATTAATTGTATGTACAAGACAAAAGCCTAATAAACGGCATGACAACAGTTTGGTGAGATATCCCTCTATTGAATCACGGGGTGCGTTTAAGACGGATATGAGGTGGTTCAGGGGAGATTTTTTCTGTGTATGTATAAAATGCCTAAGTTACATATTTTGACCTCGCATGAGCCAATACTTATTTATTTACTGAAATGGGGAATGAACTGAAATATGTAGAAAGATAATAAGGTTTAATATATTTTATATACCGTAAAACGAGGTGACATTGTGACTAATGGGGTGACTTTGTGACAAGCCTATTTTTCTACAATTCTTGAATTTCCCTCCTTAAAAAGAATCAGGTTAGGCAATTCAGTGTACTTGTCAGTTGGTCAGTAATGTGCTGCAGCCTACTGGCCACATATGGACCTCTATAACTTCTTTCATTCCATTTATCATGGTGCTTTATTTCAAAGTTTCAACTAAATGAAAACAATCAAATATATATGAAATAAAGCACCATGGTAAATGGAATGAAAGAATTTATATGTGGCAAGTAGGTTGCAGCACATTACTGACCAACTGACAAGTACACTAAATTGCCTAACCTTATTCTTTTTAAGGAAAGAACTTCAAAAACTGTAGAAAAATAGGCTTGTCACAAAGTCACCCCATTAGTCACAATGTCACCTTGTTTTACGGTATTGACATTTTAATTAATATGTATGAAATTGGAAATCTTAATTTCGAACTTTCCTACTTCAATGGTGAGTTTTAAGTATATTAAATCGATGAAATAGGCATTTAAAATAATAATGCAAGTGAAATAGCAAAGATTACATTTAAATATGAAACAGTTAAAATCGACTTTGGAAATGGTTAAAATAGGTTTTAAAATTTTATTTATCTATTCTAGTCTATTCAGTCTATGAGATAAAAAAAAAATACTTACACTGTCAATTGTAAGTGTATCATACAAATCTTATTCGACCAATAAACTAAACAAGCATAAACTATACATAAAAAGAATTGACCATACTTTGCTTGATGTGTGATAGAAAGTTATTCTTTTAAAGTTGAATTAGGATCGATTTTTTTTTTTTTAAATAAAGATACATGCCTAAAGAAAAATAATTATTAAACTTTGGAAAAGTTAGGACTTATGATTCTAAATATTTTTAGAGAAGTGTGTTTACAAAAAAAAAAATCCAAAGCCATGAAAAATATCCGATAAAGAATTTAGTTCCATTGTGAGTGTTTTGAAAGGAAGCAAGTAAATAAAACCCTTACTTCAGTGTAAATATATACCGCCCTAAAATAACATGGTTTAGCAGGTTTTTTCCATAATTTCTCTGGAAAGGGAACGTAGTTTTTCAGATGTGGGACTTAAGCGATGGGGAATCGTCAGGGTATTGGGTCCAGTGGAAAAAAAAAAAATCAGGCAAATAGGGGAAAACAAGGTCCTCTCTTAGGTTTTTTACAGCTGAGGTACATATGGAACATACACTGGGGGCTTACGAACCTCTAGCCTAAGGTTTTTTACAGCTGAGGTACATATGGAACATACACTGGGGGCTTACGAACCTCTAGCCTAACAAAATGCTTCCTCGATTCGCGTTTTTCCTCAAGTTCTTATAAATTTTAATAGGATATTGTGTTGTATTTTTACCTTCCGTTTAAATATTTCTTTTATTCAAAAGAAACCGAACATTTTTTTTAATTTAATTTTTCATTTTATTTCCTTGTTTAAAGACAAGTCGACCATTTAGATCAGAACTCTTTAGGTATACGGTAGTATATAATTTAGGTTACGAGGTGATGTTTGGGTATTAGGAAGGGATTTGGGTTATAATAGAGATTGTTGATATTTGAGAAATTAAAGGTTCTTAGAAGTCGTGTATTTGGATATGAACATCAGTTCGCTAATCATGCTTGTCAGGGGCTGGTAGGTAACAGTGATGCGACATCGATAATAATCGACATTAAAACATCGATGTTTTGAATAAAATACACCGATATTGATAAAACATTGCCAAAAATTAAATGAGCGTGTCGGAGACATTTTAATAACAATTATGACCATAATAAACTAACTGAAAAAAAGAGAAAAAAAATGACGGAGGTTTGAGGGATTGGGTGAGAAGGAAAGGGTTGGGATTAGGAACGATGAGATTATTGTCAGGAAATAAACCAAATAATTTTGAGAGATTCGGTTTAAAATCTTTTCTTTATTAGGGAAAATATGATTTTTATTATTATAAGAAAATATTATTGCTATTATTACATTATTTTAAAATAAAATTAATCAGGTTTGTGTTTTCTAAGAGTTCAAATGATTTTGATATGGTACAAGGGTCGTTTCCCAAATGTTTATAATTTTTTTGTGGCAGTTAATGTTCTTCTCTTTGTTTTTGATAAATTAAACATTCATTAAAAACATGATAGACGCCGTTTCTTACTTCACAAGCATCACATTTTGAAGAGCGAATAATCTCCTATTCGCATTACGCTCTCCTGAAATTAGATATCCGTGGCTGAATCTTGTATGTCCTATTTGCACTACATATATATTGTTATAGCTACTTCCATGGAATACTTCATTATCTGGAAACAGGAAGGAATAAGTAGCTATAACCCATCTCTTTCTTTTAAGCAATGCTATTTTTAAATATTTTTTTTTAAGAGAAAAGATAGGCCACGGCCAGATATCGAACCTGGGTCTCTATTTCGAACTATATTATACTCTTGTATTTTTGGAAAATATTCGCTATGCTTCTTACATAAATAAGTGTTCATGATATAAAAATATAATCAGTTAAAATCATCATTCTATTCAGTTATTAGAATTATTCATGTTTCACGAACGATTTGTTGGCTTTGTTAAACTACGTCGAAGAAGAATCCGCAAGGTTATCATGCTAAAGGATGATCATAATAGTTTATCTACCCATATAATTTATAGTTTCTTCTACCCATTTATTAAATAAGACTTACAAAAAAAGAATGGGGATTGAAGGGAGCGGTTCATGCCTCAACAACAATGTTCACATGAACTACATTTATTACGTTAAATTAAATGCGTCGTCTGACATCTCACTTATTTTTATGAAAACATAGAAAGATACAATAAAAAAAAATCCAATCGGAATGAGCTCAGCCTTCCGAGTGAGTTAGATCTGCAATCCATTTGTCCACCTTCATAAATCTTGTAATCTGAGGATATTCCCCAAGCCAGGATTCAATCCCATGCCCCCGAGACGAATATGTAAAACAAATCGTGTGGGAGCATAAATCTACAGGCCTCCCTGATCAGTATTGAAGGATTCTCGCGTTTTAAACCTAAAATGGAAATCATGTGCTATTTTCATATTCATGGCGATATGGTTTCCGAAATACAATCGTCGGCCGGTTGAATAAATTAGGCAACGTAATTGAAAAACATGCAATTCAATAAGTCAATTGAAAAATCGAACATAGAGGCAGTCATTAATTCAATTCTTTAATAATTTCCGCACAATGATATACATCTTCAAATGATGCATGGAATGTCTGAATCATAATATAGTTTTTTTTGGCTTCATAGTATAATTTGCATCTTCTGCATCTTAATATTCAAAACAGATGAACCATTATCATCATTTTCCATTTTTACATGCTATTATTTTTGTATAACTATTGTTTTTGAAAAATTTATACGATATGGGGTTTGTATGCAATTTTTTATATAAGTATACTATGAGAACATTTACAATATTAGAGGTAATGCATTCATCACTATTTACATTCCTAATTTAAATAAAAATTATTTATTCTATATTATACATAGAAATACCAGGCTAAGCCTTAGATTTTTTTAAGATAGCGAAATTTTCCATAAAAATGGATCAGAGAATATTTTGAAAAAATATCTAGCTCAATATATATACATATGTTGAGGTAAAATTAAAATCGGTTATTCTTTGAATATTGAATTTTTACTTATTTAATCGGTATTTTCTGTTCAAATTGTGATGATCATGCGTTACAAAACAATTTCCATCACATGGAAAGAATTGTGAAAGAATCAATCGATACACAAAATCATTTTCAATAATTTCTTTATATATTACTACTTCAATTGTGATAATTTTGAATCCGTTTTAGGATTCTCTTTGTACTAGTTTTCGTCAAACAAATAATTCTTTAAGTTCGGTGCGGAATCGTTTTATTTTTACTTTAATTTAAATTGTGGAATTCTTTAAGGTTCCCTTGAAGAAGTAATACTGGTAGGCTAAACGTTATCGTCGAGTCTCTTGACATGTCGGGATAACAGTGTCAAAATTTATGTACATATATATGTTAAGCTTCATTATAGTTTAAAAAATCTATAACTTCGATCAGAACAGATTGTTAAGTTATGGATATTGGATCAACAGCTAAGCTGAAGATTTTTCTACCATCAGAAACTCAACCTGGTCTGAAGAGTAAAAGGCTTATCGAAGATTTCAAACATACAGAGAATGAGTTGCCATAACTCTTTTGTGCAATTAGGTTCCGAGAGTAAAGGAAATAAAAGATAAGCACCTGTTAAAGGATCCTAATGACCCGAGTATAAAACTCACACAGTGTTTCAATAATGGGCTAAACACCTACTTTTGTGGTGCATGCCCAGAACAGGAAATACTTTCGGTAAATCTGTAACATCTATTGGTTCTTTGCTAGTGAGAGCTGCCCAACCTCTTGGGCTCTTGGCCTGAGAAGAAAAAAAATGGAGATTTTAGTGGAGTTTTAGTTTTTATTGCACTTGCACTGCATTATATGGATTAATATAGAAAAAATCCTTGCAGCATACTAGCGTAACAGTACTTAACAATGTTTTTTTAGTTGTCTGGGCATGCCCGTAGTTTTGAAAATTTTATACATAGTCATTATTTTTGTACTTGCAGTAAATAAGTTTTCTATTGATATTCTTAGTTTTTTGTATAACTTATTTCTTAAGTATTTTCTTTCATTTATTTATGTTTTTTTGTATTTCAGAGTATTTTTTTTCAATAAAGTTATTGTTATTTTTAGTGTTATATCTTTAAGTTATTGAATGAACCTATAGAATCCTAGCACTCACTATATTTATAAAGCTAGGAGTAGGTAAGGATTAGTTTATTCTTTAATGAGTAATATAGTCCAATGCAAGTGAAACATTTTAACAATCGAATAAAGCAGGCAACTGATATAAAAGGAAGAAAAAAAGAATGGGTCTCCTTAAAAATTGTTTTTTTTTTTTTGTAGTTAGATTTGTCTTTTTGTACTGACCGAGCGATATAAAGTTCTTAAATATCGTTCTTTTCTCCGCGGTATAGTTGATAAACCTAAATAATTACGAAATACCGTTGTTTCATCCATTTCGAACCATCTGGGTTTCCTTGGATAATGGACGAAGATTCAATCTAGCGGAGCCTTGTGCGTCTGGATAGTTTCTGAGCCAAATGGATTATAATTTAGTGGTGCGTGTCGGTCACAGCCTGCTATGTAATATAGAGCGTTCTCTGATCCTTGTCCGCACTGGTAGCAGGTTCCTACAACCACCCCTTTACAAAATTATAAGATATCTTTAGCCCTTGTGAGTACACATCTAATCAATTGGAGCTAGTTTATTTTTAAGTTAGCGAAATTGACTCGAAGAGTTGAGTTTCATTTTAATAATTAAGTGGCCTATCAAAGGTCATAACAATATATCGCCTCCCTGTTGCATATTAACAAAAATATGAGGAAACCTTTAAGAGAGCCCAGCTTCTGATTTTATTTAACGGATAGAAACAGTGCCTAAAAATATCAGCTTCATATGATTTATGAGCTTAGTACATTCGTCTACCGTTGCGGATATAAACTTTATTAATTAATACTTACTAGCATTTATTTATACTTTCAATGCTCGTGATAATTTACATTTCATAATAATTTTTAGTTAGTAATTGAAAATAATAACAAGGCTGGAAGCTAGAATTATGTTTACTATATTTAAAGCGCAAAGTGCGTTCGATTCAATTATTTATTTTAAGTTTGTTGACTTATAACGTTCATTACTAGGAATAGTTAAACTTTGGCAGTTGATACATTTTGGCTATGCTGCCACAGAGAGGTATAAAACTACAGATAGCTGTTGTAGAGTAGGTGTCAGTTGCAAGGCAGTTATTATTTGCCGGGGGCTGATTGAGGGCAGGAGCGAGAGCTGACAGGTGCGGTCGCCGCCGGCCGGCCCCAACACCCTGCCTCCAATCAAACATCACACTCCTGTTACCATCTCCTCTCTTCCTTGATAATAACCATTATTCATCGAAATTCATATGTATTATTATATTAAAAATAAGTTTTAAGTGCAATTCGGATTATCCAGCTGTTTCGTTGAATCGGGCCGGTCTTGCTCCATATTACATATAATTTTGATAGGAGACGGTGGATAGACTGTTCAATATAGGTTTAATAACTACTATCTGTGAAAATTCAGTATTCAGTATAAAAAACCGCTGATGTTTTTTAACCAATTTTTAATAAGCAAATAAATTCACAAAATATCTTGTCCTATTTTTCGGAAAGAAATCTGTAAAAACTAGACACTCAAAGAAATAGGCGACGACTTGACATCTCCACTACGTCAATCTAATGATCTACCTCCGGTTTTTCACCCAAAAGAAATCCACAACGCAAGCAAGAGACTTTCAAACAGAAGAGCACCGGATCTTATCTGTATGTAAAACAGCTGTGTTTTTTATACGCATCTATAATTCGATATTTCGAACCTATTATCCTCTTCTTTAGAAACTCTCCACACTCAAAATGATTCTAATCCCACAAATAATCCTTCATCTTACCTACCTATCACACTTCTACCTATAATAGGGAAAGTGTTTGAAAAACTTGAACCGAACTAAGCCTTTGCTTGAAGTTAGTGATGTGATACCGAATCATCAGTTTGGTTTTCGTTCATACCACTCCACCGTGCGAGCTATTCTTCATTTTTGTTTATAAATCTATTTTTATTTCTGTGATCTACCTGATTTCCACCAAGTTCCACTAAACTTATTATTAATAATTCCAAACATATACTAAAATCAGGATAGGTGAAAAATTTGATCTATCATCGACCTAACAACGTTTCTGACTGACTTTGTAAATGATGCTAAAGAACTGGTAAGTAAGGCAGTATGTTTTACATAACGGTTAGAAATTATAATTCAATAGAAAAAATCACACATATATAGACGCAGGTGGACGCAGCTAAAATAGATTTTAAAACCTGCAATCGGTTGCGTTTAAAAAATATGGTTTATAAAAAAAATGTCTTATTTATTTTTGCATTTTATTGTGATACTATTACTGGGGTAAAACATAGAAAAAATAGTATAATTTTCATGTTAGTGTAATTTGTGGGACCGGTGTTCATGATTATGTTGGAAAATCGCACCAAGAAATAAAAGTCGTGAATTGCGAAAATAATGATAGTGATAAATCATTCGTTGAAAAATAAATTTATCTATTATCGATTTTCAAAAAGTGTAAAAATCGAAACAAATTGATGGAATGTTTCAGGTAACTATTCTATTTATTAATGGTGAAAGAAAAAAAATTCCAATACTTTAAAAAAAAAGGTTTTTTCGACCTTCAACCACAGTGCGGCGGTACCCACATCGGTCCAACCCCCATTTTACATCATCACATTTCAAATAACATCTAAATGTGTCTAACCTTTGGGATTTAAGCCTAGAATTCCAATTATGTATGCGGGGTTTCCCTTTCGTTAAGTTGGCCATGCCTGTAGGAAGCACCTGCCAATTCTCAACTTTTTTATTTTATTTTTTTTATTTATTTTTTTCAATTTGGTTTCTTTATTTGTTGTTTCCCGTTGCTGGGCCCACGTCAACTGGGGATAGTGCTTCAGATATTTCGATATTTCAGTTGAGGTAAGATATCCCTTATGCTTGGTCCGCCCACTAGTATCCTTTTATTCACACGTGCAATGGTATCCAAAAAAAACACTAGTTTTTTTTTCTTTTCTTTTTTTTTTAGGTCTTTTACTGTTGAAAATTTTTTCAATTATAATTGACTTATTATCATTAGACATATATCATTTTAAGCTTTCGAAATACATTTTTTTATTTTAAATGTTTAAACCTAGCTCGTAAGATATTGTAGAGGATGAATTCTGAATTACCGTGATTATTAACAGTAGCATGCTTACAAACAAAAATTGTATTCCTTGAGAGGTTTATATTTTATAATTATATGGATGTGAAATTCCAAACCCTGCAAGCTTAATAGCGGACCAACCCCCATATTTCATAATGTACATCTGTTCATTTCATATTAAATTTAAATTTAAATTCTTAATTCCACCAGTTTGATTTATGAATTTTTCACCAATACGAAATGAAAAATCATGTAATAAAATATCGCAGGACAAATGTTTTTATATAATAGAAATAAATATTTCCACCAAACAGCAGACAACGAAACATCTCTTAAAACGGATGCACCTCTATCGTCTGATTTCTTATTTTCATGAACCAGTAGCAAGTGGACTATAACATATAACGTATGTTTGCTCAGTTTAGAATATAAAACATGATATATAACTCTTAATATTTAAACTTATTTTTAGAAGAAAATGTTGAATATTATTCGCTAGCAAATACGAGGAAACTCACTTAGCGAACGCAAATTAATTTGCATGAATGGCATTCCTAGTATCTCGTAAGCTAGAGAACAAGTGGGCATATCTATAATTGGCCTTGCGTAGGCCTCATATTAAACAAATATATTATTGCATATTTCATTTATTAATCAAGTGAAAACATAACTTTTAATATACGCCTAACATTTTTTCCATTGTAAATATTACCATAAAAACTAGATATGGTCGCTATTTGGCTGAACAGCAAGGTTCTGTAAAACTAGACACTTGCAGATTTATCTATCCGTTTTGCTTTACCATCTGCTAATTTTTGAGATTTGAGGTAACAAACTGCATTTTTGTATAAAATGCAAACGGTAGAAAACAAAAAATAGGCTCTGACTCTGTTAATAATTTGCACTACATCCGAGATTGCTTTTTTATTCCGTAGCGAAGAAATGAAACAATCATTTTCCAAAAACACAATGAAAATAAGAACGAAAAAAATATGCTTCTTTTCTTTATAACATTTTTTCTCATTGAATATATCAAAATAAAAAATAGATGTGACCACTATTTGACTGAACAACAAGGTTCTGTAAAAGTTTCACATTTATCAATTATTAAAAAATACAGAGCAAATAATGTTTTATGATTTGAGCCTAAATATTGGTCTCTTGACAAAAAACTAAAAAAAAAAACCGATTAAGTATAAAAATTAATAAAACGTAGGTTATCAGATAAAATTACACATCCCATGATAGTGAGCTTTACGAAGGCGCTCATCAGGTCAAAAGAATGAAGTTCCATCAGCAACGTAGGAGAGGTGGAACGATCGAGGAAGACTCGGGGAATATAATTAGGCAACTTCTCGTTTCATATTACCCGTTCCTGCGCAGTTCCTGTTTGAGTTCCGATCTTCAGGTTGAAGGACACCATTTCAAAGTTGTTACTTCCTAAGTTAGTTATTTACATATGGAGAACCACTCTCGCCAAAATCCGCCTAGTCCTAATACTTCGACAACTCCTATAAGGATAATCTATATTAAGAAGCTTAGGATCAATTTGAATACTTCAATTCAGTATTCAATATTTAGCAGCTTAGGGTTAGTAAACGTTGCTCATCGCTTTAAAAAATAGTAAAATACTTATTTTAAATATAATTCAACTTTTAGACTGTTAGTCATTCTAGAAAGTGGTCCATTGCCCTGTTGGTATGGTAAAGAAAGCATATATTTATATATTTTTCAATAAAACACAAGCAAAGTAAAGAATAATCCCCAAGACGAACCACTTATAACGGTAAACAATTTTTATCCGTTTAATTAAAATATGCCCTAGGTTAGTGATTCGTAAGTCTATATAATAAACTCAGAAACAAAACAAATATTACATCAATGTTCAATCGACGAAGAAAATGGTTGATGTTCCATTTAGTGACAATCCATTATGCAATCTGTTTTTACAAAAAAAAAAATTATATTAGCTCTATCCCCACCCAAAGGATCTAATATTGATAATAACAAGAATGATGCTTAACCTACAAACATTAATATGCAATTTTTTTGTGAATTTTATCAATATTAATCTTATACTACATGTTTTAATGCATCATCTGTTAACCTTATTTTTTAATTTAATTATATTTCAAAGTAATATTCATCCTATATCTTTTCTGATAGATTGTTTCTCAGAATTTTCAGTTAATTTTTTTTTTTTTTTTTTTTTTTTTTTTTTTGAAAAGCTAACGTTTCGATCCAACTTGTGGATCTTCATCAGAGCTTCTGATTCCAGAGTAATACAAAGACTCCAATTACATTCATACAAAAAAAAATTAACTGAAAATTCTGACTATGAATCAACCTTTCATAAAGAATAACAGTTGACTATTTCTCACCTCTAAATATATCTTTTCTGTTTTTTTTTCTCAGAATAATGTAAAATTATGTACGTTACTGGTACCTACCGAAAGTAACTCTACAGTACTCGGTAAAATTACCAAACTCGTTCTGTAAAGACCCACTTGCGGTACTTGTAATGTAAATAATTATATTGATTTTAGTTTTTGATTTCGACAAATTTATAATCACTCGTCGAGCATTGGTTTTTTTTTTCAAATCCTGAAAGAAGATTGTCGGAGACAAATAGGAACTCTGAGTGATTTTTATAACATGTAAAGTAAGACCAAGGTCGAATCGAGAAAAAAATCTAATAAAAAAAAGGGGGGAAATATTGATAAGACACTATATTTGGAACATTATTGTACCACGTGGAAGAGAATTTTTTTAACGATATTGGTAAAAAAAGAGGTCTGCCAAGTGGGTTTATTGTGGCTTCCTCAATATTCCTGTCGAATACCCAAACAAAAAATATTTTTTCAATTTTGAATTAACATAAATTTTTTTATCTAATTAACTTAAATTGTCTGGGTTACATTTGTATTTCTTATTTGTCTGCATATAAAGGAAACTCTTTGGATTAAAATATACATGATATGCTTAGCCTCATTCATAGTAAGATGTAATGTTTCATAGAAGATTAATAGAATTTTCACGTTCTATATCTTTATTTGCCAGAGGATACATTTAATTGACAAACATCTCAATAGCTTGTTTGGCTGTAATCTACGGTCAAATTTAAAAGGATGAATTTCCTAGTTTATATACGAGTATGTTATTTTACACCAGAAAGAAAAATTAAAAAACATTATTTATGTCGTTGGCTGTGTTCCTCACCCATATAAATGAGTGAGCAAGGCAAGGGCGTCCACAGAATTCCATCTAGGAGCTGATAAAATCGGGTGAGTGGGTCGAAGTATTCTAACTATTTAAAGCTTCATTATCGCTTCAAATTTAGCTTATTGATATTTAAAAATTAAAATTTATATTTATTCAATACTTACTAAATATATTAAATGAATACCGATATATTTAATTCCTAGTTTTTGTTTCAATGATTTTTCGGGCCCTCAAAAAATAAATGCCCCCCCCCTCCCCACTGCTGGCGCCCATGGAACAAGGTACAATGTATATTTTTATTTTTGTAATGTTACGTAGGTTTTTCCAAATATTGCATCCACTTACTAGAAGGATTAAAATATGTAATTGGGAAAGTTGGGTTATTTTGGGATCCCCTCAGTCTAAATAAAAATGTTCTCAAAATATGCATGGGAAAAAGCGAGAGAAACTAAAATACCTATGAAGGGTAGGTAGATGCTCTTCACGACATATATGTTCTTTAATGTCTGGTAGATTGTATAATACAACTGGTATCATAATGCAAATAATACGACAAAACATGATTGGATGATTCAATTGGCTTCCTCCGATGTAACATTAATTTTGTTTTTTTAGGAATAGGGGAGACCGGGTCTAGTTGATACAGGGTTAAGTTGATACAAGACAAATAACTTGCTAATGCGCAGCCGCAGATAAGTTGTGACTTGCTTGTTTGGACAACAGAATGTTACTCAGTAACCACGCCTGTGTTCAAACAGAAAGTTGATTCATATTGTAAGTAGTGAACTGACACCTGTTTTTGACCATCCAAAGAAAATTTTCACAATCCGTTTTAAAGTAGTTTTGCAAGTTGAATTTTTAGTGAACTGTGCTGTTGACTCATCACATTGTTATTTGCTATAAAGTTAAGAATTTCACCTATTTAACGTAGTTTTTTATGTTAGTGGTTTGACATGATTTAGAGTTTAGTGTAATGGCGACGTTTGGGTCAAGTTGATACACGGTATATGGGTAAAATTATTTAAATCATTTGGTGGTGAGCTAACAAAAAAGCAAAAAGATGGACGAACCAAGAAAAGAAGACAAAGATAAAAAACGACACAGACAAAGAAAACCCAAAGATGAATCGGACACTGATGAAGACGGAGAGAGTTTTTGTTTGGTGTGTTTTAAAACATATTCCTCATTCACACCTGGCCAGGAATGGATTCAGTGCATTTCTTGCAAGAAGTGGGCACACATCGCCTGTGCAGAAGATAACCCCCTTTACACTTGTATTAACTGCCAATCAGACCCATGTTTCTCTTCAGAGTCGGATTAATGTAATCATTTGTAGTAACAATAAATCATGTTCGCGTTTCTATGCTGTTTATTTTTCAATGATTCCTGTCACCGTATCAGCTTACTCAAAGGCGTACCAACTTAAACCATCACCGTATCAACTTTACCCAGGTCGGGTTAAGTTGATACATCTTGGAAAGTTTTTAAAACTTTTTTTCAACAAGGGAGATTTAATTTTATAAATAATTGAAGTATCTTAAGTTATAGCCAAATAGTTATAGTTATGAATTACATTCGATTTATTTCAAAATAATTGCAGAAAAACAATTGAAAAATTAGAAAGTGAAAAGTGTATCAACTAGACCCGGTCTCCCCTACGTTTTCTCATTATTGCTAGTAAGTGAAACTGGCTAATATAAAATAATAATAATAATAATAAGACTTTATTGTTAGCTATATACAAAAT